>OY856414.1:544805803-545458303 GCA_963693085.1 Alisma plantago-aquatica
CATACTACTCAATCCTTACCTATCCCCTAACTCTATGTTGTCCTTGCATGCTACCTCTCTTTAGGTAGATCCTTACCCTAATGGTCCTATCTTACAAGTAGCCAATACATAGGGTGATAGAGTCGCATGGAACTACCCCGAATTAGTCCAATATCTAACTCAAAATGACTTGATGGACCTACCCCATTGGTAGCCATGTACTATGTCATCTGATGACCTGATGGACCTACCCATAGGTAGCCATGTACTAGGTCAACTAATAGGCCACAGAGGGGACCAGGATCTGAGCTAGTAGGCACATATCTTAAGTGATAGTCATATCCACATTATAGTTTGCATGAATTAAAATCATCCAATAATTAATTCATGTCATCGATGAAAACTTCGGAAAACCTCAGAAAAAATAACTCGATATATTCATAAGTGTAATCCACATACCAGCTTCGGCTGACCGACGTTTTGTTTGTCAGCATTTTAGGTACAAAAAAAAGGACAAACAGTAAATTGTCATATTGTGAAATACATGAATGAAAGTCCAAGGAGGATTAGTTAGTTAGTCCCAGTTCTGGATAGAAGTTTAGAAATCCAAAATTTTTCAAAGGTATGCAAAATTTTTATTTATTACAGCTTTTCAGTATAGTCTTGTAGAATTTATTCATTGTTATCAATTAATTGTTGAACCTTGATCCGGAAATGGGATAATAGCACCGACCTCTCGGTCTCCCTTAATTGGGGGTTACCGGAAGGCAGGGTTGTTACATTTGGTATCAGAGCCAATGTTCTCTACTTAATTGTTAATAATTATTAAAATTTACAAACTCTGTAGAACCCAAGGGAGTTATTAGAGGATTTTCCGAAAGACTGAGGTGTCTACAAAAGGATCACTTCCGGGGGCTGGCAAGATTTCCCTCCGCACCGCTAGTCGGAATACGAGGACTCCCGAATTGTGTGGCTGCCTGGCCGATGTCCTAGGATTTGAATCGAAATAAGACACCTTTAGGACTTTCTCATCTTATTCATCCCTTCTCATCACAAATTATATTAAGGACTTTAAGAGTTAGGATTTCCTCTCTCTTCCTCACCCTCATGTGGTATGGGCAAGTAAGTTAAGGATTAAGGAATCCTCCATCAAATTAATAAAAGATACGTAATGAGATATCACTGACATAAGTATAAATAGTTTAATGATAAACTAAAGGTCTGTTTGTTATGCTTATGTGGATGGCTCGTACAAAGGTTGTGGCAATCCCTTTCTCCACCAACGGAGGTGGGACACCCCGTAAAGAGAATGGGTCTTCTGAGAAGAGGAAGCGGAATCATGGTGGAGAGACCTTTAAGAAGAGAAAGAGGCCTGAAGAAGCTGTGCACGAGGCCCCCAACCCTGAACCAATGCCCGACATTAACCTAGTGCAAGGAGAAGGACCGGAATATGAAGAACACCAGGTGTATGAAGAGGAAGCCCGAATGGAGGAGGACCAGCCTGGTGGTCCAGAACCAGCCATGGTGATTCACACCACAGATGCAGTCTGGATGGAACAACAAAAGCAACTAACTGAGGCTGTCTGTGTACTGGATCTTAGGGACATGACAAGGAATGAGAATGGTGAGCCACTTCCTGTTTGACCTCGACTGGGAGCCACCATCCTGGACTTCGTCAAGCTAAATGTCGAGAAGTTCTAGGGAGAAGACAAGTCTGAAGTAGTCGACAAGACTGAAGCTTGGCTGCTTGTAGTTGAGAATGGGTTCTGTATGCTCGAGGTTCAGCCGGATAAGAAGGTTCTGTTTGCTACTCACCTTTTGGAAGGTGCAGCCAAGATATGGTGGGAGAACCATATCATGGGAAGAGACCTAAGTGAGGAACCAATGGCATGGACTGACTTTAAGACCATATTCACCACCAGATTCCTCCCTGTCTCAGCAAATAAGGAGAAAGAAAGAGAGTTCACTAGCATGACTCAAGGAATCTCTTCAGTTGCGGACTTTGGTCGTAGGTTCCGCCTCCTGGAACGTTTTGGACACATGATGGATGAATAGAGGAGGGTGGACCACTTCGTGGAACGTCTTCACCCTGTCATCAAGCCCCATGTGATGGCAAGTAAACCCAAAACCTTCGCCGAGGCTTACAACACTGCTTTAGACATGGAGAGGACCGTGATGTCTGCGCAGGTTCCACCCAAGGGGTATTTGGGTTTCACTAACGGAACTCAAGGTCAGAAGAGCAACCACAAGAAAGGTCCAGGGCATCATCATGATAAAGGAAGACAAGGAGGAAAAGGGAAACCCCATTAAGAGAACAACCGACCTCGATGTCGCACCTACGGGAGGTGGCATACCAGTGAGTGCCACAACAAGAAGAAGGTATGATACCGATGCCACCAAGAAGGGCACATCCAAGCTGTTTGCCCTCTGCCAAATCCAAGAGGACCAGGACAGGTATCAGCCCCACCAGTAGCAGCTCCACCTGTGGCAGCACCACCTATAGCTGCAGCCCCACCTGTTGGAGAGAGAAGACAAGCTCAGGTGTTTTCCATTGATAATGAGGAAGCTCAAGCAAATGCCAATCGGTTGATCGAGGGTAATAACCCTTAGAGTTTTCTTTTCTATTTTAAAGATAGGCATGTAATGGTCTAATGCATGGTGAACAATAATGTAGGCATGCTTGAAGTTATGGGACATAATGTGAAAGCTTTGTTTGACTCTGGATCTACTAATACTTTCATTTAGAGAAATATTGCAACTGTTCTATGTTTGGATATCAAGGATTTAGGGTATCTCTTAGATGTTACAACCCCGAGTGGTCAAATCTTTACTTCCCTTTTGAAAACCCTAGTGGTATCTGTGAAATATCGAGATCATGATTTTCCTACAGACTTTATCCTTCTTGACATGAATGATTTTGATGTAATCATTGGCATGGATTGGCTTTATAGATATAGGGCCAATATCGACTGTAGAGAAAAGAAAGTGATCATAAAGAGACCAGTTCAATAACCTTTTGTCATTAGGGGTAGGAAGGATGCCACTACCGACCCATATGTGTCAGCCGTTAAAGCAGAGCGGATGATGAGTAAAGGGTGTCGAGTTTTCCTAGTAGTAGTCACCGAGCCAGAACCCAAGGTGCAACCCTTAGAAGAAATAGAGGTAGTTAGGGGCTACGCAGATGTTTTCCCAGATGATCTACCTGGGATTCTTCCCGAAAGAGAGGTAGATTTCTCCATAGAGCTAGCCCCTGGTAAAAACCCTATTTCCCGAGCACCCTATAGGATGGCCCCTGCTGAGTTGCTTGAGATAAAGAAGCAATTGCAGGAATTGTTGGATAAGGGTTTTATCCGCCCTAACACATCACCATGGGGAGCGCCGATTCTTTTTGTAAAGAAAAAGGATGGTTCGCTCCAAATGTGCATAGACTACCGGATGATCAACCAGGCTACCATTAAGAACAAATACCCTTTACCCCAGATAGATGACTTGTTTGACCAGTTGAAGTCGGCTCGAGTGTTTTCCAAGATTGACTTGAGATTTGGTAACCACCAGTTGACGGTCAAGAGTGAGGACATCCCGAAAATAGCTTTTAGAACCCGGTATGGCCACTATGAGTTCATGGTTATGCCTTTTGGGTTGTCCAATGCACCTAGTGTGTTCATGAACCTTATGAACAGTGTGTTTCAACCCTTCCTTAACTCATTTGTCATAGTGTTCATAGATGACATACTGGTTTATTCGGATGACGTAGATCAACACTGAGACCACCTAAGCAAAGTCCTTGATATCTTGAGAAAGTAGAAGTTCTATGGGAAGTTCTCTAAATGCGAGTTTTGGATAGACCGAGTCATGTTCCTTGGATACATCATCTCAGGAGGAACGATCGTCGTAGATCCAGCTAAAGTTTTGGTGGTTCAAGATTGGCTAGCACCGAAGAACCCCTCTGAGATACGAAGCTTCTTGGGGTTAGCAGGATATTATCGGTGCTTCATCACAGATTTCTCAAAGACCACTTTGCCTCTAAACGTGTTGACTCGGAAAGATGTGAAGTTTGTGTGGTCCGATGTTTGTGAAGCTCGTTTCCAAGAGCTGAAAGAGAAGCTGACCACTACACCAGTTTTGACTCTACCATCAGGCAATGAGGGTTTCATGATTTTCACTGATGCATCAAAGATGGGACTTGGTTGTGTGTTGGAACAGAATCGGCATGTGGTTGCATATGCCTCCCAACAACTCAAGCCCAACAAGGTGAATTACCCGACCCACGACCTGGAGTTAGCTGCTATCATCCATGCCTTGAAGATTTGGCGGCATTACCTATATGGTGCCACTTTTGAGATCTTCACCGACCATAAAAGCCTGAAGTATCTACTGACGCAAAAAGACTTGAACCTACGACAACGACGATGGATGGAGTACATGAAGGATTATGATTTCACCATTGCCTATCATCCAGGGAAGGTGAATGTCGTAGCCGATGCTTTGGGTCAGAAATAGCTAAGGTGTGTAGTTGTGTTGTCCAAACAATGGAAGAGCTTAGAAGATCTGGTGGAATGGTCACCTCAACCGTTAGATGATCGAGTTCGATTGGCCAATATCCAGATACAGTATGAGTTATTGAGTGAGATTGTCGCAGCACATTTGTCTAGTGGAGGACTTGACAAGATGAAAGGCTTGATGCAGAAGCCTCAGACCCGTCTTTCATTGGGAATAGACGGAGGAATCTGATTTGAGAATCGTGTATGGGTTCCTGAAGATTCACCGTTGAAGGAATGTATCCTACAAGAGGCTCATGGTTCTAAGTACACGGTACACCCAAGAACTACTAAGATGTTTAAAGACATGCAGAGGTTTTTCTGGTGGCCAGGAATGAAGAGAGACATTGCAGCTTATGTAGCCAGTTGTCTTACGTGCCAAATGGTGAAGGCTGAGCACCAATGACCCGGTGGACTTTTACAGTCTATAGAGATTCCAGAGTGGAAATGGGAGCAGATCACCATGGATTTCGTGGTAGGTCTACCCCAGACCAAGAGAGGTCATGATGCGATATGGGTTGTGGTAGATCGCCTTACCAAGTCAGCACACTTCCTTTCCCTAAAAACCACTTCCAAAGTGTTAGACTTAGATGAGCTATATATCAGAGAGATAGTACGCTTGCATGGCGTACCCGGTTCCATCACCTCGGACAGAGACCAAAAGTTTACTTCCAAGTTGTGGAAGCAGGTGCAAGAGGAACTAGGTACAAGGTTGAAGTTCAGTACCGCTTATCACCCCCAGACAGATGGTCAGTCAGAAAGGACGATTCAAAGCTTAAAAGATATGCTGAGAGCTTATGTGCTCGATTGGGGTGGATCATGGGAGCAGTACCTACCTTTAGTTGAGTTTGCCTACAATAATAGTTACCAAGCCAGTATCGGGATGCCTCCATATGAAGCTCTATATGGGAGACTGGTCACGACTTCACTGGGATGATGTTGGTGAAAGGACCTTATTGAGGCCAGATGAACTACAAGTGTATGCTGATAAAGTTGCTTTGATCAGGAAAAGGCTAAAGAGAGCCCATGACTGAAAAAATTCATATGCTGATGCGAAGCGGACTGATGTGCATTTCACTGTGGGAGAACATGTTTTCCTGAAAATCTGACCGCTCCGAGCTATAGCTAAAAATAGAGGAAAGTTGAGTCCCCGATACGTGGGTCTGTTTGAAGTGTTAGAACGGATTGGTGAGGCCGCATATCGTTTGGAATTACCCCCTCAATACAGTATGATGCATGATGTGTTTCACGTGTCCAATCTGAAGCGATATGTACAAGATCCAAGTCATGTGCTGAGCATTGAACCTATTGAGCTTCAAGGAAAGTTGTCTTATCCTGAGTTGCCTTTGTGGATTCTAGATACCAAGGTAAAAGAGATTATAAATAAGAATATAGAGATGGTAAAGGTTCTTTGTAAGCACCATGGAGAAGATGAGGCCACATGGGAGCTGAAGACGAACATGGAAAAAGCATATCCTAATTTGTTTTCTTGATTGTTGAATTTTGAGAGCAAAATTCCTATAAGGAGGGGAGGATGTCATAACCTCATTTCCCAAAACATGTAATGAGATTTGTAAATCTCCTTTAAAAGATAAGTAAGATCAATGTTTGATTTCATGGTTTGATTTGAATGAATTTCGTGTATAATAGACTTGCATGCTTTCTTGATGGGCCTTATTGGCCATTAAGCCCAATTGAAAGAAAAAGAAAAAGAAAGGAAAAAGGAATTCAATGGGATAATAGAAATATAAGAAAATGGATAAAGGATGATTAAAAGGCTAAAAGATAATTTCCAAAAATAGGATATCATGTTATAAAGGTTCCTTGGGGTTCAAGGAATTCAGGATAATTAAATAATAGCAAGGGAAATAAAGAATATGTGGAAAATGTGAATAAAAAGGTGTTTTCTTGCAACCAAAGAATAGGAATGGTTTAATGTATATAATGATCCCAATTTTTGCAGGATGAAATATAAAAACATAAAAGAGTTTCCCTTAAAATTTGAGGCAAAAAGGAGTTAAGAGTTGAGAGTTATCGATTTTTCAAGATTATCCTCAAAATAGGATTTTCCTTGCAATTTGGGAAATCTTTCCCTTTTTTGTTTGAGCGTGAATGATTGTGGCCATTGGATCTTAATCCAATCGATCTAGCTCATCGTCAAAGTCCCAATGGGATGAGGACTATAGCGCGGTATATAGGAGGATTTTCTCATTCTTTTTTCTCGTTATCTAATGGATGTGCAATCTTGGAAACACTTACATTGAGATCAGGAGGGGATTCCGAACCACTGCAACCCTGGTTTAGTTGTCATTGGAAGCTTCCAGGCCAAATGCCCAATTGGGCCAAAATCTATGGCGGCAGCAGCTTTAGAAACCCTAGAATAGCCTCCCCTAGTCCTATATAAAGACCCTCTTCCAATGCCTCACACCCTAACGCTCTTGAACGACCACCTCTTAGATCCTAGCGCTCTCTCTCTCTCCCAATCGAACTCTCTCCGTTGAGAGATCCACCCCACTCCATTATGGATCGTGCAGTAGGGAAGGGAGGAGGATGACATACAGTCGTCGTTCGATCAAGGATCACCGTGATCCACGAGAGGATCTAACGGTGCTAGGAGGCGACCGAATAAGTAAAGACGGTCGCTGACCCGGAGGGTTAGATCGGAAATGAACGATCGACAGGGGAAGCGTGCACCACTAGTGGTGAAAAATGATGTGGAGTGTCAGATCAAGGCGAGGCCCATCGGCGCACCGATCAAACGGCTCAATAAATTCGGTAAAATATCTCTCTCTGATCGAAATTGCAAATCATCGGTTTTCCTTGCTAAAATCATAGAAATAGCTAGGAATCTCATATAAAGGAACTTTATATATGAAAGTTGGGTAGAAAAATACAAGGAATATAATAAAAATGGTTGTATAACCTGATTCTATTTCGTTTTACAAAAGTACCTTAATTGGGTAGAAGTATGTATTGAAAAGTATTTAGAAACCCTAATGGTGTATAAAAGATGTATCTTTGAATGATAATGGGTTAATTAGAAAGGTAATAACCTATTGATGCTTATGATGGAGTTTCTATCCATTTTCAATACAAAATTGGTTAAATTAGGGTTTATGTCCATAAATGGAAAGTAATGTATATGGGAACCCTAATTTAGGATAAAAGAGAAAGAAAACCATGTTATTTTGAATTAAGGAGGTAAATTCCTAAATAATGATCCTAAAACTATTAGGAATATTAAAAAGAGAGAATTTAAAGATTTTAAGTGGATTTGCTGAATTAGGGTTCATGATAACTAAGAATGAATGAAAAACCCTATTTTCCAAGGAAACCCTAAAATTGGAATAGAAACCCTAAGGAATAAGATGGAATTGAATAAGTTTTGATTAAAAATAGTTGGAATGTTTATTTCAGGGTTTTTGTGCAATTTTCTTGCTTACTTGAATATTCTCTCTCTTCATACTTGATTTTGTATTCGAATCTACAATAAGAGGTATGTGGATTACGCTTATGAATTTATCGAGTTATGTTTTCTGAGGTTTTCCGAAGTTTTCATCGATGATATGAATTAATTGTTGGATGATTTAAATTCATGCAAACTATAATGTGGATATGACTATCACCTAAGATATGTGCCTACTAGCTCAGATCTTGGTCCCCTCTGTGGCTTGTTAGTTGACCTAGTACATGGCTACCTATGGGTAGGTCCATCGGGTCATCGATTGACTTAGTACATGGCTACCAATGGGGTAGGTCCATCAAGTCACTTTGAGTTAGATATTAGACTACTTCTGGGTAGTGCCATGCGACTCTATCACCCTATGTATTGGCTACCTATAAGGTAGGACCATTTGGGTAAGGATCTACCTAAAGAGAGGTAGCATGCAAGGACAGCACAAAGTTAGGGGATAGGTAAGGATTGAGTAGTATGGCTTAAAATGTAATCTTGGATGTTAAATGAATAATTGAATGATTACATTGTTAACATAGTTGCACATTATTCTGTTTCCCCCACATACTAGCTTCGGCTGACCGACATTTTGTTTGTCGGCATTTTAGGTACAAACAAAAGGACAAATAGTAAATCATCATATTGTAAAATACATGAATTAATGTCCAAGGAGGATTAGTTAGTTAGTCCCAGTTCTGGATAGAAGTTTAGAAATCCAAAAATTTTCAAATGTGGATACTAGCCGGTAACGACCCTGTCTCCCGGTAACCCCCAATTAAGGGAGATTCGAAGGTCAGAGCCGTTATTCAATTAATAGGATCAAAGGTTCGACAAATAATCAATAATAATTATGAAATTCTACTAACTAACTGGAATTTGGTATAAAATTAAAACTTTACTTACCTTTTAAAACATTGGAAATCTATCTATCCAGGTCTTGAATTATTCTATCTAATCCTCCTTGCACTTTATTTCTTATTTCCACGATGTGTCACTTTACCATTTTTTCTTTCAATTGTTGTTCCTAAAACACCAACAAACAAAACGCCAATTAGTATATCAAAATATACTGGTATGTGGGAACAACCAAAAACTTGCAAATACGGCTAAAAAATTAATAATCACAATCAAATTAATTAACAAGCCAATTTACACTTTTCAGTATGACATTCTCCACCACTTTTGCCCTAACCATGGCATACCCACCTTAGGGTTTCCTTTGTCAATGACTTAAGGCCACCTTCTCAATCCCGAGCTTGGTGCCTGGGGGTCACCACTCATGGTGCCCACTAGTCATGCAATATCATAGGCCACCTTCTCATTCCTGAGATTGGTGCCTGGGGTCACCACTCAAGGTGTCCATTGGTCTACCCATATGGACTTGACCTTTGGCATCATCCATCAGGGTGGCATGTAGGTGCGAGAATACATACTTCTATTTTTTTGATGTGATAATCATAGTGACTTTATGATTTTCAAGTATGAACATCCAAATAGACAATTTGCATTCAATGCGATTAACCATCCAGAAAATCCTCGAGAAACTAAGGTGGTTATTCATAATTAACCACATACCTGATCTGACGATTTGAACAGAAATATCCATGCAAATAAGAATCCAAGCAAGCAAACATTTTCAACAAGATCCTGAAATAATCACGTAATTCCCTTTTTATTATTCATGTCATCCAAATCCATTAAACCTAGCTCGCTTCCTAGGGTTTCAGTTTTAGGGTTTCTATTGCATTTAGGGTTTTCCTTCATCTTTTACTATTTACACTCTAATTTAACGCAATTGATCACCAACCCTAATTACTTCCACATCTAATCCTCAATTTCAGATTAAAGGCAGAATTAATCATTAATTAAGTTCATTAAGCCTCTTTTACATTAAAGCTACTATTTTTATCCCTTTAATCCATGAGAAGATCATTATACGCATTTATCATCAATTCATAGTTCATTATGGTCCAAATAACATATCAACTCGATTTGCTATTAATTCCACTTTTTATTCATGAGAAAACCCTAATTAATACATTTAGGGTAGTTATCCACAAATTAGGAACTTTAATGCTCGAAATAGCTTAGATTCAGCATATTCCAACTTTAATCATGAAATTAATCAATTAAAGCCATTAATAGTCGAATTAGTCAGCATTAGGGTTTCAATGCCTATTAAGTATATTCATGCATATGAAACTCTAAATTAACTAATTATATGAAAAGTTCATCCTTTTTCTTCTTAATGTCCCTTTTATCATTAATAGGCTAATATCCACTTTAATCATCTATTAAACCCTACTAATCACTTTAATCATATCAAAATAGGGTTCTTTAAACAATATTACATCTAAAGCTAATAACTTCCATTACTTTTCGAATTGCAAAAGGAATCAGACTTCAATTATATTTTTAATGGATTCCCCTCATTTTTCTAAGCAACTATCATGTATAATGTGCATCTATCCGAGCTACGGTCATTGAGATACGAATTTTGTAAAATTACCTATTTTGGGCCAACGAGGGGCTGCCACGTCGGCCTCCTCCATGCAATACGTTGTTGTTTGAAACATAACCGAAATACCAATATGCCCTTGGCGCAGCTACTTGCTTCTTTGCATCTCAGAGGGTATAAACGTCCAATGACCAAGGGGTCATCTTCTTCCTTGGGCCGACGGAGTGTTGCCGCCCTAGCCACGGTTGGGCGTCATTTCTCTCCATCCTTGGACCCCGACGGTGACAGGGAGTCATCCTTTTAGCTTGGTAGGTCTCCGCCGCCCCTACAGGTTCTCCAAACCACTGCCGAGGTGATGGGTTTTGAAGAGAACGGACCTGCATCTCCGCTACCACCTGCAGTCGCACTGCAGTCCTTCCTTCCCTTCCCCTAAGGCTCGAGGGCTTCCACCGAACCTTCTCCTAGTTCCGCCGCCCTCCGCCGCCCTTGGGGTGCCACCTATCTCACGCTCTAGGTGATTGGTTTGAGCGGGCAGCCGTGCGACCTGCTGCCATGTTACCTGCCTTTTGCAGGTGCTGCAGGGTGACCGTGGGCCTGGGGATGATATTCGATCATCCCAGGTCGTCGTGGGTACTTCGAGACTTCGACAAGACTCCGATACAACTCATCGGCACCCTCGAGACAACACCATCTTCTTGGGTTAGAGTTTTGAACGAGTTTGAAGAAGAAGACGGAGGAGAAGAGTGGGAGACAAGGAAAAACTCGAGTCTGTGGATCCGTCCCTTTTATAGGGATGGGTAGCGGCATCCTAGCATGCCTACCCACGAGGAGAGCAATTCCCATAGTAAACTCCTTTCCTTGTTTACAAGAAATCCTATTATTCATATCCCTTAGTCATTAGGAAAAAAAATCCGAATTTTATCTCCTTGATATTTCTTTATGCTCTAGAGCTTAAGATTTCAAAAATAACTTCTTTTATTCTCTTAGTACTTGCCCCTTATTCTAAAGGCATGAAATTATATTTTCATTTAATAGGAAAATACATTCTTTTTACCAAATTCGATAATAATGTATCACATTATCTTTTTATTTTGCAAAATTTGTATTTTCTCTTTCCTCTTTCTTCATTAGGACTCCTTGGATCCCAAGAAACTCTATTATTTTGAAATCCTTTTTATTGGATACTCATTATCCTTCTAGATGCATCTAAATGCATTATTCTTCATTATCATGTGTATTAAAATATTTCTTTTTGAGGATTTCTCTTTTATTTTTCTCATTTGTATTCCTTTTATCATTAGGAATCCTTGGAATACGAAATTCCACCAAGGATTATTCCATTATACCTCTTTTCACTTATTTTCCATATTTCATCAATGTTTTTAATTTCTTTATTAACAAGGAAATACTTTATTGGTCTTTTCTTTTCTGGTTGCTTTATCTTTGCAACTTTGGACTCCTTGGAACCCAAGGAACTCAAGAGGCACGAAATTCATTCTTGGATTACATTCCTTTTCCTTCTAGAGGTTTCTAACTCATCTCTCTTTTCTCAACAACTCAATTATTCATTAATTAATTGAATTTCCTTATTATTGGGCCCAATAGCCAATAAAGCCCACAAATCAAACAACAAGGCTATTTTAAATGAATTCCATTTATTCACAACAAATTATATCATTATTTGTCCAAATATCTTTAATACGAGAAATTACCTTTCTCACCAAAGAAATCCAAAATTTGGGGTTGTAACATTCTTCCCCTCTTATGAGAATTTTGCACTCAAAATTCCATCAAGCAAGCAAGCAAACAGGATAAGTCTTCTTATGTCCATCAGGGCTCCCATGTGGCTTCACCCTTTCCATGGTGTTTCACAAGAACCTTCATTATCTCATTTTCTTCCATATGAGTTCTTTCTTACCTTGGTATATCGTATCCTCCTAGGTGACTCAGGACTTTTCAGCCTTTCAAAAGCTGAATAGGTTCAGGGCACAACACCTGGCATGGGTACCTAACATAGTGCTCTAGATCAGACTCATGCAACACATCATTTTATCCTGAGGGGTAAGGCTAAACATAACCAACTCCACCAATCCATCTCATATATCGGGGACTCAGCTTTCTCAGTTGTAGCTTAGAGGGGTCGGATTTTCACATCACATATTCTCCCACATTGAACTGCATGTAAGTCTGCTTTGCATCAGCTCGCGACTCATGTCACCACTGGGCCCTCTCTCAGCCATTGCATGATCAAAGCGACTTCATCTGCACACATTGTGGTTCTTTTTTTGACCTTCATGAGGCCTCCTTCACCAACATCATCTTAGTGAAGTGGTGACCGACACAACCTCTCTATAAGACTTCTTGCATCCCAATAAAGGCTATGGTGGGTAACATCACATCTTAATAACTGTCTCTTTGTATCACCCTGAACAAGCACACATTCTCTCATCAAACCCTCTAGTCTGGATCATACTAACCATTAGTTAGGGGTGATAAACCACACTATCATTGAGTTTTTCATGTATATACTTCCACCTCATGAAAATGAACCTTTAGGTCATATGTAAGAACTTTTGAACTTGTATCATGGTGTAGTTGAACTATCTCTCCCTCTCTTATGTAGTTCAATAGAATCTATCTCTTGACAATATTCCTTTCTTTCTTATATTATCTAGGTAAGGCGATCTACCATAACCCATATTGCATCTTGACCTTCTAGGTCAAAGGGAGACTTACCACAACATTCGTAGTGATGAACTCCTATTCCCTCTCAGGAACTCTTTTATCCTCTATATCGATACAGTGGGTTACTGGTGTTCGTCATTCACCTCCTGGCTTGCATGGCCACATGCTACATGCAACTTTTTTTAAGCATCTAGAGTGCTACCATTACTTACTATCTTTGTGGTACCAAGGTATATCATAACCTCCTGTATTGTTACGATTCCTCAAGCATGATACCTCAGAAACCCTAAACCACTCTCAAAAGGGTTTCATTACCTTCCTATCCAAGGAAGTGTATCTGAGGTTCTACAACCATCCATTAACTACATCAAGGACTAAACTAGATAACCAAACAACCATTAACTTGCTCAACATATCTTGTTACATTTGTGTGTTAGCCAAAACACATCCTCTTTTCAAACATAGGGTTAGTCAAACAACCTCAACTTCTTCTAGCTTCCAGCTAACTAGGCAGCTATATCTCAACCAGAGCATTCATTACCACTTCTTATCCTTAGGTGTTAGGTAATGTTGAAGAGATACACCTCCATGTATTCTACTTATCATCTCATCTCAAAATTTAAGTCTATCTTCATCAAGAACACTATGATCTCATCCTCTTAGTTGTCAGGCTCCACCTTGTGATTCCTTGTAACACTTGCAAAAAAAACACCTAGTTCAAGATAAAACATCCTCACAAGATGATTTCCTTAATACTCTTAGTGTTTGTAAACCATCCCTGTATCATTTGCTCCACAAGGGCACATTATGCACATTATCATCTCTGTCCTCATTCCTTGTTCCAACTCATGTCATCTTTACCCTTGGTGTATGGCATGCGTATTGTCCTATCTCTCACTCCCATAACAAGAAGAAATAAGCATTTGGTGGCCGTCCAAATACAGAGTTCTTCCTATTCTAAGAGTAGAGATGGTACAACCCACATTACCAGTACACCTTCAATTCTAAGTTGAAATGTTCCATCATCTTGATATCTACATTACTTCCATGGAAAATTGGTCTCGAACCTACTTGGGTTACTACACAATCCTTGGTCATCCCCTCTGGGTCTATAGGGTGCCGGAACTTTTGGGGTCGTCCCTCTTCCCTCATGCATCAGAGAGTGCCCTACTCATCTACCCTTTGGGTCCCATGAGTTTATGAAGGTGATCAATCGCCTAACCCATGGCCCTCAGACAATGATAGTTGTTACCTCCCGACCCTATGGTCATGTGCAACTAGGGAATTAGGCAACTCATTCTTCCATCGGTCTTATCCCTACCTGACCCTAGGATGGACTTAGGATTCTAACGTAGTACATGTTCAACTTAGAACCTTACCCAATCATTCATCATCTCTCTTTGCATTCATGACTGCCTTTCATCCCTTCATAGGGGTCATGGCAACCTACCTACCTGGGTCAGGCCCCATACCGGTTACCTCCATGGTAACACATCCTCATGCACTCAAAGATGGATATCTATGGGTCAACAGGTTCATTCTCATACCATGTACTCTTCACTTAGTTTCTCAAGATCCTCTGAAACCTCAACAAAACTGGTATACACCCTATAAAAGGGTCCCTCTCCCAGTATGGGAGGAAACTACAACTTTTGACAACAAGGTCACAACCATCCCTAGGGTTTACCTTCACATGTGCATGCCTAACCTAGCAGATACTAAAGCACAAGCAGACCACCTATTAAGCCATACTAGGTCATACTTTTTCTCTTTACTCAACATTAGATCAACTTATTTGTGGGGGGGGGGTTCATCAAACATACCCTTAACTTAAGGGGTTTCTTTTACCTCTACACATGAGAAGTACCATGCTAGAAACTATAGAGACTCAAATCTCATCATGAGCATTGGGTACACTGCTTCCCCTCTTCGGCCAGGAACCCTAGGTTCACTTTTGGATATCCAACTACATGCTCAACCTCTTAACCACGAATCAAGCATGTCTAAGGTATGCCATGTACTCCCATGATCCTTTTATATGGGCAACACCTCAGTAGTTGAGTCCTCCTCAAAGACAACCAACTAGGTATTAAGCCCCACAACTGGTTACTTGAACCTCCTCAGGGTCTAAGGCACTCTTTGTCTCATCTCAGTAGGTAAACTCCTATACCATAGGAACATAGGTTCCAGAAGCATCATCCTCTCTCTAGGGTTTGGTCCCTCTAAAGGAAACCAAGATATCATCAGCCTCCAGGGATCATGCATGAGGCAACCACTACCATTCACTTAGGTCGCAACATTCTTGACTCCCCACTGTTCCTCACATCTCGAGGTTTTAGGTTTCCAACCTTCTTGCTTGGTTCCTTCTTACTCTCTCTCTAAATCTAACTTCACATCCAGCCATACTACTAGAGGTCCTCTCTCCATGAAGGCTCATGCTCACAAGCATACCCCTATGTGGGTGAAGCCTATGATCAACTCATGTTTGGCTCTAGATTATCCATATGCTTATCTCATAAGCCATCCATCGTGCCCTTTTGGCCAGGGTTTCAACCTACTACTGTACCACTGATGTACTCTGGACGCATGCTATCCCCAACTTTCATAAGACATAGGGTTTCTATAGGTTCTTCACTAATCCCATCCATGAAAGAGCTATCCTTCACTCTATCATGCATGCCCCTTTCCCGGGTTGCCAAAGGTGCTAGGTCATCCAACCTCTCATGGCTCGTATGGAAATCCAAAGGCATATCTATCCAAACACCTAGTCAACCATGTCATCTAACTCATCATGTCATCTCTCTCGCTAACCTCCACTTAGGGTTAGGGTTAACATCGTCATTAAAGGATGTCCTAGGTATCTACTTTAATGGAGATCTCTACCTCCAAGACTCACTTTCTCTACTCATCCTCCTGACAAGAAGGTCTAGCCTCAGGTCTCTCCTGAGGGAAATGACAACTTATGTCATACGACCTAAGCATGTATCTATTCTTTATTTTGCACTTAATCTATTAATCTTATGTCCAGGACATCTATTTACATGCTTTTCATTAATTTGGTGGAGGATTCCTTAGACCTTATTAACTTTACCCATATATCAAGAGGGTGAGGAGAAGAGAGAAAACCCTAATCCTTAAGGTCCTTAATAGTATTTGAGTTGAGAAGGGATGAACAAGATGAGAGAGTCCTAAATGTATCTTATTTCAAGTCATATCCTAAGACATCGGCCAGACAGTCACACAATCTGGGAGTTCTCGTATTCCAACTAGTGGTGCGGAGGAAAATATTGCCAACCCCCAGATGTGATCCTTTTCTAGACACCTCAATCTTTCAGACAATCCTCTAATAACTCCCTTGGGTTCTACAAAATTTGTAAAATTTAATAATTATTAAAGATTAATTGAGGAACCTATGCTCTGATACCAAGGTAAAAGAGCTCAGAAATAAGAATATAGAGATGGTAAAGGTTCTTTGGAAGCACCATGGAGAGGATGAGGCCACATGGGAGCTGAAGACGGACATGGAAAAAGCATATCCTGATTTGTTTTCTTGATTGCTGAATTTTGAGGGGAAAATTCCTATAAGGAGGGGAGGATGTTATAACCTCATTTTCCAAAACATGTAATGAGATTTGTGAATCTCCTTTAAAAGATAAATAAGATCAATGTTTGATTTCATGGTTTGATTTGTATGAATTCCGTGTATAATAGACTTGCATGCTTTCTTGATGGGCCTTATTGGCCATTAAGCCCAATTGAAAGAAAAAGAAAAAGAAAGGAAAAAGGAATTCAATGGGATAATGGAAATATAAGAAAATGGATATAGAATGATTAAAAGGCTAAAAGATAATTTCCCAAAATAGGATTTTGTGTTATAAAGGTTCCTTGGGGTTCAAGGAATTCAGGATAATTAAATAATAGCAAGGGAAATAAAGAATATGTGGTAAATATGAATAAAAAGGTATTTTCTTGCAACCAAAGAAAAGGAACGGTTTAATGGATATAATGATCCCAATTTTTGTAGGATGAAATATAAAAACATAAAAGAGTTTCCCATAAAATTTGAGGCAAAAATGAGTTAAGAGTTGAGAGTTATCGATTTTTCAAGATTATCCTCAAAATAGGATTTTCCTAGCAATTTGGGAAATCTTTCCCTTTTTGTTTGAGCGTGAATGATTGTGGTTGTTGGATCTTAATCCAACCGATCTGGCTCATCGTCAAAGTCCCAATGGGACGAGGACTGTAGCGCGGTTTACAAGTGGATTTTCTCCATCTTTTTTCTCGTTATCTAAAGGATGTGCAATCTTGGAAACACTTCCATTGAGATCAGGAGGGGATTCCAAACCACCGCAAGCCTAGTTTAGTGGTCATTGGAAGATTCTAGGACAAACACCCAATTGGTCCAAAAGATATGGCGGCAGTAGGTTTAGAAACCCTAGAATAGCCTCCCCTAGTCCTATATAAAGACCCTCTTCCAATGCCTCACACCCTAACGCTCTCGAACGGCCACCTCTTAGATCCCAGCGCTCTCATTATCTCCCAATCGAACTCTCTCCAGAGAGAGCTCCATCTCGCTCCATCGTATATTGTGCAGCAGGGAAGGGAGGAGGATGACATACAGTCGTCGTTCGATCAAGGATCACCGTGATCCATGAGAGGATGTAACGGTGCTAGGAGGCGACCGGATAACTAAAGACGCTCGCTGACCCAGAGTGTTAGATCGGAAATCGACGATCGACAGGGGAAGCGTGAACCACTAGTGGGGACAACTAATGTTGAGTGTCAGATCAAGGCGAGGCCCATCGGCGCACCGATCAAACGGCTCAAGAAATTCGGTAAAATATCTCTCTCTGATCAAAATTGCAAATAATCGCTTTTCCGTGCTAAAATCATAGAAATAGCTAGGAATCTCATATAAAGGAAATTTATATATGAAAGTTGGGTAGAAAAATGCAAGGAATCTATTAAAAATGGTTTTATAACCTGATTATATTTCCTTTTACAAAAGTACCTTAATTGGGTAGAAGTATGTATTGAAAAGTAATTAGAAACCCTAATGGTGTATAAAAGATGTATCTTTGAAAGATAATGGGTTAATTAGAAAGGTAATAACCTATTGATGCTTATGATGGAGTTTCTATCCATTTTGAATACAAAATTGGTTAAATTAGGGTTTATGTCCATAAATGGAAAATAATGTATATGGGAACCCTAATTTAGGGTAAAAGAGAAAGAAAATCATGTTATTTTGAATTAAGGAGGTAAATTGCTAAATAATGATCCTAAAATTGTTAGCAATATTAAAAAGAGAGAATTTAAATATTTTAAGTGGACTTGATGAATTAGGGTTCATGATAACTAAGAATGAAAGCAAAACCCTATTTTCCAAGGAAACCCTAAAATTGGAATAGAAACCCTAAGGAATAAGATGGAATTGAATAAGTTTTGATAAAATATAGTTGGAATGTTTATTTTAGGGTTTTGTGCAATTTGCTTGCTTACTTGGATATTCTCTCTCTTCATACTTGATTCTGTATTCGAATCTGCAATAAGAGGTATGTGGATTACGCTTATGAATATATCGAGTTATGTTTTCCGAGGTTTTCCGAAGTTTTCATCGATGACATGAATTAATTGTTGGATGATTTTAATTCATGCAAACTATAATGTGGATATGACTATCACCTAAGATATGTGCCTACTAGCTCAGATCCTGGTCCCCTCTGTGGCTTATTAGTTGACCTAGTACATGACTACCTATGGGTAGGTCCATCAGGTCATCAGATGACTTAGTACATGGCTACCAATGGGGTAGGTCCATCAAGTCACTTTGTGTTAGATATTGGACTACTTCCGGGGAGTGCCATGCGACTCTATCACCCTATGTATTGGCTACTTGTAAGGTAGGACCATTGGGGTAAGGATCTACCTAAAGAGAGGTAGTATGCAAGGACAGCACAAAGTTAGGGGATAGGTAAGGATTGAGTAGTATGGATTAAAATGTAATCATGGTTGTTAAATGAATAATTGAATGATTACATTGTTAACATAGTTGCACATTATTCTGTTTCCCCCACATAACAGATTCGGTTGACTGACATTTTGTTTTTCGGCGTTTTAGGTACAAACAAAAGGACAAACAGTAAATCGTCATATTGTTAAATACATGAATTAAAGTCCAAGGAGGATTAGTTAGTTAGTCCCAATTCTGGATAGAAGTTTAGAAATCCAAATTTTTTCTAAGGTATGCAAAAATTTTATTTATTACAACTTTTCAATATAGTCTAGTAGAATTTATTAATTGTTATCAATTAATTACTGAACCTTGATCCGGAAATGGGATAACGGCATCGACCTCTCGGTCTCCCTTAATTGGTGGTTACCGGAAGGCGGGGTCGTTACAAGTCTACACCCCTATCCCACAAAATCTTTAAATCTTTAACAAGTGGAGCCAAATAAACGTCAATATCATTTCCAGGCTGCTTTGATCCTAAAATAAGCAAAATCAAAAACATATACTTGCATTTCATGCATACATCTGGATCAAGATTATATATAACTAAAATAACAGGGCAGATACTGTGATTGCCATAATTATGTGATTCATTCCATCTGCAAAAAGTTCCATTCTTAAGTTCTTAAGATCACCACCGAGTTTAGGAAATATATTATCAATTGTCATCCATTGAGGAGAATCTGGATGGTGTCTAAGAAAGCCATATCTTTTTCTATCCTTGGCATGTCAAACCAACTTCTTTGCATCATCAACATTATTGAACAAGTGACTAAATCTATGTATTATTGGTAAATATCACATAACCTACTAGGGCTACTGTCTTTCTTGTATCGTGGCTCTTTTGTAAATTGGACAACTATCAAGCAAAGCATGACCATATTGACACAAAATACAATCATTGAAGCATGCATGTATATTTTCATAATTAAGATCCATAGATGAATGTACTTTTTTAACCTCATATGTGCGATAAGGAAGTACTTTATCTTTAAAGAGTTTTGTAAGGTCATAAAGCTTTTATCAGACCAACCATTGATCTCCTTTAGGAGATACAACTTTAAAACAACAGATAATTTGGTGAACTTGACACTGCCATTGTATAATGAGTTTTCAGAGTCAGCCATTAATGTTTAAAACATTTTAGGATAATCTTAGATCTTTTCTTCTAAACTATAAGCCATGTCCTACAATGTGTCTTCTTCATGTGCCTCAAAATGTTCACTACGATCTAAAGTATGAAAAACTTCATTCTCGCCATGATATATCCATCAAGTGTAAGTCATATGAATATCATTTCAAAATAAGTGATGGTGCAAGATGTCTTTGTCAAGCCGCTTCCCAAAATCTCACTTTGTGCAAGGACAAAGCAGTCTAGTATCATTTTCCACATTTTCAATTGCACATCTTATAAATTCATCCACTCCTTTTTCATATTCTCCCGATAAAATATTTGATGACATCCACTTCTGATCCTTCATTGCATGCCAATTGGCTGCATAGAATAACATTTAAGGTCAGATTTCTAGTGTTCTCAAGTTATTAAAAGGATGGCCATTAAACATGAGAGGTGTATAAGATGGCTTCAAACAATAATAGAGAAGGTTTTTGTTGTGGTGACTGACAACTCAATTTATTGCTTTAATTTCACTAGAATCACCACTCAGTCAATGGAACACTGGACGAACACCAAGAAGCAAGAATTCTAGAAGATGAAGATAAGGGAAACTTAGGTTCCATCATGGTTTGTTATGCAAGAGGAAGATGGTAGTCTTGTGTAGATGACCGATAGCACTGAAACAATTGTTTTGAGAATGAGATTTTTCTTTGATACATATTCGGTGGGAGTTATACTAATCTAGACAATAGTTAAATAGTATGACTCAAATGTACCTACAGTCCCAACCTTGCCTACTTCATAAAACCACAAGGTAGACTAACCACACCATCTTCTAGATCAAAACTCTAAGTATTCTATATAAAGTCAAACAAAAGATTCATTACACTTAGTTGTTGACTTTCGTCAACGTCAATATCATCAACCATCTACATCTGAAAATAATTTAGCTTAATTAAGTGCAATGAAATTTCTCTATAAAAGCATATTTTGATCAATTATGTCCAATGCCCAAAGAAGAGAAATAGACTACGCATGTCATGATGAGATTAATGTTATACACAACCAAATCATGAAATCTTATGTTTTACTTGATAAGAAAACAAACTATGTGCCTTGAGAATGATAACACCTACTTCAATAAATGTAGAGATTGTAAGGGTAAATGACATTCAAATATAGAGCTTGTAAGCATATATCACTTGTAAGGGTACATAACATGCAACAAATTATGTGGTTGGCTATACTTTGTATAATATTGTTATGAAATTTTCCACAATAGTCATCTTGTCACAACAAGTCAGTGAAATATTAATTAATCAACAAACATCTTGATTCAAATAAAACAAATATAAAATAAGAAGTATATAAAATTAGGAGAAATATTCCATAGTGAATCCACAGTAAAATTTGGCATGTTTTTGTCTCTATGAAAAATCATGGTGAATCACAGGAAGAGAAGTTTCTTATAAGACTCCACTACTTATTTAAACACTTGTGTAAAAAAATTCATATAAATATGATTCATATTTGTGTAGGATATTTTTGTTTTAAGAAATTCCACTCAAAGTCCCCATAGTCGTGTAACAAATAATATTCATTTAAGTTTTTTCCATCCCTATCACGTTCTTCATGCATGTGTCACCTAATAACACATTTAAACAATTTTTGCATCCTTGTTATCATCACCTTCCCCTTACCTATCCCTTTTTTCTTGACCATCTATTGTTTATCATGTACTAAACGTGGCATGAAAATATGAAACATAGATGGGTTAGAGATTAATAATCCTTAATTGCGGTGTAGAACCCACCTTTATGCTTACAGTTATAATTGTCCAACTTTTTGTCCTTTACTTCTTGGTCACTGATTGATCACGGAAGAGACCATAGCATAAAGAAGTACTAGTCCGGATTCTATCACGGAAAGGCAAGGCACCAAAAATGTAGAAGCATAAAGAACTACTAGTCCGAATTCTATAACGGAAAGTGTTACAACCCCAAATTTTGGGTTCCTTTGGTGAGAAATGTAATTTCTCATAACAAAGATAAATGGGCAAATAATTATTTCTTGTTATTGAATACATGCATTTCATTAAAAATAGCCTTGTTGGTTTATTTGTGGGCTTTATTGGCTATTGGGCCCAATAACAAGGAAAATTCAATTAATAAATGAATAACCGAGTTTTGAGAAAAGAAGGTGTGGAAACCTCTAGAAGGAAAACCCAAATAGGTATTTCGTGCCACATGAGTTCCTTGGGATTGTAAAGATAAAGCAATAAGAAAAGAGAAGATCGATTAGATATTTCTTTATTAAGAAAGAAATTGAGAATAATGATAAAATGTGGAAAACATGTGGAAAAAGGTATAATTGAGTTATCTTGGTAGGATTTTTGTATCCAAAGGATTCCTAATGTTAAAGGAAACTCCAAATGAGGAAATAAAAGAGAGATAAAGAGAAATTCTCAAAAAGAGATATTTTAATAAAGAATAAGTAAGATAATAAGAAAAGGGATGAAAGATAAGGAAAGAGGCTAAGGAAATATTCCCAAGAGGGGATTTCAAGGAATTAAGGTTACTTGAAGTTCAAGGAACTCAAAATAATAATTTAAAAGCAAAGGAAAGAGAAAATAGGTGATATATATATATATATATGTATATATATATTTAAGAGATATCTTTCACATAAAGAAAAATAAAGTTTTCTTTGAGATAATGAGCCCAATTTTAGTGGAGAGATAGATTAAGTCATTATGGACTTTCTCTCGAAATTTGGGAATAATTGAATACTTGGTTTGGGAGTTATAGCTTTTACAAGATTCCCTAAAGTGTTGGGTTTATAATAAATGTCACGATTTCTCTGATTTAAATGGAAATAGAAGGAACAATGCCAGCCGTCAGATCGAGATCTGAGGCAAGCTGTGCATCACTTTCCTTGAGTCCGAGAAGGACTGAACCGCAAGAACAGAGGGTTATTTCCCTCGATTTTCCTCGCAAATCAATGCATGTGCAAACTTGGGAATCTCTTAGTTGGATTCGGGAGGAGATTCCGAGTCAGTTATACCCAAATTTCTCACGCTTTGGAGGAGTCTAGGAGATGCGCCCAAGTCCCAGTTTCTGGCTGGATACCTATTGACCCAAAAGCTATATACATATAGCTGATCTAGTCAATTTGAAGGAACGTAATGGTCATGAGACTGATCCAAACTATTGGCTTCAAAACTAGACTCCAGATCCCGCTCTCTATCCTTGCTCTTCTCCTTCTCCTTCCTGGTTTCCGTGGGAAGGAACTCCCTAGTCGGCTTCCCTGTGCATGCGTCCTAGGCGGGAATTGAACCTGCCAACAGGTTCGGCGGTGAGTTGCGGAGCTAGGCGCTCCCTTTTCGGCCGAGGAGGAAGCCTGAAGCCCAGAGTCAACCTCCTCGTTGACTCGGCCAAGATGCTGGCTCGCGAACCAGGCGCGCGACGAAGAAGAAGGTTAGGAGGAAAGACCCGCCTACCCCTTACTCTAGTAAAGGAAAAGAAGGGCAGAAGCATCCTTTTGACGTCGTTGGGGCCAACCTGCGTGAAAAAAAAGCGCTGATTGGGCTGATGTGGCGTGTTCCTATTGGTGTCCAGGTATTTAACCTTGCGAAATTCGTATATATAGATTGGTAGATCTAATGAAGACAAATTATATATGAATCTTGCTTATAAAAACATGAAGAATACAATAAAAATGTAATGGATGCTTAATTTTGCTTTCAATTTCAAAAGTACACCAAATTATCACCTTTGATGTATTAAATTATGGTAAAACCCTAATGATGATATGGAACTCAGATTTAATAACTCTTTTGGGTTAATTTGGTTTGGAACCCTAATTCTGAGAAATAGTAACCTATTAAGAATAAAAGGAAGAGTTAATTTTGAAAAAGGTAGTTTCATGCTTGTTTTAGGGTTAATGCACATAATTATGTTTAGAAACCCTAATTTGAGAAAATATGGGTTTTAATGGGTTAAATCTGAAAATATAATTATAGAATTGGGTTTTCATGATATAATACCCTCAAGTTGGTGATTAGGGGTTTCTAATGGATATATGAGGAACTAATACTAAATGGAATACAATTAGGAATTAAATCATGATAAAGTATGAGTTGTCAATTCGAAGGAAACTAAAGGTGGTAATTGAGTCTAATGATCTTGAAGTAACTTAAAAGAGATAAAGACAGTAGTTTTGGTATAGAAGAGAAATATTGGACTTTAAATATGCCTATGATGTTGAAATTAGGGTTTGTGCAATAAGAGGGAATTAAATGTGATAAAAGTACTATGGAGGCTAAAACCCTAAAGTGGCCTAGAAAGGTTAAGGTGGAATCCAAGTCTAGCTTTAGAATGTTTTGGATAAACTATAACACTTGGATGTCATGCATTAATTTCAGGATCTTATTGAATGCTTGCTTTCCTATTGGTTGATTGGATTATTTATGTCTCACATCAAATTGACAGGTATGTGGTTACGCTTATGACTACCCGAATTAGTTTTCTGGGATTTTATCGATGTTTCCATCGTGGTCCAAATTAAACTATTGGATGTATTTAATTCATGAAAAATATAATGTGAATACGACTATCACATAGGATATGTGCCTACTAGCTCAGATCCTGGTCCCATCTGTGGCTTAATAGTTGACCTAGTAAATGGCTACCAATGGGGTAGGTCCATCAAGTCATTAGATGACTTAGTAAATGGCTACCAATAGGGTAGGACCATAAAGTCATCATGAGTTAGATATTGGGCTACCTTAGAGTAGTGCCATGCGACGCAACCCTAGATATTGATCTACCTGTTAGGTAGGATCATGCGGGGTTTAAATAAGGATCTACCTAGAGAGAAGTGGGATCTCAGTCCACTGCAGGGACAACACAGAGATAGGGGATAGGAAAGGATTGAGTAGTATGGTTTAAAACATAATCTTGGTTGTTAAATGATAATTGGTTGATTACTTTGTTACTATAGTTGCACAATTTTTGTTTCCCCCCACATACCAGCTTCTTGCTGACCGACGTTTTGTTTGTCGACGTTTTAGGTACAATGAAAAGAACAAATAGTAAAGTGGCATATGTGGAATTAATTGAGAAGTAATGTGTACAGGAGGATTAGTTATATTAGTATCTTCATGGATAGAAGTTTAGAAAACCCAGTTTTTAAAAGGTAAACAAAGTTTTATTTTATACCAATTTTCAGTTTAGTTGGTAAAGTTTATTAATTGTTATTGATTATTTGTCAAACCTTTGATCCTGTTAGTTGAATAACGGCTCTGACCTTCGAGTCTCCCTTAATTGGGGGTTACCGGGAGGCTGGGTCATTACAATTGGTATCAGAGCGAAGGTTCCTCACTTAATCTGTAATAATTATTAAATTTTACAAATTTTGTAGAACCCAAGGGAGTTATTAGAGGATTATCCGAAAGACAGAGGTTTCTAGAAAAGGATCACGACCAGGGGATGGCAATATTTTCCTCCGCACTGCTAGTCAGAATACGAGGACTCCCAGATCCGTGTGACTGCCTGGCCAAAGTCTTAGGGTATGAATCGAAATAAGATACCTTTAGGATTCTCTCATCTTGTTCATCCCTTCTCAACTCAAATTCTATTAAGGACCTTAAGTATTAGGGTTTTCTCTCTTCTCCTCACCCTCTTGATGTATGGGTAAGGTTGATAAGGATTAAGGAATCCTCCACTAAATAATTAAAAAGCATGTAAATAAGATGTCATGGACATAAGATTAATAGAGTAAGCTTAAAAGGAATAGATACATGGTTAGGTTGTATGATACGAGTTGTCATTGCCCTCAGGAGAGAACTGAGGATAGACCTCCTTGGTAGGAGGATGAGTAGAGAGAGTTAGTCTTGGAGGTAGAGACCTCCATTAAAGGTAGAGACCTAGCTCATCCTCTGAGGATGATGGTAACCCTAACCCTATGTGAAGGTTAGAGAGAGAGATGACATGATGAGTTAGATGTCATGATTGACCGAGTGTTTGGTTGGTCATGCCTTTGGGATGCCATAAGAGGGTAGATGATCTAGTACCTTTGGCGACCCAACCTTGGAGAGATTCGTGCATGTCATAGCAAAGGATAGCTCCTTCGTGGATGAGGTTAGAGGAGAACCTATAGTTACCCTATGGGCTTAGGCAAGTAGGGTATAGCTTGATGAAATCCTAGTTAAGAGTTCATGATGGATGGCTTATGAAAGGGGTAAGGATACTCTTGAGCCAAACATGAGTGGAGAATAGGCTTCAACCACATAGGGGTATGCTTGTGAGCATGAGCCTTCATGGAGAAGGGACCTCTAGTAAGTATGGTTGGAGGTGGAATTAGCTCTAGAGAGAGGAAGCAGAACCCCAACAGGGAGGTTGGAAGCCTAAAACCCCGAAACTTAAGGAATAGTGGGGAGTCGAGAATGATGCGACCTAAGTGGATGATAGTGGTTGCCTTATGCTTGATCCCTGGAGGATGATGATATCTTAGTTGCCTTTAGAGGAACCACACCCTAGAGGGAGGACGATGCTTCTAGTACCCAGGATATAAGTGGTTACCTGCTGGATGAGATAAAGAGTGCCTTAGACCCTGAGGAGGTTTAAGTACCCTATTGTGAGGTTTTATACCTAGTTG
The DNA here is from genome assembly GCA_963693085.1 of Alisma plantago-aquatica. Taxonomy (NCBI): domain Eukaryota; kingdom Viridiplantae; phylum Streptophyta; class Magnoliopsida; order Alismatales; family Alismataceae; genus Alisma; species Alisma plantago-aquatica. The sequence continues at coordinate 544,832,705 of OY856414.1, forward strand.
AATGTGCTTGAGGAGGACTCAACTCTGAGGTGTTTTTCATATAAAAGGATCATGGGAGTACATGGCATACCTTGGACATGATTGATTCGTGGTTAAGAGGTTGAGCATGTAGTTGGATATCCAAAGGTGAACCTATGGTTCCTGGTCGAAGAGGGGAAGTGGTGTACCTAATGATCATGATGAGAATTGAGTCTCTATAGTTTCGAGTATGACACTCTTCATGTTTAGAGGAAAAGGGAAACCCCTTAAGTTGAAGGTAGGTTTGATGAACCCCTTACAACTAAGCTGGTCTAATGTTAAGAATGAGAACAAGTGTGACCTAGCATGGTTTAATAGGTGATCTTCTTGTGCCTTGGTAGTTGTTGGGTTAGGCATGTTCATGTGAATGTAAACCCTAGGGGCGGTTGTGACCTTAATGTCAAGTGTTGTAGTTTCCTCCCATCCTGGGAAAGGGACCCTTTGGTAGGGTGTATACCAGTTTTGCTGGTTTTGAGGTAACCTAAAGAAGTCCCATAGGATCTTGAGAATCTAAGTGAAAAGTACATGGGATGAGAATGAACCTGTAGGCCCATAGATAACCATCTCTAAGTGCATGTGGATGTGTTACCATGGAGGTAACCGGTATGGGGCCTGTCCAAGGTAGGCAGGATGCCTTGACCCCTATGAAGGGATGAAAGCCAGTCGATAATGCGGAGAGAGATGATGAATGCTTGGGTAAGGTTCTAAGTTGAACATGTACTATAATGGAATCCTAAGTCTATCCTAGGGTCAGGTAGGGATAAGACCGATAGAAGAAGGAGTTTCCTAATTCCCTAGTTGCACATGACCATAGGGTCAAGAGGTAACAGCTATCATTGTCTGAGGGCCATGGGTTACGATATTGATCACCTTAATGAACTCATAGGACCCAAAGGGCAGATGAGTAGGGCACTCTCTGGATGCATAAGGGAAAAGGGATGACCCCAAAGGTGCCGGCACCCTACGGACCTAGAGGAGGTGACCAAGGATTGTGTGGTGACCCAAATAGGTTAGAGACCAGTTTTCCATGAAACTAACTTTGATATCAAGATGACTGAGAAGTAGAGACATAAGTTGTACGTTTCAACTTAGTTTTAAAGGTGTACTGGCAAGGTGGGATGTACCATCTCTACTCCTGGAATGGGAAGAACTCTGTATTTGGACGGCCGCCAAATGCTTATTTCTTCTTATTATGGGAGGGAGAGATAGGACAGTACGCATGCCATATACCAAGGATAAAGATGAGGTAAGTTGGAACGTTGTTACAAGGTATGAGGATAGAGATGATAACATACCTTTGTGGAAGGAATAATACAGGGATGGTTTACAAACACTAAGAGAGATAAGGTAGTCATCTTATAAGGATGTTTTTAGCATGAGCTATGTGGATTTTGCAAGTGATACAAGGTTGAGTTTGATCACCATTAGTATGAGCTCAGAGTTTCTTGATGAAGACCAACTTAGAGTTTGAGATGAGATGATAAGTATAATACATGGAGGTGTATGACCTCAACAATACCTAACACCTAAGGCTAAGAAGTAGTAATGAATGCTCTGGTTGAGACATAGATGCCTAGTTTAGCTGGAAGCTAGAAGAAGTTGAGGTTTCTAGGCTAACCTTAAGTCGAGAAAAATAGATAAGTTTGGCTAACCCTCAGACCTACGAGATATGTTGAACAAGATTAGGGGTTGTCTGGATAGCCAGCCTAGTCCTTGATGAGGTAGAAGGATGGTTGTAGAACCCTGGATACCCTCCTTTGGATAGGAAGGTAGTAAAACCCTAATGAGAGTGGTTTAGGGTTTCCGAGGTATCAATCTTAAGGAATCATGAAATACCATAGATCATGGTTTTAAGATCACCAAACACCACGATACTATAAAGATAGTACATGATAGTAGCACTTTGGCTGCTTGATGTGAGGTTGCATGTAGCATGTGGCCATGCAAGCCAGGAGGTGAAGGACAAACACCAGTAACCCAATACATGGATATATAGTATAAAGAGTTCCCGAGGGGGAATGGGAGTTCATCACTATGGATGTTGTGAGTCTCCCCTAGACCAAGGAAGGTCAAGATGCAATATGGGTTATGGTAGATCGCCTTACGTAGATGACATGAGAAAGAAGGAGTATTGTCAAGAGACAGGTTTTGTTGAACTACATAAGAGAAAGAGAGATGATTTTCAACTACTTCATGATGCGAGTTCAAAAGTTCTTGCATATGACCAAGGATCACTTCCATGAGGTGGAAGTGGATACATGAAGAACTCGATGATAGTACAATTTATCACCCCATACTAATGGACAATATGATCTAGACTAGAGGGTCTGATGAGAGCATGTGTGCTCACTCAGGGTGATACATAGAGACAGTTCTTAAGATGTGATGTTAGCCACCATAGCCTTTATCGAGATGCAAGAAGGCTTATAGAGTGGTTGTGTCGGTCGCCACTTCATTATGATGATGTTGGTGAAGGAGGCCTCGCGAAGGTCATAAAAGAACCACAGTGTGTGCATATGAAGTCACTTGATCGTGCAATGGCTGAAAGAGAGCCCAGTGGTGACATGAGTTACAAGTTGATGCAAAGCAGACTGACATGTAGTTCACTGTGGGAGAATATGTGATGTGAAAATCCGACCCCTCTAAGCTATAGCTGAGAAAGCTAAGTCCCCGATATATGGGTCCATTTGAGATGGATTGGTGGAGATGGTTGTGTAACCTTACCCCTCAGGATAAAATGATGTGTTGCATGAGTCCGATCTAGAGCACTATGTGAGGTATCCAAGCCATGTGTTGAGCCCTGAACCTATTCAACTTTTGAAAGGCTGAAAAGTCCTGAGTCACCTATGAGGGTACAATATATCAAGGTAAGAAAGAACTCAGATGGAAAAAAATGAGATAATGCAGGTTCTTGGGAAGCACCATGGAAAAGGGTGAAGCCACATGGGAGCCATGATGGACATGTGATAGGCTTATCCTATTTGATTTTTTGCTTGATGGAATTTTGAGGGCAAAATTATCATAAGAGGGGAAGGATGTTACAACCCCAAATTTTGGGTTCCTTTGGTGAGAAATGTAATTTCTCATAACAAAGATAAATGGGAAAATAATGATGTCTTGTGATTGAATGCATGTATTTCATTTAAAATAGCCTTGTTGGTTTATGTGTGGGCTTTATTGGCTATTGGGCCCAATAACAAGGAAAATTCAATTAATAAATGAATAACCGAGTTTTGAGAAAAGAAAGTATGGAAACCTCTAGAAGGCAAACCCAAATAGGGATTTCGTGCCACATGAGTTCCTTGGGTCCCAAGGAGTCCAAAATTGTAAAGATAAAGCAATAAGAAAAGAGAAGATCGATTAGATATTTCTTTATAAAGAAAGAAATTGAGAATAATGATAAAATGTGGAAAACATGTGGAAAAAGGTATAATTGAGTTATCTTGGTAGGATTTTCGTATCCAAAGGATTCCTAATGTTAAAGACAACTCCAAATAAGGAAATAAAAGAGAGATAAAGAGAAATTCTCAAAAAGAGATATTTTAATAAAGAAAAAGTAAGATAATAAGAAAAGGGATGAAAGATAAGGAAAGAGGCTAAGGAAATATTCCCAAGAGGGGATTTCGAGCCATTAAGGTTCCTTGAGGTTCAAGGAACTCAAAATAATAATTTAAAAGCAAGGCAAAGAGAAAATAGGTGATATATATATATATATATATATATATATATATATATATATATTTAAGAGATATCTTGCACATAACGAAAAGTAAAGTTGTCTTTGAGATAATGAGCCCAATTTTAGTGGAGAGATAGATTAAGTCATTATTGACTTTCTCTCCAAATTTGGGATTAATTGGATGCTTGGTTTGGGAGTTATAGCTTTTACAAGATTCCCTAAAGTGTTGGGTTTATAATAAATGTCACGATTTCTCTGATTTAGATGGAAATAGAAGGAACAATGTCAGCCGTCAGATCGAGATCTGAGGCAAGTTGTACATCACTTTCCTTGAGTCTGAGAAGGACTGAACCGCAAGAACAGAGGGTTATTTCCCTCGAATTTCCTCACAAATCAATGCATGTGCAAACCTGGGAATCTCTTAGTTGGATTCGGGAGGAGATTCCGAGTCAGTTATACCCAAATTTTTCACGCTTTGGAGGAGTCTAGGAGATGCACCCAAGTCCCAGTTTCCGGATGGATACCTTTTGACCCAAAAGTTATATATATATAGCCGATCCAGTCAATTTAAAGGAACATAATGGTCATGAGACTCATCCAAACTAGTGGCTTCAAAACCAGACTCCAAATCCCGCTCTCTATCCTTGCTCTTATCCTTCTCCTTCCTGGTTTCCGTGGGAAGGAACTCCCTAGTTGGCTTCCCTGTGCACGCATCCTAGGCGGGAATTGAACTTGCCAACAGGTTTGACGGCGAGTTATGGAGCTAGGCGCTCCCTTTTTGGCCGAGGAGGAAGCCTGAAGCCCGGAGTCAACCTCCTCGTTGACTCGGCCAAGATGCTGGCTCGCAAACCAGGCGCGCGAGGAAGAAGAAGGTTAGGAGGAAAGACCCGCCTACCCCTGACTCCAGTAAAGGTGAAGAAGGGCAGAAGCGTCCTTTTGGCGTTGTTTGGGCCAACCTACGTGAAAAAAAGGGCCGATTGGGCTGATGTGGCGCGTTCCTATTGGTGTCTAGGTATTTAACCTTGTGAAATTCGTATATATAGATTGGTAGATCTAATGAAGACAAATTATATATGAATCTTGCTCAGAAAAACATGAAGAATACAATAAAAATGTAATTGATGCTTAATTTTGCTTGAAATTTCAAAAGTACACCAAATTATCACCTTTGATGTATTAAATTATGCTAAAACCCTAATGATGATATGGAACTTGGATTTAATGACTCTTTTGGGTTAATTTGGTTTGGAACCCTAATTCTGAGAAATAGTAACCTATTAAGAATAAAAGGAAGAGTTAATTTTGAAAAAGGTAGTTTCATGCTTGTTTTAGGGTTTATGCACATAATTATGTTTAGAAGCCCTAATTTGAGAAAATATGGGTTTTAATGGGTTAAATCTGAAAATATAATTATAGAACTGGGTTTTCATGATATAATACCCTCAAGTTGGTGATTAGGGTTTTCTAATGAATAAATGAGGAACTAATACTAAATGGAATACAATTAAGAATGAAATCCTGATAAAGTATGAGTTGTCAATTCGAAGGAAACTAAAGGTGGTAATTGAGTCTAATGATCTTGAAGTAACTTAAAAGAGATAAAGATGGTAGTTTTGGTATAGAAGAGAAATAATGGACATTAACTGTTCCTATGATGTTGAAATTAGGGTTTGTGAAATAAGAGGGAATTAAATGTGATAAAAGTACTATGGAGGCTAAAACCCTAATAAAACCCTAAAGTGGCCTAGAAAGCTTAAGGTGGAATCCAAGTCTAGCTTTAGAATGTTTTGGATAAACTATAACACTTGTATGTCGTGCATTAATTTTAGGATCTTATTGAATGCTTGCTTGCTTATTGGTTGATTGGATTATTTCAGTCTCACATCAAATTGACAGGTATGTGGTTACGCTTATGACTACCCGAATTAGTTTTTCGAGATTTTATCGATGTTTCCATCGTGGCTTGAATTAAACTGTTGGATGTATTTAATTCATGCAAAGTATAATGTGAATACGACTATCACATAAGATATGTGCCTACTAGCTCAGATCTTGGTCCCCTCTGTGGTTTAATAGTTGACCTAATAAATGGCTACCAATGGGGTAGGTCCATCAGGTCATTAGATGACTTAGTAAATGGCTACCAATGGGATAGGACCATCAAGTCATCATGAGTTAGATATTGGACTACCTTCGAGTAGTAAAATGCGACTCAACCCTAGATATTGATCTACCTATTAGGTAGGATCATGCAGGGTTTAAATAAGGATCTACCTAGAGAGAGGTGGGATCTCAGTCCACTGCAGGGACAACACAGAGATAGGGGATAGGAAAGGATTGAGTAGTATGGTTTAAAACGTAATCTTGGTTGTTAAATGATAATTGGCTGATTACTTTGTTACTATAGTTGCACAATTTTTGTTTCCCCCCACATATCAGCTTCTTGCTGACCGACGTTTTGTTTGTCGGCGTTTTAGGTACAATTAAAAGAACAAACAGTAAAGTGGAATATGTGGAATTAATTGAGAAGTAATGTGCACAGGAGGATTAGTTATATTAGTATCTTCATGAATAGAAGTTTAGAAATCCCATATTTTAAAAGGTAAACAAAGTTTTATTTTATACTAATTTTCAGTTTAATTGGTAATGTTTATTAATTGTTATTGATTATTTGTAGAACCTTTGATCATGTTAGTTGAATAACGGTTCTGACATTCGGGTCTCCCTTAATTGGGGGTGAGGCTGGGTCGTTACAGAAAGGCAAGGCACCAAAAATGTAACAGCATCGATTCTATTTGTTGAGTCAAGGCCGAAGGAGAATCCAAGCCAGTGGAGAGTCAACACTGTAGGAGGATTCGATTGACTGGATTATACTATTCTGGAGTTGTCACAGCGAAAACGTGTTCAGCATATCCAAATTTGAGTTGGATTTCCATGGCCACCATAATATCTATCAATCTGCCCGTATTATTAGCACAAAGACAACGTCTCCGTGAGGATGTCAATATACCCAAACTCGACTGACTGGATTCCATCCACCACACGCTCCGCGAGGATGACAGGACAGAGGCAACGTCTCGTTGGCTTTGTGCCTCCTACCGTCCCAAGGACTCACGTCTCGTTAGCTTTGTTCCTCCTGAGTCCTGGCGTCCCAGCGAGTTGCGCAGAAGACTCATGGTGACTGTGGGGGATAACACTCGCGACCGGACTTGCGTGCTGGAGGGACTCGCAGCGCCCAGGAAAAATAACAACGAACGGCGCCCAGGCAATATAACACGAACTGCGAAAGCCAAAGTAGGATTTTCACAATACGGTACTTGGCCGTGAAAGCATGTGTATTTATATTAAAATGGAATGACCCAGTGTATTAAGCGGGATTTGGAGAGAAATAAAGGAGCGAAATTTGCTAGTCTTGTTGTGAGGAAAGTGGGGTCAAAAGAAATTTGATATTATATTAAGGACACGGTTGAGAGACAAATCTTTATTAGATAGAACGAATTCCTGAATAATGAATATTTAATTTGAAGACTTCTCGTCGTTCATAATTGTCTTTCACTAGCATTTTTTTTTGTGTTCATCACATCAATTTTAAAAAAAGAGGAAGTCAAGGCAGCCATATGATTTTGTATTTCTCTAGACACATGTGTAATAGTTCATCGTGTGTCTAGAGAAATACATTTTATATTTGTGTTCATCACATCAATTAGGATATATTACAACGGATTAGTATGTTGCAGAATGATGAACTATTACAACATGTTATCATGTGTGTCTATTACAACAGGTCACAACATGTGTAATTAAGATCTTTTATAACATGTTTGAGTATGTTGTGATACTATAGTCTATTACAACAATTTAACACATTTATTACAACGGACTTGGCATGTTGTAAATATTTATATTGCATATAACATACAATATACAACACGCAAATAGACTTGTTGTGATAAGTATGTTAACTACAATATAACTAACCAAACTGTTGAGTACATACATGTGTCAATAAGATGTATTGAACTGGATATCAAGATTTATAGAAACGTCATACGCGCACAAGGTCTTACAATGCTCACTTATTCATCAACATATCATTTTACCTCTCTGGAAACGTAGTGACGGACCAAGGGGAACAAAGGATCTGTACATCTATATCGAAAGAGCGCCGATCACACGTGATAAACATATATAGCGCCAAGGCTTGCGCCGCCCCACGCGATGCACATAGATCTACTCGGCTTGTGTGGCGCTACGCGACAAACACATATCTGCACGGCTTTCAGCAACTGTTCAAGCTCTTGATCGGTCGATCGGCAGCTCCGCCGACAAGGCATGCGCTGGGACACTGGCATGTGCGCGGCGCAGAGCAAGAACAGCAGAAAACAAGATAAACGAATCTAGCAGCAGCAATTTGCACTTAAGGCAAGGTTTATCTTTCGGCCATGCATGGAGTACATGGACGTCGTCGGTGATCGTTCTTGTCTCCGACGTCCCGGCCCACGCGGGCCACTCGGCTCGTCGCCCGTCGCTCTCAGAACACTATTCAGTCGCGCGCACATGTCACAGACGTACCTTTCTCGCCACCTCACTCTTCTACTCACGATCGGATGAACATGGCGAGTCGTTAGATAGGGCCGGAGTCTTGACGACTCTGAACACAAGGTCCGGCTCTTCCACCGGACACCTCACACTGTGCCTCATCTTCTTCTGTCCGGCATGCTGCCATGCAAGTATGGGAGGCTGAAGAGAACAGACGGCACAGAGACCCTGGCAACCGGTACACAAACAAACAAACACCTCCGGGTTTAACTGCATGAGGACTACAGTAGCTCAAATAGTCAACTTGGTCATCTACATAAAACATAGTAGCTGACGTTAATTGTTTTTTCTCTCTATGATTAATTACTGGCAATCTGCGCCCCTAAGCCCTGACTACAACTAGTATTTAATGTTGACGTAGCTACATTAATGAATTACCCTGATGATCAGCTCGCAACTTCCAGTTGTTGACGCCTGGGTCTGCCGCGTGCAGCTTGGTAGACCCCAGATCTGACGAACAAGGATATATCAATCCAAGATCCTGCAATCTTGAATACGTCTGCTTATTGGTGCGAGCTCACCACTTGTTCCGTCTGATCAATTGGTAAATTGGCAAGCAACAAGGGTTTTACGAAGAAGGATCTCTATCATAGGCTGGAAAGCAAGAGTTGTCTCATTCACAAATGCGGTGGCGTTGGTCTCCGTTCTCCATCTACTCTCCCTTTCCTCACTAACCGGTCGACTTGCAATATATCTAGCAGACACCGACACTCCCCACTTTCCCAACAAGGCGACCGTGTACCATGCCCCACTATGGATCTAACCCTAGGAAGTGAGTAGATAAGACCAAGTGAGTAGATAAACCTGAATTTTGTCTACATTGTAAAGTTTCTCAACATGTAGAATGATTGATTACAAAACTTTATTCCGTATTTGTTCCTATTGTGACACTCCGAGTCTCCTATGTATACCCAGGTCATGCCAAGTTTCATTTCTTTTAATGATAAGTCATGAATCTTGGATATATCCCGAGCTAGAGCAAAACTGGTTGGTAGTATAGGAGACCTCCTATATTTATTGTATAGGATGACCAATGAGAACACCAAAAACCCAACCTATAAAAAATTAATGGAGAAAGAAATTCTTTCTTCAGCATTAAAATGAATTCTTTAATACTGTACATGAAAATAATTGGCAACCATTATAGCGGTATACTTAAAAACTTCGTATCACATGATAAAGAGGAAAAGAAAGTTTTACATCGATAAGCTAAAACTCCTTCTGCTTCCATTTTGTGATAAAAAAATGGAAAAGCTAAACTATTGTTACTATTTCAAGTTAGAGGATTTAAATAAATTTGGTAGTGATCACCTAAGCAAGTCTATCTACCATTTAGTATTATAACATTCATGGTGTCCTTTTTCCTCTTCATTAAGTCTATATATGTAGGGTTTCCATGCACAAGGGTAGAATGTAAGTTCTTAAGAATATCCAACATAGACTCAAATATGATAAATCATTTCACAATCCATCCTTCCCTTTTAATCCCAAAGAAAAATCCTCAATTATGTCATTGTTTCTGTATTTCATCACAATAACTAGTTCCATATATAACTTACAATACTATTCATGAAATATCTATCATCCATTGTTGCATATTCTGTGTGCTCTCCAATTGGTATCAAAGTGATTGTTTACATGTTAGAAAAAGTACATGTCAAAGATGTGTTTTACTCTGCTATTTTTATTCATCTTACTTTTCCCACATGAAGAATACATGAATTTGAGTACTCACCATTTCAACATCCATTGTGTCTCTAGCCAACTAGGCGTAACTACTATTAACCATTGTTCAATTCTACATCAAGGCATCCTATTAGAGGCTTACCTTTTGCGTCAATCAATTTTAGCCATACGTACTTAGTACATGTTTACTCCACTTCCATCATTCTTATCTAAGGATTTCTATATATTCTCCGTATCTACCATTTATCCTATATCATGGCATACTTATCCTATATCATGGCATCTTGCCTTAAGCGTGTCTTGTGTATGAAAGTGCAACATTACACATAGAAAGTGGGTGTGAATGTTTCTAGAAACATCTTTACATATTGTATTACATACTATTTTGTAGGCATGATCAAAGGATACCACAAACTCCATCCACCAATATTAAACACAACACCAATAAACCATCATATTGAAAATTCTTCAAGCATTGTTATCATATTCCACGAGTCAATCAAGCATGTTATAAAAATGTTAGCAACATACTATCATCATATAAAATAATATATATAGTTTCACTGTTATGTTGTCCCTCTATTTTTGTGGGAATTAGTAGTATCCTATATTTATAAGGGACTACCTTCATTCTCTAGTGATGAGGATACCCTATATTACAATTTGTAAGGCTTTATTTGAGTTATACAATTAAGAATTTATAATATTCTTAAGTATTATCGTTTGTACTAGAGTTTCTATTAAAGCTAATACTTGTTATATATTTCTTTTCAAAATTAATGCCACTAGAAGTGTTATAATTATATCACTCTCACAATAATTTAGTTTGTACATTAACCACAATGGTTGGTCAAATATGTATGTTCCTTTTGATGAAACTCAAAAATTAATAAATATTCTCCACAATACCCATCACTACCATCTTCAATTTCTTACTATCAAATGTATTCTCAAAACATTCATCTATATAAAATGTTCTTACAATGAAAGACTATTTTGCGACATCTATAAAAGTCATGAACCACTAAAATAGGTTATTGGTTCATAAAAGTCTTCTTATCTTGTTCATTCAACTCATTAATGACATTATATCTATTAATTTATTGATAAAATAATCACTTGACCATAATGCCTAAACAATTATGTTGAATGAAGACTATATTATGGTTAACCCATATTTGGATGATGACGTAATTATTTCATGTGATTAGGTCTAATGGATCTATATGATCTGTATCAAGATGAATAAACAATTTCCATGCATTTAAGTTGACAAACCCAAATAAAATAAATGCGACAAGGCATACAACAACAATCGAGATGATTTAAGATCAATGAAGAACTCTTTATATCTTTTTTGCAATACATTCATTATATGCAATGCCCTATGTAATCCTAGAAATGTAATCAATGAGATAATTATGAAGATGATGCAATTACACATTCATACATTCAATAATGAATTTGTCATCAAGTTTTTCATATAGAAAATTTGATTGAAAAGTAAAAAATAGAGTTAACAAATACCTTTTTTATTTTAATGTGTTGGAAAAGTACTAAGAACTGAAATATCATCGCATTAAATTCCTTCTTAAATTTATATATGACCATGTTATTCTAACCTTTTCATGGAATTCCTCCTTAAATTTGTATATGACCATGTTATTCTAACCTTAGTCTGATTACACCATTGGCTATAATTCTAATATGAATGTTCTAGCAAACAATGATATACTATTTTTACAAGTATAATAGCCGACATGCACCCACCCCCCAAAAGAAAAAAATTACAGTCAACGGTGTCCCTTAAAATTACAATTTCTAGTCATGAATTGGAAACCATTACAAAAAGTCAAGATGACAACTAAGATAAACTCTTTGTTTGCATTCTATAAGTAGTCATTTTTGGGTTAATTAAAGTGACAAATAGATATGTTAAGACTTCACTGCCACCCTAGAGAAGAAAATATTCACCAAATTTAACTCCACTGGCTAGTAGGAAACCTCAATTGTAAATAAGAACAATTTGTAAGTGTCAATTTTTCTCAAGACACCACATGTTTTAGAGTTTAGCTAGTGCCTCAACGATCCCCTAAAATTACATTCCTTGATATTTTACTTGCTTACTTTAGTTGATTGAGTAGAAATTGTTTCTAAGATATCTATCCCAAATTTTGAGTCTGTTAAAATCTCTCACTTATCTCTGCCAACTTATCTCTATATAAAGTGGATTACAAAGCTCTTCCTTGAAGATGGAAGGTAGATGAGACTGGCCCTTAGAAAGGGTAGGTAAGACATTTGTTCAGGTTTTTAGGTCTTCAACACAAAAATGTTTGCTAGTTACTCTTGATCTTAAAAGAGGTGTCCTTGGTGTATGTTCTTCTAGTTTTAAATACGAGGTGGTAGACAAGTTTTGAAAATTGTAGAGTGTGACTTCTCTAGATAGTATAGCTACAACCATTACATCTGAAACCACTCTAAACAATTATCTTTATCTTTGGTATGTGTCATTCTCTAACTCTCTTGGTTTTAGTTCCTACTTCAATTTTTTGATATAGGTTGAAGATCTAATGAATTTTTTTTCAATTTTTAATAGGCCAATTTGCCCCTATTTTGAGCCTATAGAGTCTACAAGGTGGTACTAGAGTGGGGATTTCTCCATGAAATACTACAATTAATAGAACAAGATGGGAGAAAGCATGCTTAAGAATCCCAAATGTGAGGTAGGATACTTCTTCTATCCCTCAATATTCAGCAGGTCCAACTACTAATATTGGAAGTGGCAATGCAATACTACATTTAAGGGATGATCATTGAAATGTGGAAGACGATGCCTCTCCTCTACATTATGCTCACTAACAACTTGACAATGTTAGGCAAAGACACCATGAATATAGATCAATTAAATGCCAAGGTGTTTATTATCCTCTATAGTGCTCTCTCTCCCTATGAATTCAACAGATTGACCTCTTGTGTAAAGGTGGTAGAAAAAACCTTCCATCAGTTACAAAGGGATGTAGCAAGTGAAGGACTCGTAAATAAACATGATCCAACACCAGCTCTAGTTGTTAAACTGACTGATAACAACTCCATCTCATATATGTACTCAAGATTATCCACCATCATCAACTATCTTTCTTGTCTTGTAAAGCAGGTGGAGTACATGGAGCAATGTGCCAAAATTCTCAACTACCTCACCTACCATTTTGAGAATAATATAATAGCAATAGAGAAGACCTGCAATCTCCAAAATGTTCGACTGGAAGATCTCATAGGTAACCTCGACACCAATGAAGTAAAGATAAATAATAAAAATGAAGAAGAGGACATATGTTTCATTATAACATCAATAGTCTCACCAAAGCGAACTTCCAAAGTGTTGAAGAGTCCTTTTACACTAAAGACAATCCATTCAATATTCAAGATCAACTCATCTTCTTCCCCATGTTATGATGTGGGGAACTTCAAGGATGAATGACCAAATATGAAGAAGAATCACCATCACAAGGGTCACATGAAGAGGAAAGATATGCAGAAGGAAGACAAAGTACATGAGAAGGGAGAAGACAAAAAAATAAGGGGAAGAAGGAAAAAACAAAAAGAAGTACCCTACAATGCTTATTGAGAGTCTACTCAAGAATTAAGGGGTTTGCATGATAGTGAATGAGATGAGTGCAACATTTCTCTCATGGACTAATCAAGTAGGTGACAGGGTGAAAAATGAACATGTCAATTAACATCTCTAAGTTGCTTTGTTTGGTATGCCACTTGCCTCGTGTGCCTTTCAGGATCCTTGTAATGATTAGGAGAAAAAGGTTATTGAATTTTTTAAAACTTTAACTAAAGAAAGGATGATAAGATACATATAATATTGAGGAACATAGCTTGGTTAGTAAATAAAATAAAATAGTGCCAAGGTAGAGCACATTGGTGTTATCTAATCAAATATATACTCTAACAATTTGAAAATGTTTTGTTTGTCACAAAGATAGATGCTCTTGAATCTCAACCTACCTTGCTTATTAGATAAAATGTTATTCTTTCTCTTACACTTGAAAATAATTCCTACTTGGCTACATCTTTATTCTTGCAGTCTGGTTTTATACATGATAATGGGGATATTTCTACAATTTATTATACTATTTCTTCTCTTACCCTATATAACCATTTTCTTAGGGCTTCTTTGAAAACATTTCATAGGGTTAAGAATAATCTTGATGAAATCCTATATATTCTATTAAAAAAATTGGTGGACATAAAAATGATATTAAGAAAGTTTAATGTGAATCATAAGATAAAACTCCTATTGATTTGTGTGGTAAAAATGTGATAAAAACTCTGGTTTCTTTGTGTGGTAAAGAGCTATTTTTTTACTTGTGATAATCGCCTTAACAAGTTTATATACCAGTTAGAATTAGATAACTCATGATGTTCCTTTTGCTCTTGTCTTAGTCTACGTATGTTTCCATTTACAAGGGTGAAAAACTAGTTGCTTGAAATGATATAAGAATGATAATAATTGACAAGATAATATCTTAGGATTTAAATTCAAATTCCACCTTGAAATCATATTTTCCCACCTTACCATTCAAAATTGTTTCCCAAAAAAATTCTTAACTTTGTAATTTTTCCACATTTCAATGAAATGAGGGGTTCAACAGAATACTGAAAATATTACTCATTGGATATCATCCATAGTTGCATATTTATTTTTCTCTCTAATTAATTGTCAATGTTTACTCGCCATTTCCAATCATTTTACTTTTTCTACCCGAGGGTCATCTTAATTCCACTTCTCACCATTTGGACATGTAGTTATCATTAAACCACTAGACATAGGAAATATCCAACCCAAAATTCAACTGAGGATTAAGACATTCTATCCTAGGCTTTGATTGTTCCTAGGCTTTCATTGTGCATCCATCAATAGAATTAGGTATTTAGGATGTCATTTACTCCACTTCAAGAATTCACATCTTAGGCTGGACTTATATGTCTAGATCCACCATTTACTAGAGGTATCTATGTGTGGTTTATCCTAAACATGACAGACCATCTAATGTTCTCCTTGTGTATGTAAAGGCATCATTGAACACATAACTATCAATATGAATGATCTCACCAAACTTCCGCAATTTCTATATCATACTAACCATTAGGATTCATCGGAGATACCAAACAATTGAACTATCAATTTTAAAATAATTATTAACTTGTTAAATATATCATTAATAAATATTCAAATAACATTCTTCAAGAATATGTATCATATTCAATGAATTAATTAAGCATATTATAAAAAGACTAACAATATAATTTTACGATAGGTAAGATATAATTTGTACAATAACTCTAGTATTTATTTCTTTTAGGGGAATCATATATCAAGTATTCATAGGGAAATATCATCATGCTAGTCATGAAGATACCATATGTTACTTTTTACTTTATACCTTAAACTACTTACTTAATCCATCATATATGCAACATCATAAAATTGAAATACTCAATTTTTCTATGCTTCATACTGAGGAAAGGATGTAGTCTTCCGGTTTCCAACTTCTCTATTTTGTCCTCGACTTTTATCTTCTTTGTGTATTTATGCATCTATATTAGGTACCTTACCACTCTCTACATGGTTTATACATTTTGAAGTTAATAATATACATTAGGATTAGTTAATATACTAAATTTATGTGAATCATAATAATTTTGTTTCTAAATTTTTACTATGTTTTCACTAAAAATAGTTCACCATTTCCACATAACCAACTTTTTCCATTAGTCTTATGAATGTCAAGAAATAGATGTTTAACTTGATTAAGTCAAAAAATACCCATTAGTATTTTCCAAAATATTTGTACATAACATTTTCAATTTATTTTTATAGATTCTACTTCTCAAAACCATTCTCTATGCATAAAATCCCTTCACAATGATATTTTATTTTTTGTCATCAATAAATGTTATGAACCAATCAAATAGGTTTTTGGTGCTTAAATGTTTCTTATCTTGATAATTTAGTTTACTAATAACCTTTATATAGATATTTATCAAGAATAATCACCATTTGACTATATACATAAAAAATTACTGTAATATTACTCAAAGTTATATTATTACTAGATCTAAGGGCTCAAGAGGGGGTATTAGAGATAAGTCAATATAGGAAAAATTTATTAGACCTTCAAAATATTTTTGAAGATAATGGATGTGTGAAAAGAAATGGAGAAATAGTGTTTCCATTTTAAAGGATGTATCTCAAATACACAGAAGTGTCAACCTCTAGGATGTTCAACCTTGAGTATTCCTTCAATTCCATTATATGAGTTACACCAAGAGACCATTTGTTTTCAATATCAAAGGCTAAAGTATCTTCCCTTTCTTGAGAAAGGGAGCCAACAACCTCACAAGGGACTTAATTATCCTTCTCCAATGATCTTTGATCTTAGCAAAGGAAATACCCACTCTTATCCATGTGTGTTCCACCTTTAACCTCACCATCACCAAGGAGAAGATTTTTCTACCAAAGGATATATTCCCTTGCTGTGAGAAACTACTTTACGCATCCTCTTCCCCAAGATAACATTGCTTCACCAAGGGGCGCCTTCCTTTTCCAAGTGTCACATACCCTTCTTCCTCTCTTATCAAAGAGGAAGAACCACACTTCTAATGAAAAAAATATATTGCAAGGTATATAAGTGAGAACCTCACAAGTTATATATGACAAGGATAGATCTCAAGTTAAACACCCTACTAACTCATGTGGATTGAAAAAATGATTAAGCTCATGATAGTGGATAGTGGCTATTTGAGGAATAAATATCTCAATTATGCTATAGGTGACTTATGGGGCATGTGGCTAACCATGAGACAAATCCCAAGGGGTCCTATTTATAGTTGACGATGCCTCCTAGATGGTAGAATTGTTTAGATGATTTTTAGATGTTATTGAAGATTTCTAATAGATATGTTTTCTCTTATGTACCTCCTCTAGTGGTTGTATGACCCTTTACATCTGTAGTATCTTCATATGGATTTTTGTAGCCAAAACTCAACCAAAGCAAAAAATAAAAGGACATGTAAGGTCTGTCGATAGAGTTTCTTCCTTGATTTATATAATCAGTGTCCCAAGATTTATATAAATTAAGAATATAATAAAAGTACAAGTAAGATATGTCGATAAAATGAACTTGACAAGAAACTTCCATTTAAATCATTGTCCCAAGATTTATATAAATTAAGAATATAATAAATGGAATCAATTCTAAAAAAAACAATGTCATTGGTTGAGTTTTGTCCACTAAAAACTTAGCCAGTGGAAGTTCCTTTCTGGGAAGTCCCAATTAATACTAGTAAAATTATTTCAATCTAAGTGATTCTATTAAAATTTTGAATTAATTGCAAGCCATGCTATATTTACATGTGATTTGCAATAAAGATGTTAGCAAAAATATCTATTCTTTAATCTTGATCTTTATGTATGTAGGACTTGATTTATCCATACTTGGGCTTGTAAGTTTACTCATCTGGAGCGTGTCTTTTCAAAATCAGGCAAGTTAGAGACATTATTCACAAATAAGTGGAATGGTTTGATCCTCATTGAAACATGGAATTTGCAAATGTATAATCTTTACTAAACATCCCCCCTCCCTTTTTGAAGTTGATTAACCAATCATAAATGCATTTAAAAACTTTCAAGTATAATCAAATATTTGGAGAAACTAGGGGTTCAAAGAATTGGGATCATATTTCTCCTTAGATTTATTCTAATTGAGTATATAGGCTCCCGTAAATTTTTTTATACTTCCCCTAAAATAGTATATTTCACAATAACAAAATCTAAGTAGATTTGGGTTCATACATTTATGTTATTTTTCTCCCCCTTTGTTATAGCTCAAAGACTAGCATGATGGGAGAGGGTGGGGTAGGAGAGCCACATATAAAGTTATTTTTCCAAGAAATATAGATACTAAAAACCTAAATATAATGTTGAACAGTACTAAATGTCATTTTAGGAAGCATCACCATGACTATGAAATAAAATAACTCAACTAATAGATATGCCAACCAGGAAAAAGTTTGAGTATTTATGGAAGACATGAATAGCTATGTGAGATATTGCTTGCTTGAAACAAACTACTAGTAGGAAATTTCACTCATTAGAATACTACCACATGTTAAAAAAAGAAGTACTAGTAGAAACTAAGTCATAGAAATATTGAAAAAATTAAACATGTTACTAATATATTTCGATAAATATCGATAACATGTAAGCAATTGAAGAAGTCATATATCGATACTACTCACAAAAAAACTATAAATTACAAACCAAATATGACTATCACTTAAATATCAAGTTTGAAACAGAAAAAATATGCAACAACAAAGATGCACAAATTTAGAGGATAACAAAATCAGGTTAATCATAACAAATAGTTTCAAAGAGATTATCATCAAAATATGCATGAAAATTCAAGAAAAGTAATTTCAAAATATAAATAAATCAATCATGTAGAAAATCATAACGATATTGTTAATTACAAGACAACAATTTAATCTATGGAGTTGTGTATCCCATAAAAATAATTCAATGGGAGTGACAATATAATAGGACATCTATTGAGAAAATCTAGTTGAGAGGAAAATTATCATCAAATAGTCCATTTGTATACTCTCTACACATATCCATCAGATAAAATTCAAAGTTGAGTTTTTTGACCGATGGTATAAGTATAGAAGAAACCCAAGGTTACCCATCAATCAATTTCTTTTCAAAACAAACATGATCAAAGAAATTTGTTGTCCAAACAAATAAAAGTTTAAAAAATAAGTCTAGAGGATATTGAAAAATATAAACATGAACCAAAGTTGTATAAACAAGTTAGTAATTCATTTTACAAGCATTATGGGTAGTTATTTAGCAAGATAATGATGAGAATGATAGTATGCAAAAATGGACTAAGAAAATACATTTGAAGTGCATAAAAACTCGGTGATATCAACCAATATTTTGATATGAGCATGAATACTAATACATCAATTCTTGCCATTTGTTTCCCCTTTTTCGTTAAGAATACATCTCGCACATTTTTTCTTATATGTGGAGTGACAAGTCCATTTTAAAAAAATAGTTTCTTGTCAATACTTTTACAATTTTCCTACTGGAAGAGAGATAAAATGGTACCAAAACATATGTCCAAGGGTGTTAGTTTGGAAACCCATGACATGTTTGTATTTTGTGCTTTCCTAAAAGTGAAATCTGTAGAATAATAACAACTTTTCTTGCAATATTTGCAAGAGATCTTAGATTTGGAACTAGAGGATTCTCCATTGAAAAATGGAGGTCCTTTGAATTTTTTGTTCATTTGGTTTCCATCAAATCCAATGTTGTGTTTATCATTTTTCTTAGTCGCATAATTTACGACTTCCTAAAGACTCTTTTAACTATCTAGGAATCTTTATAAATATATTATCAACATATTTTTTTCATACATATGAATAGTAATAGTAGATGAACATGGAGATATAGCATTAAAAACATGCAAAAGATAGGCCTCCAAGAAAAGGGATTTAGTAATATTTGAAACTTTGCTAATATATAAAGATCAACAATATCTTTTTGTTGACAAGGAATAATAGTATGAGGTTTTAGATCATTGTGTTTAGTACACAAGGAAGCATTTCATTTTTAAGAGAAGTAATGTTTACAAAGATAAACTCTATTTGGAGCTTCTATTCCTTGCAATGTAATATCTTGATCCTCATATGTGCATTTAAGAGTGTATTATATAAAAGTAGAGAGTCAATAGTTTTGGAAAGCTCTTCATTTTACTAGGTAGAGTAGGTTGATATTTTAAATTTCTTATATTATCAAACAAGCTAGAAATTTTAGTTTAGAAGCATCATTCTCTATCTGAGAACCATTGAATTTCAGCTAAAGTTTTGGATTAAACATTTTAAGACCATCAAAGTAATCTTACAAGTAAATGTTAACATGTTAAAGTTCATACTTTTCTTCATTCAAGTTATCAAAATACAAGAAAGACTTTTTTATACTTAATATAATTAAGAGGAATGTGAAGCATGAATAGTCTCAATTAAAGATTCTTTAGATGAAGAGTTTAGATTTTCCTTTTTAATCTTCAATTTATCTTGCCCATAAGAGCAAAGTGGCATTCCCCAACATCACTTTTGTTAGAGATTTTTCTTGAGATGGTCACAGAGAAGTTACTAATATTTTATAACCTTTCTCTTCTTCTTATGCTTCTAATACATTCTCTTGTTTCCCTCACAATGTTGGGCCTTATTGCATTGTGAGATATCATCCCTGTAGTGACCCTTTAGTCCATAGTCATAGAACCATAAGGAGGAAGAAGAGTTTTCTTTGAAGATTTTACCTTTTTGATACATGGTAATTTATTTTCCTTTGAAGGATTGATGACTTAACGATGCATAGAAAGAAATCACTTTTTTTTATTCCTCTCCTAAAGGTCCTCTTCATCTATAGTTGTATGCCTTATCTCATATGTTCAAAGATTCCCTATGAAGTCTTGAATCAAGAGAGTGGAGAGTTTTGTATATTATTCTATGGGTGTCACCTTCTTTCCCCACTAAAGAAGTGGAGCATTTGAAGTCTATCCCAAAATACACCTTCCTTGACTTCATTAGTTGACCAAGAGTTGCACGCATTGTTCATAACATTTAAGCTTGAATGTATGACAGTAACATATTTCTTATTGTTAATGAGAAATTTCTAAAGTTTTCAAATGAGCATCTCTGTCTTTGAGTCCTTCATATAGTTTTTCCTTCAAAAGTTTGACACATAGCTTCCTGCAAATATCATGGCGGTATCATAAAAAGATATTGAGTTTAATTTTGTTGGAGTGAGAGAGGCATATAGGATGCCTATGACTATGGAATTAAAGTTTCTTTCTTCAAGATAGAGCCATCCCATACTACTCTCATTTGTGGTTCTTGTTCGAAAGGTCCACCATTTTCCATATCTCGTCAAGAATTTCACCTTGAATATGGAATGGAATTCTTATCTTCCAATATCAGTAGTTTCTTCATCGAAGACTGGACTGTGAAAGGAGTATCTCCTCTCTATATTATCACCCATATTATCCTACTTGTGGAATCATTTTCCTATAGAAGACCTTGCTTTGATACCACTTGTCAGGCCTATGAGATCAAGGGGGGTTGAAGTTTGAGGTAAAGCCACTTAACCAAAATTCATCGTAGGTTGAAAACATTTCTAAAAATAATTATACATGTACTAAAAGTAAAGGAGAGAAATATTCAAAAATACACAAGTGAAGTCTATATTAATGGTTCCATCTCAAAGTATGTATCTCCACAACATAGAGAGGTCGACCTCTAGGAGTTTCAGCCTGGAGTCACTCCTTATATTTCATTACAGGAGAAACACCAAAAAGAGAATCATTTTTAGATCAAATTCGAAACTATGTTCCCTTTTATAGAAAATAGAAATAAAAATATTACAAGGGACATACATGTTTTGAGCTAGGCATCTTCTTCCCAAACTAAAGGACTTACCCATACTTATCCAATAATCTTCCTTCTTTGACTTCACCTTAACCAAGGAGAAGTTTTTACCACCAAAGGATGCCTTCCCTTGCTACAGTTCATGAACCTTCAAATCTGCTATGATAAGAGCTTGTTTCTTCACCAAGAAGTAACTTCCTTCTCAAGAGCCCGCCTACCCGACTTCCTCACTCAGCCAATAAAGAGAACCACACTTGTAGTGAAAGGTAGAGACTTGGAAGGTAGAGAAGTAAGACCCTTACAAGATATACATGGTAGATCTAGCTCTATTACAAATTTTCTACCCACTCTAATGGTTTATCATGTGATAAAGCTCATGAGAAGAGATAGAGTGTTTTGGTGGAAAAAATCTCTCAACAATAGTATATGTTCCCTATGAGGCACGTGGCTAGCCATGGGTTAAATCCCAATGGGTCTTATTAATAGTTGAGGATATCATATATCTTATAAAATCATTAGGATGAATCATATACATCATTATGGGTGTCTAGAACATATATTTTATGTTCCATACCCCTTTTAATAACTATATTACACTTTACAAGTACAATGTTGTAGACTGAATTTGTGTTTTAAAAAATTAGTTGATGCAAAAAAGGACAAAGCCATGTCCAGTTAATCATTGGACTTTCTTCCCTGAAATCTCATACAATGAACATTCATGGAAACTTTACTTTTGTTCGTCAGACTATATATATATATATATATATATATATATATATATATATATATATATATATAATTAAGAATTTTCCAATGGGATCAATTTGGCAAACAATGTCATCAGTTGAGTTTTCTCATTTGATAAAAGTGCAAGTTTGGAAAATCCTAGTCAATGATAAGTGAAATTTTAATTCAATCTAATTTATCATATTACACATTAAGCTTAACTACAAATTATACAATCATTATAAGTGATTACTACAAAGATCTATGGGGAAAATCTTTTGTTCTTCAATGTTGATCTGTATGTATGTATGAATTGAGTTTTTCAAATGAGGATTTGCAAGTTTAGGCATTTGGGGTGTGTCCTTCTAAAATGAGTTAAGTAGATACATTAGACACAAATAAGTGGAATGGTATTTTATCATCAAAACATGAGATTAGATAGTTTAGGCTGTTGAGTCAACAAACACAAAAAAAATTTGGGTTTTGGATATTTTCAATAATAAACTTTTACATTTCAAATAGTTACTATATTTGATAGTTTTTATAAACCATAAATGTATTTTATCAAACTCTATGCATATGATATTGTATCTATATTCCAAAAAAACTAACACTAAGATACTTCTAATATATTTAGTGTGCTTCTTTTTTCCTCGATTCACATCATGGTTACACCTATATTATCTAATTATTTTATTTATTCTTCTAATAAATAACACATCTCTCATTTTTATTTTCAGATGTTAAACAAGATTCCATGTTTAAGTGACTATTTTCTTATGAGTAGAACATGTATTTTTAATGACACAACTATACAAGTAGAGGTTAAGATAGGATGAATTTGTGATTCCAATTTCCTCTTCTTCTTCCTTATGCATCACACATAATAGATTCCATGAGCCTCATGTTTGGAAAAAATCACTCTGTCTTCATTTGGGTTTTTAGGTATTTAATTGTTATAGCACAAATGTCGTTAACACATTGATCCCCTTCTTATTGGTATTGTACCTTTGAAGAGTTAGCTTCTATTATAGGCACCACTAATTAATTGATGGGTACTATACCCCCTATCATTATTTAAAACCATTTTTAGGTATTGAAACATCTTCCCTGTGATATATGAGGCCTTAATTTCAGAAATAAATTTAAAACTAGTGAATTTGCATACTAATATGTGCATGATATGCAACTAGCTTTAATATATACCACACTACAAATTAAAACCTTGCTTTGACTAGATCAAGATTGTATATCATCGATAATATGATATACAATTGTCTTCTACGGTTACATATTATCAACAACACCATATTCCTTCTTTATTTTAATATCAAACAACCTTCACTATTTCAAATACATCTAGAGCATCTTATTGTACGGCTTAAAAGTTGCAATTATCTGTGTTTTATTTTAATTATACATCAAACATCGAGTCCGGTATTGGGTTTACAGATTCTAAATTTTTAGGATTGAGTCACTTTTTAGTTGGATAATTGATGAATATATATTCATTTTGTGTTTCGGTTCAATGTGCATTTATTTTTTCATGTTTATATTGCATTTCACTTTATATTTCACTTGTTTTAGGTTTTAATACTCTATGCATTATATTTGGTGTCTAATGTATTTTTTACTTTATTTGTAGGGTGAAAAAAGTAGAGAAGAGAAATCATTATCCCTCAATAAAAATCCCTGAAATGTAATTAAATAATATATATCCTCACTCTCTAGCTCCAAAAGTTGGAATGTAGATCTAACACACTCACAGGAGACCAACGAGAAAATATAGTAGGTCAATCTAACAACTCTATATTTCATGTCATATCTTGATATTGAGCGAATTCTAAAGCCATGGATATGTAATTTAATTACCTACAAGAGAACTACATATGATACACTAATTGGCCATTTTGCCTCGCCTGTCATCCAATATTCTAATTAAAGAAAAGATTACTAAATCTAAATGTCTGGAAAATGGCCAGTTCATTTCCAATCAACTGATTGGAAAACATACTCAATTATTCAAATGATTCCACATTTCACATATGCTATCAAAAATTATGAGATTCAGAATGTGTTGGAAGTATAATTTAATTATCTAGAGAAACAATATATTTACTGACAACTACTAATCATGTGATTGGTACTAAACTCTTGGGATTTGTTGGTGTCACATATCTACAAAAAACATCTCACATCCATTGGATGATTTTAGATCAACTTGAAGCCAGATATCATGTAATAGTAACTCCAGAAGGATATCCAAATAGGAAATTCGATTTCATGCATCCCCAATCACTGACCATGGCCATCGTCAGGCAGAGCCAGAGACAAATGTTGACATCTTGATGTGGAAATGCACTCTACCATAGGTCTTGATAGGAGAATATAATTATTGTTTGGAGTGTAGTTTCACATGCCACAAAAAGTTTCCTCCACGTTGAAACTTACTCCATGAGCCTCTTCTACTTATCTCATTCCTTAATCATAAACATATTATAAAGTAGAGCTCTTACAACAATGAGGAGATTAACCCCTCTTCCCATATTTAGTTTTCAATAATGTAAAATTATTATTTGTGTGAACCTCTAGATTGGAAGTTGATTACCTAATGTGTGAGTTATAGCCTGATCAATTATCTCACATGTTTATTACAATTATAGGCATACATTTTGAGTCCTTGAATTAAAATAAAAATAATTACCGGTGGACCCCTGATATAAACTTGGTTGGGTGTGATATGGGGTGATAGACTTAGGATCTATAAGTAATGAGACCTCAATCCTACAGAGACTCAATCCTTGTGGATTATATATTCTAAGAGGATAATTGATTCCTTATCTTCAATCAGATTTCCATAAGAATGAATGATGCATCACTTAGAATAGCTACATAGAAAGTGGTCTTGCTGGTAATTTTATCCTAACATTGATAACCAATTATGGATTAGTTGAATTTATTTTGGTTTCTCAAAATTTCAAACAATCTATCCTTAGTAACTACTTATTCTTAATTCGACTAAAAATCAATTTATTTGTGAAAAATGTCATTGTTTGAATTTGATCTTAAAATGGTACTAGAATAAGACACATTTGCTTGTGGGTGATAACTGTACATGATTGATAATGTAAAATTGGGATTTGATATTTTACAAAATTTCATGTGTGATAATATCTCACATCAATAATTCCCATCAAACTAAATTAATGTTTGACCCATAAATGGCCACAAACAAGTTATAAAAACCATTACTAAATACATAATTTCCCTATTCGAAATTTTGTGTAATGAAATTTCACATTGAAAAACCTCCCAATTTCCTAAAAATGACTATCATTTTTCTATATTGTATACTTATAATGATTAATTACAGTTGTATACATTGTCACCCATCACATGACCCATTTATAAATCACAGAAGTGTTCACACAATTGATATATCCCATACCACCTATTTTCTTGGTTGACTATAGAACACAAACCATTACACTTATTTGTTGTGTCACTCTACAATCCACTCTACTCAAAATAGGCTCACCTTCTTTATTATATTTGAATATGATTTTCGATGAACATAATTTTTTTTGTTTCAATGATGATAGTTGACTTGGTCATTTCACATTCATTAGTATTTTCCTCGTATGCTTATTTTCTAAGGGTTTTCAAATAAGAAAAAATATTTCACTTGAATTATTTAGCTAGATATTTCTCACATAATTATTTATCCTATAATTATGACGTTTAGATATCAAAATATTTTCCCCTTAGTATGATTACTCCAAATATATAATTTTCACAAACCCTATACCTTTGTATCATAAATTGTGGTTCTCTCACCAAGTTCCTAATTGTTGGGCACTTAAAACTCATTTTATTACCATAGGTATATTGGTTTCCAAATTAGAAACATACTAACTCATGTGGAAAACCATATATGCTTGTTTGCATATTTCTGATGTTTCAACTCTCAATTAAATGTAACTTGTTATTAAGACATTATTCATCAGGGTGACATGTTGACAATTTTTTTTGGTATTTTTAGCGTTTATTTGATTAATATGTGATACTCTTCGCATGACACACTTGCTATTTTCTAAATATAATTTTAAAGTATAAATTATCATATGATTAAATTTTTTAATCCTAAATTACCAAGTAATCATATCAATCATTGTAATCTGCATTTTATATACCAACAGCCTCGTATGTTACACATGAGTATTCTAGGTCATATCTTCAAGTCCTAAATGTATATAGTCATAAATATATGACAACATTCATAGGTGATATTCATTTCATTTATTACACTCCATGTACTGATTTTAGAAGAGGGAAATCATGATTATGATACCTTATTAGACAAGCTATAAAAATGTTACTATTTTGGATGCTTCATTAATATATAAATTCTAATGTGAGTGGATCCAGGATATTTCCATTACTTAAATTGTATTTTGACCATCACTAAAAAAATTCAAGGTTGTAAACTATTCCTTTACATTATTTAACTTGATAATTAAGAAAAAAGATGAGAGAGAAATAAAACACTTTTTGAGTCTTATAACTCATTAGAGATTTCTCCATATATTTGAAGTAAGAATAACATCTTTAATCATGGACCAAGAATTGATATTTGTTTGGTAAAGTACATTAATGTGATAAATAGTTATATATTTTACTACATATATGATTTTAAGGATATTAAAATCCTCTAACATGGTGCATCTTATGTGACATTGTATGGTGTTGCATTCATGTTTTTGTAGATGCACATTTCAACCATAAAATTGATTTCCGACATAGTTACCATGTGAACCAAGACATTGAAGTATGATCTTGTACCACTTATGTTGTTTTTCAGTAACCACTATTGTTGAATGAGTAACTACTATTTAGCTGGAGACCATCAATATAGTTGTCAATTTTACACTGTATGTAACCTATAGACCATTGTATAAAACTTCAACATTACCTTTAGATACATCCATGATCCAAGCCGATAGCCCATGGTTTAGCACCAGATAATTTATTTCACATGAAACATGTGTTAGTTTTAACACAAACTTCTACTAGATGAAGCAATATGTAATGTATTTCATGATAATAGATTTTCTATTTACCAAGATACCAATTTTGATACTTTTTTTTCAAGAGAATGTATGATATTTCTTTCCACAAAAATAAAAGAGAGAGATATAGATAAAATATCATCATCTATTAATGCAAAGAGTGTTGCACTCCATCCTAGAAGAATGATATCAATATTTCTCTTTCTATGTCACTTTACATGCAATCCTACACAATTCTGAAGTAATTTGACACTCCTAGAAATATTAGTCAAAATGAAGAGACCTGATCATAGAAACATTTTAAAGTAGCTTCATTATATTTAATTCTTCTTATGGATCTTATTGATTCTTTCTATCAAGATGCTGTATCTTAGGACTGTGAGGCATATTCCTGTAAACCTTAACATACATTTCTTATTAAATATATTTTGATATTAAAGATAAGTCATCTTTGGTATTCTATTAGTAGGGGATGCTTGTTCTTTGGGCCCATTAACCACTTTGAGTTCACTATGTCTAGATTGACAAACACCTTATAGATGAACATCTACAATTAATGTTGTCCATGAATTTTCATACATCATCTATGTCTCTTGGCTAAAGGACATGATTTGAAGATATTTTTAATGGATTTTTTCATAGAATGGAAATGATTCATATGATCCCTAATAAATGCATACTTATCCATTTTGTTTGCATGTTTAGATCTATCTTTATGATCGTTTTATCATTTTTCTCTAGTTTTAGAGTTAATTACTTAGTTTTGTTGAGTTTCTACTTGATTTATTGATCCTTTCGTAGGAAAATATACAATTTATTTTAAAGCATAAAAATTCCCAAGATTAACCTGAAAAGATGTTTGCAAAATTTATCAGTGTCTGATATAAACATATACCCCACACCAAAATTTGAATATCTTTTGCATATGAACTCAAAAAAATTCTCTAGTCTTTATTTGGGGAAACAATTAATATTGTTAAAGATACTCCTTTGACCAGACATAAAAGAATGTTGATGAATGCCATATGCTTTGTGTGGAGGAAGAATATAAATAAACATTCATTCAAATGCCAAAATGATAGAGTGCACAATGCAGTCAAAGTTTTACCATGTGACTTTGGGCTGAAGCAAGCCATTCCTCTTGGGTTTTCCCCCCTCCTTTCCCCCTACAAAAGGAGGGGGGAAATACAAAGAAAAATCATCTCTTCTATCCTAGATCTTAGGTATAACTTTTTATTCTCTAGTCTTTTCTCACACACATCATGTGTGAGTATTCCTCCTTATTGGGACATGGAGAGTATCCCTATGGTCTCCTTGATTTAACAATTTGTAAAACTCCTTTAAAATATGAAAGATGTACTTATTATCCATTTATACCTTGGGACATGACCTAATTCATCCTGCTCCATGACAATCGATGCATGACTAAATAATCACGAACTTTTGGGTATCAGATAAGCCACATGTGATTCATATGAGAGCCATTCTGAGAATACATTAGACGATTAGACAAAGAAATACGGATTACCGATGGCCAAATAAACGTTGAAAGTTTAATCCATGGATCTAATTTCAAAGAGAACATACCTCAATAGTCCTAACCTCTTAAATATCTAAAGAGAACCTAAAAATGGATAAATTAACTATGGAGTAGTGGGGTGAAACCCAAACTTCTGATAACTCATGAAATATTAATCAATATTAACTAATTGGTTCCTTTTCTCTTTGCAATATTTATTTCCATTTTCTAGGTAACTTAGTTTCAATCTTTGCACTAAAATTCTAGAACTTTCAATTTCAACACTTTTAATTCAACAAATTTCATTTCCAACAACTTTTCTTTTCTTGGTTTGATGAAACCATTCTCTCAACTTTGTTTTAAATATTATTCTTTCCTTATGATTCAAAATAACTCTTGATTCACCGTCTAGTTTATTTGTTTACAAGTGAATTTGTTAGCCATCAAAAGGTTGAACTCCAGAGACAATTTTTCTCTGAAAAGTTTTGTGTGTTGGCGATGACACATCAGATTTTAGTGTTGTTGTCAATGACGACAGACAATGTTTTTCAAACTTGACTATTTTGAATAATTAGGATCATTGTTTTTTCTCATTCACCTTTATTTTCTTCGTTCTCTTTTCCTTGTCTAGTAAGTCTGATTTGGGTAGTGTAACTCCTCCTTCTAACGAGTTTCCATTCTGATAGTACATTTTTTCTACAAATTTTCATACTTGTCTATATCCCATCTTATCATCTTGAATCATCTACATTAGTTTTATTTTGTAATTTTTAGTTTTTTTTTAATTTTTAGTTTGTTTTATAAATTATTAGTTTATTTTGATACCTTTTTTCTTTTTCTAATTCTCATTCTTAACTTCTATTTTGCTAAACTTTTTTTTCATAAAAAAAATGGAGTGGCTTGTGCCACTGATTGTGGAATATGTGAGATGTGGATCCTCTTATCACAGCATACGGGAGTGCCCCAAAATGTCTCCACACGAAATAAACATGAGAATGATGTACCTTCCATATAATATTACACCTCCCAATGAGAAATGTGCCATATCATACCTTGCAAGCAAGGTAGAAGCAAACTGACAAATAACCCTTGTCGATCAAAGATAGGACAATTGGTGTGAGAGATGTGATTCCTCATATCTTAACATACTTGAGTGTCCAAAAATATCTCCACATGAAGCAAAATCATGAATGCTCTTACTTGTGAATATATTATTCCACCCAAGGAGAAATATGAAGCACCGCACCTTACAAGCAAGGAAGAAGAAAATTGTCAGGAAAAATAGACCCTTGCCAATCAATGAGATGCCATGAGGGTGCAAAAAATAGCAAAAGAGGTTGTTGTGCAAGATGCCCAACCTGCAGTAACATAGATGCAGGACAACCTTAATCAAGAGATGGACATGTGTAATAATGAAATTGAAACTTTTGCAAAGTAAAAACTTTGCTTAGCTCGGGAAATAGTTGTATGGGCCTCGACTATCCATATAAGTCAGAAAATGAATGGAGTGTATATTGATAAATTCATCACCGAAGAGTCCTTCAATAAAAAGGCTAAAGACTGGCTGTCTCAAAAGAACCTCCCAACATGAACTCCACCACTATCCTCTATTGCTGGAATAAATCTAGATGTTTACAATAATAAAACAAGCTTGGTTGAGCATATTGCGGACAATATATTTTCACTCTTCCATGATGCACTAATGGATCCTTTTCGAGAAGGGCTTCCTCATCAAGAGCCTATGCTCCACCTTAACCGCTTCTTATTCTACATCAGGTTGAACCCAATACGATGATCCTTAATAAGATAGAGAAACTAGAGATGACTCCAAAATGTGAAGCTTAACCAAACACCTCTGATGTAAACATTGATCTAGGAGTCATCAATGGCCAACAAAAGTTGGTTGAGCCTATTCTGAATCATATAAATGTGGATCCTTTTGCAGAAGGTCCTCCTCATCAAGTGTCTACACTCTACATTTTGAATAAGAGCCTCCTCATTGGGATCCCTATACTCCACCTTTTGAAGAAGTTCCTCATCATCAAGAGCCCTAATTCCTCATCAACTATCCCTTGGTCCATGTCAGGTTGAACCTAATGATGTAATTCCACCTCCACAAGAAGTTTGCATGCCTTTTCCATTAGATTATGATGAGGTTCCTTCTGAGCCCATTGAGTTGGGCACATCACTAGTACATTTCTGAAGTCTAATGTCACTTTTGCAAATGTCAGTTCCAAAGAAAACCCGACACCATATCATCAATAACTTTGGTTTCAATGAAAAACCGTCACCATTGGTCAAGTCTTGCCAATTTAGAAAAGACACGGGTACTGATTTCACTATAATTTTGGTTTTATTTAAATAAAGCTGACGTCTTAGATAACCCAAAAAATACAATTTAATAGGGAAATATATTTACCTCTAAAAGTTGTATGTTTAGTGTCATTTTTTTAAGAACCAACAACACAGAGTTCGTGTAATTTCACTGTGGAAAAAATATCCCTCCAAATTGTTTCTTAGTGGTCAGGTGTGATAAAGAACTGACAACACAGTCCCCTTACTGAGGCCCACTTTTTTTGTTTATGGAAGGGTCTCTTCCATATGTTTTTGTTATGGAATCGCCATCTAAGTTATTTCACGTCATATCTCCGTGAAAATATTTTTCCCCAAAATTGCTTTAGCATCGTCCATTTTTTTGCAAAATTGACGACTAATTATCTTATTGAGGCCAATTTTTTTTGTTTAGAGATGGGCCTCTGTCATCGATTTGCATAAAACAACCGGCGTCGAAGTACTTACTTAGTCATTGATTTTAGCAATAGAAATTGGTGACTAAGTCTGTAACGACCCCGCTTCCTAGTAACCCCCAATTAAGGAAGACCAAGATGTCAGAGCTGCTATCCCAAAATAGGATCAATTGTTTTAAAAATAATAAAAAATAATTAATAAATTCTACCAAAGACCAACCTTAAAATGGGATAAAAATTTACTTTTCACATTCCTTTCAAAAATAGGAATCTGGAACTTCTACCCAATGTATAATTCTATCTAAAAAAATCCTCCTTTATGATTTAACTTTATTCTTCACAAGTTCCACTTTATTGTTTGTCCAATTTCAGATATTCCTAAAACACCAACAAACAAAGCATCAGTCAGTATAATGAATTATACTGGTATGTGAGGGAACCAAAATATTGCATCTATTTGTTACAATATAATGCAACCAAATTATTGCTTAACAGATCAAACTTTACGTATTAAACATAACTACTCAACATATCCTTGCCTTTGTATTGTCCCTACAATGGACATAAAAACTACCTTTCTCATAGGGTAGATCTTGAATAGCCACTGTGATCCTACCTTACATGTAGATCATGACATAGGCTACGTAGTTGTATGGTCCTACCCAAGGGTAGACCAACACATCAACTCATGATAACCTAATGATCCTACCCCAAGGGTGGACCATGTATTAGGTCATCCATCTCATCATCATCAAAGCTACAGAGGAGGACTAGGATCTGAGCTAGTCATGCACATATATTTATGGTGATAGTCATAGTCACTTTACAGTTGCATGAAATAAAAGTAAACCAAGTAGTTATTTCTAAGAAATAAATAAAACCTCAGAATTCACTATGAAACTAGAGTGATTAGTCATAAGCATAACCACATACATGATTTGAAGTCTCAAAAGAAGCAAGATATCCAAAACCAACTAGATGTCCAATCAAGCAAGGTAAGCAACCAAATCAAGGATCCCTTGATCTTGAAAACATTTATAACACCTAGTTGTTACCATGACATCACAAACAACTCTTATTGACTCCAAACACCTTTCTAAGGTTTCTAATCCAAATTAGGGTTTCCTTTGGGTTTCTTAAATTTATTTCTCAATCTTCACCTTTTTAGGTCAACAAACCCGGAAAACAACTTTTCTATACATAAAACCCTAATTATCCAATTATTTTTATTAAAGCCACTTCATTATCAATTTGTCTAAGGATCATACTAATATTATATCATTCAAATTATCTCGAAATATAACTCATTAAAAGCCACTAACACCTAAATTAGGGTTTCTAAGCCCATTAATGAACTTTATACACATGAAACCCTAAATTGAGCCAATTAAGCACAAATATTATATTTTTAGATCTAAAACTTCCTTTTATTAACAAATGGTTAATATTGGCTTAAAAGTATCCAAAGATCTTTACCAAAACTCATTAATATCAAAATTAGGGTTTTCCATTCGTAAATGCATTAAAGGTGCCAACTTTAAGTACTTTTTGAATTTCAAGCATAATTAGGGTTCAATTATATTTTTAATGGATTCCTTGCATTTTTATGATCAATTTTCACATATAACATGTCTTGATTAGACGTACCAATAATTAGTTATGATTTTCACGAGATAATTACCTTTCATCCAATCGATGGTTGCCACGTCAGCCTTGCAGCTCCTTAATGTACTCGAGTCCATGTGGATCCCGACTGGACCAATGGTTGTGCACCACTTTACCGGCTCGCTCCAACATGTCTAGGCCTGAAGTTCTCAGTGAAAACCCATCAGTACCCCTTCCTTACAATAGACGATATGAGGGTAGAAGCATCTTTCTATGCTTGGTCATCTCCTTCCTCTGGTTCTCTATTTCCACGTGATGCAACACCATGGATAGGTTAGCCACATTGTTGACTATCCCATGGTTGCTTCAACTGAACCAGGTCTCCTCAGTTCTGTATTCTCCTGATGTAGCAAGACATAGAGAGCCTCTACATGAGGATCGCGGTGACAGGAGGTGACATTCCCACAGGAGGTTCGTCTGCCAGAAATAGGGTCGTCGTATCCCTCCCAAGTGAGGCAGTCGAGGCCTCTACCTCCCTTCTCAATCATCTTGTTCTCTCCGTGAACATGTCTCGTGTCTCCGGTCTCAAGGAATTGATTGGCATCACCCTGAATTGTTGAGAAGAATTCGTGGTTGTCGGAAAAAGAAAGCGGCGGGGTAGGGGAGTCTTTAGCAGATCCTATGAAATTAACGGGGGCTCCAGGCTTCCCTAGGAATAGGGGTCCTAAGGGAGTTTTTATATAGGTATGGTAGATGGTCCAGATGGTTGCCCTATCAACCCTACACTTCCCAAACAAACTAGAATTTGGGAACTTTCTACATACCACATGACAACAGTCGTTCAGGGGCTTTCCAACTCGCCTCCTTCTTCCGATCTCAGTGAGTGAAGAAAAAGGATGATAAGTGGAGAGGAGTGAGATATAGCCAGCCGAGTTGGTTTCTCACTCCTGTTCACATTAGCTTTCCTAACATATCGTGAGGTAGAAGACAAAAGAGTAACTGCTTGATTTTGATGTAGCGGTCTCCAGCATGCACATCAACTTATAAGATAATCCTATTTGAATCAGAAATCGTTACATTAATGATATCCTCCTCACTTTAGGGAAACTTACAAAAATCATATCTCTTGAAGCGCTAATCGATTAGATCCCAAATTTTAAGGGAAAGTCCATAATGATTTAAAACACTTGTGTGACAAGTTTGGGACTCAAATTCGAAACTATGAGAGACTTTTATTCATATGCAAGTTATCTCTTAATAAGGCATATTTTATCCATTTTTCTCTCTCTAACTCTTTTATATACTTTATTTGGATTCCTTTTTCCATTATAAACCATGTGTATTCGAAATCTCATCCATGAGGATTCAATCATACATCTTTCCACATATTTCTCATATTTTCATTATTATCTCAATTTCTTTTCTTATTTATGCATTATTTGATTACTTTCAATTTTCTTTCTCTTTTTATCATATTGGACTCATTAACTTAATAGGGTTCATGAAATCATATATTTAAAGGAAATATTACAAAGGAAATCCATTCAATACACATAAATCATACAATTTCCAAAATCATACATTTATTGGAGAAATTGCATTCCAACCTACTCAAGGCCAAAAATTGGGGTTGTAACATCCTTCCCCTCTTATAGACATTTTTTCCCTCAAAATTCCACCAAACATACAAACATTTTAGGATAAGACTTTTACATGTCCATCATCAGCTCCCATGTGACATCATCCTCTCCATGGTGCTTCCAAAGAACCTTTATCATCTTATATTCTTACATCTCAGTTCTTTCACCTTGGTATCTAGAATCCCCACAGGTGACTCAGGATATGTTAGCCTCCCCTGGATCTCAATAAGTTCAATGCTCAACACATGGCTCGGGTACATCACATAGTGCTCTAGACAGGACACATGGATCACACCATACATCATATTATCCTGAGGGGTAAGGCTAAACATTAGCAACCCACCAATCGATCTCAAATGCACCCATATATCGGGGACTCACCTTTCTTATCTATAGCTCAGAGGGGTCGTGTAACGACCCACACTTTTGAGTGTCTAAAAGACCTTAAAGTCACAAATTGTCATTTATAGCCTCCAGGATCAGATTCAAGAAATAATACAGAATAGTAAACAATTTCCATTAATGATCAAAATATTTAGATGTTTACATAAAATGCTCCTCTAAGGAGTTGCATAACTTTTAAATGGAATTAAATTTTACATCTGTGAAGATAAACGATTAAGACTAAACCTTCATGATTAAATTGTATTGTCTTCAACATCTTTTAATTGTACCCTCATGTCCATGTATCAAGTATATCTGATACCTAAACTGACGACAAACAAATACGTGGTCAGTATACTGCTATTTTGGTATGTGGGTTCAAATAATAATCACATATACATATATAAGCAACATCTTTATCTTGCATATAGGAACATAAACTTGTTTCATATTCTAACCCATATCTGGTCTAGTACCTCAGGTGTAATCACTGTCCCTCTGGGGCTCGTGTGCATTACCCTTAAGATCAGTCTAACCCAAGGTTCAAAATATTGTTATTTACTTTACATGATACTCATAGGAACTTTATAATTTTTCAAGAAGTAAATAAATAAGAAAGCAATTTATTTGTCATTCAATCTCATTGAGAAACCTTAAAAAACTCAGAATTTGATACATGTAATCATAAGCATAACCATGTACCTTATGCCATTGTAGAAACCATGAAGATCATCATATACTCTTAGAGTGTATCCAATCATGCAAGCAACAGGGCATTCAATCTGAAATATACATACTACATATGTGTCACCATGTATTCATGTTACAATACTCAGATCTAGATGTGTTCCTAAACAAGGGTTTAGGATTATCTCATATGTGGACCATGGATTAGGGCTACAAACCCTAATTCAATCATATCATGGTTTCTAAGATTACTAGTTTAGTTATGTGTATTAGGTGAAACCCTAATCATCAACTTAACCATATTACATTACCCGTAACACTTAAATCATATTACTAACATTATGATCATAGCAAGATGTCCATATTGGTTTCAAAACCCTGAATCTGCATGTACGATAGTGTTAATCTAAAAACATCATTATCAAGAATTTCCTCATTATACATGTCTAGATCAGGTATTAACATATCTTAAATGAATCTAATCATTTAATCATCAGTTTACATGAATTTAGTTCTTTCCTTTATACTAATCACCTTAACACATGTACAGAACATACTTTTGGAATAGGAAGCCTCAAACTATTTTATTTGGATTCCTCTCATTCTCATGATCAATTTGAAATATAGTTTCACTATATTTTGAGTTACCATTAACAAACTACATTAATTGCAAGATAAACCTATAATGACCAATAGGAGAGTGCCACATAGGCAAATTTCCTATACTACGTACCTCTGGGGGTCAGGGAAAAGTTATAGAGGAAAGACTATTACACCCTCATCATGTGGGTCATTTCTTCATGCACGACAAAGGCGCTTTGGTGAATTGATCTTAAGCCTCCTCCTATCCGACATCGGGCCGCCTCTAACTTTACACCGCTGGGCGTGAGAAGGCTGCGACACTGCCCCCCTTGCTCCAGGGCATCAGAGGGCTCTACCAGGGCGTAGCTGCCACCGTCGGACCCTTCTAGTTTGTGTGGTGTTGTCTACATTGCCGGAGTCTCCCGGAGTTCTTCCTCCCTTCCGCGTCATCTTTCACGCATCTACGTATGCAGGTCGCGCTGCTGTCGTTGCGGCTAACGTTGGACTCCCAACAGGTTCCCGCTCACTGAATCCACCTTGACCACAACCACCATGGCTTCCATCCCACCTTCAGGATCCTGATAGCCTTTCTCCCTGGCGATCATCCAGGTTGCAAGAAGTTTACCCACATTGGCACCGGCTAGAGGATGATCATCCTCATGCTCTTCCCTCATTCTTATTCTGTGCCTTGATTCCATCCATGTCCACTACTTCACTCAGACACTTCTCACACTCGGTGTGGAGGCTATTCACATGTTTCTAGATGGCAGGCCATGCACCGATGTAGCTCCTCCTCCCTTGCCCAGCGGTGTACAGGTGCGGGTTCGAAGAGGAACCACCACGCTCTTCCACGGGAAGGGAGGCACTGCAACCCACCCTTCACTTGTAGCCATGGTGGAGGGAAAACCTTCTCTTATCGGCATCATCAAGGTCAACCCATCCTACATCTCAACAGATCGCAACTCTACAGAAGGGTGGGAGAGGGGAATCCCTTGTAGCCAGTAAGGAACCCGAGCATGGTTGCATGCTCCTCAACCATCTACAAATCTAAATATTGGGGAATGGTTATCCTCATATGAGAAAGGGTTGAAGGCTGGGATCCCCTGGTCCCTATATATATATATATATATATATATATATATATAAGGACTCCTGTGCATATCTAGGGTTAAGGGGGAGACAATGAGGAGAGTCCCCTAACAACTTGAGTTCTGATGCTATCCAACCTCGGGTGAGAGTCCATTACTGATCGTGATACACTGATATGGAAAGTGTTATCATACTCATTACTTCCGAAAAAATATATATTTATCTCTTTCCTTTTTGTTTCTATTTCCTCCTCTCTTCCAAAAGTGGCGAGACATGCCTATTGGAAAGAATTAACTATAAGCCTTTTAAATTTCTTATTATCTTCTCATATAAAAGAGATTTGAGTCTAACAAATAGGATAGTCACCTCAAACATACCTTTCAAGTAATCACTAGATAATTACGTGACAAATCACCTAAATCATCTGATAAATTCATACATCCTGGATTTTGTATGAAATCCCATATTTATACTACTTGTCAAATAAAATTACTGTGATCATCTATTATGTGCTCAAAATATTCATTTTCCAACTTTATAACCAGTGTGTCATATGTAAATTGTAGTTAACTGATTGGGTTGAAACAAGTCCCTAAGGACCATGAATCACATTTTGAGCCTTCCAAAGGTTCCATGAGCTTAATCACATTCCCAATTACCAAAGTTGAGGCTTTGATAACCATCTCATCTTCTATTAGACTCATATGATCTCATATGTTTGAAAGCACATAATTAACTTAAATTGAACCTTTATTATGAGTCTAGGGTTTGGAATCATCAACCAAGGTCCCTCAAAACCCTTCAGTGTTATATGTTCCCTAATTAATTTAGGCTTGAAATCTACAAATTTCAAGGATGTAGCATTCACCCCTCCTTAAAAGGAATTTTGTCCTCAAAATTTAGGCCTACTAAGCCTAGGAGAATGATAACTCATCATATATTCAAATCATAGGGTTAGCTCCCTACTTAGAATTATTTAACAACTTTTCTTTAGTATGTCCAATTTCATTTTATTACTAAGATTGGCACCTAAGTTGAAATTCAAGTATATCCACATCTATAGTATACACATCATATCATCACTTGATGATTTTATTCGTATTTTGTGATCTCAATTCCATTTGGTGCTTTCTCCTTTCACCTAGGTTTGCAACATGTTATTCATTATTTTCACCCAAGAGTGAGGTAACACCTCAAACCCTAGTTCATGTCATTACACATTCAATGTAGGATATTCATCATCATTATCTCAATTTTAAACATAACGTGTGTCTATCCAATCTCCTTCCCACATAAAGAGATGAAATAAGCATTTGACTGCAACCCAAATACAAAGTTCATTCCATTCCAAGAGAGGAGATAGTACATCCACACATTACCTTTCAATTTCACATATTAAGTTGAATCATACTCGATATGACTCTAAACTTACATGTTCTTAATTTCATAGCATTTTTATATTCCATGAAGTCAAGTGTCCCTTTTCTTACTCTTCAGTTAGGGAACAACTTCTTGCATATTTTCATGACTTACTTATATCTTTTATATTTACATCCCATGTATCATAATGAGCCTTAGCCAAATCCTCGAGGTCTCTAGGGGTATATGTACTTTTGGAGTGATCTCATCCTTATGCATCAAGGGAGTGTCTTTACATTCATCCTACTAGGCAACATGAACATCAGGTAGGTGGCCAACCTCCTGAGACATGGCCCTAAGGCAAACTAACAGTTACCTCC
The DNA here is from genome assembly GCA_963693085.1 of Alisma plantago-aquatica. Lineage (NCBI taxonomy): Eukaryota > Viridiplantae > Streptophyta > Magnoliopsida > Alismatales > Alismataceae > Alisma > Alisma plantago-aquatica. Next base: position 544,871,985 of record OY856414.1, read on the forward strand.
TGACCACTTGGTCGTGTGCATTCAGGGTTTGTCAACTCCCAACCCATTGGTCCTATGTACCTCTAATATACCCTACTTGACCCTAAGATTGCATTAGGTCTCTACCCTCGCTAAGGGTCTCTTTTGAGATGTCACATCTTTTTACCACATTGATCTCTTATTTAATTCATTAACCCAGATTGCCTTCACCTCTCACTTTTGAGTAGACATTATGCACTATTGTCCCAACATTGGGCTCGGGCCACCTTCCCTCTAGGGCTTGGTTCCATGTCAGTCTTCCCTCTTGGGCTTGACCTCTGTGATCTTCCCCTCTAGGGGATTGATCCTAAACAACTACATTGTGGACTTAGGCCACCTTCCCTCCTAGGCTTCGTGCCTCCCTAGTCTTCCCTCCTAGGCTTGACCTTTTCATGACCTTCCCTCCTGGGCTTGGTCGTCCACTTAGGCCACCTTCCCTCCTGGGCTTGGTACCTTAATAGTATTCCCCCCTAGGCTTGACCATCTTGACCAGTTGTTACGCAGAGATGGCATCATTGGGTTCAAATAATATAAGTGCTTTCACTTTTATATATTTCACTCGTCACCCCTCTAGGTGAGTATCTCAATACTTAAATACATTTATTCAATTACCTTTTAAGGGACAGTCCTAGCCTAGGGTGCCTTCTTGTCACATAGGAGGGGGTTAGTCTCTCTAGACACAACCTGATCTCAGGATCTAGGTTTTTCCTCCCTCATAGGTCATCTTCCCACTCCTCGGTTGACCCACCCCAGGTTGGCACACTAACCCTAAATATTTCATATATATATATATATATATATATATATATATATATATATATATATATATATATATATCCATTAGGCATAACTTTTATCATTAAAACATATCAACCCATGTTTGCTCAATTTCTAGAATACCCCCTCATGATCCTTGTCCATTCAATGAACTTGGGTCACCTTCCCCTCTAGGGGCTTGGTGCTACATCGACCTTCCCCTCCAGGTCTTGTCCACCATCACCAAACTTCTAAAGACAACATAAGGGGTTTGAGAAAGTTATATTCAAAATTTTATTTCCAATTTTATTTCCATATGTATATATATAACTATTGGGTTCATATATTCCTTAAGACCTCTTACGTATGTTTTATGCTCCCCATGCACCACATGCATGGGAGACTGGGTTACCTAAACTCAACCTTTTATCTTTCTTATTCCTGATCTCAAATTTCACATGGGTAGTGTCCCATACCACCACACCATGTTCATTATATAAGATTAAATTTTTTAGGGTTAGGATTAGGAACTATACTCTACCTCTTAGAGTTTTCATAACCCTTGACCTTCTAGAGGTTTCATACACTAAACCAAGTCTTTCCTCTAAGAAAGGGCTTACCCATACTTGTATCTTTCTAGTGTCTACCCTCTTAAGAGGGATCTACACAAAAGGTTACATCTTTTCACATTTACTTGCTACTTGATACTGAAGGAACTTAGTGTACTCAGCCTCAGACACAGATACAATTTGACTTTCTATTACCAACAAAAGAACAGGAAGGAATGGATGCCTCTATTGCCTTTAGGACAAACTGTGACGGTCAAACTAAAAAAAAAACTCGCATTTGGGCATCTGTTCTTTTGCTTGGAACTGAACTTTAGTCGACGATCCTCCTTCTGTGGAAGAAAAAATTCGTGCTCGCTCCTTGTTAAGAGTAGGTTTCTATCCTAGCTGGAACACTTCTTGTCCAAAATAAAGGTAGGGTGAATGATGCAGTAGAGAAGTAGACGAAGTGTGAGATGAGGAACCTAAAAGATACATTATGTTTTACAAAATTTCCTCTTAAATTTCTAAAGATGGTTTGAAATTATAAACTATTAAGTATTAGTTGATGAATCTGGGATCTGATACCAAATGTAACGAGCCGCACTTTTGAGTATCCAAAAGACCTTAAAGTCACAAATCATCATTTATAGCCTCAATGATCAGATTCAAGAAATAATACAGAATAGTAAACAATTTCCATTAATGATCAAATATTTACATGTTTACATAAAAAACTCCTCTAAGGAGTTACATAACTTTTAAATGGAATTAAATTTTACATGCACGAAGATAAACCAGTAAGACTAAACCTTCATGATTAAACTATAGTGTCTTCAACATCTTTTAGCTGTACCCTCATGTCCACAAATAAAGTATATCTGATACCTAAAACACCAACAAACAAATACACGGTCAGTATATTGCTATAATGGTATGTGGGCTCAAACAATAATCACAGATACATATATAAGCAACATCTTTATCTTGCATATAGGAACATAAATTTGTTTCATATGCTAACCCATATCTGGTCTACTACCTCAGGTGTAATCACTATCCCTATGGGGCTCGCATGCATTACCCTTAAGATCAATCTAACCCAAGGTTCAGAATATTGTTATTTACTTTACATGATACTCATAGGAACTTTATAATTTTGCAAGAAGTAAATAAACAAGCAAGCAGTTTATTTGTCATTCAATCTCATCGAGAAACCTCGGCAAACTCAGAATTCGATACATGTAATCATAAGCGTAACCACATACCTTATGCCATCACAGAAACAATGCAGAACATCATATACTTTAAGAGTTTATCCAAACACCCAAGCAACAGGGCATTCAATCTGAAATAAACATACTACATATGTGTCACCATGTATTCACATTACTTTATTTAGTTCTAGATGTGTTCCTAAACTAGGGTTTAGGACTATCTCATGTTTGGACCAAGTATTAGGGCTACAAACCCTAATTCCATCATATCGTGGTTTCTAAGATTACTAGTTCATTTATGTGTATTAGGTGAAACCCTAATCATCAACTTAAGTACATTAGATTACCCGTGACACCTAAATCATATTATTAACATTATGATCATAGAAAGATGTCCATATTGGTTTCAAAACCCTAAATCTGCATGTATGATAGTATTAATCTAAAAACATCATTATCAAGAATTTCCTCATCATACATGTCTAGATCAGGTATTAACATATCATGAACAAATCTAATCATTTAAGCATCACTTTACAGGAATTTAGGTCTTTCCTTTATACTAATCACCTTAACACATGTATAGAACATCCTTTTGGAATAGAAGCCTAACTAGACCCTCAAACTATTTTATTTGAATTCCTCTCATTATCTTGATCAATTTGATATATAGTTTCACTATATTCTAAGATACCATTAATAAACTACATTAATTGCAAGATAAACATGTAATGTCAAATAAGAGATTGTCACGTAGGCAACTTTCCTATATTACATACCTCTAGGGGTCAGGGAAAAGTTGTAGCAGAAAGACTATTATACCCTCATCATGTGGGTCATTTCTTCACACATGACAGGGGTTCTTTGGTCAATTGATCTTGAGTCTCCTACTATCTGGCATCGGGCCGCCTCCTACTATACGTCGGTGGGCGTGAGAAGGTTGCGACACCTCCCCCTTGCTCTAGGGCGTTAGAGGGCTCTACCAGGGCGCAACTACCATCATGAGACCCTTCTAGTCCGTGTGGTGCTCTCTGCATCGCTAGAGTCTCCATGAGTTCTTCCTCCCTTCCACATCCTCTTTCAAACGTCTATGTACGTAGGTCGCGCTTCCGTCATCGTGACCAATGTCGGATGCTTAGTAGGTGCCCGCTCACCGAATCCACCACAACCCCATCCACCATGGCTCCCATCCCACCTTCAGGATATTGATCACCTTTCTCCCTATTGATCATCCAGGTTGTAAGAACTCCACCCAAGTTGGCTCCGGCTAGAGGATGATCATCCTCGCGCTCTTCCCTCATTCTTGTTCTACACCTTGATTCCATCCATGTCCACTGCTTCACTCAAATGCTTCTCACACTTAGTGTGGAGGCTTTTCGCATGTTGCTAGACAGAAAGTCAGGGGCATCAATGTAGGTCATGGTGCAATGCGGTAGACCCGCCGCCTCCTCCCTTGTCCAATGTTGCATAGGTGTGGGTTCGAAGAGGAACCAGCATGCTCTTCCATGGGCATAGAGGCACTACAACCCACCCTTCACTTGCAGCCGTGGTGGAGGGAAAACCATCTCTTTTTGGCATCATCAAGGTCGACCCATCCTGTATCTCAACAGATCGCAAGTCTGCAAAAGGGTGGGAGAGAGGAATCCCTTATAGCTGGTAAGGAACCAGAGCATGGTTGCATGCACCTCAACCTGCAACAAATCTGATATTGGGGAACAGTTCTCCTCATATGAGAAAGGGTTGAAGGTTGGGATCCCCTGGTCCATATATATATATATATATATATATATATATATATATATAGGCCTCCTGTGAATCTCTAGGGTTAAAGGTGAGACAATAAGGAGAGTCCCCTAATAGCTTGAGTTCCGATGCTATCCAACCTCAGCTGAGAGTCCATTGCTGATCTTGATACACTGATATGGAAAGTGTTATCATACACATTACTTCCGACAAAATATATATTTATCTCTTCTCTTTTTGTTTCTATTCCTCCTCTCTTCCAAAAGTGGCGAGACATGCCTATTGGAAAGAATTAACTATAAGCCTTCCTATTTTCTTATTATATTCTCATATAAAAGAGATTTGAGTCTAACAAATAGGATAGTCACCTCAAACATACCTTTCCAGTAATAACTAGATAATTACATGACAAATCACCTAAATCACCCGATAACTTCATATATACTGGATTTTGTATGCAATCCCATATTTATACTACTTGTCAAATAAAATTATCATGATCATCTATTATGTGCACGAAATACTCATTTTCCAACATTATATCCCACAGACTCGTATGCAAATCGTAGTTAAACGATTGGGCTAAAACAAGTTCCTAAGGTCCATGAATCACATATTGGGCCTTTCAAAGGTTCCAGGAACTTAGTCACATTCCTAATTACCAAAGTTGAGGCTTTGATAAGCATCTCATCTTCTATTAGCCTCATATGATCTCATATGCTTGAAAGCACATAATTAACTTAAATTGAACCTTTATTATGAGTCTAGGGTTTGGAATCATCAACCAATATCCCTCAAAACCCATGAATGTTATATGTTCCCTAATAAATTTAGGCTTGAAATCTACAAATTTCAAGGATGTAATAGGCCGGGTTTTCATAACACATGTTCAACCACAGTGAATTGCATGTCAGTCTGCTTTGCATCAGCTCAAGGTTGTTGTCAATCATGGGCTTTGTCAGCCATTTCTTGATCAAAATGACTTCATCTGCATAAACTATGGTCTCTCTGACCTTCACAAGGTCCTCTCACCGACATCATCCAAGTGAAGTGGTGACCGACACAACTTCCCTTATAGAGATTCATACATCCCGATACTAGCTATGGTGGCTATCATTACAAGCAAACTCTACTAGGGGCAGGAACTGCTCCCATGAATCACCTTGAATGAGCACATATTCTCTCATCAGACCTTCTAGAGTCTGGGTCATAGTCTCTTGACTGTCCATCAGTCAGGTAGTGATATTTTGTAGAAAACTTTAATCTTGTATCAAGTTCTTCATGCACCTACTTCCACAACATGGAAACAAACTAAATGTCATGTTCAAGATATCGAACTCAGATCACTGCGTAGTTGAACTATCTCTCTCTCTTATATATGTGAATAGTTCAACCAGAACTATCACACTGGTAGTGATCTCTCTTAGGCAAGGGATTAGGTCAACTTGGTAAGGCTATCTACCATAACCCATATTGCATCAAGACCTATCTTGATCCAGGGGAGACCCACAACAATGTCCATGGTGAACTGCTCCCATTCCCTCTATAGCAATTTACTAGGTTACTGGTGTTTGACCTTCACCCTTTGGCCACATGCACCTCTATATCCTTCTTTATTCCAGGTCTTTAAGGTACCACTACAAACCCTAACCATCTTGGTAGTACCACGGTGTATGGCGTACATAAAATCATGAACATCTTGCATGACATTATTCCTCAAGGGTGACTCCTTAGAAACCTAAAAAACTCTAGTGGGTTTCACCATCTTCTTTTCTTGGGAGGTGTATTTGAGGTTCTTATAACAATCCTTTCATCTCATCAAACTTTGGGTTGGCTACTAGGAAACCAACAACTTGACCAATGGGTCAGGTTGTATATAGAGGTTAGCCATACATGCCTCATCTTCTAACAATTTTAGGGTTCACCTAGCAACCTCTTCCAACTTCTCTACTGGCTATACCAGACACCTGTACACCTAAGCTGCATTTAGTTGAGAACATCCCATTACAACATAAGCTTCCCTATATTCCAGGAGATGGTGAAGAAATAAACCTTCATATACTCCACTCAACATCCTCATCTTAGGATTAGGTCAACTGAGTCAAGACAACTTCGAGCTCATCACTTCGGTTATCAAATCCATCCTTATAACTCATAGATTCCAAACCACTTCCAGACATGTATGTCCTCATATTACCTTTGTTCTCTTCATGTTTCCAAACCATCTATCCCATGTACTTTCAAAAGATGTGGTGTACCTTCCATCCTCAAACATCATAGAAGGGTTTCAACTCATACCACCTCTATCCTTAGTATATGACATGTGTTTTGTCCTGTCTATCACACCCATAACAAGATGAAATAAGTATTTGGCTGCAGTCCAAATACAAAGTTCATCCCATTCCAAGAGTTGAAATGGTGCATCACACATCTCCATCACTCCTTCCAATCTAAGTTGAAACATACTTCACATGACTCCTCACCATGAACATCTCCATTATGGGTCTACACCCATGGGAAGACTTTTCTCATCACCTCTGGATCTTAACATCTCTCTTATGTATATTCCTTAGTCATTACCTTAAGGTCTCTAGGGTGCCGATACGTTTGGGGTGATATGGCCCTTATACATCTATAAAGTGCTTCTCACTTTTACCCCTTAGGACCCATGAACTCATGAAGGTGGCCAACCTCCTAACCCTTGGGCCTTGGGAAAATATAGATGTTACCTCCTGACCCTATGGTCTTGTGCATTTAGGGAATAGACAACTCCTACTCCCATCAGTGTTATCCCTACTTGACCTTAGTGTTGACTTAGGATTATACCATAGCACATATCAAACTTGAATCCTCACCCAGATCTACATCATCTCTCTGGGTACTCGTGGTCAAACTTATATTCCTTTCATGCGAATCATGGCGACCTACCTATCTCGATCTGACCCCATATAGGTTACCTCCATGGCAACATATCCTCATGCCCCTTAGATATGGTCACACATGGGTACATAGATTCATTCTCACACTATGTGCTCTTACACTTAGCTCATCAATCTCTTATAAGTGATCTCTTAAGGTTACCTGAAACCTAAACAAGATTTGGTGCTCACCCAAACAAGAAGGGTTCCTTCCCAGGATGGGAGAAAACTATCTCTTGATAGTAAAAAAGGTCAAAAACATTCTTATCTACAAGGTTTACATCATCACATATATGATTAGCCCTATCATGCTACTTATGCATGTATATAGCAAGAATACAACCTACTAAACCATGCTAAGTTCCTTGGTATGTCATACTTGTTCATCATTCTTCAAGGTTGGCCAATTTCATACATGCATATGTTACGAACATGTGTGAGGGGTTCATCAAATACATATCTCGTTTCCAGTGGGGTTTCCTTTGTTCTAAAACATGGGGGGTGCCATTCTCAATTCCTATGAACTTAATCAGTCTCATGAAAATCATGTGCACAAGGTACTGCTACTTCCCCTCTTTGGTCCAAGAACCCCAAGTTCACCTTCTACGCATCAGCTGTATAACTGCATGTTTAGTTGTTCAACCATGAACTGAACCTATACCAGGTAGAGCATACACATCCTAATACCCTTCCATGTGAACAACCTTTAGAGTCCTACACTAGGACAACTAACTAGGTGTAAGGCCTCACAACTTGTCACTATACCCCTTCAGGGTCTATGTAACTCTCCTTCCTACACCCAAAAGGTTGGCACTTGTATCATATGTACGTTTCTTTATAAAGCCTATTTCTCCCTTATAGGGTTTGGTTCCTCTAAATGCATCCAAGGTATGATAAGACTCAAAGTATCGTGCATGAGGCAACCACATATATCTACTTAGGGTCGTCTATTCCAGGCCATATTATACCCAACATCTCATGATTCCTCATGTCTTGGAGTCAATGTCTCTTAGAGTCAAGGTCTCCAACCTTCTTCATCAAGTCTCTCTCTCTCTCTGGAGCTAACCCTACAATTGGTCCTATCACTGGAGGTTCTCTCTCAGAAGATGGGTCAAACTCTTAAGGATACACATCTATGCCCACCAGAGTGAAACATACTATCAAAACTTATGTCCGACAAAGATCATTCAAAGCTTTACATGACTATCTCATAAACTATCAGGTATAGCCCTTCTAGCCTAGGTCTAAAACCTGTGACCAGCCTAGATGCCACTCTTTTCTATGTAGGTGCATGCCGCTTTTGTACACATATATCCCTATTAGGGTTCCTATGTGGTCACCACTAATCTTCTCAATGAGGGAGCGATCCCTCAACCTCAACAAGCATGACCACCAAAGGTTGGGTCACCAAAAGACACCAGGGTCAAACAACAACACATGGTTCACGTTTCTCATGGATACTCAAAACCTCTATGTACAACATGCATGTTGAACCCATGTATGTGCATGCATGGTCAACTATGATATCCAACTCATCCTGTCTTTCTCCTTCTTCTATCCACTGCTTAAGGTTTGTTTGGGTTGAGCATCGTCCTCAAAGGATGCATCTGGACTCTTCCTCTTCCTAGAGGCTTCTTGCTCTAAGGATAACCCTCTCCTCATCTTCCTACAAGATGGTATAACATCTGCATTATCTTGAGAGGTCATCATGGGCACAACAACACAAGCCATGCAACCTAAGAATGTAACTAAACTCAGTCTAAGTTTCTAATTATCAAATCTTATGTCCATGACATCTTTCTTACATGCTTATTATTATTTTGTGGAGGATTCCTCAATCCTTATCATTCTTAACCTCAAAACTCAAGACGGTGGAAGAGAGAGAGAAACCCTAATCTCTTAAAGTTTATTCAATGACTGGGGTAGAGAAGGGACAAAGACATATGAGAGAAGAACTAGAGGTATCTTATTTTAGAGTCAAATCCTCTGATTTTGGCCAGACAGTCACACATAGTCTGGGAGTCCTTGTAGACTGACTAGTGAGGTGGAGGGAAATCTTTCCATCCCCTGGATCGTGATCCTTTTCTAGACACCTCCATCATTGGAAAATCCTCTAATAACTCCCTTGGGTTCTAAAGAAGTTGTAAAATTTAATAGTTATTAGAGATTAAATGAAAAACCATGTTGTGATACCAAATGTAACGACACACTTCATAGGAATCCCAAATTGAGGAAGACGAAGAAGTCAGAGCTGCTATCCCAAAATAGGATCAATGGTTTTGCAAATAATCAAAATAATTAATAAATCCTACCAAAGACTAAGCTTAAAACGGGATAAAAATGTACTTTTCACATACCTTTCAAAAGTAGGAATATGGAACTTCTACCCACTGTAAAATTTTGTCTAACTAAATCCTCCTTTATGATTTAAATTTATTCTTCACAAGTTCCACTTTACTATTTGTCCAATTTTAGATATTCCTAAAATGTCGACAAACAAAATGTCGGTCAATATAATGAATTATACTGGTATGTGAGGGAACCAAAATCTTGCATCTATTTGTAATAGCATAATGCAACCAAATTATTGCTTAATGGATCAAACTTTACATATTAAATATAAGTACTCAATCCCTACATATCTTGCCTCTATGTTGTCCCTACAGTGGACATGGATACTACCTCTCTCATAGGGTAGATCGCAAATAGCCACTACCATCCAACCTTACACGTGGATCACGACATAGGTTGTGTAGTCGTATGGTCCTACCCAAGGGTATACCAACACATTGACTCATGATAACCTGATAACTACCCCAAGTGTAGACCATGTACTAGGTCATCCATCTCATCATCATCAAAGCTACAGAAGAGGACTAGGATCTAAGCTAGTCATGCACATATATTTATGGTGATAGTCAAAGTCACTTTATAGTTGTATGAAATAAAAGTCAACCAAGCAATTATTTCTAAGAAATTGATAAAACCTCAGAAATGGTCGTGAAACTAGAGTGATTAGTCATAAGTGTAACCACATACCTGATTTCAAGTCTCAAAAGAAGCAAGATATCCAAAACCAACTAGATGTCAAATCAAGCAAAGCAAGCAACAAAATCAAGTATCCATTGATCCTGAAAATATTTATAACACCTAGTTATTACCATCACATCCCAAACTCGAGACACCTTTCTAAGTTTGCTGATCCAAAATAGGGTTTCCTTAGGGTTTCTTAAATTTATTTCTCAATCTTCACCTTTTTAGGTCAACATACCCTGAAAACAACTTTTCTATACATAAAATCCTAATTATCCAATTATTTATATTAAACCCTCTTCATTATCAATTTTTCTTAGGATCATCCTAATATCACCTCATTCAAAGTATCTCAAAATATAACTCATTAAAAGCCATTAAGACCTAGATCAGGGTTTCTAAGCCCATTAATGCACTTTATACGCATGATACCCTAAATTGAGCCAATTAAGAATAAAGATTATCTTTTTAGATCTAAATCTTCTTTTTATTAACAATATGTTAATATTGGCTTCAAAGTACCCAAATATCTTTAACAAAACTCATTAATATCAAAATCAGGGTTTTCCATTCATAAATGCATTAAAGATGCCAACTTTAAGTACTTTTTGAATTGCAAGAAGAATTATGCTTCATTTATATTTTTAATGGATGCCTTGCATTTTTATTATCAATTTTCATATATAACATGTCTTGATCAGACCTACCAAGAATTAATTATGATTTCCATGAGATAATTACCTTTCAACCAATCGCTGGTTGCCACTTCAGCCTTGCGACTCCTTAATATACTCGAGTCCATGTGGATCTCAGCTGGACCAATGGTTGTGCGCCACTTCAGCGGTTCGCTCCAGTGGTTCCAGGCCTGAAGTTCTCAAAGAAAACCCATCAGTACCCCTTCCTTGCAATAGACGAGCCAAGGGTAGAATCTTCTTCCTATGCTTGGTCATCTCCTTCCTTCGGTCCTCCATTTCCATGAGACGCAATGCCATGAACATGTCAGCCACAAAATTGACTATACCATGGTTGCTTCAACCGAACCAGTTCTCCTTTCGTCTGCTAGATAGACCTAGACAACCTCTCCATGAGGGTCTTAATGACGGGAGGCAACATCCCCACAGGAGGTTTGTTGGCCTGAAATAGGGTCGTCGAAGCCCTCTCGGGTGTGGCAGTCAGGGCCTCCACCTCCCTTCTCAATCATCTTATTCTCTCTGTGAACACTACCCATGTCTCCAGCCTCAAGGAATTGGTTGGCATCGCCCTGAATTGTTGAGAAAAGCGGCGGGTAGTGGAGTCTTTAGCAGATCCTCTGAAATTAACGAGGTCTCCAGGCTTCCCTGGGAAAAGGGGTCCTAAGTGAGTTCTTATATAGGTATGGGAGATGGTCCAGATGGTTTCCCTGTCAACCCTACACTTCCTAAATGAATTGGAATTTGGGCAGTTTTCACATACCGCACACCAACGGTCATTCAGGGGCTTTCCAAACTCGCCTCCTTCTCCTATCACAGTCAGAGAAGAAAAATGTCGATAAGTGGAGAGGAGTGAGATATAGCCACCCGAGTTGGTTTCTTAGTCCTATTCACATTAGACTTCCTGACATATCGTGAGGTAGAAGAAAAAAGAGCAACCGCTTGATTTTGATCTAACGGTCTCCAACACGTGCATCAACTTATAAGATAATCCTATTTGAATCAGAAATCGTGACATTAATGCTATCCTCCTAACTTTAGAGAAATTTACAAAAATTATATCTCCTTAACTGCTTATCGGTTTGATCTCAAATTTTAAGAGAAAGTCCATAATGACTTGAAGTACTTGTGTGTCACATTTGGGTCTTAAATTCGAAAGTATGAGAGACTTTTGTACATATTCAAGTTATCTCTTAATAAGGCATATTTTATCCATATTTTCTGTCTATTATTCTTTTATATCCTTTATTTGGATTCCTTTTTCAATTATAAACCATTTGGATTCGAATCTCATCCATGATGATTCAATCATACATCTTTCCACAAATTTCTCATATTTTCGTTATTATTTCAATTTCTTTTCTTATTTATGCATTATTTGATTTCTTTCAATTTTCTTTGTCTTTTTATCATCTTGGACTCACTAACTTAATAGGGTCCACAAAATCATATATTTAAAGGAAATATTGCAAAGGAAATCCATTCAATACACATAAATCATACAATTTCCATAATCATACATTTATTGGAGAATTTGCATTCCAACCCATTCAAGCCCAAAAATTGGGGTTGTAACAAAGTCTCCAGACAAAAGCCAACTTTTTTTTGGGATTAGTCTTTCTATCATTGGTTTAATCCTTCAGAATTTGATGACTAAATATCTAAAATGGTTATGTCGGTCAGCGCAACCATGTTTGTCAACACTAGGTTTGTGACAATTTTGTTTGTTTAACTGACAACTAAGTATTTAGTTGTCATTTTCCTATATCAATTGATGAATAAGTGCACTTAATAGCATAGACAAAATGTTTATTTTCCTCAATCTTTTGCTTCATCACAGACAATTTGTTTCGCCTTGCTCTAGTGATTTCTCTTCCGCCTCCTCCGCTGCTCTTCCACCTCGCATCACATACAAGCTATCGTTGCTGCTGCCCTACTGATCGCCGGTGACTGCAGCCCTACCTCCAGCCTACTCCAACTTCCATTGCTACTCGAGCTACCACCGCTCCATCCTCGATAATGCTAGATTCACCTCCATCCGTCACTACATCGCCAACTCCATCCTACTCTAGCCTATAAACCCGTCCGAGATTTACTAGTTATTTTAATTAATTAATATCACTTTCTTTCTCTCTTGTTAGTGATTGATTTAACGAAGTTCAATAATTTCTCTTCAAGATTACATGGTTGATTGATATTGATTAAGTACAGTTAATGGTGCATGAATTAACTAACCCAAATGGAAGAATGAATTGAATTAAATGATGTTACTTAAAACCTAGGATATGTATGATGAAACTATGATCATAGGTATAGGAATGAAAACATACATGTATTTTGTTGTCCTAGAAACTCATCTGAGATTTACTCATTAGGAGTAATTCTTGGATAGTACCTAGTTTGGGATTGGTCTTTAATACTTAATCTGAATTAGGATGTAAGTGTATAATGTATGTTTGGTTTTCAAGATGTTTCGTCAAAACTTCCCTATTTTTTCTCTAAGTACATATGTTGGTGGACATTTGCCCACCTAAATCAGTGTACTTGGATAACTATAGGGAAATGATTTTGAATTTTTCTTGAAAATGAATACACATTATACACTTACTAGTGAGGTTAGGTGTTCAAGAATGGGATAGGTGGTACACACATTCATTACAGAACCCTAAACCCTTATCCCTAAATCCTAAATGGTAAACCCTAATTTGTAATCCCTAAACCCTAATCATGTAAACCCTAAACCCTAATATTTGTTTTTCTTTGATCATAGAATGGATAGATCATGGATGCCCATTCTAAATCACTACATCCCAAAGTCTATTACTGGTCTTGACTAGTTTATAAAATTGGTAGAGGAACATAGGAAACAACCAGGAGATAGGTTCTATTGTCCATGTAGGAATTGCAATAAAAATTTGAAAGTCGGAAATGATGATGAATCAATAGTCATGTCATGTACAACGGTATTGAACATGGATATACAGAATGGTACTTGCTTGGAGAGAATCCAACTATGAGATTAGTATATGCCGATAGTAGTACTTGTGTTGAAGAAGAAATTGTCGTCAATGATGTAGATGTGAATGAACTGATTCTGAATGACATGGTTGATGCGGTGCTGGATAGTTGTGGGGTAGAGCACACTGATCCACCTTCCTTATTTAGAAACATTGTGCAAGATGCTGAGAGACCGTTATACTTAGGTTGTACTAAGTTTATGAAGCTGAGATTTGTATTGAGAATGGATACTCTAAAGCCTAGTAATAGATGGAGCGACAAAAGCTTTACACCATTGTTGTCTTTGTTGAAAGAAATTCTTCCTAAAGGCAACAGGCTTCTCAACATATGAATTAAAGAAAATGTTGTACCCAATGGGAATGAAGGCTAAGATGATACATGCATGCCAGAATGACTATGTGTAATTTCAAAAGGACTATGCCGATTTGAAAGCTTGTCCAAAATGTGGGGCGTCAATATATAAAAAGACGACTTCAAGGAAGTCCAAAATTGGCTCTCTTGCCAAGGTTATATGGTATCTACCTATAATACCACTGATTCAATGCTTTTTCCCAATACCATGGATGGATAAAATTTAAGGTGGCATGTACAGGTAAAGAAAAATAAAGATGGGATCCTATGACATCCATTTGATCCCCACAGTGGAAGAAGATTGATTTATTGTACCCTGAATTTGGTGAAGAAGTTAGAAATCTAAGACTTGGACTTTGTACAAATGGGATGAATACATATGGCACATTGATCCGCCAACATGGAACTTGGTCTGTTATGATCATTATATACAATCTTTCTCCCTGGTTGTGCATGAAAAATAAGCACGTCATGTTGTCTTTGTTGATATTGGGCCCAAAACAACTCAATAACGATGTCAATGTTTATCTTGAATCTCAAATTTATGACTTAAGGAAACTTTGGGGAGACGGTCTGATACCCTATGATGCTTTGCATAGAGAGACATTTCGTTTACATGCCATTTTTTTAGCACTATTAATGACTTTCCATCATATGGGAATTTGCTTGGATACTTTGTAAAAGGATCCAAAGCCTACCCAATATGTGAAGAGAACACTAATTTAAAATGACAAAAACATGGCGGCAAGACTTTTTATCTTGGTCATCGAAGGTTTCTTCTAAAATTTATTCCCTACCAAAAGTCACAAAAAGCGTTCAATTGATCGAATGAGGAACGAAGTGCCCTTAAACCTATATCAGGGGAGGTTGTTTGTGAAAGAGTAAAAGACTTTGTCAATGTATTCAATAAGAGATCACAATGTACCCTTCCCCCATAGATAGATAAATCTTTATACAAGAAGAGGTCAATATTCTGGGATCTTCCTCATTGGATTTCTTTGGCATTTAGGCATTGTAATGATATAATGCATGTTGTGAAAAATGTTTCTGAAAGCATCATTGGTACTCTATTGAATATACTAGGTAAGTATAAAGATGGAATCAGGTCCAGAATGGACCTATGTGAAATGGTAATAAGGAAATAATTAATAGAAGTATTTAGTAGTGATCAAAAAACATATTTTCCACCTGCTTGTTGTACATTATCTAGAAAGGAGAAGAAAACTTTTTGCAAGTGCTTGCTTAATGTTAAGGTACCATAGCGATACTCTTCCAATTTCTATAGATTGGTATCAATGAAGGATTTGATGTTGATAGATCTTAAATATCATGATTGTCACACTCTAATGCAACAAATATTGCATGTGGCAATTTGACTTATACTGCCAAAGCATATAAGGTTTGCTATCACCAGGCTTTGTTTCTTCTTCAACACTCTATGTAGATAAGTTATTTATCCTAACAATCTTGATAAGTTGCAAAGAGAAGTGACCGTTACCTTGTGCCAGCTTGAGTTGTATTTTCCTTCTTCATTCTTTGTTATCATGGTACATCTTATTGTCCATTTGAATAGGAAAGTGAAAATGTTGGGGCCTATTTTATTGCATTGGTTGTATCCTTTTGGTTAGTATATGAGTACTTTTAAAGGAGATGTTAAAAAACATTATCTTCTTAAAGGGATTTTTATTGAGGGTTGTGTGACGAGGGAGGTTATGGACTTTTTGAATGACTTTCTGAGTTGTTATGAAGCTCCTATAAACGAAAAAAAATATTTTGGACTATTCTGACAAAGGGACTTTAGGAGAGGGAGTGAAAGTAATTAGTCATGAGTTGTGGGAACAATCTCACTTGTATATTTTACACAACATAGACAAAGTGAGTATTCATATCACCGAACATACCAATTTCATCAAGACAAAAAATCCTTGATCCAACTCAATGTGGCTTGCTAGAGAGCATAACAAAATATTTATTAGGTGGCTTGAAGATAAAGTCTTACGTTAATTATCTAAAACACCAAATAATTTTGCTAAAAATATCAAATGCCTTGCCTTTAAACCAAAAATGAATGTTATGTCTTATGAAGAGTTTGACATAAATGTATTTTCATATTACACAAAGTGTCAAGATATTAAGAGTGTCGTCCAAAATAGTGGGGTCAACCTTCAAGCATCTTCACTGTTTTTTTTTCTAGTATGAAGAATAAAAGTTCATGTGAAGCTAAAATGTCATATCACAGTTTCATTGAATACATATGGAAGTTTGACTACATAGATTTCTGAATTTTGGTCTTTAGGTATAATTGGGTTGATAACACCAAAGGAGTTGTAGTAGATGAATTGGGTTTGACATTTGTGAACTTTGAAAGGATTGGCGAGAAGGGTGAACCATTCATAATCACATCACATGAGAAACAAATATTTTATATCAATGATCCTGCAAATGAAAAATAGTCGGTTGTTCTTAATGGTAAAAGTTAGTTCATTGAAGATCATATAGATGAAGCAGAGTACTATGACAAGTATGATGACTCCAATAAATTCTCAGTTGGCTTACCAACACCAAATATTGTAGCTAATGATGACTGATATGTGTGTTGAGATCTCACTAAGGGACTGCTAATTGATAAAAGATATCAATATTAGAGGAAAGCCTTTTGTTTTTTAAAGTTTTAGATTTGAATTTTACAGTGTTATATTTCATTGTTTGACTAATTTTGATATGAAGTTTTTCAGATGGCATCTGACCATGAGTACGATGGCAGCTATGATTTTTATCGTGAGGATGAGTAGCATCATGATGTGCACTGTGGCACTGGTGTAAGTTGTATTGTTTTATTACAGAGATGTGCATTTTACAATATGTTTATCTTGTTGTATTGTTTTATCACATTTATAAGTTATATATTTTTATGACCTATATGTGTTTTTTTTGTCAATTTTTGGTTGAGGATGTATGCCCTGAGGATCGTGTTCAAATTGATGAGCAACATCGTTAGCGTACAAAAATAAGGGGCATCACCATGATGAAAAAGTGAGTAAAACAAAGGGGTAACAAATCGAAGTTGGTCGTTGAGTTTGGTGATGCAAGAAATCATGTTGGAAAGAACTGCATATCTTTTGTGTCATAACTCGGGGTTCTTACTCATAGCCATTGTAGTATATTAGTAGAATCTTGGTATAAAATTAATCAAGGCAAGAAAGACTTTATATGGAAAAGACCATGTGTGAGATATTATCATTCTATTTTTAAAACTATTTACAATTGTATTTTAGAGAATATTCCATTAAGTATATGAATTTTTCAGAGCACATTTGATCTGGATGAAAAAATGCATCATAAAAAGGTGATGCAACGTTGTGGGAGGGGGTACTAAGGAATTATAGGATATATTTGATAAGATAATACATATGGGACGCTGATAAGAAGAAGAAGTCAGCCACTGAGCAATGGAGATATCTTAACCCAGAGACGTGGGGGGTGTTTGTTGTGATAAAAAAGATCGATGAATTCAAGGTATTAAGCATCACTCCCCATTTTGAATACATTCTTATGAAATTATTGTTTTACCTTGACCTTGATTGTTGTGTTTTACTTACCAAGTACTATTGATGATTGTTACTAACCAGTCTTCAAGCAATGCTCAAATAGAAAGGAGTGCAAAGCATGTGTACAACCACACGATGGATCCAAGTGGCTATGAAAATATTTGCCAAAAGATACTATAGGTGTCTTCTTCTCAACATCCTACTCCTCGGATTGGTGAGTCCTCTACTACTTATGGACCTCTACCTCGCCATATAGATAGATGTGAGGAAAAACAAATATGGAGATATACCCAACCCCACAACTTCTGAGGCGACTGCAAAAATGGTAAAATTCAAATCTGAGAGCAATTAGTATTGATGATTGTTATGTTTTACTTACCAATTAATATTCATGATGATTAATGGGAGCTCCACAAGCAAATGAAATAAGGAAAGTTCATCCTGAGGGCATAAGGGATGAATTTATAGTTTCTCTAGGTAACCCAGAGCATCCTGGGCGTGTTAGCGCTATAGGAAGTATAAGAGCATTCTTTGGGCCATCACATCAAAAGTTCAAATTTGTCCAAAAAGGGAAATTCTCAAAAGAGGAGGTACAACAGCTAATTGCAAAGGGAATTTAGGAACAAATGAGCCAACATCATGCTTCTCATTCAACTCCTCATATAGTACATGTGCCTCCCCCCTTCGTACGAGGTGTACCCCCCACGACATAGTTGGTTGGGAGTAATCATGTGGACTGCCACCTATCACATCTATTGTAAGTATTTTTATGATATAGTAGTATTTTAGAATGATTTTTATAATATATAACACTCTATGTAAATTTTAGGGGTTGAGGCCATCTCATTTTTAATTTACAAGAATATGTCATTGTTGTGCGCTTATCCACCCCCTACAGGTGGCCTGATTCATGGTGCTCCATTGCCTTCCGATGCAGTTTGCATGACTATGAGGCTTGTCTATGTTTCTTGGAAGCCTACTACACTGCCATATGACCACCCCGAGCATGAGATGATAGGTGAAGTAAAAGGTGGCATGGTCACGTGGCCCAAAGAGGGACTTGTCTATACTGATGTATGCAAATTTACATTGTGTTTGTATTTGTATAAACATGACAATTGATATGAGATTATCTATATGCAGGACATAGAGATTAAGAAACTCCTTATCTCTTGTCCTCGACCTCCATCTCCTAGTCAATTACTTGGTTGACTTGCAAAGGACCTTTTTGACTCAATAGGTCTTCAGTGCAGGGGTATGAAACTATGGACATGAAAACATGAAAAAAGTCGCCTATTATGGTTTATATTAAGGAGAACATTGTAGGTCAATCTCATGATACTAGTATATTTCTACAAGATGTTTTGGAGTTGTTTTGTTATGCTTGTTTGAATACATTGTGATAGAACTTTTGATATGGTGAGATCTTATATAGATATATACCTTGTTTTATATATGTTGATCTATTGTCTTATATATTAATGCATACATGATATGTGTTTTGCTGCCAATTGTATAGGGTTTGTATAGTGTTTTCACTACCCCATGTGGTATTTCTAGTTCCATCCTTGATTATTCGTGTAGTTGAAGATCTTGCATATGTTACCTAGTATTGTTCTACTGTATTTCTATATTTTAGTAAAGTGAAAAAGAGTGTGATGTTAACTCCATACAATGTTGAGTAAGTTTACTTACTTTGCTTATAATTTTGACTTAAGAATTATATTTTATTATGGATTTTAAGTTATATTTTATTTTCCTTTGTATCACTCAGGAATAACCATTAGATGTTATTGGTTATTATCCCTACAATGCTAACAACATATTATCTAGATCAAAGGGTGACAAAGCAGACAATGAGGGACACGATTATTAGATAATATGAATATATCAAACTTATTAATTATATACATCATTCTCTTTATAGGTGTTTAAAATGATAGACTTCAACACTCCAGAAAATCTAGAAGACATACAAATGCCCTATACGACAGAACAACTAGATGAAATACAAGAATAATAGGCACAAACCTTCATTAAGGATGTCAACTTTAAGTTTGATTGGGATTAAAGAATGACTTTTCTAAAGTTTGATATCATTTTATTCTATATACATGTGGTGCTTATGGCTTCTTGCAACTTTAAATTTGATGCGAGTAAATTATTATTACATATGTGAAAGATGATCTATATACATGTGTGTTAATGTGCAGATGAATGAATGAATTGTGTTTCTACATGTCATGTGAATAGAATTTTTGTATATGTAAATGAAGTATCATGTGTGCGAATGACTGTGAAGATGAATGAATAAAATTATGTTTGCACATGTGATGAAATAGAATTAGAGAATGAATATAATTATGTGCATATTATGTTTGTTATTGTGGGTTTGGTGGCCTATTTTTAAGTTGAACTCACATGATGTTGTTAACCTGCAGTTCAAAACTATAGCTTTTAACTGTAGGTTCTGCATCCTACTGACCAGCCGAAAAATAGGTCTGCTATTTTAAAAAAAATAAAATGTAGTTGTTGGTTGTAAAAAAAACTGACATTGTAGGCCCGAGTCACTGGTTTTAGTAATATAATTGGCATTACATGACAAAAATAAAATAGACATACTGGATAGAACGACTGTGCTGAGTAGCATGTCATAGTCATTGGTTTAATGATTTGATCGTCACTGTACATCTTAATCATCTAAATTGTGAGAAGAAATCAATGACTTAAATGCTAAATAGGTGTTAGTTACTTTAAAACCGACAGCGTAGGGTCCTTTACCAGTTAAAATGTGACTTGGTATGGCTTTTTAGATATCCATGTTTTTCATAACTGACGACTCAGACTCCTATCTGTGTCAATTTCTTTTATCATCACAACTGAGGTTGGATCTCTGTTGTTAGTTTGGCCGTCCCCAAATAAATGATGTCTTACACCAGTGACTATAGTGTCATTCTCTAAAGTGTCAGTCTTTAACTGACATTATAGGGTCATTTTAACCAATGCTAGAATTAGTTTCTATACTAGTGCATGTTTTATAAAGGAACCATGTCTCCTCTTTGGCATAGTAAAGGGTCCCGATGCCTTTTTTAACTTTTATATTGATGAATTGTTAGATGAAGAGGACACACTGCCGCATACAAAGTTGCACCAGGATGATGAGATAGTTCCTCCCATGCCAATACAATGCCTACTACATGCAGATTTAGGTGATGAAATAAAACTTGAGCCAGATTTTCCACCTGATCTTACTTTTCTAGCATTACACATAGGAATCCATTCATTTACTACCTTAGCGACACAAAAGATAGTCCTCCCCCAACATTCAAATTTGAGTAGATTGTGAGGCCGCCAGACAGAGACATCTCCTCTGTTGTAACAATTCCTCCCGCTACCATAGTTCCTCCACTAAAGGAGGAAGATTTGTGAATCTTACTAGGTGGGCTACAAGGTAAAAGGCAATGATATTTCAATGAACCTGAAATCCCCTTTGAGCTTCCACAACCACCAATCATTGGGTTTACCATGAAGCTCATCTATTTAAAGCTCTAGCCTTCATCGACATCCCCTTTAAGTGGACATTTTTGAGCTACCAGGACCACTTGGTAACTCTAAAGTAATTCTTCTCTCCATTTTGAATTTAAGTATGCTAGAGATGAGAAAAATTTTAAGTTCACAGTGAAGTTGGGTGGTTTGTCTCCCTTCCAGCCACTCTATCTTATCTTTTTAACAATTTTAATTATGTCATTTAGCTTTAAATTTTTCAAACATTTCCTTTTTCTTCCTTAGTTTTGGCCTTTATCTAGTTGGCCATTTATACATGTTATTCAAGAAACCCCCTTGAATTAGTGAATCTTCTTGCATCATTCTTCAAAAAATTCCCTTGCTAGAAATCATCTGGTCCCCTATGACTTCTAATAGCACTATCCTTGGGAAAGTTGGCAAGTCTGAATGGATAGACAAGAATCAAAACACAACATGTCTTTATTAGAATAGTCTGAACTGATGTTGTAGTACTCCCGAGGTAGTGAAATTCTAAAAAATGAGAAAATTACAAGATTAGTTTCTTTTATACTTCTTCCTCCACTTTCTTATCTCTCCATCTTCCAAAAGAAAAAAAGGAAATAAAAAACCAAGGAAATGCGCCGAACTCAAGGTTCGGAGTGACAAACCATTATCTCATCCTTGTTTCTCTTCTTCCATACCTCTCGTAAATTTAGCAGGGGCATATCATCAAGAAAAGATGCCAAAAGAGCATTGATGAATGAATATTCATCACCTTTTTACTATATTTCTTAGACTAATTTTACATCCTCATGTAGCATTTTATCCAATAAATTAGTTCATGCATCATTGCACTTCCATAATTATTGATAAATGAATTTTCTCATCTTTTTAGAAAGTTTATGGGATGTTTTGACTAAATCTAAATTTTACCACTTTTGTCATGAGAATAATCATTTTGTTAATGAATACGGCTGTCAATGGGGAGGGTATTATCCGTTTACCCTTTATCCATACCATGTAGGGTAAGAGTAAGGGTAAATATTTTTGTTACCCATTTTTCGTTTACCCTTTCCCCGTTTTCCCTCCGCCGGAGGGTAAGGTATGGGCATTATCCATATCCTTTTACCCTTTTATCCACATTTATGTAACAACGATATATAACTATATAGAAGGTTTTAATTCAATTTCTACCCTATTTTTTCTAATAGGAAAGCTTACAGATTGTGGCTTTTTCTTCCCACCCATTATAGTATATTATTATTAAATATTGAACCACTTGCTAGGGACACAGACCAATGGGAAAAGGATGATTGTATCACTTTGAATAAGTTATACTTGGACCAATGTCTAACATATTACACAAGTATAACATTTTATATTGACATTTGTAAAAATACAAGTCAAGAAAGATGTGACTTAATCTTTATCACCCCACACACGACTTTAAAATAAGTTAGTTTTTCATTAAATTTGTTTTATATCAAAATTATCCATTTACCCTTTACCCTAGCCGTTTACCTTGTTGGGAAGAGGATAAGGGTAAGGGGTAAGAAGGGTAATTACCATTATTCTTACCTGCTACCCTCTGGAGGGTAAGAGTAAGGGTAGAGTCTTACTCTCCTCATACCCTCCCCGTTGACAACCCTATTAATGACATTACTTTTATTTGTACAAAGAGCATTCCAATATAAAGAATTTATTCATGGCCAATTAAAGTTATTCATTTGTTTATCAAGAAAGTAATTTTTTTTTCATCAAGTTTGTCTTTGACTGGATGTCAAGGCAATTAATGAAATAGTTTGCTTATGAGCCGTCACAACGCAATTGACAGTCAAAGTCCAATGTTACTCTTTTGACCGGAAGCAAGTCACAATAATGGTTTTTTTAAAGTTACATCCTATAAGCGGAACGCGTGACTCTCCCCCTGGGCGACTCTCCAGAGGCGGCTAGGGTTCGTATGCGCGACTCTCTGGCTCGGGGGAGGTGGTTGACTGCCAGCTCGTAGCCACCCTCTCCCCCTGGGCATTCATCGGGCGACTATCCTCTTCGCAGATCGTGCGACGCTGGGGCTGCCGCTGGCTGGCTCTCCTCTCCGTCGCCTTCGCCCTCCGTGCCTTTAGATCGGGGCTTCAGGGTGGTGGGGCGGCGCTTTCTTGGGCGGTGGCTTCATCTCCGGCGAAACTGGTCGCTTGGTGGAGGCAAGGATGTGGCCGCCACGAAGCTTTTGGCGTAGATCTACTGGAGGGGCGGGCATTTCTCGCTTTGCTACTTTCGCTCTGTTTTCCAGTTCGGTCTGTGTCGGCTCTTGCCTTTCGTTTTGGTCCTGGTTCTAGGAAGTTTCTTGCCTTCTTCTCGCCATGTTCCTCCGGTGTTTGTCTCTCCCTTCGGGGTTTGGGTGTCTCTCCTTTCGTGAGAGTGACGAGATCCCTGGTTGGTCTCGTTTTTGACTCAGGTTCTTTGCTGCTCGAGTCGTGCCATGGATGATAAAGTCAACAATCGGACGAAATCTCAGTCGGGTTCATGCTTAATGCCGCTGCCTTATGCTCAAGTTGAAGGTATCTCTCACAATAACTGCTTTAGTCAGCCACAAAGAAGAGAGTTCTATGCAGAAGCATTTCAATCTTGTTCCAATATGAGTGGTAGTGGTGTTAGATCTATGTTCTTGAGTGATCTAGGTTTCTTCTGGTTGTACTTCTCTACTTATAGATGCCGTATGGCTTGAGTACTGAATGGATCTGTTTGTTGTCAAAAAAAAAAAGTCACAATCATGGTTTTCCTTTACAAAACCATCGATGCAATTTAAGAGCCTGTCGTTACGATTGGCGCAAAAGGACTTTTCCAAATGAATCTAACTGCCCTTTCCAAACAGCCATTAAAGATAACGTAAACAGCAATTCACAACGTTGCATGGCCATCGGAGCCTTTTGTTTGCTGCTGATCGTGACCAAAAAGCACATCGACCAAAAACATTTAAATAAGGTGTCGAGCATTTGACAGTATGGAAAAAGCCATCGATCACTTCATGGTCTACCTACCAAAGCGGTTCTTTATCTATCGAGGAAATGAATTGACAGCTATTATCACACAGCAATCGAGCATGGCTACTTAATGCAAGACCATCGAGGCACCAACATAATTGAATTGCGTCATTGATCCTTTTACTAAATCCATCGATCAGATTTCCAAATGACAATGAAATATTTGGAAGAGAATTAAACCATCGAGAAAATGATCCATCGACCAACTTTCATTTGCATAAGTATGTCACATCGGCAAACGACCATACAATTAATCAAGGAACAGTCAGATCTTATAATTGCTATCGAGCACTTAGGCAATTAAAAAGGCTACCGACCATGAGGAAATTAAAGTAAAAGCAATTAAAAGACTATCGACCACATCCGTCTCTAACTTTGTACAAATAAGCAAACAGCCGCAACCATGGTGGTCAACTAGGCAATGATCAACATCAAAAAATTGATCAACGTCGACCACCACCACGTCCGCCGTCGACCAAGACTAGACTATCGACTTTGTTGCTACTCATGGATGATCCATCCTACCGTCGGCATATCGAGCTATGGAAGCATAAGATGATCAACTGAGATGACAATCACACATATTGATCAAGACACAACTCGACACTTCTGATAGGTTGTCAACTTGCGACTAGTTGTCAGCCTGCCAACCATAGACCTCCAACTGTCTATTGAACGACGCCCACTCGTCGACCACCAAATTTGATAGAGACATTAATAGTGCTCCAGGTCCCACTCATTTGATAAGGTTCGTGCATATAATTGGTTTTTGTTAGACTCTTGATGAGACATCAGATATGTATTTTTTGGGGCTGACAGATACAAGATCTCTAGGAAACACGACAACGAGCTTAGAAGGAAATCTCTCCAGGCTTAATCCAAACATCAAAAGTGGGATTAACCTGGTCTCCATGATATTGTCTATGTGTGTTTGTGATGTAGTGAGAGAATAAATATAGGTAGTGGTCGTGAAACCTATTCACCCTAGTGTATCCGTCCATCTGATAATTTTAGATTTTATTTCAATCTTTTAGTGTTTTACATTAGCTATAAACAACCACATCCACCTTTTGTCTTAAATACTCTTCCCAGTTCAGTTAAATCAATCAATCAATTCTTCAAAACGTCGTCTTTTGGGATTCAATCCTTAACTATACTGCAATAAAACTCATTCTCTTGCGGGTTGTAATTATTGTATGTTTGTTTTGGTAAACTCTAGGAACTCCATTCCTAGTAAATTTATTCGTGCGATAATACCCACATCAAAATTTGACGCCGTTGTCAGAGACAACAAAATTATTTACTAATTTAATTTAATTAGGATTAGTTAAAAAAATTTCTTTTTTCTTTTACAAAACATAGATAATACTCTTAAGTCGGATTTTACTAAATACCATCTTGAATGTTACTTTGTCTTGGCCTGATACACAATCTCCTTATTTTTCAGGCATCACTTATAATGGGGTGGTCAACACCACAATGTGTACAATGCCAAATGTGTGGTTATTATGGCCACACATCACTAAGTTGTCCTAACAACTCTCCACAATTTAGACCAGCACACCAAAGGCATAACATTGAACACAAAGTCAGCATTTACCAATGTTGGTACAACGTCAATTCTAATTCAGAATTTTCAAAAGCCTACACTGAGGAACTGTGCTACATAAGCCAATTTCACAATGAAAGGGACCGAAATCACAATATTCAGGAGACTTCTATGATCTATTGTATTATGACGATCAATTTCCTTATGTGGCAAACTATATTAAACAACATTGCAGGAGCTACAGTATTAAGCAATACTATGAAGACCATCCTTCTCCTGATATGAGTGGCGCACTAGACTCTCTTGAAAAATGCTCATTGAAGAAGATGCTCAAAGAAAAAGGTTACTTGCAAAAATAGCTAAGTTTGTATAGTTCACCATATCAGCTAAGGATTTTGAAGATCAACAAGAAATCTTCCTAGGACGGACAGAGCAGCCAAAAATGTTGATTTTTAATGACAATGAATATGTTACCATCTTGGTGTCAAGAAAACTTGATTCTTTGACAGTTGCACAAACTAATGAACTGCAGCTAGAAATAGACATGTACACTTGTGTTCCATCTTTGAATGCACTTTAAGCTTTAATACGTCAGCATAGATGGTCTCAATAGGTAAACGAATTTAGCATGGTTGTAGAACCTAAGACTCCATCATCTATCCCAACTGAAGGCCCTGTTCCAGACACTATCGATGATCAACCAACATTGGTTGATGCTATTTTTGAAAATGAACAACCAAGTCAAAGTCCACATCTGGTTGTTCCAAATGAAGAGAATTCATCTCATCATGATTTCTACACTCCACCTCATCCACCTTTGATCCCTTATCAGGATGATCCGAACAAGGAGATTCCACCTCTATAGGAAGTTTAGATGCCTCCACCATTATTTGTCTATAGTGCTGATTTTCCTGCTCTGATTCCTCCTGAGTCGATTGACCAGTTGGGAACATCCTACATGGAGGAACCAGAGCAACATTCTAGCATAGTTGTGATTTTTATCGATTCTATCACCCCCGATGATAACTGGATTGTAACATCCCAGGATTTGAGGCCTCAGATAAAATTATCTTAAAATGAATGATTGGACTACCCATATCACTAAGGTGCACCTCCTTTTTAGGGAGCTCATTCCTAAAGAATTCCATAGTTAAGCGTGCTCAGCTTGGAGTAGTACTAGGATGGGTGACCAGTCGAAAAGTTGACCCCGACTTGCGCGTGAGTGAGGACAAAGTACGTAGTTAAGGCTAGTGGTGGTCGGTGGGGCCAATCGTCATTCTTGAACCCTTGCTAGAGCCTTAGGTAGTGGGCCCAGGCTTTACAAATGGTATCAAAGCCAATTCCCCTCCAGTAGGTGGGGCCCACATGGGCATGACATGCCAGTCTTGAGATATGCAGTCCAGGCATGTAGGAAAGGGCTGTCCATGGTTGACGTAGCCACCCTTGCGCTGGTATTCTGTCATCAGGAGCTGGGTGTCCATGGGCCATTGTGGGTCTGTACTGAAATGAGGTCAGATTATGAGGTCATATAGTTGAGCCTTAACGAGGACGTCAAAAGTCTAAGTGCGGGAGATTGTAACATCCCAGGATTTGAAGCCTCAGATAAAATGATCTTAAAGGAAATGATTTGACTACCCATATCACCAAGGTGCACCTCCTTTTTAGGGATCTCATTCCTAAAGAACTCCATAGTTAAGTGTGCTCAGCTTGGAGTAGTACTAGGATGTGTGACCAGTCGGGAAGTTGACCCCGGCTTGCGCGTGTCTGAGGACAAAGCACGCAGTTAAGGTTAGTGGTGGTCTGTGGGGCCAGTCGTCATTCCTGAACCCTTGCTAGAGCCTTAGGTAGTGGGCTCAGGCTTTACAATAATATTTGAAGAGGATATAGAACACATAAAGAATTTTATTGGGCTTCTTTTCTTGATGAAATGGTCCCTCCCATACCAGCACTACATCTCTTACATGCATAACTAGGTAATGAATAGAAACCAGAGTCAAATCCTCCACCTGATCCTACACAACTAGCATTTCATAAAAGGGATATTTTAACCACTACCTTAGTCTCAGGAAAAGGTAGTCCATCTCTAGTCTTCTTGTATTAACCACTTCGAAGTCCCTAGACAGGCACCCATCCTATTATGTGCCTCTTCTACAGACAAACACAACATTTCCTCTACTGATGGGGGAAGATTTGTGGATCTTTTTGGATTGGTTGTGAGGTGAAAAGCAACATTCTTTACTCATCTAGAAAGATCCTTCAAGCTTCCAAGACCACCCAATCATTGGGTTCTACATAACACTCCTCTTCTTGAGTATCCAACCCTTATCAAGTTCCCATTCATCTAGACCTTCTTTGACTTCCAAGACCGCCTGGTTGAGCTTTGATGATTTCTTCCCCTCCATTTTGAATTTAGTGTTTTCTTGGGGTGAGCACATATTTAAGTTAAGGGTCAAGGTTGAGTGGTACGTACTTTACTCCACTCACACCTTTCTATCTTAAGTTTCTACATTTCAATTTTTAGGACCATATCATTGCATACATGCATTGCATTTCGCTAAAAATTTTCATTTTTTTTCTTTTTCTTAGAATAATTATAGTCATTATCTAGTCGGCTTAGGTTTAAATTTCTTTTTTGCATACATATTTACATCATTCAACTCAATTTATTTTAAAAAAAAGGACTAATTTTTGAAACTAACTAATTGCTACAAATTATTCTATGTGGCCTAAGAATTCAAATATTATGCTTCCTTGAAAAAGATGACAAGTAGAAACAAAATGAGAGGGTTCAAAGACAACATGCGTCCTACTGACTAATGGAACAATTGTTTGGAATTTTCATTTGGTCTCCCCACTTGTCATTATTTGAGAGTAGTGTGATAAGAAGAATAACTCACTGCACTAAATTATAAATCGAGTTGCATTTTGATCAGAAATCTCTTCTACACTTGTTCCTCCATCTTCTTACCTTCCATTCTACCAAAATTAAAATAAAAAGCTGCAAAAATGTTCCAAACTCTATGTTCGGGATGGCACATCCACTTTCCATCTACCACTTCTTTCATACTCCTCATAAATTTAATAGGGGCATACCACTAAGAAAATATGCCAAAACACACATAAAAAATTAGTACTATAAATAGATATGGGTATACCACATACCTACAAACTGATACCCTCTAAACCCATCATGGGTATACATATTTATAATCACATAACCACTTACCTTTACACCCACATATTCGCCTCTCACTGGGTAAGGTTATGGTTATATATCTACCCATACCTTGTATACCCATTTAAATATATTTTTATATAAAAATTATATTAGAATGTAATGGTGCATATCTTAGCACTCAAATTTTGTAAGTATAAGTACCTTAAATAGTAAAAGTTTATATTAGAATGTAATGATCCAGATTCAGCAATGTGAAGGCAAGCCAACATGATGTCTAAAATCAATTATTGACTCTATTTTTCTATTAATAATGTACTCAAACTCTATAATATTCACCAATAGAGCCAACATTAATTATTCTAGTTTATATTTTGATTTAGCTATATCGACATGTTACACTTGCTTTTCCTTTATAAGATCCATACCTTACCTGCTTAACTAAATGACTACGGTTATGGATATGACCATAACCGCACCATACCCTACCCATTTATAGCCCTATAAAAATGCGGTTAATGTAATCGTAACAAAGAAAAAGATATCAAGTCTAACATAGGAGAGATCTCTTCCTTTCATACCTCTATTCACTTTATTTCTTACCTAAGGACACAATGAATGCCTCAAAACATTACCATTCTCTTGATTTACACCAGTGTCGGATCATATGCATACTTGTTATTTTGTGAGTTTCTCTAAAATCTCATGAAACTTTTAGACATGCTTGATATTGGGGATGGTGGCGAGAAAGTACTTTGAGAAAATTAAATCGGGAAAGAAGATATGAAAATATGTATTATGTGATCTCAAGATTTTTGGGTAACTTGGCTATAATTTGTGGTAAAGAAAACTACATAATTTAATGATGAGGAAATCATATAGGTTGAAAGTATTAATTTGGTGAATGTCTAAATTTTGTGTTACTCGAGGATGAGCAACGTTTAAGTTCAGGGTATTTTGATGAATGGATATTCATCCCTTTTTTACTATATTTCATAGATCAATTTATCATCTTAATATATCATTTGACCCAATAAATTAGTTCATGCAACCTTTAACCCCCACAATTGTTGATAAATGGATTTTTCCATCTTTTTACATAACTTTTGGGATGTTTTTATTAAATCTTAATTCTACCACTTTTGTCATGAGAGTATTAAATTTGTTAATTTAATTTGTTAATGACATGACTTTAGTTTTTTACAGGGAGCGTTCCAATATCAATGATTTATTCATAGCCAATTATAGTCATGCTTTTGTTTATTAAGAAAGTGAATTCATTTATATATCATCAAGTTATTCTTTGACTGGATGTCAATGCAACTAACTAAATAATTTGCTTAATGAGCGGTCACAAACAATTGGCAGTTAAGTCTAATGTTACTCTTTTGACCGGAAGCAAGTCACAATCATGGTTTTCCTTTAGAAAACCACCGAGACAATTTGAGAGCTGCCTTTCTGATTGAAGCAAAAGGCCTTTTCTAAATAAATCTAACTGCCCTTTCCAAACATCCATTAAAGAGAACGCGAACAACAACTCACAACGTTGCATGGCCATCGAAGCCTTTTGTTTACTGTTGATGGTGACCAAAATGGACATCGAACAAAGAGATTTAAATAAGGTGTCGAGCATTTGACAATGTGGAAAAATCCATCGACCACTTGAATATGTTACCATCTTGGTGTCAAGAAAACTTGATTCTTTGACAGTTGCACAAACTAATGAACTGCAGCTAGAAATAGACATGTACACTTGTGTTCCATCTTTGAATGCACTTTAAGCTTTAATACGTCAGTAAACTTTTTAACTGATCCAAAATAGGGGAGATCCACACTGAGACCAACTGATATTTTGATTTTCGGATGGATCAGAGGAAAACATGCATGTATAGATTTGACAGGAGTTTCTCCACTGGTGGGATTGAAGAGTGAGGCCTTTACAGCGGGACATGCTTCCCTTAAAGCTACTTCAGCCAAAGTGGTGAAGCATGAGAAAACGTGTATTGAGAATCAACACGCCTTCATTCCTTTTGAATTTGATACTTTTGGATTCTTAGCACTAGAAGCGGTGGAGCTTCTGAAGAGGGTTCAAAAAGTTATGAATAGTAATGTTATGGCCCCTAAGTGTATGGATGTAGTGTTTCAAAGGATTGAGTTTGCCATCCAAAAAGGGCTAGCAGTGCAGCTTGTTGCCCATTTTTCTTCTATTTCAATTTAAGTTGTTCTCATTCAACTTTATAAGTATTAATTCCACGATTACAAAGGCTATCGATCATGAAGGAACTAAAGTAAAAGCAATTGCAGGACTATGGACCACCTACGTCAACTAACTTTGTACAAATTAGCAAACAACCACAACCAAAACCACAACCACAATGGTCAACCATGCAATGACATCAACAAATTGATCTACATCGACACCATATCAAGCCATCGACCAAGACCAAACTATCGACCCCGCGGCTACTCATGGATGACCCATCCTACTGTCAATATATCGAGCTATGGAATCATAAGATGATCAACTGAGATTGTAGTCACGCATATCAATCAAGACAACTCGACACCTCCGTCTAGTTGTCAACATGCGACTGACTGTCGACCTCGAGCAGTTACACAACCTGCCAACCATCGACCTCCAGCTGCCTATATCGACCGACGTGCACTAGTCGACTTCCCAAACTGATCGATGCACTAATAGTAGGCTGGGTCCCACTCATTTATTTTGTGGCTCTTGGACTCCATTCAAAAAAAGTATAAATAAGACTCTATAGCCATAAATAAGAAAAAGTTCTCCTTGTGATCTACTCCTTGGTATTCTCTGGGAGACAAGGTTGAAAGCAAGGCAGATATGTCTCTCTCTCCTTTCACGCATCGACTTCCTTACTACCACCAAACAACAAGAGACCAATCCTTCCACCATCAATGAGAGTCCCATCTGCCCCATCCATTTACCTGCTCTTCCTCATGCGCAGACCACATCTCAGCAAGTAGGATGAAGAAGAAAAGTCACCCGACGGTAGTTATGAGAGGACTATTTCTACATCTCTTCTACCCATCAAGATGATGATTACCTCCTTCCTTTTACTTTTTTTTTCTCTAATCTCACTATGAGTTGTGAGTAGTTCCTTACGCTAGGACGTGGGAGTAGCCCTACTACTTTCTTTTGTTTTATTAATGCATGCATATATGTATGAATCTTATCAAATGTGAAATCAATCATTATATTTCTTGTATGCTAGTTCGGTCAACAAATTTACAAGTTTGTCGTAATTTTCGGTGTAGAAAACTTCAAATCCAAGATCTAGGATATTGATTAGTTTTTGTTAGAATCTTGATGAGACATCAAATATGTGTTTGTCAAGGCGATGAATACAATATCTCTAGGTAATGCGACGAAGAGCCTGGAAGGATATCAGTCCAGGCTTAATCCTAACATAGAAAGGGGGATTTACATGACCTCCATGATATTGCCTATGTGTACTTGTTATGCAGTGAGAGAATAAAAGTAGGTAGTGGTGGTGAAACCTACTCACCCTAGTGTATCAATCCATCTGATAATCTTCAATTTTATTTTAGTCTTTTATCGATGAGCATTAGATGTAATCAACAAATCTACCTTTTGTATTAAGTACTCTTCTTAGTTCAGTTAAATTGAGCAATCAATTCTTAAAAGCATTGTCCTTTCAAATCAAACCTCAACTATATTATGATAAGACCCGTCTGCTTGTGGGTGAGAATTTTTACATATTTATTTTTATAATCTCTAGGAATTCCATTCCTAGCAAATTTTATTGTGCGATAAAATCTACATCAAGCACATCAAAACATACAGTCAAGGTAACTGCAAATAAAGAAATAAAAAAGCCTAATTCGAATAGAGGAGATACCACTTCCTTCTGTACCTCCATGCACTCCACTTTTTATGCCCATGGGAATCTAATAGCCCCATCAAATACTTAAACTCTAGTCTTGTGCAATTTATTCATAAGAATATGCGCGAGTAGTACTGACTGAAAGAATATAAATTCTAATTCCTTACAACTTTACTAAATAGAAGTAAGTTGTGAAGCAAATTCAGGTAAGGAATGTTAGCAAATTATGTTTTTGTGATTCCAGGATATCAGGGTTTCTTGGAAATGCAAGTTGGTAAGGATTAAAGCAGTGCTAGGCAAGTGAGAATGACTAGATGAGAGTACTATTAGGCACTATCTTTTATTTGATCTTGCTTGAGCATGAGTAAAGATTTTAGTTTTTGGTATTTGATAAATCCATATTTATCTATTTTTTTGCATGTTTTAGATCTCTCTTTAAGAGCATTTAATGATTATTCAATAGTTTTAGAGCTAACTATCTTAGTTTTACCTTTTTCTAGGCAATTAGAGTTTTTACTTGATTTATCATCCCTTTTGCAGGAAAATAGACAATTTGTTTCAAAGTACAAAAATTGCCAAAATTTCTCTGGAAAATATTCACTCAATTTCTCACAATAAAATCATGTTTTTGGACTACTTTGGAACCTTTAACGGGATCGAAATTTGCTTGATTCTAGTAATAAAATTCTTTAGCAAAGAGAGTCGAAGAAGTTAATGAGCGGTCAAGGTAATCAAGGGGAGGCAATTTGGTGAAATTCCCCATTCTCTATTTGGGGAAACAATTAGTGTTATTAAAGATACTCCTTTGGCCAGACATAAAGGAAAGTTGATGAATGTCATATGCTTTGTGTGGAGGAAGAATAGAATAAAGACTTAGTTAAATGCAAAATGAGAAATATGATTGTCAATGGGGAGGGTATGGGGAGGGTAAGGGCTTACCCATACCCTACCCACCAGGTGTCGTGGGTAAGGGTATGGGTAATTCCCCACTCCATCAGTATATTTACCCTCCCCTTACCCCTACCCTCTTACCCACATGGTAAACGAGAAGGGTAAGATTGAAGTAGGGAATTTATGTCTTTCAAAAACTTTTGCTAATGGGAACAATAATGGCATGCCTAATACATGTATACAATTAAGTAATATATGAAGATGATCTAAAATGTCTATTGACTATTCAAAATGATTATATGTAATCTTCTACAAAATTATACACATGAATTTTGTTGTATTGAAAATATATTATAAAGACAATGATTGTTATATATACAAATAGCAGTACTCCTCACATTGGTATACAAACAAACCAATTTTCCCTCCCCAAAGAAAATGAGTACCACATTAAAATGCTATTAAATGAAAATATGCCAAGGGAAATTATTTTCACAAACATACATAATGCATTCTTCCCAAAATGTTATTGTATACAAAAAATTAAGCACAAATGAAATAGATAACACCACCAAAAATATGCATAAAATATTATGTTTATAGTGAACTTTTGTTTTATATGCCTGTGTTCAGGTTTTGTAGAATACCTGGTCAAATAACTCATAAAAAGTAAAAGAAACCACACAGAAGACTAAATTTGCGCATAAACTATAAATTTAGTTATTTCATACATGTGTGTCTTACACCTCAAAAATGGTTTCGTAGACATGACCAAATTAGCTACATTGGGAGTAGGTATAAATATTATGTATTGTGTCAAATGATGACCATATAATTTTGAATGATCCATTCACTTAAACAACAGAATACTTATATATTTAATATATTATACATAAATAGCGGCCGGTAATGGGTTAGAGGGTATGGGGTAGGAGAGTAAAGGGTAAGAAAATCATTTACCCTTACCTTCCCCTACATGGTATCAGTAAAGGGTAAATGGGTTTACCCTTACCCATTGAAAACCACAATGAAAAAGTCATCAATGTAGTCAATGTTTTACCAATGTGATTTTGAGTTGAAACAAGCCATTCCTCTTGGCCTTTCCCCCTCTTTTCCTCCATTAAAAGGAGGGAGGACTCCAAAGAAAAAACATTTCTTCTATCCTAGATCTTAGATCTAATTTTTCATTCTCTAGTCTTTATTCACTTGCATTATGTCTGAGTAGTTTCTCCTTATCCAGACATGGGGAGCAACCCCATGACTCCATATGTTGATTTAGCAATTTGTAAAACTCCTTTAAAATATGAAATAGGGCTTATTATCCATTTATATCATGTCACATGACATGATTCATCATGCTCGATGACAGTTGATCCATGATGAAATAATCATAGTTTTTTTTAGATTATATGAGATGCATGCAATTTCAGCAAAAATCCATTCTGAGAACACATCAGATAATTAGACAAGGACCTATCGATCACCGATGACCATGGGACTGTGAAAAGTTTAATCAATGAGATTTGATTCCAAAAAGGATAGATCTCTATGGTCCTAACTTGTAAATAATCTATAAGGAACCTAATAGTGGTTAAATCAACTATGGAGTCGTGCGGTGAAACTTGGACTTCTGATAACTCAAATATGAATTAATCTTGACTGGTTGATTCCTTTACTCTTTGTAATATTTATTTACATTCTATTTGATAAATTCGTTTTAATTCTTGCAATTTAATTCTTCTAGCTTTGCAATTTAATTCTTTTGGATTTCTAGAAATAACATTCCAAGCTAGAAGAATTAAACTACAAGAACTGAAACTATGTTAACAAAAGAATGTAAATGAATATTGCAAAGAGCAAAGGAATCAAACGATTAAAATCAATTCTTGCAATTTAATTCTAGCACTTTTATATTTTGTACTTCCAATTTATTAACTTTAATTTCTAACAACTTTACTTTTCTTGTTTAGATTAAACCATTCTCTCAACTTTATTTTAAATATTGTTCTTTGCTTTCTATTTGAAATAACTCTTGATTCACCGTCTCTGTGGATTCGATACCTATTATATTACACTAATTCATTTGTGTACAAGTGAATTGGTTAGCCATCAAAAGGTTAAACTAAAGAGACAAATTTTCTTTGGAAACTTTTGTGTGTTGGAGATGACACTCAATCACCCATTTAGGCACATACCCAAAAGATTGAGCTTCACTCACTCACACATTCTCTTTAATTCTAATATTATCTTGGTTTTTATATTCCGCCTCATTATTTTGATAGTTGCATTGCCTTTTAAAGCCTTCTTATTTGTTGGTTATGTTTCATCAACATAACTTTATTATTTGTGGTAAATTGGTAAATTTGATTGAAGTCCTCCCTTGTCAATTTCAACCATGCTTCAAGATTATGTTAGGCTCACTCAACTCTTTATCATCCCATCTTTTTGTCCATTTTGAACCTTATGACCCTATTTTATTCTAGTATTAGTTGAAATTTCATATTCTAGTAATTTGTAACTATGAAAACTTATTTCTTCTAAATGTATGCATGTCTGTAACTAAGTTTTTTTTATACATGTATTTTATGTGATGCCTTTACTTTTATGGTGGACTTTTTAAATTAGTATATTAGTGTCTAGGAAGTGGTTCCATTGTATTTCCACTTGTATCTCACAACATATGTTTCCCACAATGTTATGCTACTAATATCATATTAGCATATTATTATAAGAACTTTCATTATTGTATTATAGTCTCATTTGATAGTTATTTGAGATCTATAGAAGGTTGATTACCTCAATTCCCATAATGTTATATCTTTAAGATCAATTCCACAATAGTTAATGTTTTGATGTTTCTATTCTCATTTATAGTATTGTTCTTATAGTTCTGAGAATGTTTTATGCATTTAGTTATAATGATCTTGAGGTTTCTTGGATCATTTCCTAATTAGGTACATTTAAAAGTAATCCATATTAAAACTATTATTTCCGTTTGTCAACACGTAAACTATTATTGGACAACATTAAACTACTACACATGGACAAATGAGGAACATAATAAGATTGTGTGTACATTGTTGGACATAGGAAGAAAAGTGGTATAAGGCGGTATCGATGAAGCCAATGGTCACTCAAGAACCACATGATCAACTTCTCTAATTGGTTAAGAAGTCGATACTCTTTTGGATATTTACATGCCAAACATGTCCAATACATATCTACGCAATGAGATTTACAACTTGTTTTATGTCAGAGTCTAGAAAGTGTACAAGAACATCATAGTGACCTCCAATATAGATTTTAGTTTAGTAAATTGTCCCTAAGTGATGTTTTAGCTTGGAGGGTCGTTGGCTTTAAATAATTGTGTTTGATTTGTATAATTGAATGACATAAATAATGATTTGTCTTTTTAGTTAGTATTTGTTTGTAAGAAATATCATTTGCATGTCCTCAACTGGATAGTGAGCCATGTTATCCCTAATCTCAACTAGCATTCTATTTTCTAAATATAAATTTATAGTTTGGGTTATTCATGAATCTAGATTTTGGGAAATTCTTATATATTAACTAAGAAAAATATACTTTGAACATTGAAATAAGATATAAGGCATGTTGGCAATGTGTATTGGTATGAACCTTTCGTTATATCATTGTAACAAGAGGTATAACCCATAAATATTGAAACGTTGATATTATATTTTATTCATGCAATATAA
The DNA here is from genome assembly GCA_963693085.1 of Alisma plantago-aquatica. Taxonomy (NCBI): domain Eukaryota; kingdom Viridiplantae; phylum Streptophyta; class Magnoliopsida; order Alismatales; family Alismataceae; genus Alisma; species Alisma plantago-aquatica. Next base: position 544,909,575 of record OY856414.1, read on the forward strand.
ACTTCATTGGGTTGTCATCGACATATAATTATGTTGACCATAACCTTTTATATAAGGTCATTTAAGCAAGTATTTGCTAACGCATTAGGGTGTTAGGCCTCACACAAAACAATCATGTTAAGTTTATAACTCATAATGTTTTTCCTTCCTGTTGTAGTGTCGAGTTCTATATTGAAGAAATTTTAATATAAAAAGAAGAAATCTCTTTCTCTTTTCTTGCATAATTTTTGGAGAGGTTGCTCCTCCACCAAGCACCTTCTCTCTCTCTCTCTCTCTCTCTCTCTCTCTCTCTCTCTCTCTCTCTCTCTCTCTCTCTCTCTCTCTCTCTCTCTCTCTCTCTCTCTCTCTCTCTCTCTGCCTATGTCATTATATCTGTCTAGGTATCTCCCTATCTGTTTATTTATCTCTTTTAAATTTTTGAAAATATATGTATAAAGGTGGGACCTGGCGAGGAACCATTTTCCAATAACCTGTTGTGCTTATTAGAGTGCCGATATGTGTGTTCATCATTACTTAATTTGCACCCCATTGATCCAAATAATCAAGTGCATGAATATACAAGAAACAGATTAACTACCTGCCACACATATTCAATCGTATAACCTACTTAAAGCGTTACCATCATCAAGAACATTTGACATTGCTGTGACGCTTGCAGTCACTTACAACATTTTGGAACGACGGTTTAAGGAAAAAAAAGTGGGGATACTAGTCCATGATTGTTTCCTTCTAATTTCACATCATACATGAAACAAATTAAGTCCAGATGTGAAGGGCAAGCTTCAAGAAAGTTCACGCGCATGGGATGTCATGATCGAGTTATTTGTACGGTATCTAGTACTTGTACTTGCTTGAAGTAACTGTCCACAAAATGAGCTAGTTGAGCACTTATTTATGACGTGGTTTATGGTTTGTTTTATGCAAGTATGGATGGTTCCCTAGATGGCAAGCAAAGGGCATGTATCTGGTATCCCGGATTGTCTTCTACTCAAAGTACAGAGAATGCGTTAGTGTCACAGTCAAGTTAGTTGTTAAACAGAAAAGATTTAACCTTCGCGTTCTTTCTTCAAAGGCATGTTATCTTCTTTCGCTAGAAAAGCTTGTGAATTGAAAGCGATCTAGCGAAATGACAGAGCAGAGAACCGGCCCATGCACATTCGCAACAAAAACAATTCCACGGTTTATTAAAGGCTCAACTGACTCAGGTTAAAAACAGGCCATATGTTTTGAACCCAAACACTGAGGAGACTACGTCGGACCTGTTTGGGGCTTCTATTTCGAGTAGAACAGACCGGGCTGATGATGGTACAGGGGTGGATGAGGTAGCGCTGCATACGGGCAAGCAGTAAGCACCACCACAGAAGCACCATACAAAAATATTTTCTTTGGAGAAAAAGAGAACGAACACAACGCCCCAACTCTGCCGATCCGGAGCAGTACTTCGGCTTGCGGGTAAGGGCTTCCGAGTGAGGATATATATAAGGCGACAGTAGAATCTTCTTCAATGCGTGAGACAGAGAGTGGATATGAGGTTTCACCAAGTCTCTTCTGTATTGATAATCCTCAGCATTCCTTATATGAAAATACATTTCAGGTCCTTTCCGATCTTCTCAAGGGCATAAACCACTTATGGCCCTTGTCACCCTCACTTGTGAGTTATCTCTGACCAAAAAAATCTATATTCTCGTTCCTCGCTTTCCATCCCCCGTTCCGTTGGGCCAAATAAAAAAAAAAGGACCACAATCTCTAATCCAAAAAATTTCTGCATAAGAACGACTTCATGAGCCTTGTAGATTGTAATAACAACTAAAGTTATGAATCTCCTATATATTATATTTCAGAGATACATAGGTATAGTAAAATGGCTAAATGGATCTTCACCTAAATGTACTTACATAATAAATGAAATATAAATACAAAGGCTTAAGTCCAGGTTACTAATAAACTACTTATTCTAATACTCACTTTCGAATCGGACAGAAGACGCCATGTAGCCCCAGCTTGAGACGCCATGTAGCCCCAGCTTGACATCTATATAATAAAAAAGTATTGAATGAGTTAGTTTGGTTAGAATATTAATAATTTGATCGTTGGTTCGCATGTGAGGAGTCACAATCTTTTTAGCTTTGAGCAGATCCCATAAAAAATATGGAAATCCAACTCAATGTGTTTTGTACGTTCATTAAATACTAGATTTCGACAATGTGGATAGCAGTCTAGTTGTGGTAATATACGAGAGCCACCGTCTAACCAAAATTAATCAGAACCAACCATACCCACTATAGATCACAACGCACATGAGCCATAACACGATATTCAACTGTAGTGCTAGAGCAAGAAATCATTGATTGGATTTTACTTCTTCAAGCCAATGGATGATTACCTAACATAATACAAAAGTCCGAGGAGGACTGACGATCTTAAGCATCTCTTGTTCAATATATATCTCCATATCCAGAAATGATAAGGACTTTTATTTTAATCTGTTCTTAGAATAGTGTTCCTCTTGAAGTGCTCTTGAGTAGCGAAGAATGCGTCGGATGTTGCACCCATGTAGTTGAAGAGGTGTACTCATATGCTAACTGACAACTCTATTATCATATATTATTTTTGGTCCAATAATTATTAAATAGATTAATTTTCTAACAACTCAATGATACTTTTCTAGACTTGAAAATAGCCCCCCATTAAGATGAGCCTTTCTTAATGATACATGCGAGTGGAGACGAGTTTACAATTTGTCATCCATGTCCTCTAAAGTAGCTCCAACACAACCATTGAGACAAGGTGATCCCGGTAGAGGAGTGGATGACCTCTATCTGGATAAAGTATCACAAATTTCTTATGTGTTTTGTATGGAAATGAGCATGTTGTGATTGTTTCGATTTATGGATGCCATTTTTGTCATTTCCTTTGATCATAATGTCATCAACTTAGATAGCAAGGAGAATGTGTCCCACTCAATACTTTGATGAGAATAGTAAATGATCTATGGTTGATATAAAAAAATAGAGTTTCTCAAAGACTGTACCAAGTTTACTTAATCAGACTCTCAGAGATTGCTTCAGTTTATATAAAGATCATCTTAGAAAAGAAAACCTTTTGAGAAGACCCCCCTTCACAAAAAGTCTTGGAGGTTGCTACATGTAGATGTCTTTTGGAAGATCCCCGTGTAAAAATGCATTCTTGATATTCAGATGAAAAAGTGTCCATTCAAAATTAATATCCAAAAAAATAAGAATGCAGATTGAAGAAATCCTTGTCATATGAGAGAATGCTTCAAAATAATCCACACTAAAGGTCTGAGTGAAACCCTTAGCAAGCAGCCACAATTTTAGTATCCAAGTAGATCCATCAGAGTGATGCTTGACTCAGAACACATGATGACAACCAATGTGGTGAAAGAACTAAATCCCATGTATGATTGTCATGTAGAGCTCACATCTCTACCAGCATGGTAGATTTTCACCCAGGGTGATTCAAAGCATTGATTATACATTTTGTAATAGAGGTGGTATCAATAATAGTGGAAAGAGTAGAAGCATCATTAGAGAGGTGGGATGAGAAATATTTGTTATAAATTAAATTATTTATGGTGCATGAGTGTTTACCTTTACAAAAAGTGACATGTGCTAGACCAGAATAGATGATGATAGTGGAGTTGTTGTTTGGTGATCAATTTTCATGAGACAGTCAGATTCTTAGGGTGGTGGTAATGGGATTGGAGGAAGTGGTTTTGGAAGTGAGATCAATTCATGTATAGCTTAAGAAGATGAAGATATGAATAGATAAACAACTTGCACTCGTGAATTGTTACAAAAACAAAGATATTAACACAACCACTTTCATGATCAAGGTAGTTGTACCCTTTTTGAGAGATAGGGCATCCTAGGAATACCGTTCTATTGCATATGAGTTTAGCTTGTCATCCTTAGGACCAGAATTCAAAACTAAGGAAAAAATGCATCAAAAAATCCCAAATAATAAAGGAAAAAGTTTAGTGTGTAATATAAAATTGGAAAAGAGAAAGCATGCTTTTGGATAACCAAGGACATTTGTCGTTTGGTTAATATATATGTTGTGAGGACATTATCAATATGAAGATTTTTTGAGAGATTTGCATGGATGTAAGTGTGAAATGTCAAGAATGTGATGATATTTATACTCCACAAAACCATTTTGGTGTGGATAATAAGAAAAGATTGCTAATGGATGATTCCCATTTTCCACCAAAAAGAAGAAACAACATGTTGTGTGTATTCATGGGTGTTATAAGTGTGCATGAAATCAATGGATGTAGAAAATTGATGAATGCACATTTATGAAAAGCACAAATAAGGGAAAAAAACCTTATCACGTGTTTGAAGAAGATAGAGCCACCTCATTCATGAGAAATCACCCAGATATGTAAGAAAATATTTGAAACCATTATAACTTGTTATTTAGAATGTACCACACACATCACTATGCATAAATCAATAGGTTTTAAAGATTGTTTTCTAATATTAGAGGAAAATATACATGGTGGTGTTTTCAATGTTGACATGCATCATATAAGACACGAGCAATTAAAAATATATTTATCTAAGAACTTTATCTTGTCCAGACAAGGATGGTCAAACTAGAGATGTAGCTAGAGAGGAGAGGCTACAACAAAAGAACTAATCTGAGGTTGTTGGAAGAGGTAATAAGGTGTGGAATAATAATGATGTGTTAAGTAGTAGTGAAATTTCCTATCCCACTTGAATTGGAAACAAGAATAGAGGACCCTAGGTAACCTTGATGAACAGTCAGATGGTTTGAAGGCGTCACATTGGAAAGGTCACCAACGTGACAGTCATGGTAGGATACTTTCATGATGTTATGAAGAGGAGTGTCACCATATCAGCATTCTATTTGACAAAGACAATCAGACTCTTCCCACTTTTGAAACATGAGTGTGATGTTTAGTCTAAGTCAGATCCATAGTTGTTGTCAAAGGGCCCTGACCAATGGTTGGTCAAGAACCTTGAACAATAATGTAGAATACTTAGCATACCCTCTTCCATAATGAGAATGATAGTCATTCTATACTGACACACATCTTCAATATGTCATAGTTTTCCACAGTAGGTGTGTTTTGGTCATGATCCATTGTGTGTACCACGACCCCATCCTCATCCATTGGAAGTAGCAACAAATGCGGTTTGTGCTTCAAATTCCTCATTGGAAGGGACTAAATTAGAGTTGTATATCTAATGAATACTCATTTAGGGCTTCCTCTTGTACCATTGTTTCCTTTAATCACATCTAAACATGTTAGGATGCATATTATTTCCCTCAAAAAATGGTTTATTACCAAATGCATTTATGGAGGTTCTTTGAATATTTTTTATACACATTGATCATGCTTTGGATGGGCCAAAGAGAAGAAGGATTCCCCTAGTTTTCCTCACCCTTACAGAAGCCTATGTGGGGTCCTAGATATTCCTCAACCTACCCCTAGTGCACAAGGGTCAATTTTGTGCCATGAACTCCAAATATTTACAAAGTGAAAATCAAAGTACAAGTGAAAGACCTTCACATAGCTGTGGTGCTACAAAACATCCATGCTGCCAATCCAAGATCATAGTAAAATCATAGTGGAGAAATAGCTCAAGACAAGTGTGATAGCATGACTGCACTGACCAAGATGTTAAGAGGTTTGTTCTAGCAAGAACAACCATCATCCAACCCATCCACCATAATTGTGCTATACAATATGGTTGTGCTACTTCATTGCCATTGCAGTCATGGTGCCCAACATGACCATGCTACCGACCCTTGAAACCCTAGATTTAACCTTACATTTTCTTCCATTAGCATGCCCATTCCCTCCTACCTTGACGATTCCCCTAAATCACTACCATGGCCATTTTGCAGTAAACCCTAGTTCAATTTACCATTAATTTTTCTATTTTTCCCCCACTTAAACCTAAGCTTCCAAAACCACTATATATAGCATAGTGGCAACTGTAAACTGAAGTTTATCATCACTAGCATTTCTTACCACATCCCTTGATCCACCAACTCTATCCCACACACTTTCTCTTTATTTCCATCATCTTCCGCCTTAAAACCCTAGTTTTGTACAACATTGCCTACTTCCATCCACATTTCCATGTCATCCAACCACCAAGGAGGGAGAAGAATGAGATGTTGTGGTTGGAGGTGAAGAAGAGGAAAACTTCCATGAGATTATATGGCTATTCCCCTTCCTACGTCTGATTCTTTTTCCATCTTTTGTTCCATGAGTAGCTAAGCCCCCTAGGGGGGCAGTTTGAGGTTAAAATTTGACTTTGATACCATGTTGGGCGAAACTAATTTTTAGACTGTAAAATTTTGTTTTCAATTGATTTTCTTCTACTTATATATGATTTCTGATGAATTATCTTGTGGTTTGTTCTATAAAACATGGGTTATCTTGTGATTTATGCTTGAAATCACCTAGGTTCTAGGGGAAATGGCCTATATGTCACTATTTTGGGATTTTCTCCTAGGTATAACTAATGCATCCTTATCTAGCACCCTATATTCCCACATATATATCCCTTATCCTACTTGTAGGTGTGAGATTCAAGTAGCTCATTTAGAAGCACTTAGTGGCATTGTCTTGGACCTACCTAAAGGCTAGATGGTAGGTTACATGAGGTGAAATACCCTCATTTCCACCGTCCATTACTTTACCTGGCCCCCAATTTCTGTAAGAGATTATTTACTATAAACCTTTACTTGACTGAATCCTAGTAGAATTCCACCTAAACTCTAATCCAAATGAGCCTCACAAGGATGGATAGGGTGTGGTATGGAGTTGTTCCCCTTAACACACCCTATTCCATCCATGACCAGTTAGTATTTTAAGGTAATTCACTTACATCTAACTTTTTGTTTGGTTTAACAATCTAAATGAATGAGTATTGATTGCATACTATGATCCCTCCAACCTAGTTTGTAGACACATGACCCCAAACGGGCCACACTTCCTTTAATTGATCAAAAACCTAACTACTCTCTTACTTAATTAGTGTTTTCTTAGATAAAGTCTTTACTTTCTTACTTAGTTATTTGTCTTGTTCTTGGTAGTTAGACCTGGATAGGTTGGTTAGTGTTCCTTTGAGCTTTCTTATACTAGTATTAGCTAGTTAGTTGCTAATTCAGTCTCATAGTTCTCTTTCTTGCTCAATTGATAGTTTTGTGCCTTTCTTGCCTAGTTCAGCTAGCCACCTTCTCTAGGTTGATAATTAGGATTGACTTGCTAGTCTATCCCTTTAGTGTTAACTTGATCTTGTTTACATGCCTTAGTCTAATTGGGTTCTTTTCTTGCTTAGCTTCCTTTATTTGTTTATTAAGTCTAATTTTCTAGGGACAAAGTAGGTTTTCTTTTGCTCTCTTTTAATTTCTTGCTTTAACCTTTAGTGTAATAAACCAAAACCAAGATAAACCCTTGAACCCTAGAATTTGTATTAGGAACCTTACCAAAACAAACATAGCTCTAATGCCCCCTCTCACTCTTGAGTTCGGGCACGAATTTCCATCCTCTATGCTATTCCTGAACCCATGCACTTGCTGATTTCCTTAAGAGAGTGTCCAAATCAGGATCCATAAATATTGAAAGAGCCTAGTGTGTGCCTAAGGGAATCTAGTAAAGTCAACTGATTGGGTGTCCCTCATATGAATCAACCTTTCTGGTGATGTTTCTGGGGAGCGAGGTGCTTGGCCTAGCTAGTTCGTTTCCCTACTACCCCATCATTGATATTTAATTTTCATTGTGTAACTTGTGCAAACTTGTTTGCTTTTTTTCTTTTTGATTGGTCATTCCTTGTGCAAGTGACAATTGTTGTATGTTTGGACGTTGTTGTCTTTCTATCGAATCCTTCCAAGAGGATCCTGATATAGGAGGAAAAACCATTGCAACAAACATCAAGAGGAAGAAATGTGAGATAGGGATGACAACAACCAAGATAGGGAAAATGAGCAACCTCCACCACCACCCACACATATGCACAAGACACTGCATGACTATTTCATGCCTGGGAACTACAAATGTCTAATTCATACTAGGGTCAATCAGATGTTGACACATCAATTCTCAATCCCTGACTCTTCTTGGATTTCTCCCCACTTTCAATGGGTTAGAAAATGAGAATTCATACAAGCACATCGATGCTTTTCTAGAGACTTGCTCTACTTTTAGGAATCCTATGGCTCGTGATTATTCTATATGGATGACCTTGTTCCCCTTCTCTCCCAAGGACAAGGGAATGGAGTGGCATTCTTCAAATACAAAAATTTGCACATGGGAGGCATTGAAGAATGAGCTTTTGAAGAAATTGTATCCTATTGCCAAGTTGAATCAGATGAGGAGATACATTACTTTCTTTAGTCAACAAAAGAATGAGCACTTTCATGAGACATGAAAATATTTCAGAAGATGTTACATGATTACCCCACCATGAGCTGCCTCTTTTACAACTAGTTCAATCATTCTACTCTAAACTATCTGAGATGGGATAGATCGTTGTAGACTCATCATTTGGCAGTGCATTCATGGCCAAACCTCCTAAAGAATGGAGGCCTCCTTTTGACCACTTGGATGAAAATTCATGACCGAGAATCAAGTGTGTATGTGTATTGTCATAGGAACATAGGAGTTCCCCCCCTCAAGAAAAATATTATAGCAATCCTAAAGTGATGAAAATCTTAGTAGGCATGATGAACTTTATGAAAACCCATGTGGAAGGATCTTCTAGCCAATCTACCCAAAATATTGAATCTATTGCTAAGGAGGTTAAGGAACCCACTCTTTTGGAAACCACAACAACTAGGTACAAAGTCCAAGTCTTATACTCTGCGACGAGAGAATCATCCGAATTTCTCATTGAAGCTATAAGGGGACCAAGGATAAAGGAATAACCTAAGGTTTGAAGATGAGGTTCTTGGAAGGTTGAGAAGCCTGGATGAGGTTAAGAAAGATGGGTCCTCTCATGGGGAAAAACTTAGTAGGCTCAAGAAAAGTTTGGATCAAATCTCATTATAACTTTTCCACTACGAGGAGGGTAGAATTCCCTCCAAAACATTGGCCTGTCCTAATTGTGCTAGTGGATCCATGGGTGCTCCCAAGGCACCTACATCCCACCACAAGGGCATGTGACAACTTTGAAATAATACCAAGGTCCCCCATCCCTTGTTCTCCACCACCACCACAAACTCCATTCAGCTTCCAACACACTTCACAACCACCACCCCAATAACAACCACCTCCACAACAACCTCTGCAAAAACCAAAACAACAACTACCCCTCATCCTCCAAAATCCTAATCCACCACGCCAAAGACCACCACATCCATCATGAGCTCCCCCTTCTCCCCATGAGAAATTGAACATGGTGTCCATTTTTAGATATAACAATGTTTTTGAGAAGCCCATAAAGGGCAAGAGAAAAAATTGACAAAGATCATGGTGAAATGCCATTGTTGAAAGGTTCTTGTGAGATTGGCAAGAGCACTATAAATCATGCTTACCACCTTCTTGTGAAAGTTTCAAGGGCACTGGTATTATTCTATCCCACCTCTTTGTGAGATGATAATACCATGTGTCCCACCATCTTGTGAGAGCACTAAGATTTTTGTTGTCCCACTATCTATTGAATTTGTGATACCTATTGTTGTCCCATCATGTGTTGAGCTGACAACAAAAAATGCTCCAAACAATAAATGGAGGAGTCTTTTTGCGATGCTTCAATCTTCTCAAATTGTTTTAGATAAGGTTGATATGAATGAGCCTTTTATTTATTTATTAGAAGCACCCTTCTTCAAAGGGAGGCATAAGAAGGCAAACATCTCACTACTGGTGTCATTTTCTAAGGATGTTTGTACCGAAAAGGGGAAATTAGAAAGAGACCAACCAAGGAAATTAGATTGACATAGCACATGAGATTTATATTGGATAGCCTTTTCCTCCTAAAGAATGTAGAACCAGGTGTTCCTATTGTCTCTTATCATACCAATCATAAGTTGCTTGAGAACACACTTTTGGAATTGGCCTCAAGAACTAGAATCATGATCTATAGTGCGTATATGAATCTTGGCTTGGAAATATTTAAACCAATAGACTACATTCTCCTATTGGCGGATGGGTCTACTAGAATACCAAAGAGTGGGCTAGAGAATGAGATGCTAATGGTGGAAAGAAAGTCATATGTCACATACCCAACTAATTTCTTTGTCTTGGACATAGATCCAAAAAATGGAAAGATTGCCATCATATTGGAAAGACCATTCCTATCTATTGTTGATGAAAAAATCAAGGTGGGCTCGACACACTGACAATCACCTTCAAACAAAAGTGTAGAGATTTACATGATCACCTCTGGAAGCCTTGATTAATGATGAATTCTACTTTGAGATAGACTATGATGAACCTAAAGAAGGGGAATCTAAAGGGAAGCATATTGAGGTCTCAAATGACCGTTGGGAGGAAGACCGCATTGTGAGAGCATTTGGGAGGATGACCTATGTTGAGGATCAGAACACTTTATTAGTGAATGAATGATGAAAAGAGCACCAAACATGTCTGAAGGCAACAAACAAAGCACTATTGTGAAACATTTTAGAATAGGTGCATAAATTGAAGAATGATTAATGGAGGAGCCAACCATCAGAACATGAGTCAAAAAGCTATTAGAAAGTAGCCACCATGGTCATTTCACACAGCCTGTCCATGGTGCGACCTAGCTAAAACAACTATTCTGCATCGAATGATCGTGTTGGCTCTGTCCTTCCCACTAAATGCCATGTTGATCACTCCCCCTCTTTATGAAAATCTACCATGACTCCATTTGCATTACCCTACTAGTCTAAACTTATATATTATGATGAGGACATTATGATTTAAAAGTTTGGGATGTTAGGGAGGTAAGCCCTAGTTTTACCCCATATTCCCCCTATGTATCTTGCTCTAAGTTTTTTGTGCAAGATGATAAAATCGCCTGACTAACTTTATATTTGTATATCCATACATATTGTTCTTTATTTTCATCCATGAAAATCATATAGTTTATTTTATAGCATTTTTGCATAAATTTTCAAAAAAAATATTGTTTTCCATTCCATGCCATGCCATGCATTTCATATAGATTTTTTAATTTCTTATGTGTTTTTATCTAGTATTATCTTTCTTGTTGTTTATATACTTCTAGTGTAGGTTTAAATGTGAGGGGAATTAGCACCATTTTGGGAAATTTTACCCAAACTTGAAATTTCTTGCCTAAAATCATGTTTTAATTGAATCTCTATAATTTGAAGTGAAATTTGATATTTGACAAACACATGTCCTATCCACCTGGATTATTTCTAAATGGACTTGATTCTTGACTTTGTACATGTGAATCACCTCTTTAATTCTTGAGCCATGTTTGGTTTAATTGTGATTTAAACAAGTAACAATCACTTAGCTCATGATAGAGAGGTTATTTTTATATTCCTCATTCATGTAGTGTGCCATTATTTGATGAAGTTGTTTGAGTAATTTCATGAAGGAGATGTCATATTTAAACCACTCTAATGAATCCTCTTTTGACTCATTTTAATATCACCACTTCTTACTTCTCCATTTCATGAAAGGATGCTAAAGAGTACATAGTAGCCTTAGACACCCTCCTAAACTTTGGGGTGGCCATATCTATATCCCATCTGCTTCACTCTTTCAACCATATGCCCTAACTACACCAAGGGAAAAGAAAAAGAAAAAGAAAAATAAAATAAAAGGTTCTCATATTTATTGGCATCTAAATGATTGAAATAAGAGTGCTCCTATGTAATAACAATATCTTGCTGCAACCCCCTTCTTCTATTTGCATGACCATTCATCTTGGAAACATCAAAACTAGCTCATTTCACCCTTTTTTGATGTGGGTCACCTAGTGTGGTTTGGGATGTGATATTGAATGCATGTAATAAAAACATCACTCCTAGTCATATTTTGATTGTCACCGTCATGAAATGGTTTATTCGAAGCTATCTGCAAACCATATAGATTGATTGTGTACTCCATCCTCTTTGTTTGGACTTTGTAGGATTAGTGCTTTGATCACAATTGTTTCATGAAAGAGGATACGAAAGTGGTGGAATACATATATTTATTCATCATTGAGACGATATAGTCAATATATATTTATTGAAATGCATTTTTCATTTCTTGCTAGTTGAAGAAAATTTAAGAGAGATTGAGTTGGAGAATACTTGAGGACAAGTATGTTTTAAGTTGAGGTGGTGATGCGGCCCTCATTTAGAGCTTCATGTTGTGTCTTTTTATCATTTAAGTACATCTAAACATGTTAGGATGCATATTATCTCTGTCAGTAAATGGTTTACTATCAAATGCACTTATGCATGTTATTTGCATGTCTTCATATACTTTGATCATGCTATGGATGGACAAGAGAGAAAGGGAATGACCCTAGGGTTTGTTAACCCTTGTAGGACCTAATGGAGGTTCAAGAGCTTCCCCAACCTACTCCTAATAACCAAGGGTCAAGTTAGAGCAAAGAAATTCAAAGATTTTCAAAGTGAAAATTAAAGTGCAAGTTAAAGACCCTAGCATGTCTGTGGTACCACGAAAAGACTATGTTTCCAATGCAAAAATCACAGTTAAATTGCATTAGAGAAAGAGCTCAAGACAAGCCCATCAACATGGTCATGCTGACCAGCTCAACCATGCCAAGAAGACCCCAACACGACCATGTAATACTATAGAATATGGATACAACAACGGTTCTTATAGGCATTTAGTGTCAGTTCTCAACTGACGAACAAGTGGGCGATGCTAAAGCTGAACTATTTTTTGTTGGTTAAAATGACTGACAAAAAAAGTTTTTGCCATCGGTTCTTTGTTAAAAAGGAATCAATGACCTAACTCCCAATGAATGATGGTTTGACATTTTGTCATTGGTTTGCTAATGACAAATGAATGACACCTGATAAACTTATTTTCTATTTTATCAATGATAGAACTGTGAAAATTTTAGGTAAATCCCGTCAGTTATTTGTGAATGACCAACATGGAAAAGTTATGTGTTCGATTATTTACAAATAATCAATGAGAAATGCGTATTTTTTATAGCAGGTGTATAGACCCATTGAACATCCTTCTAGCCTATCTGGAGCCTGCTGTTCTAAAGAACAACAAGCTCTTTTCAAGCACCATGACTTAATAATAGGTCGGCACACCTGAAAGAAAAAGATAAATTTATACAAAGTAGGAACAACCACATTCTATCATATTTTCACTTCAAATGCTCACAATTCCATGAGCTCATAGCTCAATGATTTCATTTCTCAACCATACTTCAATTTCACAAATATATGTAGAAATAAACATCATTCTCTTCCTCATGCCTCCACATTCAAATTCACACACACACATATGCACTTAACATTCAATTCATACTAACAAATACATATCAGCATCATCTGTCATCTTAGATTTTAAATTACAATGTTTAAAAATTATATAACAAATACAACATCTAATTCATGCTCACAAATACATATCAAAAATCTGACATCAAAATTTGAACTACCAAAAAATTATCAATCAACTATCAAATTTTTCATTTAAGTCCACATTTTTGATGAAGTTATCTGCCCATTGTTCACATAGGTCATTCACCTTCTCCAATGTATAAGGTTTAAGATTTAGAAAAACTACAAAGAGAATGAGGATACATCGTTATATTTGCTTGTTTTGTATTATCAAATGAGAAAATTTAATATGATTCAAGACCAATACCTTATATTCTCTATACATTTGATCTTTTCTGTGTGATTGACAATCGTCTGCATGTACGACATCACATAATATGTGCACACCCAATGATTTTCTTGTGTAGGTCCCTATAGATTTACAATTACATTAATATATGTAATTAAGCAGAGTTGGTCATATATTATGCAATGGAATGAGAAAACTATATACATAAACACTCTTATAAGTTATAGATTTCCTATTATTATCTACTTTCCTCCACTGGTATGAAATGCTTTCACACCACTATAAGTTAAATTAACAGATGTGTTGCATTACTAAAGTATCATATGATGCAAATATTAACAAGTATGTTGGGCACCGAAAAACAATACTTAATCATAAATCACCACTTTCATTGGGTGTTCGTCATTTGGTGGTAACTTTTCAACTGAAGGATCATAGAAATTCACAGTCCAAGTCTCGGGAACAATCACTAACAATTGCAAATGCCTATTTCTGAGTGAATAGAAGGAAAATAAAATAATAATTAAATTACACAACAAATTATATTCGTAGGCTAGAACATATAACCAACAATCCAAAAAGTTGAAGGGAAGATCATGGTCTTGGAAGTATAAAAAAACTTCCATTATTATTTTATACACACACACACACACACACACATATATATATATATATATATATATATATATATATATATATGAATATATATACATATATATATATATGTATATATATACATACATATAACTCTCTCTATCTCTCTATATATATACATATATGTACATATATATGTATATATATAAGTATATATATACATATATATGTATATATATATGTATGTATATATATATATATATATATATTTTTTTTTTTCTAACTTCTTGTGGGGAAATGAGCATCATCCAATGAAATATTCAAGGCTGGCATTTCCTAACGATGAAGGTGGAATTGATCTGAACACCCCCAGTGACATTGCTAGATGGGGATCCATGAGGAGGATTGTTACTTATCAGGAAGGCACTTATGTGTGGGTGAAGTGGATGAGAGATAGATATCCACGGGGGCTAGATTTTATTCCAAAAATAAGAGAAGGGTACTCCATATCTATCAATGTTATGTGTGAAGTTTGGCCTCAAATCAAACACTGGTTTGTGGCTAATGATGAGGGAAGATGGATGCTTAGGGATAAAAATATTAGCATAAGGGAGCTGTCATGAATGACTGGCGCAAAGGATCCGGTGAGTGTTCACATTAGGTGTGAGAGACACGTGCCAAAATGGAGCATATGTGTCTATAAATTTCTGCACAACTTCCTTGCTACGCTGGACAGAATTAAAAGTTGGAACTATGATGTAGACATTGTATGCTTGCTCTGTGAGAATGGGGAGGAAAATTGCAGCCATCTTGCTGGTGAATGTAAGTTCACAAAGGAGATTTGGAATCATATCTACAGCAATTTTAAAGTACAAATCCAACTCAATGTTGAACCACGAAGGATGCTGGCTAGATGCGGAATGGATATGAGGAAAAATATGTTGTTGGTGGGCCTTTACTACCATGTTTGGGAAGAAAGGAACGCGAGGAAGCCCCACGGAAAGTCTAATGATACCAGTATTATTATTGTAAAAATTTGTAAATGCATTAGGTGTAGGTTACGTATTGATTAGATGTGTGAGTTGTATTGACGAGTTGGGTGTATGGCGTTGGGCCTACATGTACTCTTGACCCCCTAAAATTTTTTTTAGGGGGAACGTCGAAATATACTTACCAGATTTTGATATATATATATATATAAATATATATATATATATATACAGATATATATAAATATATATATATATATATACAGATATATATAAATATATATATATATATATATATATAGAGAGAGAGAGAGAGAGAGTTAGGCTAGAATACACAAGAGTATATTCGGAGCAGAATACACTCAAGTAGTTTTTCATGATGCAATATTTTTTCAAAAATCTAATCCGTTGATCGTCTTAAACATCTCTTGAATAGCTCATACGCAAAATTTGAGCACATTTGGACATTTATAGGTCATGTTATACAGACCACAAAAATTATGCATTTTAAATTAATTTCGTGCATCGATTTTGTTGCCCTTAGATGAGTGACTTACACTCATCCAAATGGGCTTAAAATTTGTATGTAGTCTAGTTATAGTATGACGGTGAAGATCAATGGTTTACATTTTGCAAAAAATAGTCTTGATATGAAAACACACTTGAGTGTATTCGTGCGATCTGTACACTCAAGTGTATTCTAGCCTGACTATATATATATATATATATATATATATATATATATATATATATATATATATATATATATATATGTATATATATATATACATACATACATACAGGCTAGACTACACTCGAGTGTACAAATCACGTTGTACACCCAATGGTGTTTGCCTATATAGACAATGTTTTTCCAAAATATAAATCATTGATCTTCATGGTTACAATAATAGTAGGCCACTTATAAAATTTGAGTTGATTTGGATGAGTGTATGTCACTCATTCAAGGACAATGAAATCGACACATGAAATTAACTTGAAATGCATGATTTTTTCCTTCTTTTGATGCACGACCTATAAGTGTCCAAATGAGCTAAAATTGATGATATAGTTTGTTCTTTAGGTATTTAAGAAGATCAATGGTTTATATTTTTCAAAAAGTTGCAGCATCTTTAAAAATGACTGAGGTGTACGGTGCCTCTAGTATACTCGAGTGTACACTAGCCTGACTCTCTCTCAATATATATGTATGTATATGCATATATACACACATACACACACACATATACATATATATATACACATATATATGTATATATATTTATGTATATGTATATATATGTATGTATATATGCATATATATGTGTGTGTATATATATATATATCTATATATATATATATATATATATATATATATATATATATATATATATATATATATATATATATATATATATATGTGTGTGTGTGTGTGGGTATATCTTCGCTACCCGTGCAGGTAACTAAGATTCGCTACCCGTGCATCAATTTTGTAATGGGATGACACATATATGTAATGAGACAACCAAATTTGTAATGAGACAATCAAAATTGTAATACAAAGACTCATTTTGTATTACAACGCTATTACAGTAATAAATATATATTTATTACTGTAACAGCGCTGTAATACAAAACGAGTCTTTGTATTACAATTTCGGTCATCTCATTACAAATTTGTATTGTCTAATTACAAATGCATACCTTCCCATTACAAAACTGATGCATGGGTAGCGAATCTTAGTTACCCGCACGGGTAACGAAGATATACCCTATATATATGTATATATATATGTATATATATATATATATATATATATATATATATATCATTCATTAAATACCCACATGGGTAGCCTGGAATTTGCTACTCGTCAGCTAAAAAGGTAACTATTTGACCAAAAAAGTAACTCTGTGAACAAAAAAGTAACCATAGGACTAAAAAAGTAAATCTGAAAAAAATACACAACAAATATGTATAATTGTGTTTTTATTATAGATGTTGCAAATTTAACTATCCATGCATGAAAAGTAACAATTTGCAAGGTAAAGTAACCCTCTATATGCCAAAAGTAAGAAACCCCAAAAGAAGTAACCAAAACTGGGGGCTGGTAGCTACGCACATGGGTATTGAATATGGGCCCATATATATATATTCATTTATATAACCAATACTCAATTTATATGTAGGAAACAATTAAATAATTTTTCATATATGACAGGTTTTCACACTCACCCTATCTAAAGTTCTATCATTGATGGGTTCGACCAATCATACTTACATAGTTCAGAACCATCTCTTAACTCTATAACATTGTTCCGTTGTATACCTATGATCTCTTCCCAAAGGCTGATCATAATGGCATTTGTTTGGTCTATAATGTCTAACCATCTTGTCAACATCTTGCATTTAGGGCCTAAGGAGTCGAACAACTCCTATGTAATAAAATGAGGGGGGCAAAGGCTTCAGAATACTAGGGGCTTATGAGCTATTGTAGGTTTAATGCATATATTCTATTATTAGCATTCCATTATTTTATATAAGTTTCAATATACATTTCTCATATCTGAAGAAATATAACAAGTCATTTTGGCCACCCAGTAAAGCTACCTTTGACTTCTCCGACTGTGGTGGCATCTTGGTGATCGTATGGGAGAGTTTTGTCTCTCATTCCTAGAAAGACACGTATGACATTCACACAGTAGTGATCAGTGGGAAGGAGAATACCATGAACCACATTCGCGATACAAGACTCAACATCTGCCACAATGTTTCCCGCTAGAAGATCGACTGTGAGATAATTTTCAGGCCACCTAAAATTTCATGAAGCACAATTTCATTTGACAAACATAAATATTGACTTGAGGGATTATTTTATAACAATGTATATATAAATTGACTTCAATTGAATCTTACCCCGGCCATGCCATGTGGGTTTAAAAGAGTACTCCCAATGCACTCTCTATGTGAGTGATGAACATGTTCTATGACTGCTAGAGAAGCTTGCACCGCCTAAGAAGCTATATATTTCTCCAATGTTGCATCTATAATTCACTTCATGTACTCTTTTTCCACTTCCCCTTTCTCGGGTTATTTGCACTTATGTTGGGGTGTGACATAAATGATTTTATTCCATGCTCAACTTCAATGTCCCTAACATGTCCAAGATGCTCTTCTATCCCTAAAGAAACCATCAAGTTTATCGTGTGTTCCTCGAGGGGTGAACTTGCCCTCCTTTGCTTGGGCAACCAACTCCAACTAAATACCATAAAAAACTGACTAATCAGTAAAACATAACAATCCAGTGAAAAAAGAACATGGTCATTACTGTGAGACCAAGAAAATAACCATGTTTGAAGCCACCTCATGTGTTGAAGCCACATTTGTCCACTTAATATAGTGAGGAAACCATCTCAAAGTACTAGAAGACTCGAAAGTAGAAGGAGTAGAAGTAGAAGGCCTTTGGTATTGAACGTGCCCTTGCACTTGCTCTTGCTCTTTCCCTTGCTCTTCCCCTTAGTTTTTCTCTTGTTGTAGCTCCTCATCAGGTGGTGTTTCCTATAACCACCTGAACCCAACCGGTGGTTGTGCACATTCTTGTCACACCTGTGTTTTTGAGTTTTTGAAGGCCCTGCTTATTTCATACAAGTGATATTTTTAAGTAACTATAAGAAATCATAAAAATATAATTAATTCAATATCTAGAACAAATCTATTTGTCTCCAACAAACAAACTCCTTACAATCATGTTTACCAATGTAGTTTAATTTAAGATTGGGTTCCATCTTGTCTCCAAAGACATAGTCTTTTGTGAGTATTTCCCGTAAATCTCTCTGTCTTCTCCCGATGAGCTGCATAACAGACTTGTGATGCAACTTTTCATCAAGTTCATACTAGACCTAAAAAGGTTCAATATTCAAATTATTTACAAATGTTAAAATATCGAATAGGAAAAAGATGAAAAAAATGTGTAATGACCCCCCTCCCCAGTAACCCCCAATTAAGGAAGACCTGAGAGCCAAAGCCTCTATCCCAAAAAAGGATCAATGGTTTTGCAAATAATTAAAAATAATAAATAAATTCTACCAAAGACTAAGCTTAAAGGACAAAATTTTACTTTTCCCATACCTTTCAAAAATAGGAATTGGGACTTTACCCGATGTATAATTCTATCTATCTAACTCCTTCTTTCTTTAATTAGATTTATTCTCCATGTGTCACTTTACTATTTGTTCTTTTTCAATATTTCCTAAAATGCTGACAAACAAAATGCCAGTCAGTATAAAGAATATACTGGTAAGTGGTGGCAACCAATATCTCACACATATTTCATAACAACCTAATTACATCAAATAATTGTTAACAATCCAAGATTACATTTTCAATATAACTTCCCAGACTCTTTTACTCATCCTCTGGGATACCCTCTCATTGGGTTTAGTCTATGCAAGGGACTTTAGGCTACCTTCTCCATCCTGAGCTTGGTACCTTATGGGTCACCTCTCTGGGGGCCCTGTGGTCTTCCCTCTGGGGCTTGACCACCTCTGACCTTCCCTCTAGGGCTTGGTCTTCTCAAATCTTAGATCCAGAGATGGTATGTAGGTTCGGGCAGTCATATGTATACTTAAATTGCGATAATCATATTCACTTTAAAGATTGTAGAAACAAAGTCATCCAAATAGTTATTTCCATGCAACTGATGAAAACTCAGAAAACACCATGTAACTAAAGCAAGTAATCATAAATAACCACATACCTAGTTTCCAATCTCAAATATAAACAAGATATCCAATTCAAATCAAGATGTCCAACCAAGCAAGTTAAGTAACCAATCAAGCAGATCTTGAAAACATGTATAAAGCTTATCTATTACCATCATATCCCCGAACAACTTCTTATTGACTTGGGACACCTTTCTAAGGGTTATAAGTCTTATTAGGACGCATTAGGGTTTCTTAGATTAGTTTCTCATCCTTTACCTTTTTATGTCAACAAACTCTAAAACAGATTCTACATCATAAAACCCTAATTACATGCATATCCACATTAAGAGTCTTTATTCTCAAATTGACTTTAGATCATCATATCTCTGTCTTATTCATGGATTTTTACAATTAAAAGTGACATAGTCACCTAATTAGGGTTTCTAAGCTCATTAATGCACAACCCATACATGAAAACCTAAATTAAGCCAAGAAACCAAAAAGACTGTCTTCGTAGATTTAAAACATCCTTTTTTTAGCAACAAGTTAATATCAACTTAAATCATTAGAGAACTTTTACTAAATCTCATTAACCTCACAATTAGGGTTTCTTACTTATAAATGCATAAAAGGTGAAAAATTTATATACTTTTTGTATTGCAAGAAGAATCAGGCCTTCAATATTTTTTTTATTGGATTTTATGGGTTTTTCAGATCAAAGACCATATATAACTTATTGTCATCCGAGTTACCAATTATTAATTATGAATTTTGATAATTAAAGTACCTTTGGCCAATGTCGGTTTGACACATCAGTGAAATCAATTTTTCTTAATTGCATAATTGGGCCGGCTAGTAAAACGGTGAAAGACCTTCGTGCCCCTCCCTCTTGAACACGTGCCAGGGGGAAGTCGAGTATTTTTACCAAGACTCACCCCTACCTCACGACGCTGGATGCCAGCAACCTGGTGTGACTACTCGCCCGAGATAGCTCCCCTCCCAGCCTGTCCTCAAGCTCCCAAGCCTCGCAGATGGTCAAGAAGAACCGCCCACCACTCACCAGAGTTGGGGAGGGCAATTGTGCCACTGAAGATGGTTAAAAGTCACCCAAATCGGTCCCCCATGGCTGCAAGTCGCGGTAGAGGAAGATGTGCTGAATAGGTCCATCAGAGACCCTATCCAAGAACCCTTACACCATGGTCGGCTAGGGGAGACCTATAGAAAGCTTTCCACTGGCTTTCTAGGTTTTAGAGTCGATTAGATTCCTTGTATGATGTGAAGATGGGGAAGAGTATCACCGGCGTCCCATGGGTACCTGTGACGTCCCCAGATTTTGGCTTCTCCAAACCCTATTGGGAATGAGAGGTCAGAATCCAAAAACATCATCCAATCATATCAGAGAGTGATGCGGAAGCAATATGCGCATACATGAACATACAACCATAACATACTCAACATTCAACCTGAATATTAATTATAACATGAACTATTACAGATTACATTTACACATTGAATAGAAAATTTTACATAAGTCTATGAACATGTATGCTAATTAGGATCTTAACACAATAGGTAAACCTGTACAACTTTCTCCCACCCTGTTCTTTTATCCGATGCTATCTCTGAACCTAAAACATACATCAAACAGCGAATCAACATAAAGTTGGTACGTGGTTGAAAGATACTATACTATGCTGGCATATTTAAAATACTTGAAAAAAAAGAAAGAAAAATGAAAGCATTTTTTAAGGCAGAAAATCAGGTAAACCCAAGTTATTAACCATATTTCAATGGACATGTATTACTATGGTGGACGTAGCACAAACATATATTATTGGGCCCTATCCCCGCGTACCTTGTACCATTAGGGATCTCCCCGCGTACCTTGTACCATTAGGGAGGTGCTAGTCAACATTAATACTTTCCCTCTCTAATAGGGAGATTAATGAACCATCAGTAACTACATTCCATTTTCTCTCTTTAGTGTTCTTACTGTTCAAGGCGGAAATGACAATACATATAGATGTACATCCAATAAGATATTCACATACATGCAAGCAATTACTCATAATTATCATCTAGCAAAAACTATTCATATACTTATATCCACGTACCTGAGTTCAGATATTCCTCACATATCCATGATCATCTAGATAAACTAGTCAACACCTGATTTAAAGAAATTAATCATCATTAATAAATGTACATCATATTCTGAGTAATTTTAGGTCTAAATTAGGGTTACATCATGTGTATTAAGGGTGCTCTTCATATAACATGAATTCTATGCATCATCATGATCTCATAATTAAATATGGGTTTCCAAATACAGATATGAGATTACTCTGTAAATTTCATCATTTATTGAGCATGCATGTATTTATTACATTTTCTTTAGGGTTATTAGCCCTAATTAGTCATATTAAGAAAATTACATGATTTCGTGTATCAACCTGATCATCACTATCATCAGGTGAATTATAAACATTATTATGGAGTTACTAATATTTTTCCATAATTTTATATCATCATTTGATATTTATTATCCATGAAATAAGCAGTACACATCTTACATGATATCACTAATATTTAAGCTTCAAAAGACTGATATTATGCTTTCATTGCGTTCTACTCATTTTTCTGAGCATTTTGGTATCTTGTTTGTAATTTACAAACAAATGAGCTATTTATTATGAATTATTGAAGATTGGAAAATAATATGAGATTTTTACCTTTTCCAGCCACTCGTGTCTCGCCACATGGCAGTGCAACTCTTTGTTGTAGAGCTGGGTCGAGACCCGCTTGGTTCAGACATGAGCCGGCTGGTCTGGCCGGATGAACCGGTTTGACTTCTCTTCCTATTCCTCTGTGATCGTCTACGAATGCACAAGACCAGGCATCTGACATGTGCAAGCACCGCCACTAGAGGATCTCCAGCAAGGCAAAATAGCAGAGCCCTTCTTCTCCAGGTCTTCCTTCTCCCTCACCTTGGGTGTTCTTGCTTCCATGTGATCCATGCCCTTTGCCACGAGTGTCGCGTCCTTAGGTCTATTTGCCGCCTCTCTTCCTTGCACAGACTGTCGTCGTCGGTCCTTCTCCGGAGTATAACTGTCTGTCGAGTTCTTTCTCAACCTCACGTTCTCCACCTCTAGCCCGACACCGCCCATCTCTCTGACCTGCTGCTCTCGACGTCTGCGCACGCTGCATCCTAGAAAAAGCTCGTCGTTGTGATGCTCCAATCTCCGGTATGCTCAGGCTCGCCACCAGTGAGGTTCTGGCACTACTTCCATTGGGTCTTGACCCCAGAGAGGGATCAGGCAGGGTCCCTCCTCCTGGATAAACCTTTCACGGCCAACAACTTCATCTGTGTTGCGCCCTACTGTCGGCCTCTAGAAACTTGCCATCGTCGGCTCTCCTCCGGCGAGTGAAGTCCTACCACTGTAACGTAAGGAAAAGGCAAGGTGTCGACGGACGACCCCTCCTTCTACTACCGAAGCTCCCCTGACGCAGCCACCATTGCGAGATCCTCTACTCCCTTCTCAGGTGCTGCTGCGCGGTTGTAAAGGCTCCGGAGGCCCATTTTCACTTCTCTTCATCAGGTCTTCCATACTCACTAGATGAGGAGCTCGTGCTCGTCCCTCATGGGCCTCATGGCTGCTGCTGCATTTTGGATGAAGAGGGATGACAGTGAGAAGGAAGGATCTCACCCTATAGTCCACGATGTCTGGTTAGTTGGGTTGCTCCTAGAGTTGTGGCAGATTTGAAGACTTATCCCCCAACACTCTTAACCACTTGATATGTCTTCCTCACGAATTGGTCTCCTATACGCCAGCTGGTCTATTGAAAAATGTTGGTAGGTTGTGATCTTTCAGATGTATCCAAGGGCCATTAGTGTGCCACACCACTCAGCCTATCACAACTAACAGATTCGTGCCCCTCTATTGATTGGGTTGGCTTGTGACGTTATGTGGAAATTGAACTTATTTCTAACTTATTTAAATCAATAGTTCACATCATTATATCTTAATATCCACCAATAGGGACCTTGAATTATCACCAATTTTACACATGGATCCCTTGTCATATAATTTCTCATCTAGTAATGTTTGAGGCCAAAATTCTATGCTATGATCATGTAAGTACATTCCTCAAATAACCTTATAACTAAGTGGTAAACCTTAATACAAGTTGATTCATCATCAACTCTTAATCAAAAAGTGCAACTTTCATTATATGACCACATACACCTCTAGGTACATCATTAAAATATTCTACCCCAACATGATTTCAAATATTATATTGAGTATCAGAATCCTAAATTCAGGGTCATCACATTCACCCCACCTTATATGGAATTTCGTCCTCAAAATTCAAGTGGTTTCATTCTTAAGCTAATATTCAAGAGTTGTGGATGTCTCTAAACCACCACTCTAAGTTCCAAGAGTATCATTATTTTGATTCATCCTAGGTTGTCATCTTAGGAGGTTTAAGCATGTAGGGTGTACCCACCCCACCTTATATAGGTTGAAGCATCACTTAAAGTCTTATCCATAACATGACATTATGATATCTTAGGATTACATCACCCCTAAGGATACATGTTTTGTTCATACTTTTAAAGTTCAAGAGGAATTCATTAATATGTCATGATATTGAGATCATTCAAATCCAACATCATTAACATCTTATAATGATTTCAGCATTAGAGGAGATTTATCTTCATCCTGGATATTGAGATTTTTCTACATGAGAAGGCTTACGTAACATGCTTGACCATTAGGGT
Organism: Alisma plantago-aquatica; assembly: GCA_963693085.1. Classification (NCBI taxonomy): domain Eukaryota; kingdom Viridiplantae; phylum Streptophyta; class Magnoliopsida; order Alismatales; family Alismataceae; genus Alisma; species Alisma plantago-aquatica. The sequence continues at coordinate 544,934,434 of OY856414.1, forward strand.
TACACCCTATGATGTGATATTCATACTCAACTTAGAAGCATACATTGAGAAGGATCAAATTTATGAACTATATTTTAGATCATATATCTTTATATCAAGTCCATTAGTTCAACTTTTTATGTCTTGCATGTATTATGTGAAGGGAAAAAGAGAAGAGAATATACTAAGTTTATCCCATGATCTCAGCATCATATCTTTCATGTTTCATATGAAGGGGAAGAGAGTATTTTAAAGTCAAACTAATCATGATTTCAATCTTGGGTACTACATGTATGATATAGGGGGAAAATATAGAATAGGTCAAGCTTATGCGAGTGACTCCTCATATATAAATCATCTATATAGCTCAAGTGAGGTTTCTATCATCGTATATTAAGAAAGACAAGAAGAAGGGAGAACATGTATTTTGAGTATCTTTTGCACAAAGCATCATACTCTCATAACTAGAGTTCATATATTACCTCACTTGCAACTAATGATGATATTCATAAAATATGTCACTCTAGCTAGGACCTAACTCAGCCAAATGATTGACTTTATCATATGGGTCATCTATCCATCCTTTTATTTTACCCAATTCTCACATATAGATTTTAATCATGCATAAGGACTCAACTCAACACTCGAGAGTAATCTAGTGTAGGACATTTTTTTAACACATATCTCATATATTGGAGGCTAGGTCCTATGACCTTCTCCCTGTGGGTCCTACTCTCTCTAGAGTTCACCACATATCTCATCATACCACTAGAAATCCTCCTTGTATAAGAGCTTGAGGCTCATGCACACTCATCTCTATCTTAACTTAGCTTATCTTAAGTAAGAAAAAGGAATGTACTTTCATCATCAAGATTTTGTATAAATTCTACGAAATTGGATTCAACTAGTATACAGTTTAAACCTTTATAAGGAAACTTATACCATCAGAGATCAAACTTAGATAAGATTTCACATGCTTATTTCAACTATCATCTACTCTATGTATCACATATCTTGATAAGGCTCTAGACATCTAATCTAGACTATTCTCTCTTCTAGACTGATGTCACTCCTTTTCACTTAGGTTGCATGAACACCTACTACTCTCCTGTGTGAGGGACACATTTTCATATTTACATATATATCATAAAATATTATATAGTTTTTCTCCAAGAAGACGGACGTCAAAGAAAACTGTCGAGGCTTGAGCCGATTGGAAAACAAAACCAAATCAGCAAAATGAGTGTCCCACACACAATAGAATGTCTAGTGCTATGTCACCTAGTGAAATGGTGAGAACGAGATGTAGACTAGTGTAGCTACCCAATACATATGAGATCTATATGGAAAGGGTTTCTCACACTTGTTTAAACCTAGTTCTCGAACATCTAGGTTCTAACTTAGAGGCTAAGTCAAACCTTATTCCTATAGAACAACTTACTAAGTTTCTAAGATTTAAAGTGAAAGGTGAAATTTAGATTTTATGTTTCATGGTGAGCAATTGTTAGGTGTAGCTATTGTTCATTCTTTGATACCAACTGTGACGTCCCCGGATTTTGGCTTCTCCAAACCCTATTGGGAATGAGAGCTCAGAATCCGAAAACATCATCCAATCATATCAGAGAGCGATGCGGAAGCAATATGTGCATACATGAACATACAACCATAACATACTCAACATTCAACCTGAATATTAATTATAACATGAACTATTACAGATTACATTTACACATTGAATAGAAAATTTTACATAAGTATATGAACATGTATGCTAATTAGGATCTTAACACAATAGGTAAACCTGTACAACTTGCTCCCACCCTGTTCTTTTATCTGATGCTATCTCTGAACCTAAAACATACATGAAACAGCGAATCAACATAAAGTTGGTACGTGGTTGAAAGATACTATACTATGCTGGCATATTTAAAATACTTGAAAAAGAAGAAAGAAAAATGAAAGCATTTTTTAAGGTAGAAAATCAGGTAAACCTAAGTTATTAACCATATTTCAATGGACATGTATTACTATGGTGGACTTAGCACAAACATATATTATTGGGCCCTATCTCCACGTACCTTGTACCATTAGGGATCTCCCTGCGTACCTTGTACCATTAGGGAGGTGCTAGTCAACATTAATACTTTCCCTCTCTAATAGGGAGATTAATGAACCATCAGTAACTGCATTCCATTTTCTCTCTTTAGTGTTCTTACTGTTCAAGGCGGAAATGACAATACATATAGATGTACATCCAACAAGATATTCACATACATGCAAGCAATTACTCATAATTATCATCCAGCAAAAACTATTCATATACTTATATCCACGTACTTGAGTTTAGATATTCCTCACATATCCATGATCATCTAGATAAACTAGTCAACACCTGATTTAAAGAAATTAATCATCATTAATATATGTACATCATATTCTTAGTAATTTTAGGTCCAAATTAGGGTTACATCATGTGTATTAAGGGTTCTCTTCATATAACATGCATTCTATGCATCATCATGATCTCATAATTAAATATGGGTTTCCAAATACAGATATGAGCTTACTATGTAAATTTCATCATTTATTGAGCATGCATGTATTTATTACATTTTCTTTAGGGTTTTAGCCCTAATTAGTCATATTAAGAAAATTACATGATTTCGTGTATCAACCTGATCATCACTATCATCAGGTGCATTATAAACATTATTATGGAGTTACTGATATTTTTCCATAATTTTATATCATCATTTGATATTTATTATCCATGAAATAAGCATTACACACCTTACATGATATGACTAATATTTAAGCTTCAAAAGACTGATATTATGCTTTCATTGCATTCTACTCATTTTTCTGAGCATTTTTGGTATCTTGTTTGTAATTTACAGACAAACGAGCTATTTATTATTAATTATTGAAGATTGGACAATAATTTGAGATTTTTACCTTTTCCAGCCACTCGTGTCTCGCCACATGGCAACACAACTCTTCGTTGCAGAGCTGGGTGGAGACTCGCTTGGTTCAGACATGAGCCGACTGGTCTAACCGGATGAATCGATTTCACTTCTCTTCCTATTCCTTTGTGATCGTCTATGAATGCACAAGACCAGGCGTCCGACCTGTGCAAGCGCCGCCACTAGAGGATCTCCAGCGAGGGAAAACAACAGAGCCCTTCTTCTCCAGGTCTTCCTTCTCCCTCACCTTGGGTGTTCTTGCATCCACGTGATCCATGCCCGCTACCACGAGTGTCACGTCCTTAGGTTTATTTGCCGCCTCTCTTCCTTGCACAGGCTGCCGTCGTCAGTCCTTCTCCGGAGTATAACTGTCGGTCGAGTTCTTCCTCAACCTCACGTTCTCCACCTCTAGTCCGACGCCGCCCATCTCTTCGACCTGCTGCTCTCGACGTCTGTGCACACTGCCTCCTGGAAAAAGCTCGTCACTGTGACACTCCAATCTCCGGTATGCTCAAGCTCGCCACCGGTGAGGTTCTGGCGCTGCCGCCATTGGGTCTTGACCCCAAAGAGGGATCGGGCAGGGTCCCCTCCTCCTGGATAAACCTTCCACGGCCAACAGCTTCATCTGTGCTGCACCCTACTATCGGCCTCCAGAAACTTGCCGCCGTTGGCTCTCCTCCGACGAGCGAAGTCCTGCCACCGTAACGTAAGGAATAGGCAAGGTGTCGACGGACGACCCCTCCTTCTACTGCCGAAGCTCCCACGACGCATCCACCGTTGCGAGATCTTCTACTCCCTTCTCAGGTGCTGCTGTGCGGTTGTAAAGGCTCTGGTGACCCATTTTCACTTCTCTTCGTCAGGTCTTGCATACTCACTAGATGAGGAGCTCGTGCTCGTCCCTCATGGGCCTCATGGCTGGTGCTGCATTGTGGATGAAGAGGGATGAGAGTGAGAAGGAAGGATCTCACCCTATAGTCCACGATGTCTGGTTAGTTGGGTTGCTCCTGGAGTTGTGGCGGATCTGAAGACTTATCCCCCAACACTATTAACCACTTGATATGTCTTCCACACGACTTGGTCACCTATACGCCAGCTGGTCTATTGAAAACATTGGTAGGTTGTGATCTTTCAAATGTATCCAAGGGCCATTAGTGTGCCACACCACTCAGCCTGTCACAACTAAAAGATTTGTGCCCCTCTGTTGATTGGGTTGGCTTGTGACGTTATGTGGAAATTGAACTTATTTCTAACTTATTTAAATCAATAGTTCACATCGTTATATCTTAATAGCCACCAATAGGGACCTTGAATTATCCCCAATTTTACACATGGATCCGTTGTCGTATAATTTCTCATCTAGTAATGTTTGAGGCCAAAATTCTATGCTATGATCATGTAAGTACATTCCTCAAATAACCTTATAACTAAGTGGTAAACCTTAATACAAATCTGTTCATCATCAACTCTTGATCAAAAAGTGCAACTTTCATTATATGACCACATTACACCTCTAGGTACATCATTAAAATATTTTACCCCAACATGATTTCAAATATTATATTGAGTATTAGAATCCTAAAGTCTGGGTCATCACAGTACCTCTAGTTCCCGAACGGCAGTACCACCCTAGGAGGGGTTCTCCTAGTTTGTTTCCTCCACTCGAAGACCCTCATGCATACTTATATACTCTATGTGTGAGGGAGAGAGAGAGGATCGATTAAAGAGTTTTAGGGTTCTTGGTGAAGAAAAAGTAAAGTTCTTCTAGGGTTTAATATAAAACCCTGATGTGAGAAATAATTATACCTTATTCTCCATAACTCACTTCAAACTTTAGGAAACTCCATCTACTTTATCATATCCAATTGGAAGGAGGATTACTCCTCAAATAATCCTCAACAATCCTGAAACTTGATTCTTACTATAATACAAATTATTTTCCAAATAAATTACTTAGCACACAATATATCTTGGAATCCCCTTGATTTTCTCCCATACCCTTAAATCAGGATTATCTTTCATATAAATTTATCTAGGACATTTATTTTGGGCACAAGATTCCCTTTTTTCCTATTTTGATTTACTAGGTCTTATATGTGAACTTTTAATTAAATAACACATATCTTTCTCTCCTCATATTATCTTAATCCCATACATTAAGGGAAAGTCCATAATGACTTAAATTCGAGATCATAAGAGAGTTTTCCTCATATGTAAGTTATCTCTTACTAAAGCATATTTTATTCATATTTTCCCTTTCTGAATCTTTTATGCTTTTTATATGGATTCCTTTTACCATTAGAAACCTTGTGGATTCGAAATCTCATACATGATGATCAATCATACATCTTTCCACATATTTCTCATATTTTCATCATTATCTCAATTTCTTTTCTTTTTATGCATTATTTGATTTCACTCAACTTTTCTTTCCTTTTTATCATATAAGTCTAACTCATTAGGGTCCACAAAATTATGCATTTAAAGGAAAGATGATCAAAGTAGTCCACATAATACACATACATCTTACAATTTGATAATCATACATTTTATTGGAGAAATTGCATTTCAAACCAATTAAGCCCAAAAAAATTGGGGTTGTAACAAAATTTAACTACATTTATCTCACTTGTAACTTCCTCTAGATGAGGTCTTTATAGACCGTACTCAGTTGACTCCAATCCTCAACAAGGAGAGGCACTTTTCTTTGACCAAGGACCCCATAATAGCTGACAAACTCTTTAGTAAGTGGATGTCTACTTCATTGAATTCAACGATGCCCTTCCTTCCTTGCCAATTTGCGACCCTTTCATCATAGTTATCCCTCTACTCCCTTATGTTTAGTTTATCAGCACCATCATCACCCTTGTCAGGATGCTCAATATCCTCATGCTCATTATTATTGTGTTCCTGGTCAGATGACATCTATAAAATCAAAAGTAAATGCAAGAAAACAGTCAGATCACAAAAAACTCAGATCAAAGATAAAAATTCAAACCATCACATATAGAAAGTCAGATCATTCCATATAAAAATTCAGATCACATACAAACAAATAAACATATTATATAATGCCAAAAATACAAATCACATATGAGAAGTATACCTTAAACTAATATCCCTTCTATGTGATCTTCATGTATATAGTCATCAGTTTTAGATTCAATATTTACACTTGGTATGGCAACATAAAATGGACTAGAGTTATCATACTTGTTATAGTACTATTCTGCATCAATATGATTTGAAATGAACTGTCTTTTCCCACAAAGAATGACAGACCAATTTTGTTATGTAGGATTGTTGATATAGAATACCTAAATTGCCCGTGATGCCATTATGAAGGGTTCATCCTTCTCGCTTGGCCACTAAAAATTCACTATTGTGAAATTGAGTTCGTCAACTACAACTCCTTTGTTGTTATCATCCCATTTACACCTAAATAATGGAGCTCTAAACTATGTGTAGTCAATTTCCCATATGTCTTCAATGACAACGTAATAAGACATCTTTCTTTCATGTAGAATCTTTCCTTAGCACTAAAAAAATACAATGAAGATGCCTGAAGGGTGACCCTACTATTTTGGACAAAACATTTATCATCTTGACATATTGTGTAGTAGGAAAATCTATTTTATGTCAAACCCTTCATAAGTTGTAACATGGGTCTTTGGCTTTTATGCGAGCTGTTTGCTAGTTTCTGTAATATTATTTGGTGTTTAAGATAGTTGATTGAATACTTTCTTTTCAAACCACATAATAAATGTCTAATTATGCTCTCTAGGAAGCCACATTGAACTGGCTTAGGGATAACTTTTCTTGAGCTTGTTGGTGTGTTTGGTGATATAAATACCCACATTGTCAATCTTGTGTAAAGTATGAAAGTGTGCTTGTTCCCACTACTTATGATTGATATTTATCTACCTTTCTCCCAAGACACATTTTCTAAATTAAACATCAGGGTTTACAACATTAGCAAGAGTTTTGTTGCAACTCAAAAAGTCATTGAAAAAGTCCATAACCTCCCTAGAAATATTACACCTTTGAAAACATTAACGTACTGCTCAAAGGGATACATCCAATGCAAGAATATTGGACCCAACATTTTCACTTCCCTAGTCAAATGGAAAACGAGATGTACTATGATATCAAAGAATGAAGGGGCAAAATAATGCTCAAGTTGACATAGGGTAGTGATCACTTGTTTGTGCAACTTTTCAAGAATCTCATAATCAATTTGTTTTCTACATAGAGTGTTGAAGAAGAAGAAAAGCCTTGTGATTGCAAACCTTAGATGCTTAGTAAGGATACATCGACTAGCCACATGAAATATATGTTGCATTAGAGTGTGACAATCATGAGATTTAAGACCTATCAGCTTCAGATCCTTCATTGATACCAATCTATGGATATTGTCTGAGTATCCATGTGGTACCTTAACATTACACAAGTACTCACAAAAATTTCTTTTATCCTTTGTAAATAAGGTGTAACAAGGAGGAAGATATGTGGGGTGACCTTTGCTAACTTCTTTTGTTAATTCTTTTCTTATACCCATTTCACGTAGGTCCATTCTGCATTTGGTGCCATCTTTAGTCTTACTGAGTATATTCAACAAAGTGCAAGTAATGCTATCACAAACATTGTTCTCAACATGCATGGCATATATATTATGTCGAAGTGTTGAAGAACTCCAATAAGGAAGATCCCAGAATATTAAACACTTTTTGAATAAAGACTTTTCATCTATTGGAGTAGTACATAGTCTCTTACAAAAATGATTTATAATGTTGTTTACTTTTCCAGAAACATTGTCCCCTGACATACGTTTAGGGGCACTCTGTTCCTCAGTTGAGCTATTGAATGTTTTTTCCAACTTTTGTTATGGATGAACCTTTCATAGAAACCATCAAGGACCAAGATATACAATCTTACCACCATGTTTCAGTTTGATAGAATCTATATATTCCTCACATATAGGACATGCCTTGGTTCCTTTAACATTGTAGCCAGACAAGTTCCCATAAGAAGGAAAGTCATTAATAGTGTAAAACAACAATGCACGTAATTTAAACATCTCTCTACGCAAAGCATCATTAGTCATCACACCTTCTCCCCATAGTTTCTTTAGGTCATAAATTAGAGGTTCAAGGTAAACATCAATATCATTTCTAGGTTGTTTGGAACCCGATATCAGAAAGGACAATATGACATACTTATTTTTTCATACACAACTATAGAGGCAGATTGTTTGCAACATTCATGATAGGCCAAGTACTATGTTGGATGCTTAATGTTCCATATGGATTCATCCTGTCAATACAAAGTACAAGTCTTAAATTTCTTTCTTCTTTACCAAATTCAGGATACAAAAAATCAATATTCTTCCATTGCGGGGAATCCATCGCATGCCTTAGGATATTGTCGTTGTTTTTCTTTACCTTTTCATTCCAAGAAAAATTTTGTGCATCTATAGAATTAGCAAACAAGAGTTGAAAATGAGGTGTTATAGGCAGATACAACATCACCTTGCCATGAGACTCGGTTTTGGTCTTACCCTTTGTCATCCTTTTGTACCTAGACACACCACATTTTGGACATTCTTTCAGTTCAATATAGTCCTTTTGAAACAACACACAATCATTGGGGCATGCATGTATCTTCTTAGCCTCCATTCCCATTGGACACAACAACATTTTCATTTTGTATGTTGAGATTTGAACCTTGTTTCCTTCGAAGAGAATTTCTTTCAACAAAGACAATAGATAAGTAAAGCTTTTGTTGCTCCATCTATTGTTATCCTTTAAAGTTTATAATCTCAACACAATTCTCAACTTCATAAACTTAGTAAAACCTAAGTATAATAGTTTCTCAACATTGTGTACATTGTCTCTAAATAAGGGAGGTGGGTCTGTAACATTTACCCCACAACTATCTAGCATCGCATCAACAATGTCTGTTGAAATTGGTTCATTCTCATCAACATTGTTAATCATTTCTTCTTGGACACAAATACAACTACCAACATCTGCATATCTCATACTTGGAATCTCTCCATACCAGTACCATTCTATATAGCCCTGTACAATCCCATTGCACATGATATGATCTTTGATCATGTCACCAATGTCGACTTTCAGGTTGTTGTTACAATTTCTATAGGGGAAATAAAACTTATCTCCAAGTTGTTTTCTAATTTCCTATGAAAATCTTACAAACTGATCGAGACCATTAATAAACTCTAGAGTGCATAGATTTTCTTTAGACATCGATGGTCAATCCATTTTATATGATTAGATGGGAGACAATTAGCTCATCAGGTTGTATCTAGTAAGTTAATTTCAGGTAAACATATGTTTGAATAATTGAGCCCTAATCATGTAGTAGCATTCACATTCATGAACTTGTACCACCTATCCCATTCTTGAGCACTTCGTATCACTAGTAAGTGCATAATGCATGTTTGATTTCAGTAAATTTCTAAAAAAATTCCCCGCAGTTCTCCAAGTACACCAATTTAGATGGGCAAATACCCACCTACATATGTACCCAGAGAACATAGGAGAAATATTGTCGAAATTTATTGAAATCAAACACACATTACACACTTACATCCTAAGTGAAAGGAAGTACTCAACAACAGTCTTAAAATTGGGGACTATCCAAGGTTTACTCCTAATGGGTAAGTCTCAGATGGGTTTTAGGCCAATAGTGTATATGGGTTGGGGTTTTCAAATTAGAGTTTACTTTTTAGAAGTTTAGGGTTTAGGGTTAATAAGGTATATTTATATCAATTTTAATGTAATTCAAATTAATTTAGAACAATCCATATCAATTTTAGTGTATTAATTCTAGGGTGTGATCATTTATCCATACTAACATTTAATTGCTAACATTAAACAATACACTTTTACATAGATTTTAAAATAAAGATTCAAAATTGAACTCAAAATGAATCAAAACAAAAGTCCTTTCACGGTAAATGAACCCTAGATTTACCAAAACTAGGTAAATGATGATAAATTTCACAAGAAGATACTTCTTATTGCATCATAGATTATGATGGAATCCCAAGGGTAAATAATCTATAGTATATCAAAGGTGCATATGAAAAAGTATCTACATTCTTAGGACTAAAGTTCATCCAAAGCCTACTTATAGTATCTAGTTAATTATGCCAAAACTAAATTCAACATTTGATTCTCTATTAGTCAAAAGTAATCAAATCTTCCAAAATTTCGATTTCTCTCTTAGTTATTACATACAAAGGGGAATACAAAATGTACATATGGTCATGATGAATATCCAAACTAATCTAAATGCACACTATAGCAGGAATAATGAAGAGAGGAAGAAGGAGGAGAGGACACACCTATAGTTGTGGTTGGAGATTGTAGAGGTGTCCTCTCTAGCAGGAACTAATAGAGGATGCTTCAACAAGGAGGGTGGCACGAGAAGTTGGTTGGAGAGATCAGAGGCATCATCTATGAAGGATGGCATAAGCAACATGCTAGGGAGCTCAGAGGCACCAATGAAGGAAGTTTCAGAGGAGTCTAGCAGAGGCGAGGCGACTGGGGAGCTCAGAGGAGAACAACGATGGTAGTCGAAGGAGAAAAAAGAGACCCCAATGGTGGCCTATGCTGGTAGGTCCAAGGAGAGTAGAACCAGAGCTCGATGGAACCCTGCTATCATGAGAGAAGTAGCTAATTAGACAATATCGTGGGGAGGGAAAGAGGTTAAAAGGAATTTCGGGCTTAATTAACATGCACAATAGACGTTGGTTATTAAAAAACCCTAAGGTGTAGGATTTAGGTCATCCAGTTGGGAATAAAAATTGTCGAACAAAATAAAACTTTGTTATTGGTTGACCTTGATAAATTGATGCCTAACACGTAACCTAGTGATTCATGCACCATCATTTATAGATAAAAAAATCAATTATAAATATCAAGTGGGGGTGGGTAAATTTTAACGGCAGACAAGGTGTGAACATCTTTCTCATCGAACGTTGTAGAATAGAAATTCCAATTGATTCGCACAGGGCAGATGCCACGTGCATCTCCTTATCCCATCATTTATACAGAAAAAAATGGATGATGTAGGGTTTTTGGAGGCAAATGAAATGCTCACAAAAATTATACATGAAATTATATTTTCTTAGGTGATATATAGCATTAGATATTTTAAGAAGAGACCTATAAAAAGGTACAACTCGTGTTTTTTCAGATGGTCAAATAGCAAAGGTTGTTTGCTTAAAACTAATGATATTAGATAATATCATCAATTGTTTTTGAAAAAACAACCAAGACAATATGTTATATATATATTAGTGGTGCCAAAAAGAATGGCCATCATTCCAAGATGTCAAGAGTTAGGTGTCAGCAAGAACGACCACCATCCAACCCAACCACCACAGTCATGCTCCCCAGTAGGAATATGCTACTTCATTGCCACGGCGACCTTTCTACAAACCCCAAACCCCACATTTAACTTGAAATTTTTCCTTCGTCAACATGCCCATTCCCTCCTACCATCACCATTCTGCTACAGATGACCACAACTGTACTAATCAGAACAGTCATGTTGCTTGTAAATCCTATTTTCATATTCTACCCATATTGAACCCTAGGCTTTTCAAACAACTATATTGTAATGACCCCACCTCCCAGTAAACCCCAATTATGGGAGGCCTAGAGATCAGAGTCGTTATCCCAGTAAACCAGATCAAAGGTTTGGAAATTAATCAATAATAATCAAGAAATTCTACCAACTAAACTAAAATCTGGTATAAAATAAAATTTTGCATACCTTTTAAAAACTTTGGAAATCTACTTCTATCCACAACTTTGGATATATTCTATCTAATCATGCTTGCACTTTATTTCTTATGTTCACAATGTGTCACTTTATTGTTTGTTCATTTTAGGGTTGTATCTAAAATGCCAACAAACAAAATGATGGTCAGCATATAAGAATATGTCGGTATGTGTGGACAACTAAAAGTTCACAATTATGGCTAACAAACTAATTATCACAACCAAGGTAATTAACAAGTCAATTTATGTTTTCATTGTGTCAATCTCTACCGATTTTGCCCTAACCCTGGATTACCCTCTCTTGGGTTTGACTTAAGGCCACCTTCTCAATCTCGAGCTTGGTGCCTAGGGTCACCTATCATGGTTCCCTTTACTCATGCAACGTAGACCACCTTCTCATTCCCAAGCTTGGTGTCTGGGGTCACCTCTCATGGTGCCCATTGGTCTTCCCTCCCTGGCTTGACCTTTTTGCATCATCCATCGGGGTGGCATGTAGGTGCAAGAATACACATTTAAATTACAAGTGTGATAATCATAGTGACTTTATAATTTGCAAGAATGAACATCCAATTGATAGGTTGCATTCAATGCAATTAATCATTTGGAAAACCTTCGAGAAACTATTGTGATTAATCATAATTAACTACATACCTATCAAGATGACTTGAATGCAGAAATAATTCAACCAATCAAGAAACCAAGCAAGCACACACAATTTGATCCTGAAAAAGGCATCCAATTTTTCTATCATTAATCATGTCATCATGATCTATTAATCCTAGTTGTTTCCTAGTGTTATTAGTCCTTTTTAGGGTTTTGAACATAATTAGGGTTCCACTTCATTTTTATTACTTTAAACTCTAATTTTATAAAATTACTTACAAACCCTAATTATTTCATCTTTCTTTCACAAAAGATTCTAAGTTCATCTTTTAGCAACATGAAACCCTAATTTCGGATTATAAGTACTTTTCTTTTCTTTTTCTCATATTTAGGGTTTCTAAGCATATTAATCATCATATTAGGTTTAAAACCCTAAACCTTGCAATTTGATCATCAAAATAGGTTAAAATTTATCTTTATCATTAATCAAATTAATAATGCTCGAATTAACTTATTTGCAAGATTAAATCTATCCTTGATCAACAATTAGGTTTTCCAACCACAAATTAATACTTTTCCATCAAAATTATATACTTTTGCAAAAATATACTGATTTAGGTTCCCAAACTATTTTTAACGTATCCCTCGTATTTTTATAATCAATTTTCATGTATTAACTTTCCTCATCCAAGTTTTTTATCAAAAGATAAGATTTTAACAAGAAAATCCCTTTTTCTTATTTATCAGCAATTTTCAGAAAAGCGAGGATCGCTGGATGTGTGGTCCACTGGTCCACTAAGGATCCAACATCTGAGGATGCGTTGGCCCAAATTTGAAATTAAAAGAATGTGAAGGAAAAAATTGCCCTTACCTGTATTGAAGGCACGACGAGGGTAGGTTGGTAATTTTATGGAGTCTCCTTCTTGTTCAACCTTGTGACCTCACTACTGTTGTGAGGATCAACTTTGTAGTTGACTTCTCGATTCTATTCTCCTGCGAGCACGCCAAACGTATAGGGAGCTTCTCCTCCCTCCATCGAACTCGAATAGGGCTCCAATTGCAGGCCAAGATCACATCGTGGCCCTCTCCTACTCACCGGACTCCGGTGAGGTTTGTTGACGTGACGAGGGTGAAGGTCAGGACGAAAGGATCAATTGAAGGCACTAAAACACTCCTTGCGCACTTCCACAGAGGTTAGGGTAGAAAGAGGATGTGATGGTCTCTCATTCACTGTCCCCTATATATAGGGTCGAGGTAGGTTCCTACCGAATTGGGAATTCTCCCAATAGGCGGCCAATCCTTACAAAGTAGGGTTGGTTTTCCTCGATTTCACCCTCTGAATCCAAATGAATCATCATCGGGCATGCACACTCTCTGGATCATGAGAAAACCTGAGAGGAAAATCCCTCTATAACTCGTAGAGTCCCATTCCTAGTGGGACTTAAATGATGAGCACCATGCATCAGATCAAGATCCAACAGTCCTCCTTGCTCGTGATCAACCAAAAGGAAATACATATTCCTATTTGCAAAATAATGCTATATTTTTGGGAAAATCATATCTACTAAACCATAGCTCCTTTTTATCTCAAAATTTAAGGGAAAGTTCATCTTGACATTATCTAGCTATTTACGAAATTTGGGAAACAAATTCTAATGGATGAGAAGGTTTCCTTCCCTCCCAAGTTATCCTTTAATTAATCCAAAATTAATTAGTATTTCTTTTCCCTTTGCTATTATCTTTTTATTTTGGGTCCCTTGGACCTGAAGAAAACCTAAAGGCATGAATTCCAATATTGGAGAATATTTACATGCCTTTATCCTCTTATCTATTTCTATTTCACATATTCTCCTTTTATTTAATTAAATCATTTTCCTTTTTATTTCTCTTTTCTTTTCAATTGGGCTCAATGGCCAACATGCCCAATATCAATCAATCAAGGCCATTTCACAAGAACTCCATCACAAATCAAAGAAATAGATTTCATTTATTATTTAAAAGAGAGTTACACTTTTCATTATATACTTAGGAAATTGAGGTTATAACATCCTCCCCTCCTTATCAGAATTTTTCCCTCAAAATTCAAACAATCAAACAAACAAATCAGGGTATGCTTTCTCCATGTCTGCCTTCAGCTCCCATGTGGCGTCATCCTCTCCATGGTTCCTCCAAAAAACCTTTACCATCTCTATATTCTTGCATCTAAGCTCTTTCACCTTGGTATCTGGAATCCGCAAAGGTGTCTCAGGATAAGTCAGCTTCCCTTGAAGCTCAATAGGTTTAATGCTCAGTACATGACTTGGATCTTGCACATATTGCTTTAGGTTGGACATGTGAAACACATCATGCATCATGCTATACTGAGGGGGTAACACAAAATGATATGCAACTTCACCAATCCGTTCTAACACCTCAAACGGACCCACGTATCAGGGAATCAACTTTCCTCTGTTCTTAGCTATAGCTCGAAGCGGTCAGATTTTCAAAAACACATGCTCTCCCACAATGAAATGCACGTCAGTCTGCTTTGCATCAGCATATGACTTCTGTCGATCCTGGGCTCTCTTCATCCTTTGCTTGATCAAAGCAACTTTATCAGCATACACTTGGATCTCATCTGACCTCAAAAAGTTCCTTTCACCCATATCATCCCAGTGAAGTGGGGACCAACACGGTCTCCCATACAAATCTTCATACAGAGGCATCCCGATACTGGCTTGGTAGCTGTTGTTGTAGGCAAACTCATCTAAACGTAAATACTTCTCCCATGAGCCACCCCAATCGAGCACACAAGCTCTCAACAGATCTTATAACGTCTGGATTGTCCTTTCTGAATGAACATATCTCTGGGGTGATATGCGATACTAAACTTCAACCTAGTACCAAGTTCTTGTTGAACTTGCTTCGACAGCTTGGAAGTAAACTTTGGATCTCTATCAGAGATGATCGATCTAGGTACACCATGCAAACACACTATCTCTCTAATATATAGCTCAGCTAGGTCTGACACCATAGCTGTGGTATTTAAGGCAAGGAAGTGTGCTGACTTGGTAAGACGATCTACCACGACCCATATCGCATCATGACCTTTCTTGGTCCGGGGTAGACCCACCAAAAAATCCATGGTGATCTGTTCCCATTTCCACTCTGGAATCTCTATCAACTGTAAAAGCCCGCCGGGTCGTTGGTGTTCATCCTTCACCATCTGTCACATAAGACAACTGGCCACACATGCCGTAATGTCTTTCTTCATTGCTGGCCACTAGAAAAACCTCTGCAAGTCATTGAACATCTTAGTAGTTCCTGGGTGTACTGTGTATTTGGATCCATGAGCCTCTTGTAAGATACATTCCTTTATCGATGAATCTGCCAGAACCCACATGGGATTCTCAAACCTGATTCCTCCGTCTACTCCCACAGATAGACGAGTGTGTAGCTTCATCATTAAACCTTTCATCTTATATATCTCTTCACTGGTTAACTGTGCTGCTATGATCTCATTTAACAACTCAGATTGAATCTGGATATTAGCCAAACGAACTCAATCTTCTAGCGGTTGTGGAGTCCACTCCACCAGCTCCTCCAAACTTTTCCACTGTCTGGACAAAACAACTGCACACTTAAGTTGTTTCCGACTCAAAGCATCTTCTACGACATTCACCTTACCAGGATGATAGGCGATGGTGAAGTTGTAATCCTTCATATACTCCATCCATCGTCACTGTCGTAGGTTCAGGTCTCTCTAGGTCAGCAGGTATTTCAAGCTCTTATGGTCGGTGAAGATATCGAAGGTAGCACCGTATAGGTAATGCTGCCATATCTTCAAGGCATGGATAATAGCAGCTAGCTCTAGGTCATGTGTCGGATAATTGACCTCATTGGGCTTGAGCTGTTGCGAAGCATATGCAACCACATGCCGATTCTATTCCAACACACATCCAAGTCCCATCTTGGAAGCATCAGTGAATATCATGAAACCCTCATTTCTAGAAGGTAGAGTCAACACAAGGGCGGTAGTCAACTTCTCCTTCAACTCCTAGAAGTGAGCTTCAAATATTTCAGACCACACAAGCTTCACATCCTTCTGGGTTAACATGGTCAGCGACAAAGTAGTCTTTGAGAAATCCTTGATGAAGTGTCGGTAGTATCCGGCTAACCACAAGAAGCTCTGAATCTCAGAGGGGTTCTTTGGTGCTAGCCAATCTCGAACTGCAGATACTTTGGCTGGATCTATGGTGATTGTCCCTCCTGAGATGATGTGTCCAAGAAACATGACTTGGTCTAACCAAAACTCACATTTCGAGAAATTTCCGAAAAACTTATGCTTTCTCAGGATATCAAGGACTCTACCCAAGTGGTCACGGTGTTGGGATAGGTCATCTGAGTACACCAAGATGTCATATTTGAACACTATCACAAAAGAGTCAAGGAAAGGCTGGAACACACTGTTCATGAGGTTCATGAAGACACTAGGTGCATTGGATAATCCAAACGGCATGACCACAAACTCATAGTGGCCATAGTGGGTTCAAAAAGCCGTTTTAGGTATATCCTCACTCCTTACTCTCACCTGGTGGTATCCTGACCTCAAATCGATCTTGGAGAAGACTCAATCTGATTTGAGTTGGTCAAACAAGTCATCTATTCTAGGCAAAGGATACGTATTTTTTATGGTTCCCTGGTTAATCATCTGATAGTCAATACACAACCAAAGAGACCCATCCTTCTTTTTCACAAAGAGGACTGGTTCTCCCTAAGGTGATGTACTAGGCCGGATAAAGCCTTTATCCAACAACTCTTGCTACTGGGTTTTTAACTCAAGAAATTCTACAGGGGCCATTCTATAGGGTGCCTTAGATATTG
This sequence comes from Alisma plantago-aquatica, assembly GCA_963693085.1. NCBI lineage: Eukaryota > Viridiplantae > Streptophyta > Magnoliopsida > Alismatales > Alismataceae > Alisma > Alisma plantago-aquatica. The sequence goes on from OY856414.1 coordinate 544,951,655, forward strand.
GGTTAGTCCTAGGAGCTAAATCGATGGAGAAATCTACCTCTTTCTCAGGGGGAATTCCTAGTAGATAATCCAGAAACACATATGCATACTCCCGAACCACCTCTATCTCCTCTAAGGATAGCCCCTTAACTTCAGGTACGATAACTATGGCTAGGTAGGCTCGACAACCTTTGGATAGCATCTGTTTATCTTTCAAAGAGAACACATAAAGGCTAGTTGTCGTATCCCTCCTTCCTCAAATGGTCAAGTGTGTATGGCCAGTCTTTCTAATAAGATTTTTCTTCTCTCTAAAGTCAATCTGGGCTCTATAGGTGGAAATCCAATCCATACCAATGATTACATCAAAATCATTCATATCGAGAAGGATGAAGTCAGTGGGAAGCTCATGGTTCATATACTTAACTGGAAAAACAAGGGTTTTCAAAAGAGAGGTATAAATACGACCACTCGTGGTTGTGACATCCAAAACATAACCCAAATCCTTGATATCCAAACCAAGCATAGTTACTAGATTTCTCGAAATAAAAGTATTAGTAGAACCAGAATCAAAGAGTGCTTTTACATTTTGTCCCATGACTTCCAATAGGCCTACATAGTTTATACCACATTAGAAGGCGATTACATGATCTACTGAACTAAAAGGAAAAATGTACGGGTTATTACCCTCGATCAGCCTATTAGCATTCGCCTGAGCTTCTTCATTGTTGATGGCGAACACTCTAGCTTGCCTTCTCTCTCTAGCTAGGGGTGCTCCGGCTGGTGCTCCTACTGGAGGTGCTACAACGACTGGTTGTGTTGCAACAGGCTGTGACCCCAAAGGTCCTCTTGGGTTGGGCTTAGGGCAATTGGCAATGAAGTGTCCCTCTTACTGACATCTGAAACACACCTTCTTCTCAAAATGACACTTCCCATGATGTGTCCATCCGCTGGTACGACACTGCTGGAGGTGACCACGTGGCTTGCCTTTGTGCCCATGCTTGCTTTTTGTTGTGGTTGCATCCTTATCCCTTCTTATGTTCATTCCTCTACCCTTGAGCTCCTTCAGTGAAACCTAGGTATCCTTTGGAGGGATTCTGTACAGGCATCATCATCCTTTCCATGTCCAAGGTGGTGTTGTAGGCTTCAGAGAAGGTATTTGGCTTACTAGCCATCACATGTGGCTTGATGGCAGGGTGCAGACACTCTATGAAGTGGTACGCCCTTCTTTCTTCATCCATCATGTGACCAAAATGTTCTAGGATGCGGAACTTGTGACCAAAGTGCGCAACTGACGAGCTTCTTTGAGTCATGTTGGTGAACTATCGCTCCTTCTCCTTTTTGGCTGAGATGGGGATGTATCTGGCAGTGAAGATGGTCTTGAAATCGGTCCACGCCATCAGTTCTACACTTAGGTCTGTTCCTGTGACATGGTTCTCCCACCATATCTTGGCTGCACCTTCCAAAAGGTGAGTAGCAAACAGAACGTTCTTGTTTGGAAGTACTTCAAGAATACAAAATCCATTCTCGACTGCAAGCAGCCAAGCTTCCACCTTGTCGATCACTTCAGACTTATCTTCTCCCTAGAACTTCTCGATGTTCAGCTTGATGAAGTCCAAGATGGTGGCTCCCAGTCGAGGATGAATAGGTAGTGGCTCGCCATTCTCATCTTCAGCTATGTCCCTGAGGGCTAAGGCATGGATAGCTTCAGTAAACCATTTCTATTGCTCCATCCACCCCACATCCGTTGTGCGGACTACCATAGATGGTTCCAGACCACCAGCCTAGTCCTCCTCCATCTGGGCTACCTCCTCGTACACATGTTTTTTCTCATATCCTGGTCCCTCCTCTTGTTCAAGGTTGCTAAAGGGTATTGGGTCAGGGTTGGGGGCCTCATGAGTAGTTCCTTCAGGTCTCTTTCTCTTATTTGAGGTTTCACCACCATGGTTCCGCTTCCTTTTCTCAGAAGACCCATTCTCTTTGCGGAGAGGCCCACCATTGTTGGTGGCAACCGGAATAGCCATAGTCTTTGTACGAGCCATCTACATAAGCACACAAACAAACCTTTAGTCTATATTTAACTAATTATACTTATGCCAATGCCATCTTAATTATGTATCTTTTATTACTTTGGTGGAGGATTCCTTAAACCTTATCAACCTTACCCATACCTCAAGAGGGTGAGGATGAGAGAGAAAATCCTAATCCTTAAAATCCTTAATAGAATTTGAGTTGAGAAGGGATGAGTAAGATGAGAGAGTCCTAAAGATATCTTATTTTGAGTCAAATCCTAAGACATTGGCCAGGCAGTCACACAATCTGGGAGACCTCATATTCTGACAAGTGGTGCGGAGGAAAATATTGCCAGCCCCCAGACGTGATCCTTTTCTTGACACCCTTGTCTTTTGAAAAATCCTCTAATAACTCCCTCGGTTCTATAGAATTTGTAAAATTTAATAATTATTAAAGATTAAATGAGGAACATATGCTTTGATACTAATTGTAACGACCTTGCCTCTTGGTCTCCCTTAATTGGGGGTTACCGAGAGGCGGGGTTGTTACATATATATATCATAGTGGCAAATGGTAACTGAAGGTTATCCTCCCTAACATTTACTATAAAATACATTAAGCCACCTAATCTCTCCCACCTGCTTCCACTTCCTTTCCAACATATTTGACCTCAAAACCCTAGTTTTCTAAGGTTTTGGCAACTTCTGTCCACATTTCCATGACATCCAACCACCAAGGAGGTAGAAGGACGAGCTGTTGTTGCTAGAGGTGAAGTTGAAGATGACTTTCACAAGCTTCCATTTTTATTCCCCTCCCTACTTCTTCTTTTTTTCCATTTTTTGTTCCATAATTTGTAACGATCCCACCTCCCGGTAACCCCCAATTATGGGAGACCAAGAGGTCAGAGCCATTAACCCAATTAATAGGATCAAAGGTTCAACAAATAATCAATAACAATTATCAAATTCTACTAACTAAACTGAAAGGCTGTAATAAAATAAAACTTTACATACCTTTTTCAAAAACTCAGATATCTACTTCTATCCACATCTGGAGTCTATTCTAACTGATCCTCTTTTGAACTTTAATTCATATTTAATTCCACATATGCCACTTTACTATTTGTTCTTTTCACTTGAACCTAAAAAGCCGACGAAAAAAACATCAGTCGGCATAAATAAATCATGTTGGTATGTGGGGGAAACAATAATCATGCAATTATATGTAGCAACATATTATACTTGACTATGATTTAACAAACAACTTTACGTTTTAAATATAACTGCATGATCCATACATATCCAATCCTCTGCGCTGTCCCTACAGTGGACCTGGATGCTACCTTCCTTATGATAGATCCCCATTAAACCCCTCATGATCCTACCTAACAGGTGAATCAATTTCTAGGGTTGAGTCACATGGCACTACCCGTAGGTAGCCCACTCCTTAACTCATGGTGTGCTAGAGAGTCTCATGGCACTACATGTGGGTAGCCCAATTCCTAACTCATGAAAGCCTAGACCTTACTCTAGGTTACCCTTTTTAGCCTTTGCAAAGCCACAGAGGAGGACCCAGATCTAAGCCAGTTATATATATATATATATATTTATAGTGATAATCATAGTCACTTTATAGTTGCATGAAATAAAAGTCATCCAAGCAGTTATTTTCAGGTAATCGATAAAACTTCTGGGAATCACTGTGAAACTAAAGCGATTATCCATAAGCGTAACCACATACCTATCAGCCTGATTTGAGATAGAATAATCCAATCAATCAAAAACTCTAAATAGGCAAGCAAGCACACAATGCGATCCTAAAATATGCATACCATTTCCTATTATTGATCATGCCATCAAGATCTATTAAACCTAGCTCACTTCCTAGGGTTTCTTGTTCACTTTTAGGGTTTCCATTGCAATTAGGGTTCCTCTTCATTTTTACTCTTTTAGTCCCTAATTGTATACAATTACTCGCAAACCATAATTATCTCATCTATTCTTCACGAAAGATGTTAAAGTTACCTTTTAAAAACATAATACCTTAATTTCAGATAAAAGGCACAATTAAAAGTCCATTAAGTCTATTATGCCTCTTTTACCTTAAAACTACCATTTTTATCCTTTTTAATTCATGGAAAAATTATTAGGCCTTACTATCATCTTTGGTTCCTTCCGGATTAACAACTCGTAGTTCATTAACATCTAATTCACATATGAACTCTATTTATCTTTAATTCCACCTTTATCCTTTAGAAAACCCTAATTTCCATATTAAGGGTATTTATCGACAATTAGGAACCTCTATACTCAACATAGCCTAGACCCATCATATCCCAACTTTAATCATGAAATTGAACAATTAAAGTCATTAAGAGTCATAATTACCATCATTAGGGTTTCAAGGCCCATTAAAGCATATGTATGTACGTGAAACTTTAAATTAAGCCAATTACATGTAAGGTTCATCCTTTTTGTTGTTAATGCACCTTTTTACAATTTACAGGTTAATATCAACTTTAAACCCTACTTACTACATTAATCATCTCAAAATAGGGTTTCATAATCATTAATTCATTATAGTTGATAACTTCCATTACTTTTCGAATTTCAAGAGGAATTAGATTCTAAATATATTTTCGTTGGATTCCCCTCGTTTTTTTGAGCAACTTTCATATTTTATTTGTATCCATCCGAGCTACCAATAATTAAATATGATTCTTGCAAGATATTACTTACCAGAGCCAATCAGAGGGCGCCATGTGTCCCTTTCCATGCAAACTGACTTGTATGTTTGGAAACATAACTAAATGATGATTATACCCTCATTTAAGTGATCAGTGCTTCAGCCCGAGAAGGTGCAATTCTGTCCAATGGCCGATAGGTTGTCTTCAACCTCCCGATCGATGTTGTTATGCCGAGCGCTGCACTTGGCACGACTCTTGCTCCCAGTTCTGGACCCAAACTTCACCGGAACTACAGCCCCTGCCTCCGCTGTGCTCATGTCCACCTAGGACACCATCATATTGCGGCCATGATGGCCGGTTACTCGCGTGCAAAGGCCGCAAAGTGTGGCTGCTCTTGCAGCCGTGCTACTACTACTGCACATGGCTAGGGAGAAGGGATGGCCACCGAGCATCCCCATTGATTTCGTGGGAGTAGCACACCTTCGTCTCACCTTCTCCATGGCCCTTCATTGCTCCAGGATATGAACTACCCTCTCTTCTAGGGTTTCGAATGAAAAGAAGCAAGAAGAAGATGAGGAAGAGAGAGGAAGATGTGGGATCTCTCCTGGACTCAAACCAGGGTTCTACCCTTTATAGATGGGTGAATATCCATGCCCTAAGATAACCATGTATGAGTTAAAGAGTTCTTTTCCCAATAGGAACCCAAGTTCCTTCATTAGGAAGCAAGCTTCACTCTCCTAATTATCTCTTTAATATTCTTTATTTCATGGATAATTAGAAATACGAAAATTATATCTTTCATTATCTCCAGCCTTGACTTTTAGTCTATTGGCCACAAAATTCTATTTTCTTAAAGAAAATAACATCTCTTTTTGATATCATCAAAAAGTCATTAATAATGTATCACATTATATTCTTATTTTGTTATTATTTGCCTTTTCTCTTTCTTTTTCCCCACTGGGGCTCCTTAGACCCCAAGAACCTCTAATATTTAGAAATCCTTTTTAGTGGATACTCATTATCCTTCTAGATGCATCTATATCCATTATTTCTCATTATCTTGTTTATTTCTTATCAAAATATCTCTTCTTAAGGATTTCTCTTTACATTTCTTTTTATTTTCCTCATTGGAATTCCTTAAAACATTAGGAATCCTTTGGATATGAAAATCTACCAAGGATAACTCAATTATACCTCTTTCCACTTATTTTCCACATTTTATCATTGTATTCAATTTCTTTCTTAATAAAGAAATGCTTAATTGATCTTTTCTTTTCGTGTTGCACTATTTTTGTAACTTTGGACTCCTGGGAACCAAAGGAACCCAATAGGAATGAAATCCACCTTTGGATTATATTCTCTTTCCTTCTAGAGGTTTCTACATCTTCCTTTTATCCATTTCTTATTAATAATGGAGTTTCTTTTATCTTATCCTTGTTATTGGGCCCAATAGCCAATTAAGCCCACAAAACAACCAACAAGGCTATTGTAGACAAAATCCTTTTATTCAAAACAAATTATATCATTATTTGTTCAAATATCTTTAATAGGAGAAATTACATTTCTCACCAAAAGAACCCAAAAATTGGGGTTGTAACATCCTTCCCCTCTTATAGGAATTTTGTCCTCAAAATTCCATCAAGCAAACAAACAAATGAGGATAAGACTTTTCCATGTCCATCATTGGCCCCTATGTGGCTTTTCCCTATCCATGGCGCTTCCAAAGAACATTTATCATCACATATTCTTTTCTATGAGTTCTTTCACCTTGGCATCTATAAACCTCATAGGTGACTCAGGTCATTTCAGCCTCCCTTGGGGCTCACAAGGTTCATTGCTCCGCACATGGCCCATGTACCTCACATAGTGCTCTAAATTGGACACATGGAACTCATAATACATCACATTATCCTGAGGGGTAAGGGAAAACTTAACCTTCTCCACCAAACCATCTCAAAAAGAACCCATGCATCTGGGACTCAACTCTCTTAGCTATAACTTAGAGGGGTCGGATTTTCATGTCACATATTCCCCCACAGTGAACTACATGTTAGTCTACTTTGCATCATCTTATGACTCATGTCATCCCTGGGCTCCTTTTAGCCATCGCATGATCAAAGCGACTTCATCTGCACACACTGTGGTCCTTTCTTGACCTTCGCGAGGTCCCTTCACCAACATCATGGTGACCGACACAACCTCCCTTACAGAGCCCCTTTACATCCCGACACTGGCTATGGTGGTTATCATCACATCTTATAGAAGGCTGCACGAGTACACATGCTTTCATCAGACCCTCTAGTCTGGATTGTACTAACCATTAGTGAGGGGTGATTATACTAACATCGAGTTATTCATGCATCTACTTCCACCTTATGGAAGTGTATCCTTAGGTTATAGTCAAGAACCATTGAACTCGCATCATAGTGCAGTTGAACTATCTCTCTTTCATATGTAGTTCAATGGGATTTGTCCCTTGGCAGTAGTCTTTTCTTTCTCGTGTCATCTAGGTAAGGTGATCTACCATAACCCATATTGCATTTTGACCTTCCTTGGTCTAGGGGAGACTTACCACAACATTCATAGTGCTCCACTCCCATTCCCTCTCGGGGACTCTTTATCCTCTATATCAGTAACTGGGTTACTAGTGTTCGTCCTTCACCTTTTGGCTTGCATAGAAACATACCCCATGCAACTTCATCTTAGGCACCCAAAGTACTACTGTCACTTATTGTCTTGGTAGTACCATGGTATATGGTGATCTTAAATCATGATCTCCTGTATGTCATGATTCCTCAAGATCGATTCCTCAGAAACCCTAAACTACTCTCATCAGGGTTTTATCATTTTCCTATCCAAAGAAGTACATCTGAGGTTGTACAACCATCCTTTTATTGCATCAAGGCCTAGGCTGGCCAAAAAACTACTAACTTGTTCAACAAACTTCGTTAGGGTTATCCACACATATCTCCTTTTCAAACTTAGGGTTAGCCCAACAACTTCTTTTAGCCTCTAGCTAAACTAGGCAGCTACATTTCAACCACATCACATCCTTAGGTGATAGGAAATATTGAAGACATACACCTTCACTTATTATCTCAGCTTAAACTCTCAGTCTATCGTCATAAGGAACACCCTGAGCTCATCTTCTTGATAATCAAACTCAAGCTTGTATCACTTGCTAATTTCCACATAGCTCATGTTATAACATCCTCACAAGATGATTACCTTAATTCTCTTGAGGTTTATAAACCATATACACATCATTTACTCCACAAGGGTATGTTATCATTTCTGTCCTCATACCTCATAGGAACGTTCCAACTCACATCATCTTTATCCTTGGTGTATGGCATGCGTGCTCTCCTATCTCTCACTCCCATAATAAGAGGAAATAAGCATTTGGCGGCTGTCCAAACACAAAGTTCTTCCTGTTCAAAGAGTAGAGATGGTACATCCCACCTTGCCAGTACACCTACAAATTTAAGTTGAAACATGAAACTTATGTCTCTATATCACAATCATTTTGATATCAAAGTTACTCCATGAAAAATTAGTTTTGAACCTACTTGAGTCACCACACAATCATTGGTCATATCCTCTAGGTCTATAGGGTGCCAACACTTTTGAGGTCATCCCTCTTCCGTTATGCACCTAGAGAGTGCCCTGCACATCTGCCCTTTGGGTCCCATCAGTTCATGAAGGTGATCAATCTCCTAACCCATGGCCCTCAGAAAATGACAGTTGTTACCTCCCGACCCTATGGTCATGTGCAACTAGGGAATTAGACAACTCCTTCTTCCATCGGTCTTATCCCTACCTGAACCTAGGATAGACTTAGGATTATATTATAGTACATGTCCAATTAGAACCTTAGCCAATCCTTCATCATCTCTCTCAACATTCATGGGTTGTATTTCATCCTTTCATAGGGGTCATGGTGACCTGCCTATCTTGGTTAGGCCCCATACCGATTACCTCTATGGTAACACATCACATGCACTTAGAGATGGTTATCTATGGGTCTACTGGTTCATTCTTACTATGTGCTTTTCACTTATCTTCTCAAGATCCTATTGAGACCTCTTTAGGTTACCTCAAAACCAACAAAACCGGTATACACCCTACAAAAGGGTCCCTCTCCCAGGATGGGAGGAAACTACACCTTAATAACAAAGGTTACAAACATGCTTAGGTCTAGGGTTTACATCCACCTGAGCATGCTTAACCCTAGTAAGATACTAAGGCACAAGCAGACCACCTACTAAACCATGCTAGGTCATACTTGTTCTCATACTCAACATTGGATCAAGATCATACCTTCCCATGTCATCAACTTATCTTGAGGGGTTCATCAAACATACCTTAAACTCAAGCAGTTTCCCCTTCCTCTAGACACGAGGAGTAATTTGCTAAAATCTATAAAACTCGAATCTCATCATGAGCATTAGGTACACCACTTCCCCCCTTAGGCCTAGGAACCCTAGGTTCACTTAGATGTCCAACTACATGCTCAACCTTTAACCATGAAACAAGCATGTCCAAGGTATGCCATGAACGTCCCATGATCATTTTGTTTGAACAACACTTCAAAGTGGAGTCCTCCTCAAGGACAACCAACTAGGTATAAAGCCTCATAACTGATTACTCAAACCTCCTCATGGTCTAAGACACTCTTTTTTTTAACTCCAAAGGTAAACATCTATACCATAGGCAACCAAGATACCGTAAGCCTCCAGGGATCATGCATGAGGCAAGAACAACCATTTACTTAGGTCACATCATCCTCAACTCCCCACTATTCCTCATATCTTGGAGTCTAAGCTTCCAACCTTCTTGTTTGGGTCCTGCTCTCTCTCTAGATCTACTATTACAACCAACCTCACTATTAGGGGTCCTCTCTCCATGAAGATGGATCAAGCTCACAAGCATACCCCTACTTGGGTGAAGCCTATGTTCAACTTATTTTTGCTCAAGATTATTCATAGTTCTTTATGCTTATCTCATAAGTTATCCATCATACTCTCCTGGACAGGGTTTTAGCCTACTACTCGCACCATTGACGTACTCTAGGTGCATACTATGCCCTAGATGCATAAGCCCATAGGGTTTCTATAGGTCCTTTTGTAACCTCATCAATGAAGGAACTATCCTTCTCTCTAACATGCATGACTCTTTCAAAGGTGCTAGGTCATCCAACCTCTCATGGATCATACGGGCATCCAAAAGCATGCTCACTCATCTGGTCTATCATGACATCATGTCATCATGCCATCTCTCTCTCTAACCACCACTTAGGGTTAGGGTTAGCATCATCCTCAAAGGATGTGCCATGTCTCTACTTATGATGGAGGTCTCTGCCTCCAAGACTACCTTTCTCTACTCATCCTCCTGACAAGAAGGTCTAGCCTCAAGTCTCTCCTGAGGGCAATGACAACTCATGTCATACGACCTAAGCATGTATCTATTCTTTAGTTTACACTTAATCTATTAAGATTATGTCTATGACATCTTAATTACATGCTTTTCATTGATTTGGTGGAGGATTCCTTAGACCTTATCAACCTTACCCATACCTTAAGAGGGTGAGGAAAAGAGAGAAAACCCTAATCCTTAAGGTCCTTCAAAACATTTGAGTTGAGAAGGGATGAACAAGATGACAGAGTCCTAAATGTATCTTATTTCGAGTCAAATCCTGAGACTTTGGCCAGCCAATCATACTAATCCGAGAGTCCTCGTATTCCGACTAGTGGTGCAGAAAAAAATCTTGCCAACCCCCAGACGTGATCCTTTTCTAGACACCTATATCTTTCAGAAAATCCTCTAATAACTCCCTTGAGTTCTACAGAGTTTGTAAAATTTAATAATTATCAAAGATTAAATGAGGAACCTAGGCTCTAATACCAAATGTAATGACCCCGCCTCCCGGTAACCCCCAATTAAGGCAGAACAAGAGGTCAGAGCCATTATCCCAGTTAACAGGATCAAAGGTTCGACAAATAATCAATAACAATTATCAAATTCTACTAACTAAACTGAAAGGTTGTAATAAAACAAAGCTTTGCATACCTTTTTGAAAAAGTCGGATATCTACTTCTATCCACATATGAAGTCTATTCTAAATGATCCTCTTTTGAACTTTAATTCATATTTAATTCCACATATGCCACTTTACTGTTTGTTCTTTTCACTTCAACCTAAAATGTCGACAAATAAAACGTCAGTCAGCATAAATGAATCATGCTGGTATGTGGGGGAAGCAATAATCGTGCAATTAACTGTAACAACATATTGTAGTCAACTATGATTTAACAAGCAACTTTACGTTTTAAATATAACAACATGATCCATACATATCCTATCCTCTGCGCTATCTCTACAGTGGAACTGAATACTACCTTCCTTATGGTAGATCCCCATTAAACTCCTTATGATCATACCTAATAGGTGAATCAATTTCTAGGGTTGAGTCACATGGAACTACCCGTAGGTAGCCTACTCCTTAACTCATGGTGTGCTAGAGAGTCTCATGGCACTACACGTGGGTAGCTCAATTTCTAACTCATGATAGCCTAGACCTTGCTCTAGGTTACCCTTTTTAGCCTTTGCAAAGCCACAGAGGAGGACCCAGATCTAAGCCAGTTATATATATATATATATATAGTGATAATCATAGGAACTTTATAGTTGCATGAAATAAAAGACATCCAAGCAGTTATTTTCAGGCAACTGATAAAACTTCTGGGAATCGCCATGAAACTAATGTGACTATCCATAAGAATAACTACATCCCTGTCATACTGATTTGAGACAGAATAATCCAATAAATCAAGAATTCCAAATAGGAAAGCAAGCACGCAATGAGATCCTAAAACATGCATACAATTTCCTATTATTCATCATGCCATCAAGATCTATTAAACCTAGCTCGCTTCCTAGGGTGTCTAGTCCACTTTTAGGGTTTCCATTGCAATTAGGGTTCCTCTTCATTTTTACTCATTTAGTCCCTAATTTTATACAATTACTCGCAAACCATAATTATCTCATCTATTCTTCATGAAAGATGTAAAGTTACCTTTTAACAACATATTATCTTAATTCGGAAAAACGGCACAATTAAAAGTCCATTAAGTCTATTATGCCTCTTTTACCTTAAAACTACCAGTTTTATCCTTTTTAATTTATGACAAGATAATTAAGCCTAACTATCATCTTTGGTTCCTTCCGTAAAAACAATTCATAGTTCATTACGATCTAATTCACATACAAACTCTATTTATCATTAATTCCACCTTTATCCATTAGAAAACACTAATTTCCATATTAAGGGTATTTATCCACAATTAGGAACCTCTATACTTGAAATAGCCTAGATCCATCATATCTTAACTTTAATCATGAAATTGACCAATTAAAGTCATTATGAGTCACAATTACCATCATTAGGGTTTCAAATCCCATTAAAGCATATTTATGCACATGAAACTCTAAATTAAACCAATTACATGCAAAGTTCATCCTTTTTGTTCTTAATGTACCTTTTTACAATTTACAGGTTAATATCAACTTTAAACCCTACTAAATACATTAATCATCTCAAAATAGGGTTTCTTAATCATTAATTCATAATAGTTGATAACTTCCATTACTTTTCTAATTGCAAGAGGAATTAGATTCTAAGTATATTTTTAATGGATTCCCCTCATTTTTTGAGCAACATTCATATTTTATGCATATCCATCTGAGCTACCAATAATTAAATACAATTTTTTCAAGATATTACTTACTAGAGCCAATCAGAGGGTGCCATGTGTCCCTTTCCTTGCAACGTGACTTGTATGTTTGGAAACATAACTGAATGACGATTATACCCTCAGTTAAGTGATCGGTGCTTCAGCCTGCAGAGGGGCAATTCTGTCCAATGGCCAATAGGTTCTAGAACCAAACTTCACCGAAACTGCAACCCCTACCTCCACCATGCTCATGTGCACCCGGGGCCGCCTTCAGATCACGGCCATGATGGCCAGCTACTCACGTGCAAAGGCCGCAAAGTGCGGCTACTCTTGCAAATGTGCTTCTAGTGCTGCACATGGCTAGGGAGAAGGGATGGCCACTGATCGTCCCCATTGATTTCGTGGGAGTAGCACACCTTTGTCGCACCTTCTCCATGGCCCTTCGTTGCTCCAGGATATGAACTACCCTCTCTTCTAGGGTTTGGAATGAAAAGAAGCAAGAAGAAGATGAGGAAGATGTGGGATCTCTCCTGAACTCAAACCAGGGTTCTACCCTTTATATAGGGGTGAATATCCATGCCCTAAGATAACCATCTATGAGTTAAAGAGTTCTTTTCCCAATAGGAACCCAAGTTCCTTCATTAGGAAGCAAGCTTCTCTCCTAATCATCTATTTAATATTCTTTATTTCATGGATAATTAGAAATACAAAAATTATCTCTTTCATTATCTCCAGCCTTGACTTTTAGTCTATTGGCCACAAAATTCAATTTTCTTAAAGAAAATAACATCTCTTTTTGATATCATCAAAAATTCATTAATAATGTATCACATTATCTTCTTATTTTATTATTATTTGCCTTTTCTCTTTCTTTTTCCCCATTGGGGCTCCTTGGACCCCAAGAACCTATAATATTTTGAAATCCTTTTTAGTGGATGCTCATTATCCTTCTATATGCATCTATATCCACTATTTCTCATTATCTTGTTTATTTATTATCAAAATATCTCTTCTCAAGGATTTCTCTTTACCTTTCTTTTTATTTTCCTCATTGGAATTCCTTTCAACATTCCATCGCTCCGACAATTAGGGTTTGAAGCGTTGGACACCTTTCTCCACTCGTGGTTATCTCTTGTAGGTTCAAGGATTGGGCAATCTCCCTGGTCCTCTTCCAGCGATGGCAGACGAACTGGAGGATAGGTGTGCACAGCTGCAGTTGACACCAGAGGAGGAAGACTTGATCGAGGTCACGAAGCCAATGGAAGAAGGAGAACATAGTCATCTAAACCTGGTGCTGGTAGCGCGGATCCTAGGAGATAGACCGGTGAACTTCTGGGCTATGAAACACACTCTAACTCAGGCGTGGGGACTCCATGGCAAGGTCGTATTCAAACAAATCGAAGGAGACCAATTCATTATTCAGTTTTTTGATTGGCGAGACAAGCTGAAGGTAGAAGAAGGATCACCGTGGAACTTTGACAACAAACTTCTTATGTTCAAGAACATAGAGGCAGAGGAGAAGCTGGGGGATATCATCATAAGCCATAACATGTTTTGGGTTTGACTCTATGGTATACCTCTAGGGTTTCGGCACAAACAAACCATTGAAGAGATAGCGTCCAGGTTAGGCAAAGTGATCATGACAGAATTGGACGAGTTGTGCTGGGAAGTGTCGGTGAGAGTTAGAATTAACCTTGATGTGTCAAAGCCATTGAGGAGAGTCCTGCAGATACAAGGGAGTCAGAACAAGCTGATCGAGATCGAGGTAAAGTATGAACACCTCTCGAACTTCTGTCATGGTTGTGGTCGGCTTGGACATGTGATCAGGGACTGTGCGGAAAGCGAAGAAGGTGAAGGACGGGAGCAGCAATGGGGCACAAGGCTTAAGGCGTCACCAAGGAAGCCCAGGAGATCGCTACAGGAGGATATACACGGAAATACCAGAGTAAACAAGAAGATATAGTTCAATTACAAACCAGTGACCGAGAAGAAGGCGAACAGGGAGTAGGAATCATGCGGGGAATCCAACCAAAGGTTTGTAGGCAGCGCAGAAAGGGATCATAACGAAATGAAGAAGGGGAAGATAGCGGTACAAGTGCATATGTAGAGTGAAGATGAAGGCAGCGGAGAGACAGAGTATAATATCAAAGACCTATTTCCGGAAAGAAATGCAGGACTGATGCACAACAGTCAAGGTACAAACAGAGGAGAACCAGAAGTACAGGCTCAAGGGGTGGGAAAGGAGATACCCATATGGTGGATCATCTGAGAACTCAATACACTAGAGAAGAGGCCGTCGTCTTGCAGAAGAGTGCTAATTGCGTGGAGGATCTGGTCACCACAGAGGAAGCGGACACACATGGGGGTAGAAAAGAAGCACACACAAATGACCAACAGCCAATCAATGGAATCAGTGAGGCATAGTTAAATCACAAGCAGGTGACATCAGCAGTAAAAACTAGGGCACAAAAAGAGAAGGACAATAGAAGGAAAACAGTGAGGAAGACAAAAATAGACCAACATAAGAAGAAAGACCCAGCATGGGTTTATAAGATGAGAAGGAGCCAACGGCTGGGGATCCCAGAGAATGCAGTAGAATGGAGCACTATCGCAGGGAAAAGAGGCCGACAGTCAGAGCTCTGTGATATGGAACTAGATACGAATGATTCAGTGACTGAGATAGGCAAGAAAGCAAGGAACATGGAACTTGAAGGTCAGCAGACAGGGGGTGTACAACCCAAGTAGCGGAGGCTGGACAGTGCCAGCCCTGCGAAAGGTAATGAAAATCCTAAGATGGAACTGTCAGGGATTAGCCCGCCCTGACACAGTTACTTCCCTCAAGTCTTGGTGTTTGAGGGAGGGCCCGAGCATAGTTTTCGTTATGGAAACTATGATTTCTAGTGCTGATATGGAGGTGGTTATGAGGAAATGTGGTTTCACGCAAGGAGTTTGCCTATCAAGTGTAGGCAGAGCTGGGGGGATTGGACTATGGTGGAAGGATGTTGATCTCATAGTAACATCATACTCCCAACACCATTGCAGCTGTGATATCACGGAGGGTAACGGTGCATGTAGGTGGAGAGCTATTGGCATATATGGTTGGGTGGCACAACAACATAAATACAAGACTTGGGATCTTATGAGAGAGCATAAAGGAAACACGAATATGCCTACTATTTTGTTCGAAGATTTCAATGATGTACTATCCAATTCTGAGAAAGACGAGGGGGGGGCACCCAAACCACTCAAGTTTATCCAAGACTTCATGGATGTCGTTGACGACTACGATCTCATGGATCTGGGGGACAACGGAAGCATCTTTACTTGGCAGAGAGGACTAACTCCAGAAACCTTAGTGCGGGAATGACTTGACAAAGTACTAGGATGTGCACAATGGGTGGCTAAATTTCCACATGTGAGAGTGATCCATTGCATCAAATATGAGTCTGACCATGTACTGATCATCATCAACACTGAGTATAGAAAGAGGAAGAAGGCAAGGAAACAACAACATTTTTTCTTTGAACCCATGTGGGAGGAGGATGAGGCATGCGGACAAATTATAAAGACAACATGGGAAGAGCGACACATGATAGATTTGCAAGGAAAAATGGGCTACTGTGAAAGTAAACTGAAGGAATGGGCTACTAAAAATTCTGGGGAAAGAAAAAGGAAAATCAAACAGCTGGAAGAGGCTTTAAGGGAATTGCAAATTTTACCACCAGACATGATAAATCTGGAGAGGTGCACTCACATTACTGCAGATCTGCAAGAATTGCATAGGAGGGATGAGGCGTTCTGGCATGCAAGAGCCAGGGTGAATGAGATGAAATCAGGAGACAGAAATACTGCATATTTCCACCATAAGGCTTCCCAAAGAAGGAAGAGAAACAGGATTGAAGGCATGAAGAATGAAGAAGGATAGTGGAAAATGGAAGAAGATGAAATAGAAAAGATAGTGCTGAATTTTTTTCAATCACTCTTTCAGACAAACAACCCTACCGGGTGGGAGGAGGCAACAAGAGGGATCTCTTATAAATTGAGTAAGAATGAGAGTAAGGAGTTAGAGAAACACTTCACCTCTAAGGAAATCTTTTCTGCACTAAAGAATATGCACCCTAACAAGGCACCGAGCCCAGATGGAATGAAAGCTATGTTTTTTTAGAAGTATTGGCACATAGTAGGGACAGACGTCTCGAACTACATAAAAGGATGGTGGAAATTAGAAAGGAGCATAGACGGCATTAATGATACGCTGGTGGTGTTGATTCCTAAAACTCAGAAGCCCATGGAGATTGGTGAGTTTAGACCCATCAGTCTATGCAATGTCATCTACAAGATAGCATCCAAAGTCATAGCAAGCAGGCTACGCCCTTTCATGGATAGAATCATATCCGAAACCAAAGTTCCTTCATTCTGGGAAGACTCATTATTGATAACGCCCTTATTGCGTATGAATTGTTCCACACAATGAAAAGGGGTAAATAATCAAAGAAGGGACATATTGCCCTCAAACTGGATATGTCTAAGGCCTATGACAGAGTGGAATGGAAATTTGTTGACTATGTTCAAGAAAAAATGGGGTTTGGGGAGAAATGGAGGAGCAAGGTCTATGATTGCATGTCAACTATATCCCATTCATTTTCCATCAATGGGGAGTAGACCAGGAAGATTCAACCAACCGAAGGACTTCTCCAGGGTGACCCTCTCTCTCCATACCTTTTTATTTTATGTGCTGAAGCTTTTTCTACTTCTCTAACCATGGCAACACATCAAAAGGCTATTCAGGGAATTTGAGCAAGCCGTCATGGCCCTCGGGTTTCCCACCTTTTCTTTGCAGATGACTCCATCTTGTTTACGAGAGCAACCAAAGAAGAATGCTTGAAGTTAGCTGAGATTATCAGCCAATATGAGCGGGCATCCAGGCAGAAAATTAACCTATCTAAAACTGAGGTCGCTTTCAGTAGAGGGGTGGAGAGGGAAAATAGAAGCGAGCTAACACAACTGTTACATGTAAATAAGTAGACAAGCGCGGAGGGTATCTTGGGTTGCCAACAGCTGTAGGGAGATCGAAGAAACAAGTATTTGCCTATATACAAGAGCGGATATGGAAAAAGCTACAAGGATGGAAAGAGAAATTGTTGTCTAAATTAGGAAATGAAGTCCTCATCAAAGTAGTGTTTCAAGCTATACCATCATATATCATGAGCATTTTCTAGGTACCTGGGTACCTTCTTGAATCCATAAACATCACAATATCAAGGTTTTGGTGGGGGTAAAGGACGGGGAGAGGAAGATTGCGTGGGTCAGTTGGGACATGTGAAAACCAAAAAATCAAGGTGGATTGGGTTTCAGAAACATACATATCATTAACCAAGCTCTACTAGCAAAGAAAATATGCAGGCTCTTCCACAGAAGAGATACTTTGGTCTACCATGTATTAAAAGAAAGATACTTCCCTAGGGGGACAATCCTTAATGCCAGAAGGGGATATGACCCAAGCTTCACTTGGAGGAGTATATGGAATGCAAAGGCTATCATACTTGAAGGGATGCAGTGGAGAGTGGGAGACGGATCTAATATGAACATATGGGAGGACCCCTGGATCCCGAGAATAAGAGGAAGCATAGAAAGCATTTATAGCTTCTCAAGCACCAATGTCCGATGGGTGAATCAGCTACTGACGGAGGACTCTACCGATTGGAATAAGGAGGTCATCCACACCCTCTTCACCCAAGAATTAGCCCACATGATTCTGGAAACACCATTGAGTCTCAATAAGCAGGAGGATGGCGTTGATTGGAAACCAGATAGGAGAGGCAAATTTACTATAAAATCGGCTTACTGGATGGCAGCCCAAAGCCTGACTGAAAGGGAAGAACGAAGACACCAAGGGGAGGCTATTGGATGGTGGTCGGTATGGAGGAAGAACCTGATCTCGAAGGCGGCTCATTTTCTCTGGAGATGCATGATAGGCACGCTAGGTATGATGGGACATCTGTTTGATCGTCACTGCCACCCTGACGGAATATACAATATATGTGGAAGAGAGAAAGAAGATACCAGGCACATGTTGTTCAGATGCCCTCAGGCGTGCGAGCTCTGGAAGGAAAGCCCGAGAGTTGTGCAAGCAAGGATCTGGGAAGTTGGAGAGAGCAGAATGGACAACAGAATCACGAGACTCATAACCCAACAAAGTGAAGAGGACAACAATGTCATGATCGCTGCTTTCTAGACGGTATGGACCAGGAGAAATGCCATCATTTTCAACGAGAAGCCGAAGCCACCACTTATCACCCAGCGGTACCTGCTAGCACTGATCAAAGACTATCACGCCGCACAACATTCAAGTACTGAATGGCCAGGAGCAAAGGAAAAGAAGACGCCCGTATGGAAGCCACCCGAAGAAGGAGATATCAAATTGAACTGTGATGCAGTAGTCAACATAAGTGGCTTTGATGGTGCTGGACTTGCATGGAGAGACCACGCCAGAAAGGTGCTACACATTGCAGGAAGTAGACATCCCACGCTTAACGACGTGTAGGGAGCTGAAGACTGGGCCATCAGGGAGGGAATCTGACAGTCTAAGGAACAACAAATAACAAGGTTAGTGGTGGAATCAGATTTGGAAGCTATCATCCACTTCATAACGTCAGAAGATAGGCGCCCAGATATTCTTGGAATCCTACTTGCAGACATTCATTATTTAAAGTCTTTCTTTCAATCTATTAGTTTTGTTTTCTGTAGAAGACAGGTGAATGGACTAGCACACCTGCTAGCTCGTGAAGCCTTTGTTAGATCTAGTCTTTTCTTTTTATCTTCATCTTTCCCTCAGTCTGTAACAAATTGGTTTGAGCCGTCTTTGAGCTCAGAGTAATAGAAAGTTGGTGTTTGACCTCAAAAAAAAATACATCTTTCCACTTATTTTCCACATTTTATCATTGTTTTCAATTTCTTTCTTAATAAAGAAATACTTAATTGATCTTTTCTTTTCATGTTGCACTATTTTTGAAACTTTCGACTCCTTGGAACCCAAGGAACCCAAGAGGCACGAAATCCACCTTTGGATAATATTCTCTTGCCTTCTAGAGGTTTCTACATCTTCCTTTTCTCCATTTCTTATTAATAATGTAGTTTCTTTTATCTTATCCTTGTTATTGGGCCCAATAGCCAATAAAGCCCACAAAACAACCGACAAGGCTATTGTAAACGAAATGCTTTTATTCAAAAAAAATTATATCATTATTTGTTGAAATATCTTTAATAGGAGAAATTACATTTCTCACCAAAAGAACCCAAAAATTGGGATTGTAAAATAAATACTTAAGCCCCCATAGGTGGGATGTTTTGGGTTAAAATGTGATGTTGGCACTCCATGTTGGCAAAAAAAAATTTGTAGACTCTATAAATCTATTTTCTATTGACTATATTCTACTTAAGTCTCATTTCCCATTAATATTATTGTTGTATGTTCTCGAAAAATTAGATTATCTTGTGATTTATGTTTGAAAAATCCTAGGTTTTAGGGGAAATGGCCTATATGTGGACTTTCTCCTAGGTCCAACTACTAGATTCTAAGCTAACACCCCATCTTTGCACATATATAAATCCCTTCTACCTCTCCTAGGTGTGATATCTAAGTGGCTAGTTTAGAAGCACTTAGTTCTAGGGAGTAGTTTCCCTTCACACACCTTCTTCCATCCATGGAAAATTAGTAGCTTAGTCCAATTTTCTAGCATCTAGTTTAATGTTTGTTTTTCGACAATATAAATGAATGAGTAGTGATTGCATGTCATGATCCACCAACCTAGGTTCTAGTCACATTACCCCAAATGGCCTACACTTCTCGTAATTGATAAAAACTCTAACTACTCCCTTTCTTAGTAAATAATTTCTTAGCTAAACTCTTTACTTACATAGTTAGTTGTTTGCCTCTTTCTTGGTAGTATGACCTTTATACGTTCGTTAGTGTTCCCTTGTGCTTGCTTGTGCTAATCTTAGATAGTTATTTCATAATTTAATCTACTAGTTTTGTTTCTTTCTCAAATGCTACTAGTTCTTTTTTTGCTTAGTTTAGCTAGTTAACATCTCTAGATAATAGCTAGGAGTGACTTGCTAGTCTATTCCTTCCATGTTATCTCAGCTCTTGCTTACTTTCCCTAGTATAATTTTGTTCTTTCTTGCTTCGCTTCCTTTGTTTGTTAATTAAATCTAATTGTCAGGGGTTAAAGTATGTTTTGCTCTTGGTCCCCTTTATTTTCTTGCTTACATCTTTGGTGTAATCAACCAAAATCCAAGCTAAACCCAAGACTATGCATTAGGAACCAAGTAAAAACAAACATAACTCTAGTTCTTTTTTTTCTTAGTTTAGCTAGTTAACATCACTAGATAATAACTAGGACTGACTTGCCAGTCTATGCCTTTCGTGTTAGCTTGCTCCTATTTACTTCCACTAGTATAATTGTCTTATTTCTTTCTTTGCATCCTTTGTTTGTTAACTAAATCTCATTTTCAAGGGTTAAAGTATGTTTTGCTCTTGCTCCCCTTTATTTTCTTGCTTGCAACTTTAGTGTAATCAGCCAAAATCCAAGCTAAACCCAAGACTATGCATTAGGAACCTAATAAAAAAACATAACTCTAGTTCTCGCTGTCTCCCTTGGGTTTGACCTCAACTTTCCATCCTCTATCCTACCCCCAAGATCGTGTGTTTGCGAGTTGTTAAAGAGTGTGTTCATATTGGGTTTTGTAAATACCAAAAGACCCTAGTTTGTGCCTAAGGGACATCTAGTCAAGTCAATTGATTGGATGTCCCACAGATGCATCGATCTTAGACTAGAATAGACATCTAGAGGATTGGTCTATTGATGGGTGATTGGTGCCAATGATAAAAAGTTGGCTCACTACAACATATCAGGGATGAAGACCATTCATAAAACACCCAATAATGAGAGTGGATGTCTCCTTAGTAATGTCGGTAAAGGTGGTAGGAGAGAACACATTTAGCCAATCTGCAAGGGCTTTCATGGAATCAAACTATTTTGATAAGGAACAATATCCTTGTGTTTAGAGAATTTTTTTCCATATCATTGAACAAACACAGACAATTGAACTCCTCCATGTAAAATTGTTTCGTTTCATATCACATGAGTTCACAATTCTATGTCATATGTTTTTAATATCCACATTCGGCTCCTTACACCACCAAAGCTAGGAAAGAACCTGACTATTTCTTCTGACCCATACATCAATGAGTTTTTTAGGTTCATCTTCTATTATTGAATTTAATTTACCATGGGATTCTAGGAAAGATTGAACAACTTTCATCCATAATAAGAAGTTATAACCATCAAACTTTATCGTAGTGACATGGGGCACGTCATTGTAGATAATAGTAGAAGCAACTTTATATTCAGCCATGATTATAGGAAATTACATAGGTACCAAATAGAAGGGACGATACATAATTAAAGAATTATCGGGCAATATAGGAGAAATAGGATAAAGGTGTTTCTTGTATAATAGCACAATAGGAAGAATAAACCTTACCGACATTGAGGCACAATAGGAATAAATAAGGCACTACCAATTTATATGTGTTGAGGAAAAAAAATAAAATAATAGGAATAAAGAAGTTGTGATAGACAACATACATGATCTCAAATTAAAGTAAATACAATCATCTATGGATTTTAGGGGAACCACATGGAGAGGAAAAGGAAATATTAGTGCACCCTTCTTTCTTTGTGGTGTTTTACATATTAGCATGGGGTCTTTTCTTCACTTCATTTTATATGGCTTTTAACTTTGGTTTTGTAAAAACCCATAGGAAAAGAGGGAGGGGATTATAGGAGGAGAGGTGGTGTAATGACCCTGCCTTGCAGTAACCCCCAATTAATGGAGACCAAGAGGTCAGAGTCATTATCCCAATTTCCGGATCAAAGGTTCGACAAATAATCTATAATAATTATCAAATTCTACTAAACTAAACTGAAAGGTTGTAATAAAAATTATCTTCGCATACCTTTTTCAAAATCTTGGACATCTACTTCTATCCACATCTAGAGTCTACTCTAACTAATCCTCCTTTGCACTTTAATTATCATTTAATTCCACATATGCCACTTTACTGTTTGTTCTTTTCACTTGTACCTAAAACGCTGACAAACAAAACATCGGTCACATAAATGAATTATGCTAGTATGTGGGGGAAACAATAATCGTGCAATTAACTTGTAACAACATATTGCAGTCAAATATGATTTAACAAATAACTTTACGTTTTCAACATAACTGCTCAATCCATACATACCCTAACCTTTGTGTTGTCCCTACAGCGGACCTGGATGCTACCTTCCTTATGGTAGATCCCCATTTAACCTCTCATGATCCAACCTAATAGGTGAATCATTTTTCTAGGGTTGAGTCACATGGCAGAACCCATAGGTAGCCCACTCCTTAACTCATGGTGTGCTACAGAGTTGCATGGCACTAGGAAATTGAGTTGAACCCTTTTTCGGTTAAACCGAAAATGAGTTCAACACTTTCCGCGATTTCCCCTTCAACACGTAGGTAGCCCAATCCCTAACTCTTAATAGCTTAGACCTTGCTCTAGGTTACCCTTTTTAGCATTTGTAATGCCACAAAGGAGGACTAGGATCTGAGCTAGTCATGTATGCATATTTATTGTGATAGTCATAGTCACTTTATAGTTGCATGAAATAAAAGTCACCCAAGCAGTTATTTTCAGGCAACCGATAAAACAACCCGGGAATCGCCATGAAACTAAAGCAATTATCCATAAGCATAACCACATACCTGTCAAGCTGATTTGAGAAAGAATAATCCAATCAATCAAGAATTCCAAATAGGCAAGCAAGCACATTATGAGATCCTGAAATAAGCATACAATTTCCTATTATTAATCATACCATCAAGATCTACTAAACTTAGCTCACTTCCTAGGGTTTCTAATCCAGTTTTAAGGTTTCCATTGCAATTAGGGTTTCCCTTCATTTCTTACTATTTTAAACCCTAATTTTATACTAGTACTCATAAACCCTAATTTTAGTATAAGCACAATTAACCATCAATTAAGTCCATTAAGCCTCTTTTACATTAAAGCTACCATTTTTATCCTTTTAATCCATGAAAAGATCATTATGCT
This sequence comes from Alisma plantago-aquatica, assembly GCA_963693085.1. NCBI lineage: Eukaryota > Viridiplantae > Streptophyta > Magnoliopsida > Alismatales > Alismataceae > Alisma > Alisma plantago-aquatica. The sequence goes on from OY856414.1 coordinate 544,975,227, forward strand.
CATTTATCATCAATTCATAGTTCATTTTTTTGGGGAAAGTCAGGGGGTGATCTTATTCATGCCGTCCCCCTCTTACGGCCTCATCAACATGGTTACAAAGTCTGACACCTGAGTCTAAGGCGGCCTGAGTGCATGACTAGTAGCTAAGATCTCTATCCCTCACGACAAGATGAAGAATAGAATCTGGGGGGGTGGTATGGGTGTGAGAGCCCATGAGTTTTTTTAGGGGATACTTGGCCATCCCGTCAGCTTCCTGATTAGCCCCTCTTCTCGCGAACTGCAAAATGATCTCACTGATGCGCTGAGCTTTTTTTCTGATCCAGTTCAATACGGGAAGATGAGATGGGGGTAGCCTTGTTTCCTTCCTGATCCACTGGATAATTTTCATGTTATCACTTTCAACCATCACCTTATTGAGCCCCATACTGCCTGCCTATTCCACCGCTGCTTCTATGGCCTCGAGCTCACCCTCCACAACCGAGCTGCGACTATAGCTCCTACTTATTCCTCCACTCCAACTGCCCGTGTCCCCCCTTGCGACTACTGCAATTGTGTATCCCTTCTTGCTTGTCACGACGTCAGTGTTGAGCTCTATCCAACCTTCAATCGACCTGCACCACCTTGTCGTCGGGGTGCCCCTCTTCTCCTTCAGGTTGCAGGTTCCTTCTTGGGCACTGCCCCTTGCCATGGTCTCAACAGTTGTACAAATTAGGATAATGGGTGTCTCCTTCCCTTCGAAGGCCTTTAGATTTCTAGCTCCCAAAATCTTCCAAGCCAGGATCATGTTTCTTTCTTTGTAGCCCTGTTTAGCCCTCAGACACCTGCTCAGCCATGCTTCCAGATCGTCACCAAAGAAGTTAGGGATCGCCTCTTCAATCTTGTATTGCTTCCAGACCTCCATCACTGCAGGACAGTCTCGGAGAGCGTGTAGTTTCGACTCCTCCTCTGCCAAGCACCTAGGGCAGGTAGCATCGGCAGTGAGATGGCAAATCTTCCTTCTCCTATTCGTGAGAATAGCCTCCCTATGTGCCAGCTAGAAGAAGGTCTTGACCTTTTCCGGGCATCTGTTGTTCTAAAGTTTCTCCTAGCAGCCTACTCCCCTCGCGTGGCTATCTCCAATCAGCAAGTTGTAGGCGGAGTTCGTAGTGAAGAAACCATCCTGCGTCCCCTTCCAAGCCCAGCCGTCCTCCCCACTCTCCTCCGTGGGTGCCCTTGTCTTCAGGATTTTCCTCATTGTCGCTTCATTGAAGTAGCTGCTAATGAACCCTCTATCCCATTTGCCCCTGTCATTCACCACGCAGCTCACCTGGAGATCCAGGAGTTCATCAGGCACCTCAATAGTCGCTGCTTCTGCCAAAATGCCTCCATCTGGTAGCCACTCCTCCAGCCAAAACCGTGTATCCTTATCGTTTCCAACTTTCCTACATGAGTACATGTCGATGAACTCCTTCACTTCGCAGAGGGCCTTACAAAAAGGAGTGTTGTTGTGGGTGTTTTGTTTGTATTTCCCTTTGATTATATTCACCCATGGGAGAGATATATTGATTTTGACATCCCAAGCATTTTTGAACATGAGGGCGTTATTCCAGCTTCTCATCGACTTGATTCCCAGCCCGTTGGCCTTCTTTTCCGAGGTAACAGCCTCCCAGGCTACAAGTGACATGGGGGGCGGCTTATGGCCACTGCCCCAAATAAAACTCCGCATAGCTCTGTCAACTCTATCACAGAGTTTCAACAGTAGCTTAGTCGTTTGCACGATTTTTCCAGGGATACTTCCTGCCCGGACACCTCACTGAAATCCTTCAAGCAACTCATCACCTTGCGTATTTGTTGCACTGAGGCTTTGGCAAAGAAGATGATGTCATCAGCAAAGGCCATGTGTGTGATTCTGCCCCCAACCCTTGATATTCTAGCACCTTGCCACTTCCCCTCTTGCTCCGCCACACCAATAGCCTAACTTAATCTTTCCATACACATAACAAAGATGTTAGGGGAGAGCGGGTCCCCTTGTTGCACGCCCCTCCTAGTCGAGAATGGAGGGAGGGACTTTCCGTCCCAAATGATGGATGTCTATCCCTGCGTAATGGAGTTCATCACATATTTAACTATGTTTGGGGGCCGGCCCTCCTTCTGGATTGTGTCCATCACGAAACTCCAATTCATCTTATCGTAGGCCTTTGACATGTCTATTTTGATAGCCATCAGGGGTGCCGAGTGTTTCTTCCTCATGTTATGGGATATCTCTTGCACAACGGTGATGTTATCGGTGATTCTCTGATAATCGTCGTTTTGCACTATCAATCACTAAGATGATTAATCCTAGAGTTTAAACCTTTTTTACTTCCGGTTTTAAGGGTAGTATAAAGGGTCGATCCCACAGGACAACTTTAGAGATTGTTTCTTTATTCCCAATTATTTTTTTGAAGAATTATTTTGTTATATTTTTTTTTTGTATTTTTAGAACAGAAAGTAAAAGTCGGGTTTGGGTGTTGGTGATTATACTAAGAATTGCAAAAGCACTTAACAAGATAAGAAAATGCACAAGGGAGAATTTAACTATTGTTAGCACAAAAAGAACTATATGAATTGAAAGGAATAAGAATTAGAGAAAGCAAAGGCAAACAAGAATTCGGTGATTGAAATCAAGAGAAGGGAATCGAGGCTCGTAGGGGTTTTCACCACCTTAGCCTAGGTGATAGAAACTAAATCTTAACCGACGATTCGATGAAGGCTTGCGAATTTTAAACTCACAAAAGAGAAACTCCACATGATCCCATTGGTCTTGGTGCTCATGCTTCCTAGTTTATCATCCTAAGAGACGAAAATCCACGGTCATATTAAAACGTCTATGTAATCGATTTTATTGTTCTAAATCCGGATTTCCATGGTCATATCCATCCGGATTAACATACGATCCGAATATCAGTCAAGCAAAATCGATTACCATCTAATCATACGAGATTAAGTTGCTAAAACCATGGCTAAGGGGTTATTCCCCTTGCCCCGATAAGAAACTACTCACACATTGAAAAATAGGAGACGGAGGAAGAAAGTTCAAAAGCCATAGTCTAGCCCAAAAATCAGGAGATGAATCCTTATGCTAGAGTCAATGAAATGGCTCAGCCCTTTGTTCCTTGCTCCAAAAATAAGTGCGAAGAAAAGAATATTAAGACGAGGTGAGAAGATGAGACAAGAACAAGATTGGAAGAATGTGCTTGAAGTAAAACTATTTTATTGCATAAAAGAAAATGATTACACTATTGCTTGCTGTAGAATTCCGAAAAATACAAGAAGACCAAGATGATCCTTGGGAGGAGGAAGTGCCCTTCCTCTTATAGGAGAAGGAGGGGTAGGCTATCTAAAAAAATAGGAGGAAAAAAGAGAGGGAGCCATCCTTTTGAATTTTCAGATCTAGTCAACAAACTCTTGATTGTCTTTCTTTAATGCAGATTTTCGCAGCAGCAATTTCGAGCGAATTTCTGTTGTCCAGAGAATTTAAAGTGTGCCAAAAAATATGATTTTCCTGTAGGCCTTTGAATTCCCTTTCCAAATCATATTTGAACATTAAATTCCGCCTTAGGATGTGAGAGTTATGCTAATTTTGGTGCAAGGTATGCATTTAAGTCAGCATTGCGGGAAACTGAATTGCCTCCTATCTTCATCTCTTCTTTTCTCAATTTAATTACTTAGATAATTCTTGAAAATTAGGAAAAATATCATAAGAATTCAGGAAAAGTATATCAAGAAGATGAAAGTGCTATTTATTTTTAAATTAGCTAAAATTAATAAAAAAGTCCTAATTACTTATTCTAAATGAAGTAAAAATAAGAGATGAATATGCATTCATCAAAATACCCCAAACCTAAACTTTGCTCTCCTAACAATCACTGGATTCCTTCCACCAAAATATGGCCAAGCGACCCTAACTTCCTGAATTCACAAAAAGTGACTTTTATATTTCCTACTTCACAAACTTGCATTTATTCAAGACCTGCAATAAAACAGATTTTCATTTCACCTTTGCATTTGGTACTCCAATTTTTTTAAAAGTTTTACACAAGAACAGGGCTGATTTGGATAGTTGGGGTTTTTGTAGTTTTCCCCTGGGTAGAAAATTGGAGTGAAGGAGGTATGGAAGAAGGACAGTCTCTCCTCTATTCGACTCGAGACCTTTTTATTTAGTGGACATGCAGTTACATTGACCGCATTTTTTTCTTTGATTTTTGGTGATACACCCAATAGCATGGGTATGGAAGAAGTGAAAGAGGGGGAAGGGGTGCCACCCCAAACTTAGCCTTTTTGGCATTATTGGCTTTTTTTTCTTTTTGATGAATGGAAAGATTTGGAAGTGGTAGAAGAAGAGTAGAAGAGGCTGTTCTTGTGCAACTTTTTTTTCATCTTTTTTTTAGGAGTACCATGCATTGGTTCAACTATTACCGAATCATGTGAAAAATCAAGAAAAATTATACAAGTTGTACATGATAAGAAATCATCACTCTTGAATCCTATCAGTCCTCTATGGCTTGCCATCTTTTCCAAGGAGTGATTATTATTTGAGGTCCTAAGTGACAGGAGGATTTCTAGTCATGAAAGTTTCAAAATTTTAGTTGCAAGGAAGTTACATCATTAAGGGGAGTATTTTGACCAATGATCATATCAAGGCCGACTAGATAAAGGCCATTTTGTAACAAAAGAAAAAAAAATATGGCCGACTAGATAATGGCCATGAACAAAACAACTATATGCAAAACCAAAAAAAAGGTAGAAATAATGCAAGAATAAAAACATAAGGGGTGGAATAGAAACATACCACCCACCTCCACCCCGGACTCAAATTTTTGCTTGTCCCGAGAAAAATCGAAACCCGAGATGGAGGGAAGAGAAGAGCAAGGATTTCCAAGTGGCCCTGGTAGCTCAAAAAAATCCAGCTGAAGGGGATGTGTATGAGGGCTGGGACCTTTATCTGAGGAGCTTCATAGTGTACCCTATGATAGGATAATTGTAGAAGCTCAGTGGGGTGCTCATATTTGCTTTCACCTCACATTCCCTCCAATAGGATCCACAGATCTTCCATCAATAGCAAAGGAAGTGTTGAAGATGGATGTGGATTGGGGGAGGTTGGTGGGTACCCAACTAGTAACACATGCAGTGCTAGATGTGCAAAGTTAGGCGGAGGATCAGGCTCTGGTTTCCCTCGGTCATATTGACCTGCATATAAGAGAATTGGTGGTGATATGAAAGGGACAACTAAATTTAAATCAGCATGATAAGTAATTTTGCTCTGCTCAAAATTCATGCAACCAACCTTGTGATAGATGGGATTCATGGTTGATATAGCATGTAACTCTAGTTCCTCTATGCAAGGAGTTCCCAAGGGTTCATGAGGGATAAAATTGGGAACATATTCCTTGTAGTCAGTGGAAGCGGGTATGTAGACTTCTCCTAAGGGTTGTGTCTCTTCTTCTAAATCAATTGTGCATGGAATGGGAATTGGTTGCAACAGAATATGTGGAATCATTTTGTCAAAGGGGGTTGGATGCTTATTATCCAAAATAGACTCAAAATAAGGGTATTGGTCTTTGATGTCTATAGAAGACTCACAAATGGAAGCCAGCGGATTTGGTGTGGAAGACTCACAAATGGCATAGTTGTCGTCATAATCATCAAAAATGATCAATCTAGGTTGTTCCATCTCTATTGGGGAGTTCTCCATCTCTTCTTCATAAAAGATCTCATCAACATGGATGTCTATGGAATCAATTGGATCCTTTACTATACTGAAGGGGAGATCTAATTCCTTTATAGGACAAGTGCCCAACTCAATCGGCTCAGAAGGGATCACCTCACAATATAACGGTGTAATGTAAGGTTCTTGTAGTGGTAGAATCACCTCATCAGGTTCAACCAGATGCGGAAAAAGAGGTGGTTGAGTGAGGTCATAGTGCTCTTGATGATGAAGTCTTTCAAAAGAATCCATCAGTGCATGTTGGGTAGGTGATGGTACATTGGTCACAATAGGCTCAACCAAGATGGGATGATTATTGCAAACATCTAAATATGGGCCTACAACCGAGAAGGGTGGAGTCTTAGGTTTTTGGGATGTTCTTTGAGCCCACCAGTCATTAACCTTTTTGTTAAAAGATTCTTGATTCATGAATTTATCAACATAGGCCTCCATCCACTCATTTTCTGACTTATATGGATAGTCAGGGGCCCATACAGCTGCAGCCCTAGCTAAACAAAGTTCTTCATTTACAGCATCCTAAATTTCTTTAAAACACCTATCCATCTCCTGATCAAGGTTGTGTGGAATCTCAACTATATGACATTGGACTTCTTCTAAGGGTGGTGGTTCATTATAGAGAAAGGGTTCCAATGAAGTAGATTGGCGATTAGAATCAACTAGATTAACATCCACAATGGAAGTGATTGGTGGAGCTTTAGGTACTCGAGTTGGTTCTACTTGATTGAAGATGATATAATCATCATCATCATCATCATCATCTATTAAAATCATCCTTAGCCTCTCTTGTTCCAGATTAAAAAATTGCACCGTGGAATTGACGTTCAGCGAGCGTCGCATGCACAAATAAAGCAGTTAATTCGTGTACAGAAAAAACGTACTGCCGGAATGGAAACTCGGCAGAAAGAGGAGTACACTTCCGGAATGTTACTCGGAAGGCATGAAAAAAAGAAAAAAAAGTTTTTCAAAAAATTTTGGGGGTTTGAAAAAAACAATCTGTTGTCCCCGGCAACGGCGCCAAATTGATAATCGTCGTTTTACACTATCAATCACTAAGATGATTAATCCTAGAGTTTAAACCTTTTTTACTTCCGGTTTTAAGGGTAGTATAAAGGGTCGATCCCACAGGACAACTTTAGAGATTGTTTCTTTATTCTCAATTATTTTTTTGAAGAATTATTTTATTATATATTTTTTTTTGTATTTTTAGAACAGAAAGTAAAAGTCGGGTTTGGGTGTTGGTGATTATACTAAGAATTGCAAAAGCACTTAACAAGATAAGAAAATGCACAAGGGAGAATTTAACTATTGTTAGCACAAAAAGAACTATATGAATTGAAAGGACTAAGAATTAGAGAAAGCAAAGGCAAACAAGAATTCGGTGATTGAAATCAAGAGAAGGGAATCGAGGCTCGTAGGGGTTTTCACCACCTTAGCCTAGGTGATAGCAACTAAATCTTAACCGACGATTCGATGAAGGCTTGCGAATTTTAAACTCACAAAAGAGAAACTCCACATGATCCCATTGGTCTTGGTGCTCATGCTTCCTAGTTTATCATCCTAAGAGACGAAAATCCACGGTCATATCAAAACGTCTATGTAATCGATTTTATTGTTCTAAATCCGGATTTCCATGGTCATATCCATCCGGATTAACATACGATCCGAAGATCAATCAAGTAAAATCGATTACCATCTAATCATACGAGATTAAGTTGCTAAAACCATGGCTAAGGGGTTATTCCCCTTGCCCCGATAAGAAACTACTCACACATGGAAAAATAGGAGACGGAGGAAGAAAGTTCAAAAGCCATAGTCCAGCCCAAAAATCAGGAGATGAATCCTTATGCTAGAGTCAATGAAATGGCTCATCCCTTTGTTCCTTGCTCCAAAAATAAGTGCGAAGAAAAGAAGATTAAGACGAGGCGAGAAGATGAGACAAGAACAAGATTGGAAGAATGTGCTTGAAGTAAAACTATTTTATTGCATAAAAGAAAATGATTACACTATTGCTTGCTGCAGAATTCTGAAAAATACAAGAAGACCAAGATGATCCTTGGGAGGAGGAAGTGTCCTTCCTTTTATAGGAGAAGGAGGGGTAGGCTATCTAAAAAAAGAGGGGGAAAAAAGAGAGGGAGCCATCCTTTTGAATTTTCAGATCTAGTCAACAAACTCTTGATTGTCTTTCTTTAATGCAGATTTTCGCAGCATCAATTTCGAGCGAATTTCTGTTGTCCAGAGAATTTACCGTGCGCCCGAAAATATGATTTTCCTGTAGGCCTTTGAATTCCCTTTCCAAATCATATTTGAACATTAAATTTCGCCTTAGGATGTGAGAGTTATGTTAATTTTGGTGCAAGGTATGCATTTAAGTCAGCATTGCGGGAAACTGAATTGCCTCCTATCTTCATCTCTTCTTTTCTCAATTTAATTACTTAGATAATTCCTGAAAATTAGGAAAAATATCATAAGAATTCAGGAAAAGTATATCAAGAAGATGAAAGTGCTATTTATTTTTGAATTAGCTAAAATTAACAAAAAAGTCCTAATTACTTATTCTAAATGAAGTAAAAATAAGAGATGAATATGCATTCATCATTCTCCTCCCCGGAACGAAACTACTCTGGTTCGGGGAAATCCAACCATTCATGAATGGTTTTAGACGATCGGTGATGACCTTAGAGGTGAGCTTCAAGATGGCATTGTTTAACGATATAGGTCGGAAGTCACTGCACCTCGTAGGTGCCGTCGTTTTGAGAATCATGATAAGGGAGGTGTCACATAGGTTGTCTTCCATCTTATCCCCCTTAATAGCTCCGCTGATAGTCCGCATGACCAAACTGACCACGGTGCTCCAGTTCTTTTTCAAGAATAGGGTATCTACTCCGTCAGGGCATGCCGCCTTGAAGGGGTCGCATTTCTCGAGGACACAATAAACTTCTTGCGGGGTTGGGGGTGCGCCGATGAGCATATAATTATGTTGCCCCAGTGGCTCAAACATCCCGAGGTAATCACCAATGGCCTGCATATCAGGGTGAGTTCTAACTGTGAACAGATCGCAAAAGAACTGTCTTACCATATCCCTCAATTCCTCCCTGTTGTCCACCCACATCCCAGAGTCGTATTTGAGCTTGGTGATGGTATTTCTCCGGGTTCTTTGATTGACGAAGGCTTGGTAAATTTTGTATTACGGTCCCCATCCTTGAGCTAGCTCTAATGGCTCCTCTATTTCTAGTCCCACTCTTCTTTCTTGAGGATGTTTTCCATGACATCAGACATATCTTGCCGCTTGAGCTCCAACCCCACGTCATACCCCTCGGCTGTGCGACATTGGAGTTTAGCAATTTTTTCCAGCAGTTTGCTCTGGTCGTATGCACGATAGAGTAGATCTTTTTCTCTTGCTAATAGTCAGTACGTGTTTGTAATGAGCTATCTTGATGTATGACTTTTTGCCCATTGCGGATCATGGGATGAATATGATGGAATTTGTTAATTTTTATAAAAAAAACTTTATTTGTCATTACTTCTACCTTTATGCATTAGAAAACCCTAATTACTACATTAAGGGTATTTATCCACAATTAGTAACTTTTATACTTGAAATATCTTGGAATTATCATATCTCAACTTTATTCACAATTTTGAATAATTAAAACCATTATGAGTCACATTTACTAATATTAGGGTTTCAAAGCCCATTAAAGCATATTTATGCACATGAACTAAATTAAACCAATGACGTGAAAAGTGTATCCTTTTTATCTTAATCTATCTTTTCATGATTAACATGATAATATCAACATTAATCATCCATTAAGCCCTACTAAACACATCAATCATCTCAAAGTAGGGTTTCTTAATCTTTAATTCATTAAAGTTGATAACTTACACTACTTTTTGAATAGAAAGAGGAATTAACCTCTAAATCAATTTTTAATGAATTCCTCTCATTTTTCTGAGAAATTTTCATATTTTATGCGTATCCATCCGAGCTACCGATATTTAAGTATGATTTTTCCAAGATATTACTTAGCAGAGGCAATCAGAGGGCGCCATGTGTCCCTTCCAAGCAACATGACTCAGCTGTCTTGAAAACATTTAAAAATGACATCTCTTCCCTTGGTTAAATAGGTCAACTCTTTAGCTCGCAGAGGGCAAATCGGTCCAACGTGACCTGCGTTGTCTTCAACCTCGTGATAGCCCTTTCTTATGCCGCAATAGTGGTTGGGAATGAGTTGTCTCCCTTCCCTGGACCCAAACGGCACCGACGAGGGTTCCCTTCACCTCCGCCACCCCTTGTCACACCCGCAGGGCCCCATGCTAAGGCCGAGGTTGCCTGGGGTCAGGCTTGCGGTTGCTTCTCCGTCGGCTGACCTTGTAGCCTCACTGTAGATGGATGGAGTGAGAGTGAGAGGTAGGGAATGATGGCCAAGCCCCCCCTGATCGTTAGGGAAGCCACATGCCACTCACATACCCCATCCCAGTGTCAGGATGTCCCCATGATCACTCTACCCTCTCTTAGCTAGGGTTTATGCAAAAACAAGAAGAAACAGAGAGAGGGATGCCCAAGATCTCTTTGGCTCGAGGCCCTGGATCCAACCCTTATATAGGGTAGGATGGCAACGTCCCATCGTGCTTAACCACGGGGAAAACAAGTCCCCTTTATCCTACTTTCTTTGTTTAGGTGTAACTTCTCTCCTTTAATCTATTCCTTGTTTATTAGTATTCCTTGGTTATTAAGGAATCTATTTTATGAAAAGGAAATCCAAAAATTAGCTATTTTAATCTCCTTATGCTTGACTTTTAATCCATTGGCACGAATTTATGTTTTCTTTTTAATAGAAAATACCTTTTTTCTAACAATACCACAAAATCCATTAATTATGTATCACTTTATCCTCTTATTTTGCATTATTGGTATTTTCTCTTTCCTTTTTATCCATTGGGGCTCCTTGGACCCCAAGAAACTCTAGGATTTCGAAATTCCTTTTTAAGGATACTTATTATCTTTCTAGATACATCTATTTCTCATTATCTTGTTTATTTCTTATTAAAATATCTCTCATTGAGGATTTCTCTTTATGTTTCTTTTTATTTTCCTCATTGGCACTCCATTTAACATTAGGAATCATTTGGATATGAAAATCCACCAAGGGTAACTCAATTATACCTCTTTTCACTTATTTCCCGCATTTTATCATTGTTTCTAATTTCTTCCTTAATAAAGAAATATTTAATTGATCTTTCTTTTCTTCTTTCTTTATCTTTGCGACTTTAGATTCCTCAGAACCCAAGGAACCCAAGAGGCACAAAATACACCTTTGGATTACATTCTTTTTCCTTCTAGAGGTTTCTACATTTTTCTTTTCTCCATTTCTTATTAATATTGGTGTTCCTTTTGTCTTTTCCTTGTTGTTGGGCCCAATAGCCAATAAAGCCCACAAAACAACCAACAAGACTATTGTAAAAAAAATCCTTTATTAAAAACAAAATATATCATTATTTGTTCCAATATCTTTAATATGAGAAATTACATTTCTCACCAAATGAACCCAAAAGTTGGGGTTGTAACATCCTTCCCCTCTTATAGGAATTTTTCCCTCAAAATTCCATCAAGCCAGCAAACAATTCAGGATAAGACTATTACATGTCCATAATTGGCCTCTATGTGGCTTTGCCCTATCCATGGCACTTCCAAAGAACCTTTATCATCACATATTCCTTTCTCTAAGTTCTTTCACCTTGGCATCTATAAACCTCATAGGTGACTCAGGTCATTTCATCCTCCCTTGCGGCTCACTAGGTTCACTGCTCCGCACATGGTCCGGGTACCTCACATAGTACTCTAAATTGGTTACATGGAACTCATCACACATCACATTATCCTGAGGGGTAAGGGAAAAATTTACCTTCTCCACAAAACCATGTCAAAAGAACCCATGCATCGGGGACTCAACTCTCTTAGCTATAACTTAGAGGGGTCATATTTCATGCCACATATTCCCCCACAGTGAACTGCATGTCAGTATACTTTGCATCAACTTACAACTCATGTCATCCTTGGGCTCCTTTCAGCCATTGCACGATCAAAGAAACTTCATCTGCACACATTGTGGTCTTTTCTTGACCTTCGCGAGGTCCCCTCACCAACATCATCTTAATGAAATGGTGACCGACAACACCTCCCTTATAGAGCTTCTTTACATCCCGATACAGGCAATGGTGGTTATCATGACATCTTACAAAGAAATGTCTCTATGTATCACCCTAAACGAGCACACATGCTCTCATCAGACCCTCTAGTCTGGATCGTACTAACCATTAGCTAGGGTGATAAATTGTACTAACATCGACTTATTCATGTACCTACTTCCACCTTATGGAAGTGAACCTTTAGGTCATACTCAAGAACTTTTGAACTTGCATCATGGTGTAGTTGAACCATCTGTCTCATATGTAGTTCAACTGGATCTGTCCCTTGACATTACTCTTTTTTTCTCATGTCATATGGATAAGGCGATCTACTAAAACCCAAATTGCATCTTGACCTTCCTTGGTCTAGGGGAGACTTACCACAACATCCACAGTGATGAACTCCCATTCCTTCTCAGGGATTCTTAACTTCTATATCATGACACTGGGTTAATAGTGTTCATCCTTTACCTCCTATCATGCATGGTAACAAACCACATAGAACTTCATCTTAGGTATCCAAAGTGCTACTGTCACTTACTATCGTTGTAGTACCGAGGTGTATCATGATCTCCTGCATGTCATGATTCCTTAAGATTGATTCCTCAGAAACCCTAAACCACTCTAGTCGGGGTTTCATCTCCTTTTTCTCCAGAGAAGTGCATCTGAGGTTCTACAACAATCCTTTTATCATGATAAGCCCTAGCTGGTGAACCAAACAACCATTAACTTGATCAACCAATATTGTTATATCTGAGTGTTAGCCAAACTTATCTCTTTTTCCAACTAGGGGTTATCCTAACAACCTATTCTAGCCTCCTTATAAACTAGGCAACTGTATCTCATCCAGAGAATCCATTACCACTTCACATCCTTAGGTGTTAGGTAACTTTGAAGACATACACCTCCATGTATTTCACTTATTACCTCATCTCAACTCTAATTCTATCTTCATCAAGAAAACTCTGAGCTTATTCTCTTGGTTTTTTGAACTCAAACTTGTATAACTCATAGCTCATGATAAAAACATCCTCATAGGATGACTACCTTATTTCTCTTAATATTTGTAAACTATCCATGTATCATGCACTCCACCAGGGTATGTTATCATCTATGACCTCATACCTCATGGCGACGTTCCAACTCACATCACCTTTTATCCTTGGTATATGGCATGCGTATTGTCCTATCTTTTACTCCCATAACAAAAGGAAATAAGCATTTGGCTGCAGTCCAAATACAAAGTTCTTCCTATTCCAAGAGTAGAGATGTTACATCCCACCTTTCCAGTACACCTTTAAATCTAAGTTGAAATGTGCCACATATGTCTCTACATCACAAACATCTCGATATCAAAGTTACTTCCATGGAAAACTGGTTTCAAGCCTACTTGGGTCCACACACATTCCTTGGTCCTCTCCTCTAGGTCTATAGGGTGCTGACACTTTTGGGGTCATCCCTCTTCCCTTATGATTCCGGAGAGTACCCTACTCATCCTCCCTTTGGGTCCCATGAGTTCATGAAGGTGATCAATCTCCTAACCCATGGCCCTTAGACAATGATAGTTGTTACCTCCCGACCCTATGGTCATGTGCAACTAGGGAATTAGGAAACTCCTACTTCCATCGGTCTTATCCCTACCTGACCCTAGGATAGACTTAGGATTCTATGATAGTACATCTTCAACTTAGAACCTTACCCAAGCCTTCATCATCTCTCTCTGCATTCATGAGCTGACTTTCATCCTTTCATAGGGGTCATGGCAACCTGCCTACCTTGGTCAGGCCCCATGCACTTAGAGATGGTTATCTATGGGTCTATCGGTTCATTCTCATACCATGTACTTTTCACTTAGCTTATCAACATCCTATGAGACCTCTTTAGGCTACCTTAAACCAACAAAACTGGTATACACCCTACACAAGGGTCCCTCTCCCAGGATGGTAGGAAACTACAACTCTTGACAATAAGGTCACAAATACCCTTAGGGTTTATATTCCCATGAGCATGATTAACCCAACAACTATTAAGGCACAAGCATATCACCTACTAAACCATTCTAGGTCATACTTGTTCTCATCTTCAACATTGGATCAAGATCATACCTTCCCATGTCATCAACTTAGCTGTGAGGGGTTTATCAAACATACCTTAAACTTAAGGGGTTTCCTTTTCCTCTAAACATGAGGAGTACCATGCTTGAATTTATAGAAACTCAAATTTCATCATGATCATCGGGTACACCAATTCCCCTCTTAGGCCTAGGAACCCTAGGTTCACTTCTCTGATGTCCAACTGTCTGCTCAAACTCTTAACCACAAACCAAACATGTACAAGGTATGACATGCACTTCCTGTCATCCTCGAGAAACACTTCAGAGTTGAGTCCTCCTCAAGGACAATCAACAAGGTATAAGGCCTCACAACCTATTACTAAACCTCTCCAGGACTAAGGAACTCTTCTTCTCATCTATACCATAGGTACAATGTACCAGCAGACTCATCCTCTCTCTAGGGTTTGGTTCCTCTCATGGAAACCAAAACATCATCAACCTCCAGGGATCAAGCATGAGGCAACCACAAACATCCACTTAGGTCGAATCATCCTCAACTCCCCACTTTTCCTCATATCTCGGAGTCTCGGCTTCCAACCTTCTTGCTTGGGTCCTGCTCTCCCTCTCTAGAGTTAACTCCACAACCAACCTTATACTAAAGGTCCTCTCTCCATGAAGATGAATCAATATCACAAGCATACCTATACGTGGGTGAAGTCTATGTTCAAACTTATGTTTGCTCAAGATTATCCATAGCTCTTTATGCTTATCTCACAAGATATCCATCATACTCTCCCGGATAGGGTTTTAGCCTACTGCTCACACCACTTACGTACTCTGGGTGTATACTATGCCCTACTCATATAATCCCATAGGGTTTCTATAGGTTCTTCTCTAACCTCATCATGAAGGAGCTATCCTTCTCTCTAGCATGCATGACCCTTCCCATGGTTGGGTCGCCTAAGGCACTAGGTCATCCAACCTCATGTGGTTCATAACGTCATGGACATCCAAAATCATGTCCACACACCTGGTCTACCATGACATCAAACTCATCATGTCATCTCACCACTTAGGGTTAGGGTTAGCATCATCCTTAGAGGATGTCCCAAGTCTCTACTTATAATGGAGGTCTCTACCTCCAAGACTAACTCTCTTTACTTATCCTCCTGAGAAGAAGGTTTGGCCTCAAGTCTCTCCTGAGGGCATGACAACTTATGTCATATGACCTAAGCATGTATCTATTCTTTAGTTTACACTTAATCTATTAAGCTTATGTTCATAACATCTTATTTACATGCTTTTCATTAATTTGGTGGAGGATTCCTTAGACCTTATCAACCTTACCCATACCTCAAGAGGGTGAGGAAAAGAGATAAAACCCTAATCCTTACATTCCTTAACAACATTTGAGTTGAGAAGGGATGAACAAGATGAGAGAGTCCTAAAGGTATCTTATTTTGAGTCAAATCCTGAGACGTTGGCCAGGCAGTCACACTAATCCAAGAGTCTTTGTATTCCAACTACCAGTGCAGTGAAAAATCTTGCCAGCCCCCGTATGTGATCCTTTTCTGGACACCTATGTCTTTTGGAAATTCCTCTAATAACTCCCTTGGGTTCTACAGAGTTTGTAAAATTTAATAATTATTAAAGATTAAATGAGGAACCTATGCTCTGATACCAAA
This sequence comes from Alisma plantago-aquatica, assembly GCA_963693085.1. Lineage (NCBI taxonomy): Eukaryota > Viridiplantae > Streptophyta > Magnoliopsida > Alismatales > Alismataceae > Alisma > Alisma plantago-aquatica. The sequence continues at coordinate 544,990,900 of OY856414.1, forward strand.
TGTAACGACCTCGTCTCCCAGTAACCCCCAATTAAGGGATACCAAGAGGTCAGAGCCGTTATCCCAATTTCCGGATCAAAGGTTCGACAAATAATCTATAATAATTATCAAATTCTACTAAACTAAACTGAAAGGATTTAATAAAAATTAACTCTGCTTAGCTTTTTCAAAACTTGGACATCTACTTCTATCCACATCCGGAGTCTATTCTAAGTAATCCTCCTTTGCACTTTAATTCTCATTTAATTCCACATATGCCACTTTACTGTTTGTTCTTTTCACTTGTACCTAAAATGCTGACAAACAAAACATCGGTCAGCATAAATGAATTATGCTGGTATGTGGGGGAAACAATAATCGTGCAATTAACTTGTAACAACATATTGCAGTCAAATATGATTTAACAAACAACTTTACATTTTCAACATAACTACTCAATCCATACATACCCTAACCTCTGTGTTGTACCTACAGTGGACCTAGATGCTACCTTCCTTATGGTAGATCCCCATTTAACCCCTCATGACCCTACCTAACAGGTGAATCAGTTTCTAGGGTTGAGTCACATGGCACTACCCATAGGTAGCCCACTCCTTAACTCATGGTGTGCTACAGAGTTGCATGGCACTACACATAGGTATCCCAATCCCTAACTCGTGATAGCCTAGAGCTTTCTCTAGGTTACCCTTTTTAGAATTTGCAAAGGCACAGAGGAGGACCAGGATCTGAGCCAATCATGTATGCATATTTATGGTGATAGTCATAGTCACTTTATAGTTGCAAGAAATAAATGTCATCCAAGTAGTTATTTTCAGGAAACCGATAAAACAACCCAGGAATCACTGTGAAACTAAAGTGATTATCCATAAGCTTAACCACATACCTTTCAGGATAATTTGAGACAAAATAATCTAATCAATCAAGAATTCCAAATAGGCAAGCAAGCACATTATGAGATCCTGAAATAAGCATACAATTTCCTATTATTAATCATACTATCAAGATCTATTAAACTTAGCTCGCTTCCTAGGGTTTCTAATCCACTTTTAGGGTTTCCATTGCAATTAGGGTTTCCCTTCATCTCTTACTATTTTCAACCCTAATTTTATATTATTACTCATAAACCCTAATTTCAGAAAAAGCACAATTAACCATCAATTAAGTCCATTAAGCCTCTTTTACATTGAAGCTACGATTTTTATCCTTTTAATCCATGACAAGATCATTATGCTCATTTATCATCCGTTCATAGTTCATTATGGTCTAATTCACATATGAACTCTATTTGTCATTAATTCTACCTTTATCCATTAGAAAACCCTAATTACTACATTAAGGGTATTTATCCACAATTTGGAACTTTTATACTTGAAATAGCTTGGAATTATCATAACTCAACTTTATTCACGATTTTGAATAATTAAAACCATTATGAGTCACATTTACTAATATTAGGGTTTCAAGGCCCATTAAAGCATATTTATGCACATGAACTTCTAAATTAAACCAATTACTTGCAAAGGTCATCTTTTTTATCTTAATGTATCTTTTCATGATTAACAAGCTAATATCAACTTTAATCATCCATTAAACCCTACTAAACACATCAATCATCTCAAAATAGGGTTTCTTAATCTTTAATTCATTAAAGATGATAACTTACACTACTTTTCCAATAGCAAGAGGAATTAACCTCTAAAATCATTTTTAATGAATTCCTCTCATTTTTTGAAAAATTTTCACATTTTTTGTGTATCCATCCGAGCTACTGATATTTAAATATGATTTTTGGAAGATATTAATTACCAAAGCCAATCAGAGGGTGCCATGTGTCCCTTCCATGCAATGTGACTCGGCTATCTTGAAAACATTTTGAAATGATGTCTTTTCCCTTGGTTAAATAGGTCAGCTCTTCAGCCCGCGGAGGGCAAATCGGTCCAATGCAACCTGCATTTTCTTCAACCTCGCGATAGCCCTTGCTTCCGCCGCAATAGTGGTTGTGAATGGGTTGTTTCCCTTCCCTAGACCCGAAGGGCACCGACGAGGGTTCCGTTCACCTTTGCCACCCCTTGCCACATCCGCAAGGCCCCATGCTAAGGACGAGGTGGGTTGGTGTAATGACCCCGCCTCTCGATAACCCCCAATTAAGGGAGACCCAAAGGTCGGAATTGTTAATCAATTTACAGGATCAAATGTTTAGCATATAATCAACAATAATTATAAAATTCTACTAACTAAACTGGAATTGGGTACAAAAATTAAAACTTTTACTTACCTTTATAAAACTGGGAAATCTAACTATCCACAGCTTGAAGTACTCTATTTAATCCTCCTTGCACTTTATTTCTTAATTTCACGATGTGCCACTTTTCTATTTGTGATTTTCAGGATGTTACCTAAAACGCCGACAAACAAAACGTCGATCAGTATATCGAAATATACTGGTATGTGGGAACAACCAAAAGTTTGCACATATGGTTAACAATTTAATAATCACAATCAAATTATTTAACAAGCCACTTTACATTTTCAATGTGTCATTCTCCACCGCTTTTGCCCTAACCCTGGCATACCCCTCTAGGGTTTCTCTTTTGCCATTGAATTTAAGGCCACCTTCTCAATCCCGAGCTTGGTGCCTGGGAGTCACCTCTCATGGTGCTCCATAGTCATGCATCATAGACCACCTTCTCATTCCCGAGCTTGGTGTCTGGGGTCACCTCTCATGGTGCCCATAGGTCTACCCTTCTGGGCCTGACCTTAACGGCATCTTCCATCAGGGTGGCATGTAGGTGCGAGAATTCACATGTATATATAACTATGATAGCCATAGTGACTTTATAATTGCAGTATGAACATCCAAACAGTTTAGATCGCATTCAATGCGAAGAAACATCCGAGAATCCTTCGGGAAAACTAAAGCGGTTATTCATAATTAACCACATACCTGATCTGATGAGTTGAATAGAAATATCCATGCACATACGAATTCAAGCCAGCAAGCATTTTCAACCATATCCTGAAATAATAATGTAATTGCCTTTTTTACTACTCATGTCATCAAGATCTATTAAATATAGCTCGCTTCCTAGGGTTTCTAGTCCACTTTTAGTGTTTCCATTGCAATTAGGGTTTCCCTTTCTTATTTTATTATTTTAAACCCTAATTACTCATAAACCCTAACTATTCATCTAGTCGTCACAAAAGATGTTAAGGTTATTCTTTAACAACATTTAATCGTGTTTTCGGATTAACAACACCATTATCTATCAATTAAGTCCATCAAGCCTCTTTTCATTAAAGCTACTATTTTAATCCTTTTAGTCCATGGAAAAATTATTATAAGCATTTATCATCAATTCATAGCCCATTATGATCTCAGTCGCATATGAATTCATTTTATCATAATTTTACCCTTTTATTCCTGAGAAAACCCTAATTACTACCTTTAGGGTATTTATCCATAATTAAGGACTTTTGTACTCTAATAGCTTAGATTCCACATATTTCAACTCCCATCATCAAATTGGTCAATTAAAGCCATTAATAATCTCATTCACTAACATTAGGGTTTCAAGGCCCATTAGAGTATTATTCATGCACATGAAACTTGAAATTAATCTAATTATATGCAAAGTTCATCCTTTTTGTTCCTAATGTGCCTTTTCATCATTAACAGGTTAAGATCAACTTTAATCATCTATTAAACCCTACTAATCGCTTTAATAATATCAAAATAGGGTTCTTTAATCATTAATACATTAAAGTTGATATTTTCCATTACTTTTCGAATTGCATAAGGAATCAGGATTCTTTGATATTTTATTTAGATTTCTCTCGATTTTCTGAGAAATGTTCATGTATTAAGAGCATCTATCCGAGCTACGGTTGAGGAGATACAAATTTAATAAGAATCACTTACTCGGGACCAATAGGGAAGTGCCACGTCATCAACCCATGCAATCTTGGCGCGACCGCTTTCATTGGAAACATAACGCATTTACTGATGTACCCCCATGTAAGTCGCTTCTTCTTCAGCCCGTAGAGGGGAAAAATCATCCACGACCCCAAGGGTAGTCTTCCTCCTCCAGTTCGCCCTAGCGGCCGCCCACAACAGCCATGCACGAGCCGGCACTCCCTCCATGGTCCACGGAAATCGATGACATTTGTTGCCCTGGATGCGCCGCCCTCTTGTGCTCCCGGTCATGGCCAATATGGCCGTTCTTCATGCATGATCGCTCCATGGTTGCAGCCGCAATGCGACCGTTTTTGCAGATCTTCGGACGGTGCAGCGCGAAGACCAGGGCAAAGTTAACTTGCCCACTAGTCAAGTGTTGTCGTGGGAGTATCTCCCACCCATCGAGACTGTTTAACAGCTCCTCATGGCACCAGGGTCGTGCTTCCCTTCATGATTAGGGTTGATGGTCAAAAACAAAAGAAAAGAGAGAGAGAGGAGAGTGCATGGATCTCTTTGATCTCGGCCAAGGGCTCCACCCCTTATATAGTGGTGGGCAACCACACCTCAAAACGTTCTTTCAAGGGGAAACAAGTCCCTTCCCTACTAGGAAACACTTTCCATCATTGAGAAACAAGTTTCTCTATCTTAGAAGTCCTCATTATCCTTTTGATACTTTTCTTTTCTTTAATCACTAAGATTTCGAAAATTACTTCCTTCCTATTCTTTGTACTTGTCTTTTATTGTATTGGCACGAAATTATGCTTTCCCTTTTTAATAGAAAATATTTTCCTTTTTCAATGCCACCAAAAATTAGTAATAATGTATTATATTACTTTCTCATTTTGCTTTATTGGTATTTTCTCTTTCCTCTTTCTTCATTGGGGCTCCTTGAACCCCAAGAAATTCCAAGATCTCGAAATTCCTTCATAAGGACACTTATTATCCTTCTAGATGCATCTAAACGCATTATTCTTCATTATCATGTGTATTTCTTATTTAAATATTTCTTTTTGAGGATTTCTCTTTATTTATCTTTTATTTTCCTCATTAGTATTCCTTTTATCATTAGGAATCCTTGGGATACGAAATTCCACTAAGGATTACCCAATTATACCTCTTTTCACATATTTTCCACATTTCATCAATGTTTTCAATTTCTTTATTAACAAGGAAATACTTAATTGATATTTTCTTTTCTTATTGCTTTCTTTTTGCAACTTTGGGCTCCTTGGAACCCAAGGAATCTAAGAGGCACGAAATCCTATTTGGATTTGCCTTCTAGAGGTTTCCACACCTTTCTTATCTCAAATTCTCATTTATTCATTAATTAATCGAATATCCTTGTTATTGGGCCCAATAGCCAATAAATCCCACAAATCAAACAACAAGGCTATTTTAAATGAAATCCATTTATTCACAACAAATTATATCATTATTTGTCCAAATATCTTTAATATGAGAAATTACCTTTCTTGCCAAAGGAACCCAAAATTTGGGGTTGTAACATCCTTCCCCTCTTATAAGAATTTTGTCCTCAAAATTCCATCAAGCAAACAAACAAATAGGATAAGTCGTCTTATGTCCATCAAGGCTCCCATGTGGCTTCACCCTTTCCATGGTGTTTCCCAAGAACCTTCATTATCTCATTTTCTTCCATCTGAGTTCTTTCTTACCTTGGTATATCATACCCTTATAGGTGACTCAGGACATTTCAGTCTCTCAAAAGCTGAATAGGTTCAGGACTCAACACATGGCTTGGGTACCTCACATAGTGCTCTAGATCGGACTTATGTAACACATTATACATCATGTTATCCTGAGGGGCAAGGCTAAACACAACCATATCCACCAATCCATCTCAAATGGACCCATATATCGGGGACTCAGTTTTCTCAGCTGTAGCTCAGAGGGGTCGGATTTTTTTACATCACATATTCTCCCACAATGAACTGCATATCAGTCTGCTTTGTATCAACTCGTGACTTATGTCTCCACTGGCTCTCTCTCTCAGCCATTGCACGATCAAAGCGACTTCATCTGCACACACTGTGATTCTTTTCTGACCTTCGTGAGGCCTCCTTTACCCACTTCATCTTAATGAAGTGGTGACCGACACAACCTCTCTATAAGACTTCTTGCATCCCGATAAAGGCTACGGTGGTTAACATCACATCTTAAGAATTGTATCTATGTATCACCCTGACTGAGCACACATGCTCTCATCAGACCCTCTAGTCTGGATCATACCGTCCATTAGTATGGGGTGATAAACTGTTCTATTATTGAGTTCTTCATGTATCCACTTTCACCTCATGGAAGTGAACCTTGGTCATACCCAAGAACTTTTGAACTTGCATCATGGTGTAGTTGAACCATCTCTCTCTCTTATGTAGTTCAACGCAATCTATCTCTTGAAAATATTCCTTTCTTTCTCATGTTATCTAGGTAGGGCGATCTACCATAACCCATATTGCATCTTGACCTTCTGGGTCAAAGGGAGACTTACCACAACATCCATAGTGATGAACTCCCATTCCCCCTTAGGGACTCTTTTATCCTCTATATCGATACACTGGGTTACTGGTGTTCGTCCTTCACCTCCTGGCTTGCATGGTCACATGCTACATGCAACTTTGTTTTAAGCATCCAGAGTGCTACCATCACTTACTATCTTTGTAGTACCAAGGTATATCATGACCTCCTGTATTGTTATGATTCCTCAAGCTTGATACCTCGGAAACCCTAAACCACTCTCAAAAGTGTTTTATTACCTTCCTATCCAAAGAAGTGTATCTGAGGTTCTATCACCATCCTTTTACTACATCAAGGACTAAACTGGCTACCCAAACAAACATTAACTTGTTCAACATATCTTATTACATCTGAGTGTTAGCCAAAACACATCTTCTTCTCAACTTAGGGTTAGCCAAACAACCTCAAATTCTTCTAGCCTCTAACTGAATTAGGCAGCTAGATCTCAACCAGAGCATTCATTACCACCTCTCATCCTTAAGTGTTAGGTAGCATACACCTCCATGTATTATATTTATCATCTCATCTCAAACTCTAAGTTTATCTTCATCAAGAAGCTCTGAGCTCATCCTCACTGTGATCGAACTCGACTTTGGTTAACTTGCAAATTCCACATAGTTCATGATAAAACATCCTCATAAGCTGACTACACTACCTCTCTTAGTGTTTGCGAACCATCCATGGATCATTCACTTTACCAGGGTATGTTATCATCTCTATCATCATACCTTGTAGCTACGTTCCAACTTACATCATCTTTATCCTTGGTGTAAGGCATGCGTACTGTCCTACCTCTCACTCCCATAACAAGACGAAATAAGCATTTGGCTGCAGTCGAAGCGTAGAGATGGCACAACCCACCTTGCCCGTACACTCTCAAAACTAAGTTGAAACGTGCCATCTATGTCTCTTCATCACAAACATCATGATATCAGAATTACTTCCATGGAAAACTAGTCTCAAACCTACTTAGTCCAAACATAATCCTTGGTCGTCTCCTCTAGGTCTATAGGGTGCCGGCACTTTTGGGGTCATCCTTCTTCCTTATGCATCCAGAGAGTGTCCTACTCATCTACCCTTTGGGTCCCATGAGTTCATGAAGGTGATCAATCTCCTAACCCATGGCCCTCGGACAATGATAGATGTTACCTCCCGACCCTATGGTCATGTGCAACTAGGGAATTAGGCAACTCCTTCTTCCATCAGTCTTATCCCTACCTGACCCTAGGATAGACTTGGGATTCTATTATAGTACATGTCCAACACAAAACCTTACTCAATCTTTCATCATCTCTCTCTGCATACATGACTGATTTTCATCTCTTCATAGGGGTCATGGCAACCTGCCTACCTTGGTCAGGCCCCATACCAGTTACCTTCAAGGTAACACATCCACATGCACTTAGAGATGGTTATCTATGGGTCTATAGGTTCATTCTCATACCATGTACTTTTCACTTAGCTTCTCAAGATCCTAAGAGACCTCTTTAGGTTACCTCAAAACCAACCAAACTGGTAAACTCCCTACCAAAGGGTCGCTCTCCCAGGATGGGAGGAACTACTCCTTTATAACAAAGGTTACAAGCCTTATTAGGGTTTACATCCATATGAGCATGCTTAAACCAACAACTACTAAGGCACAAGCATACCTACAAAAGCCTACTAGGTCACACTTGTTCTCATCCTCAACATTAGACCCACTTAGTGGTGAGGGGTTCGTCAAACATACCCTTACCTTAAGGGGTTTCCTTTACCTTTACACATGAGGAGTACCATGCTTGAAACTATAGAGACTCAAATCTCATCATGAGCATCGGATACACTGCTTCCCCTCTTAGGCCTAGGAACCCTAGGTTTTCCTTTGGGTATCCAACTACATGCTCAACCTCTTAGCCACGAATCAAGCATGTCCAAGGTATGTCATGTACCTACATCATCTTTCTACTCGAGCAACACTTCAGGGTTGAATCCTGTTCCAGGAAAACCAACTAGGTATAAAACCTCACAACAGGTTACTTAAACCTCCTCACGGTCTAAGGCATTCTTACTCTCATCCAGCAGGTAACCACATATACCATGGGTACTAGAAGCATCATCCTCTCTCTAGGGTTTGGTTCCTCTAAAGGCAACCAAGATATCATCAGTCTCCAGAAATAAAGCATAAGGCAACCACTTATCATCCACGTAGGTCGCATCATCCTTAACTCCCCACTATTCCTCAAGTATTGGGGTTTTAGACTTCCAACCTCCTTGTTGGGGTCCTACTTCCTCTCTCTAGAGCTAAAACCACCTCCACCCATTCCTACTAGAGGTCTCTTCTCCATGAAGGCTCATATTCTCAAGAAAACCCCTATGTGGTTGAAGACTATGCTCAACTCATGTTTGGCTCAAGATTATTCATATCCCTTTATGCCTATCTCATAAGCCATCCATCATGCCCTTCTGGCCAGGGTTTCATCCTACTACCGTACCACTAACGTACTCTGGGTGCATGCTATCCCCTACTTGCATAAGCCATAGGGTTCCTATAGGTCCTTCATTAACCTCATCAATGAAGGAGCTATCATTCACTCTAACATGCCCGACCCTTTCTAGGGTTGGGTCGTCAAAGGTACTAGGTCATCTAACTTTTCCTAGCTCATATGGAAAACCAAAGGTATATCTATCCAAACACCCAATCTACCATGACATCTAACTCATCATGTCATCTCTCTCTAACCTTCACTTAGGGTTAACATCATCCCCAAAGGATATGCTAGGTCTCTACCTTCAATGGAGGTCTCTACCTCCAAGACTAACTCTCTCTACTCATCCTCCTGACAAGGAGGTCTATCCTCAGGTCTCTCCTGAGGGAAATGACAACTCGCGTCATCCGACCTAAGCATGTATCTATTCTTTGCGCTTTATATATTAAGTTTATGTCCATGACATCTTATTTACATGCTTTTCATTAATTTGGTGGAGGATTCCTTAGACCTTGTTATCTTTACCCATACCTCAAGAGGGTGAGGAGAAGAGTGAAAACCCTAATCCTTAAGGTCCTAAATAGAATTTGAGTTGCGAAGGGATGAACAAGATGAGAGAGTCCTAAAGGTATCTTATTTCGATTCATACCCTAAGACTTTGGCCAGGCAGTCACACAATCCGGGAGTCCTCATATTCTGACTAGTGGTGTGGAGGAAAATCTTTCCAGCCCCCGTAAGTGATCCTTTTCTAGACACCTCAGTCTTTCGGGCACTTCTCTAATAACTCCCTCGGTTCTATGGAATTCGTAAAATTTAATAATTATTGATGATTAGATGGAGAACCTACATTCTGATACCAATTGTAACGACCCCGCCTCCTGATAACCCCCAATTAAGGGAGACCCAAAGTTCGGAATCGTTAATCAATTTACAGGATCAAAGGTTCAACATATAATCAACAATAATTATAAATTTCTACTAACTAAACTGGAATTGGGTACAAAAATTAAAACTTTTACTTACCTTTATAAAATTGGGAAATCTAACTATCCACAGCTTGAAGTACTCTATCTAATCCTCCTTGCACTTTATTTCTTAATTTCACGATGTGCCACTTTTCTGTTTGTGATTTTCAGGATGTTACCTAAAACGCCGACAAACAAAACGTCGGTCAGTATATCGAAATATACTGGTATGTGGGAACAACCAAAAGTTTGCACATATGGTTAACAATTTAATAATCACAATCAAATTATTTAACAAGCCACTTTACATTTTCAATGTGTCATTCTCCATTGCTTTTGCCCTAACCCTGGCATACCCCTCTAGGGTTTCTCTTTTGCCATTGACTTTAAGGCCACCTTCTCAATCCCGAGCTTGGTGCCTGGGAGTCACCTCTCATGGTGCTCCATAGTCATGCATCATAGACCAACTTCGCATTCCCGAGCTTGGTGTCTGGAGTCACCTCTCATGGTGCCCATCGGTCTACCCTTCTGGGACTGACCTTTATGGCATCTTCCATCAGGGTGGCATGTAGGTTAGAGAATTCACATGTATATATAATTGTGATAGCCATAGTGACTTTATAATTGCAGTATGAACATCCAAACAGTTTAGATCGCATTCAATGCGAAGAAACATCCGAGAATCCTTCGGGAAAACTAAAGCGGTTATTCATAATTAACCACATACCTGATCTGATGATTTGAATAGAAATATCCATGCACATAAGAATTCAAGCAAGCAAGCATTTTCAACAATATCCTGAAATAATAATGTAATTGCCTTTTTACTACTCATGTCATCTAGATCTATTAAATCTAGCTCGCTTCCTAGGGTTTCTAGTCCACTTTTAGGGTTTCCATTGCAATTAGGGTTTCCCTTTCTTATTTTATTATTTTAAACCCTAATTACTCATAAACCCTAACTATTCATCTAGTCGTCACAAAAGATGTTAAGGTTATTCTTTAACAACATTTAATCTTGTTTTCGGATTAACAACACCATTATCTATCAATTAAGTCCATCAAGCCTCTTTTCATTAAAGCTACTATTTTAATCCTTTTAATCCATGGCAAAATTATTATAAGCATTTATCATCAATTCATAGCCCATTATGATCTAAGTCGCATATGAATTCATTTTATCATAATTTTACCCTTTTATTCCTGAGAAAACACTAATTACTACCTTTAGGGTATTTATACAAAATTAAGGACTTTTGTACTCTAATAGCTTAGATTCCACATATTTCAACTCCCATCATCAAATTGGTTAATAAAAGCCATTAATAATCTCATTCACTAACATTAGGGTTTCAAGGCCCATTAGAGTATTATTCATGCACATGAAACTCGAAATTAATCTAATTATATGAAAAGTTCATCCTTTTTGTTCCTAATGTGTCTTTTCATCATTAACAGGTTAAGATCAACTTTAATCATCTATTAAACCCTACTAATCGCTTTAATCATATCAAAATAGGGTTCTTTAATCATTAATACATTAAAGTTGATATCTTCCATTACTTTTCGAATTTCATAAGGAATCATGATTCATTGATATTTTATTTAGATTCCTCTCGATTTTTTGAGAAACTTTCATGGATTAATTGCATCTATCCGAGATACGGTTGAGGAGATACGAATTTAATAAGAATCATTTACTCGGGACCAATAGGGAAGTGCCACGTCATCAACCCATGCAATCTTGGCGCGGCCGCTTTCATTGGAAACATAATGCATTTACTGATGTACCCCCATATAAGTCGCTTCTTCTTCAGCCCGCAGAGGGGCAAAATCATCCACGACCCCAACGGTCATCTTCCTCCTCCAGTTCTCCCAAGCGGCCACCCACAACAGCCATGCGCGGGCCGGCTCTCCCTCCATGGTCCACAGAAATCGATGAAATTTGTTGCCCTGGATGCGCCGCCCTCTTGCGCTCCCGATCATGGCCAATATGGCTGTTCTTCATGCATGATCGCTCCATGGTTGCAGCCGCAATGCGACCGTTTTTGCAGATCTTCGGACGGTGCAGCGCAAAGACCAGGGCAAAGTTAGCTTGCCCACTAGTCAAGTGTTGTCGTGGGAGTATCTCGCACCCATCGAGACTGTTTAAGTGCTCCTCATGGCACCAGGGTCGTTCTTCCCTTCATGATTAGGGTTGATGGTCAAAAACAAAAGAAAAGAGAGAGAGGAGAGTGCGTGGATCTCTTTGATCTCGGCCAAGGGCTCCACCCCTTATATGGTGGTGGGCAACCACGCCTCAAAACGTTCTTTCAAGGGGAAACAAGTCCCTTCCCTACTAGGAAACACTTTCCATCATTGAGAAACGAGTTTCTCTCTCTTAGAAGTCCTCATTATCCTTTTGATACTTTTCTTTTCTTTAAACACTAAGATTTCGAAAATTACTTCCTTCCTATTCTTTGTACTTGTCTTTTAATGTATTGGCACGAAATTATGCTTTCCCTTTTTAATAGAAAATACTTTCCTTTTTCAATGCCACCAAAAATTAGTAATAATGTATTATATTACTTTCTCATTTTGCTTTATTGGTATTTTCTCTTTCCTATTTCTTCATTGGGGCTCGTTGAACCCCAAGAAATTCCAAGATCTCGAAATTCCTTCATAAGGATACTTATTATCCTTCTAGATGCATCTAAACGCATTATTCTTCATTATCATGTGTATTTCTTATTAAAATATTTCGTTTTGAGGATTTGTCTTTTATTTTCCTCATTAGTATTCATTTTATCCTTAGGAATCCTTGGGATACGAAATTCCACTAAGGATTACCCAATTATACCTCTTTTCACATATTTTCCACATTTCATCAATGTTTTCAATTTCTTTATTAACAAGGAAATACTTAATTGATATTTTCTTTTCTTATTGCTTTCTTTTTGCAACTTTGGGCTCCTTGGAACCCAAGGAATCTAAGAGGCACGAAATCCTATTTGGATTTGCCTTCTAGAGGTTTCCACACCTTTCTTATCTCAAATTCTCATTTATTCAATAATTAATCGAATATCCTTGTTATTGGGCCCAATAGCCAATAAAGCCCAAAAATCAAACAACAAAGCTATTTTAAACGAAATCCATTTATTCACAACAAATTATATCATTATTTGTCCAAATATCTTTAATATGAGAAATTACCTTTCTTTCCAAAGGAACCCAAAATTTGGGGTTGTAACATCCTTCCCCTCTTATAAGAATTTTGTCTTCAAAATTCCATCAAGCAAACAAACAAATAGGATAAGTCGTCTTATGTCCATCAGGGCTCCCATGTGGCTTCACCCTTTCCATGGTGTTTCCCAAGAACCTACATTATCTCATTTTCTTCCATCTGAGTTCTTTCTTACCTTGGTATATCATACCCTCATAGGTGACTCAGGACATTTCAGTCTCTCAAAAGCTGAATAGGTTCAAGACTCAACACATAGCTTGGGTACCTCACATAGTGCTCTAGATCGGACTTATGTAACACATTATACATCATGTTATCCTGAGGGGCAAGGCTAAACACGACCATATCCACCAATCCATCTCAAATGGACCCATATATCGGGGACTCAGTTTTCTCAACTGTAGCTCAGAGGGGTCGGATTTTTTTACATCACATATTCTCCCACAATGAACTGCATGTCAGTCTGCTTTGTATCAATTCATGACTTATGTCTCCACTGGCTCTCTCTCTTAGCCATTGCATGATCAAAGCGACTTCATCTGCACACACTGTGATTCTTTTCTGACCTTCGTGAGGCCTCCTTTTACCAGGGTATGTTATCATCTCTATCATCATACATTGTAGCTACGTTCCAACTTACATCATCTTTATCCTTGGTGTAAGGCATGCGTACTGTCCTACCTCTCACTCCCATAACAAGACGAAATAAGCATTTGGCTGCAGTCCAAATACAGAGTTCTTCCTGTTCCAAGCGTAGAGATGACACAACCCACCTTGCCAATACACTCTCAAAACTAAGTTGAAACGTGCCACCTATGTCTCTTCATCACAAACATCATGATATCAGAATTACTTCCATGGAAAACTAGTCTCAAACCTACTTAGTCCAAACACAATCCTTGGTCATCTCCTCTAGGTCTATAGGGTGCCGACACTTTTGGGGTCATCCTTCTTCCTTATGCATCCAGAGAGTGCCCTACTCATCTGCCCTTTGGGTCCCATGAGTTCATGAAGGTGATCAATCTCCTAACCCATGGCCCTCGGACAATGATAGTTGTTACCTCCCGACCCTATGGTCATGTGCAACTAGGGAATTAGGCAACTCCTTCTTCCATCGGTCTTATCCCTACCTGACCCTAGGATAGACTTGGGATTCTATTATAGTACATGTCCAACACAAAACCTTACTCAATCCTTCATCATCTCTCTCTGCATACATGACTGATTTTCATCCCTTCATAGGGGTCATGGCAACCTGCCTACCTTGGTCAGGCCCCATACCAGTTACCTTCAAGGTAACACATCCACATGCACTTAGAGATGGTTGTCTATGGGTCTATAGGTTCATTCTCATACCATGTACTTTTCACTTAGCTTCTCAAGATCCTATAATACCTCTTTAGGTTACCTCAAAACCAACCAAACTGGTAAACTCCCTACCAAAGGGTCACTCTCCCAGGATGGGAGGAACTACTCCTTTATAACAAAGGTTACAAGCCTTCTTAGGGTTCACATCCATATGAGCATGCTTAAACCAACAACTACTAAGGCACAAGCATACCTACAAAACCCTACTATGTCACACTTGTTCTCATCCTCAACATTAGACCCACTTAGTGGTGAGGGGTTCGTCAAACATACCCTTACCTTAAGGGGTTTCCTTTACCTTTACACATGAGGAGTACCATGCTTGAAACTATAGAGACTCAAATCTCATCATGAGCATCGGATGCACTACTTCCCCTCTTAGGCCTAGGAACCCTAGGTTCTCCTTTGGGTATCCAACTACATGCTCAACCTCTTAGCCACGAATCAAGCATGTCCAAGGTATGTCATGTACCTCCATCATCTTTCTACTCGAGCAACGCTTCAGGGTTGAGTCCTGTTCCAGGACAACCAACTAGGTATAAAACCTCACAGCAGGTTACTTAAACCTCCTCAGGGTCTGAGGCATTCTTTATCTCATCCAACAGGTAACCACTTATACCATGGGTACTAGAAGCATCGTCCTCTCTCTAGGGTTTGGTTCCTCTAAAGGAAACCAAGATATCATCAGTGTCCATAAATCAAGCATAAGGAAACCACTTATCATCCACGTAGGTCGCATCATCCTTAACTCCCCACAATTCCTCAAGTTTTGGGGTTTTAGACTTCCAACCTCCTTGTTGGGGTCCTGCTTCCTCTCTCTAGAGCTAAAACCACCTCCAACCATACCTACTAGAGGTCGCTTCTCCATGAAGGCTCGTATTCTCAAGCAAACCCCTATGTGGTTGAAGCCTATGCTCAACTCATGTTTGGCTAAAGATTATTCATATCCCTTTATGCCTATCTCATAAGCCATCCATCATGCCCTTCTGGCCAGGGTTTCATCCTACTACCATACCACTGACGTACTCTGGGTGCATGCTATCCCCTACTTGCATAAGCCATAGGGTTTCTATAGGTCCTTCACTAACCTCATCGATGAAGGAGCTATCCTTCACTCTAACATGCCCGACCCTTTCCAGGGTTGGGTCATCAAAGGTACTAGGTCATCTTACCTCTCCTAGCTCATATGGCAAACCAAAGGTATATCTATCCAAACACCCAGTCTACCATGACATCTAACTCATCATGTCATCTCTCTCTAACCTTCACTTAGGGTTAACATCATCCCCAAAGGATTTGCTAGGTCTCTACCTTCAATGGAGGTCTCTACCTCCAAGACTAACTCGCTCTACTCATCCTCCTGACAAGGAGGTCTATCCTCAGGTCTCTCCTGAGGGCAATGACAACTCGCGTCATCCGACCTAAGCATGTATCTATTCTTTGCGCTTTATCTATTAAGCTTATGTCCATGACATCTTATTTACATGCTTTTAATTAATTTGGTGGAGGATTCCTTAGACCTTGTTATCTTTACCCATACCTCAAGAGGGTGAGGAGAAGAGGGAAAACCCTAATCCTTAAGGTCCTTAATAGAATTTGAGTTGCGAAGGGATGAACAAGATGAGAGAGTCCTAAAGGTATCTTATTTTGATTCATACCCTAAGACTTTGGCCAGGCAGTCACACAATCCGGGAGTCCTCATATTCTGACTAGCGGTGCGGAGGAAAATCTTGCCAGCCCCCGGAAATGATCCTTTTCTAGACACCTCAGTCTTTCGGGCACTTCTCTAATAACTCCCTCGGTTCTATGGAATTTGTAAAATTTAATAATTATTTATGATTAGATGGAGAACCTATGCTCTGATACCAATTGTAATGACCCTGCCTCCCGATAACCCCCAATTAAGGGAGACCTGAAGGTCGGAATCGTTAATCAATTTACAGGATCAAAGGTTCAACATATAATCAACAATAATTATAAAATTCTACTAACTAAACTGGAATTGGGTACAAAAATTAAAACTTTTACTTACCTTTATAAAACTGGGAAATCTAACTATCCACAACTTGAAGTACTCTATCTAATCCTCCTTGCACTTTATTTCTTAATTTCACGATGTGCCACTTTTCTATTTGTGATTTTCAGGATGTTACCTAAAACGCCGACAAACAAAACGTCGGTCAGTATATCAAAATATACTGGTATCTGGGAACAACTAAAAGTTTGCACATATGGTTAACAATTTAATAATCACAATCAAATTATTTAACAAGCCACTTTATATTTTCAATGTGTCATTCTCCACCGCTTTTTCCCTAACCCTGGCATACCCCTCTAGGGTTTCTCTTTTGCCATTGACTTTAAGGCCACCTTCTCAATCCCGAGCTTGGTGCCTAGGAGTCACCTCTCATGGTTCTCCATAGTCATGCATCATAGACCACCTTCTCATTCCCGAGCTTGGTGTCTGGGGTCACCTCTCATGGTGCCCATCGGTCTACCCTTCTGGGCCTGACCTTTATGGCATCTTCCATCAGGGTGGCATGTAGGTGCGAGAATTCACATGTATATATAACTGTGATAGCCATAGTGACTTTATAATTGCAGTATGAACATCCAAACAGTTTAGATCGCATTCAATGCGAAGAAACATCTGAGAATCCTTCAGGAAAACTAAAGCGGTTATTCATAATTAACCACATACCTGATCTGATGAGTTGAATAGAAATATCCATGCACATAAGAATTCAAGCAAGCAAGCATTTTCAACAATATCCTGAAATAATAATGTAGTTGCCTTTTTACTACTCATGTCATCAAGATCTATTAAATCTAGCTCGCTTCCTAGGGTTTCTAGTCCACTTTTAGGGTTTCCATTGCAATTAGGGTTTCCCTTTCTTATTTTATTATTTTAAACCCTAATTACTCATAAACTCTAACTATTCATCTAGTCGTCACAAAAGATGTTAAGGTTTTTCTTTAACAACATTTAATCTTGTTTTTGGATTAACAACACCATTATCTATCAATTAAGTCCATCAAGCCTCTTTTCATTAAAGCTACTATTTTAATCCTTTTAATCCATGGAAAAATTATTATAAGAATTTATCATCAATTCATAGCCCATTATGATCTAAGTCGCATATGAATTCATTTTATTATAATTTTACCCTTTTATTCCTGAGAAAACCCTAATTACTACCTTTAGGGTATTTATCCAGAATTAAGGACTTTTGTACTCTAATAGCTTAGATTCCACATATTTCAACTCCCATCACCAAATTGGTCAATTAAAGCCATTAATAATCTCATTCACTAACATTAGGGTTTCAAGGCCCATTAGAGTATTATTCATGCACATGAAACTCGAAATTAATATAATTATATGCAAAGTTCATCCTTTTTGTTCCTAATGGGCATTTTCATCATTAACAGGTTAAGATCAACTTTAATCATCTATTAAACCCTACTAATCGCTTTAATCATATCAAAATAGGGTTCTTTAATCATTAATACATTAAAGTTGATATCTTCCATTACTTTTCGAATTGCATAAGGAATCAGGATTCATATATATTTTATTTAGATTCCACTCGATTTTCTAAACAAATTTCATGTATTAAGCACATCTATCCGAGCTACGGTTGAGGACATACGAATTTAATAAGAATCACTTACTCGGGACCAATAGGGAAGTGCCACGTCATCAACCCATGCAATCTTGGCGCGACCGCTTTCATTGGAAACATAACGCATTTACTGATGTACCCCCGTGTAAGTCGCTTCTTCTTCAGCCCGCGGAGGGGCAAAATCGTCCACGAACCCAAGGGTCGTCTTCCTCCTCCAGTTCGCCCTAGCGGCCGCCCACAGCAGCCATGCGCGGGCCGACTCTCCCTCCATGGTCCACGGAAATCGATGAAATTTGTTGCCCTGGATGCACCGCCCTCTTGCGCTCCCTATCATGGCCAATATGGTCGTTCTTCATGCATGATCGCTCCATGGTTGCAACCGCAATGCGACAATTTCTGTAGATCTTCGGACGATGCAGCGCGAAGACCAGGGCAAAGTTAGCTTGCCCACTAGTCAAGTGTTGTCGTGGGAGTATCTCGCACCCATCGAGACTGTTTAACAGCTCCTCATGGCACCAGGGTCGTGCTTCGCTTCATGATTAGGGTTGATGGTAAAAAACAAAAGAAAATAGAGAGAAGAGAGTGTGTGGATCTCTTTGATCTCGGCCAAGGGCTCCACGCCTTATATAGTGGTGGGCAACCATGCCTCAAAACATTCTTTCAAGGGGAAACAAGTCCCTTCCCTACTAGGAAACACTTTCCATTATTGAGAAACAAGTTTCTGTCTCTTAGAAGTCCTCATTATCCTTTTGATACTTTTCTTTTCTTTAAACACTAAGATTTCGAAAATTACTTCCTTCCTATTCTTTGTACTTGTCTTTTAATGTATTGGCACGAAATTTTGGTTTCCCTTTTTAATAGAAAATACTTTCCTTTTTCAATGCCACCAAAAATTAGTAATAATGTATTATATTACTTTCTCATTTTGCTTTATTGGTATTTTCTCTTTCCTCTTTCTTCATTGGGGCTCCTTGAACCCCAAGAAATTCCAAGATCTCGAAATTCCTTCATAAGGATACTTATTATCCTTCTAGATGCATCTAAACACATTATTCTTCATTATCATGTGTATTTCTTATTAAAATATTTCTTTTCGAGGATTTCTCTTTATTTCTCTTTTATTTTCCTCATTAGTATTCCTTTTATCATTAGGAATCCTTGGGATACGAAATTCCACTAAGGATTACCCAATTATACCTCTTTTCACATATTTTCCACATTTCATCAATGTTTTCAATTTCTTTATTAACAAGGAAATACTTAATTGATATTTTCTTTTCTTATTGCTTTCTTTTTGGAACTTTGGGCTCCTTGGAACCCAAGGAATCTAAGAGGCACGAAATCCTATTTGGATTTTCCTTCTAGAGGTTTCCACACCTTTCTTATCTCAAATTCTCATTTATTCATTAATTAATCGAATATCCTTGTTATTGGGCCCGACATCCAATAAAGCCCACAAATCAAACAACAAGGCTATTTTAAACGAAATCCATTTATTCACAACAAATTATATCATTATTTGTCCAAATATCTTTAATATGAGAAATTACCTTTCTTGCCAAAGGAACCGAAAATTTGGGGTTGTAACAGTTGGGGTCGGGCTTGCGGCTGCTCCTCCGTCGGATGACCTTACAGCCTCACTGTAGATGGTTGGAGTGAGAGCGAGAGGTAGGGGATGATGGCCAAGCCCCCCTGATCATTGGGGAACCCGCAGACTACCCACGTACTCTATCACAATGCCTATATGTCCCCAAGATCGCTCTACCCTCTCTTAGCTAGGGTTTATGCAGAAAAAGAAGAAACGGAGAGAGGGATGATCGAGATCTCTTTGGCTCGAGGACATGGATCCAACCCTTAAATAGGGGAGGATGGCAAAGTCCCATCATGCTTAACCATGGTGAAAACAAGTCCTCTTTATCCTACATTCCTTGTTTAGGTGTAACTTCTCTCCTTTAATATATTCCTTATATATTAGTATTCCTTGGTTATTAAGGAATCTATTTTCCTAAAAGGAAATCCAAAAATTAGCTTTTTTAATCTCCTTGTTGTTGACTTTTAATCCATTAGCACGAATTTGTGTTTTCTTTTTAATAGAAAATACCTTCTTTCTAACAATACCACAAAATCCATTAATTATGTATCACTTTATCCTCTTTTTTTTTTTGAAAGCAAACAGATTCATTCATTACTCAAGCCATACGACATCTACAAGTAGAGAAGTACAACCAGAAGAAATCTAGATCAGTCAAGAACATAGATCTAACACCACTACCACTCATATTGGAACGAGATTGAAACACTTCTGCATAGAACTCTCTTCTTTGTGGCTGACCAAAGCAGCTATTGTGAGAGATACCTTCAACTTGAGTATAAGGCAGCGGCATTAAGCATGAACCTGACCGAGACTCCGTCTGATTGTTGACTCTACCATCCATGGCACGGCTCGAGCAGCAAAGAACCTGAGGCAAAAACGAGACAAACCAGGGATCTCGTCACTCTCACGAAAGGAGAGACACCTAAACCCCGAAGGGAGAGACAAACGCCGAAGGAACACGGCGAGAAGAAGGTAAGAAACTGCCTAGAACCAGGACAAAAATGAAAAGTAGGGAGCCGTCAAAGACTAAACTGAAAAATAGAGCGAAAGCAGCAAAGCAAGAAACGCACGCCCCCCAGTCGATCCATGCCAAAAGCTTCGTGGCGGCCACCTCCTTGCCTCCACCAAGCGATTAGCTTCGCCGGAGACGAAGCCACCATCCAGGAAAGCACCGCTCCACCACCCTGAAGCCCCGATCTAAAGGCACGGAGGACGAAGACGACGGAGAGGAGAACCCGCCAGCCGCAGCCCCAGTGCCGCACGATCTACGAAGAGGACAGTTGCCCGAAGAACGCCCAGGGGGAGAGGGTGGCTACGCGCCGGCAGCTGACCATCTCCCCCGAGCGGGAGAGTCCCACGCACGAACCCTAGCCGCCTCCGGAGGGCAGCGGGGGAGTTAGACGCGGGGAAGGGGGCTTACGGCTGAAACCTTTCTTTCTAACCACCTTGTTATGTTGCATTATTGGTATTTTCTCTTTCCTTTTTCTCCATTGGGGCTCCTTGGACCCCAAGAAACTCTAGGATTTTGAAATTCCTTTTTAAGGATACTTATTATCCTTCTAGATACATATATTTATATTATTTCTCATTGTCTTGTTTATTTCTTATTAAAATATCTCTCTTTGAGGATTTCTCTTTATCTTAATTTTTATTTTCCTCATTGGAACTCCATTTAACATTAGGAATCCTTTGGATACGAAAATCCACCAAGGGTAACTCAATTATACCATTTTTCACTTATTTCCCACATTTTATCATTGTTTCCAATTTCTTCCTTAATAAAGAAATATTTAATTGATCTTTCTTTTCTTTTTGCATTATCTTTGCAACTTTGGATTCCTCGAAACCCAAGAGGCATGAAGTACACCTTTGGATTACATTCTTTTTCCTTCTAGAGGTTTCTACATTTTCCTTTTCTCCATTTCTTATTAATAATGGAGTTCCTTTTGTCTTTTCCTTATTATTGGGCCCAATAGCCAATAAAGCCCACAAAACAACAAACAAGGCTATTGTAAATGAAACTCCTTTATTCAAAACAAATTATATAATTATTTGTTCCAATATCTTTAATATGAGAAATTACATTTCTCACCAAATGAACCCAAAAGTTAGGGTTGTAACAGGTGGTGGAGACTAACTGCCAGACGGTTGGCTTCCTGCTACTATCGTGCTGATGGTGGGCTACTATGTGTTTCCTTGAGCTGATTACCTCAGTGTCAGATGATGGATTCTTACAGATGGTGGTGGAGATGATGAATGTTAGGGAGGAACAAAGAAAGACGAATGAATTAAGGAATTAAATGAAGATAAGAAGATGGGTTGGGATAAAGTAGGGTTAGCAACATACATTTGATATCATGTAGATTATAATAACATATATCTGAGTAGTTTGTAAAGAGATTTTAGGTTTCCTATATGTATGAGTCCAGGGATACATGGGCACACATAAGTGGGTAAAAGAATCCTCACTTTTGTGTAATTACATAATAACTAGAATTGTTAATACAATAGAACTAATCCCAATTGACTAATAAATCACTTATATAACATGCCTTTTAATCGTGCAAACATCACATTTTTATTTTTGAAAACTTCTTTCCAGACTGACACATCCACAATCTCCACTTCCATGCACTCATCTATTCCCTACCCCACACAACCACCTAAGATCCTCAAACAAGTCATAAAGGAACACTCTTCATGTACAACAACCTTTCTATGTCCATTACAAAGGACATATTTTTGACTACACCCTCTCATAAATATAAAAAAATGATGTTTGACTCTTGCCTAATCCCACATTCATCACATCCAGATAATACTAATGCTTATTCTTTAGTAGAGGGCTCTTGGTCCATGCTATCTGGTTTCATGTTCGTCTCAACCTTATCCTTTTTATCCACTTACATAGACATCAAACCCCACTTACAGTTCTAACAACAATATACCAAATCACTTTTGTCCACCCACAACATCTCCCTCATACACTAGTCCAAAAACCCTAATCATAACAACCTTTGTTGGCCTGACATGAAGACTTTCTCAAAATATTGTGACATCACGAGTCTCATTTTTTCTAATGATTTTGATAAAAAAGTGTTCATGATAGTTGTTTGTAATGATTCTTGGGTCATGGACATGATGACAAATAGGACCACAACTCTCTCTTCAATTTCCTATGCTCTTAATGATTCAATCATTGACTTTTCTTATCTATTTAATGATTGTTTGGTTACAAAACATTAATGGTATCATTTCTAGTTATAGGAAACTGTTATTTAGACACCACATTAATTATAATAAAGTAGAGACTATTATAGGACAATAAAGTATGACCCTCTTATCTTCTACTCAACTTTGTTCCCTTTGTGGTTATAGAATTAATTCTTGGCACCAACTTATGGATTCTGGTCTTAATTGTAGTTTTCTTATTAGTTGGAATAATAATCTCACCCTAGAGGACAACTTGATATATAAATTCAAATATAATACAATTTAGGACATCAACTCAATATCTTATGGTACCATACTAGACTGTATGTTGAACCTTCCATGAATAAACAAGCTTTCCTTTTATAATCACTACTTAGGAATTAAGTTTTTGAGAAACTCCTAGCTTGTCGATGGTGATTTTAACATCATTAATTTTTCTTTCTGATCATTCCAATCCATAGAATCATGTCTCGACACACTTGAATCACTTTAATGCTTTTATCAACTCCTTCAACCTAGATGACTTGAGCTCACCTAGATACAATAATATATGGACTGATGAAATATCCTACCTTATTTTTCACAATTAGATTGTTTCCTCTATAACCATGTTTGGTCCACCTTCTATCCACTTCCTAATTTCTAGATTGTCCCTAGATATATGTCCAATCATAACCCATCATCCTAGATACGAAACCCTAATTTCAGGGGCTAAATCTTTTAGATGTGAACATTTTTGTCTGATACATCCTTTAAACAAAAATATAGTTTTTGAGGTTTAGACAAATACACCTTATGATAATACACACACCCTTCTCAGTAACAAATATCCCATCATTATTTTTTCCAAAAATCCCTCCATCCTTGGGATTCTAATAAATTTGGTCCACTAAACAAAAATATCACAAATCTCACTTCTAGGATCTCTTCTCAAGTCATTTCTAATCCCCTTCACACTAACCCACACACTCGCTCACTCTCAAAACACTCCCTTTCTTTGGAATCTCAGTTGGAACTCAAAGAAACCTATTGAAAATAGTGATAAAAGATTAAATGGCTCATGGAGGGTGATAGGAAAAGAATACTTTTGCATTAGATATGCTTAACTAACACAATTATATATATATATACATATATATATATATATATATATATATATATATATATATATATATATATATATATATATATATATATATATATATATATATATATATATATATATATATATATATATATATGACACGATTTTACCGTGCGTATAACGCAAGTGCATGTATCAATGTAGTATAGGCCTTTGTGAGGCCCAAGTCAAACTCAGGGACACTAAATTATTGGTAGACTACTACTAACTACTCGCAATCAGCTAGACCAATAAAAAGGTTATGAGAGTTGTTTGTAAAAATAAAAGAAAAGAAAATAAAACAAAGCAATCGATTAAATGTTTAGTTTAATCAATTCAATTAGAGATCTTTAGGATTGCGGTTTCACTTCGGGTTTTCATTATATGAATTTCCATATAGTTACTCTGGTTCATCTCTCAATCTGGGTAGTGGCATGTAGTCAGAATTGTTCACTGTCGTGGTACAATTCACTACCTATGTCTATGTCAGTTCCACCGTCGTAGTAACCTATACCCTAAACTAGGTGCATTAGAATCGACCTTTGGGTTTCCACCATTAACCTTACATCACCTTGTTCAAGGGATTTGTTAATTAATGTGAATTTCATCTCTTTTCAACCGTTAATTCTGCTTTCAAAGTAATTAAAGGCATTAGATTATCATTATGGGGATCAAGCATAAAAATATAATTGAGAAAATAAAATCATACCACAGATTTAAAAGATAAATTATGAATTACTATGATAAAAATGTCATACAATGCGTCCCCGGGCTACTCCCGGTCCTCAAGATAAAGGGGATTAGCCCCACATGCTCATCTCAGAGAAAAACATGTTTGAGAAAAGGGCAAACATGGAGAAAAATGTGAATAAGTAATGAAACCCCTAAACAGAGAAGATCCAAGAATTCCTCGGCGTAGAATGTGTGATCTACAGCCTTTCGGCGGTGGAAAACGTCTTCTTCGGCTTCCGAAATGATCGGGGCATGCTTCTACGCTCCGTTCTTCTCTCCACACCTTCTCCGGACGTGTGCAGCGGCTAATGACGTGATACCCTGCTCTTGGCCACCGTCATTAGGTATAATCACCGAGTTAGGTTGCAAAAATATCACAACCGTCAGATTTGGGTCGATCTGAAACAAACTCTGATCTGACGGTGTCGATACCATCGGTACGGGTCGATGGTATCCACACTGTGTGATATCGGCAAGCCTTCTTTTCTTTTCTTCGTTGCGCCTGATGCTGACTCGATACCATCAATGTGGGTCGATGGTATCGACACCCTTAGGCGTCAATTTTATCCCTTTTCCATCGTTGAAACTCCACGTGTCGATAGTATCGACTTTGGGGTCGATAGTATTGACTGACAGGTCACTAGCAACCTGATGGAATGTCGCTACCATCGACTTCCCTGTCGATGGTATTGACTATGTGCGACTCCTTGCGGCTGGTTGCCTGTGGTTGTGTCGATGGTATCGATAGTCATCGATGGTATCGACAACTGCAGATATGTGTTTTTCCTGAAATTGCAAAACAAAACCACATAAGACGAGATAAAACCTATTATTGTAATTATTTATGTTCAAAACAATAAAATAAGAGAGATTTGACACTAAGAATGATCATAGACTAAAGTAATTGAATTATGTGATATTAACCACCAAAATGACCAATAAACACATAGAATACGAGTAAAACAAGTCTACAAATGTGATTCAAAATCATCGCATCAAACTCCCCTAAGCTTGAAGATTGCTCATCCTCGAGCAACAAAACATTAGAATTAAATTGTGAGGGTCAACTAAAGAACAGATTATCACAACAAATATTACCATATGATCCCCACTAGACAATCACATTCCGGCCCTCACTAACCACGGAATGATAATTACCCTAAAGGCGACAGTAATTGTCCATAAAAGATATCTACCTCAAAATTGATGAACACTATCATATATGGCAAGTAACATAATAAAATCCTCCAGTCCAGACTCGGTGCATCTTGTGATCTCCTATTCTACGTTGCTCACCCTAACTACCATCTACATGGAAGCAGCTCTCCTGGTATTAACGAATGAGGAGAAAATCATGGTGGCCTACCAATTCGAGCAACGGGTGGATGGAATAGGTGGCTAGTGGAAGAAATGGAAGCATTATACGGTTTTAACATGCACAAAACAATAATGACCTAAATGTTGCATATGCAAGTGAAAATGCCCTAATGCCTACATTTGGGTGGAATGATGCATGCACTATTATTCCGTCTCAATGTGAGATGGAATATCTAAGAGAACTACATCATGTACTTATTCTTCTTACAAGGCAGTGAGAACAGGTTCCTTTCTCCCTCTCATTCTTACTTCAGATTTTTTCATTTTTTCTTTTTTTTTCAAAGCCCTTATTTTCATAGATGACAATGAATCATTTGTCATGCTCACTTATTGCTGCATAACTTATACATTTGAAACATTCAGAAGGTATGGAACAAGTTCATCACCTTTTACGTTTCAGAAGACATAAGATGCATGATGTAGTATATGCGCAAAAATGTGAATGCAGCTACAAAATGATAATTATGCAACTAAATGACACACACTTATGGATAATGTGCATGTATAACTTATCTACCTTATTTTTTTTTAGTTTAATGCAAAATATGTGAAAGTAGTTCCAATACAAAACCTAACTACATGGAATGAATCAAAGAGATTAAAACCATATTGTACTTCCAGTTCTTAAGGTGGATTATTAAAACAATAGGGTGGATAGATCACAAGAATAGTTGACCAAACCTTTGGAAATTATTATGTATCCCTCCTTACTGACCTGTGTAGTAATCAAGAGGTTTTTCTCTCTCATTTCAAATTAAGGTCTGATTATCATTTGGTCAGTTTAGGCTCAAACAACCAATTCTGTCCACTTTTCATGAATCATAGGAATGTATAGTTGTGATTTCTTGTTTTAGAGTTTACAAACCCAATTATTTCCTTAAGTTATATCCTCAAAGTTAAACAACACAAGCTTGCAAAAACACTAAAATTTTTCAAATTTTGCCCCTAATTCCCATGTACAAGCAACGAGATGACACATGACTTAAGACATCTACAATTACACTAGATAGAGTGTGGATCCTACAAACAAACTAAGAACTACAAGAAATAAATGACAAAATGCAAAACAATAAAAACTAGAAACTAGGGAAAATAAAGGATAGAGTTGTTCCAACTCCCACCCTAAGCTTGAATTCGACTATGGCCTCATAGTAAAAAACAACCTTAAAAGGTGGAACAGTGATACCGATCATTTTTAGGAGGAGGCGGGTACTGCGGAGCCGTGGGGTCCCAAGATGGGTACTGCCCCTGAAAGCTCGGATCATACTGGGGCATTGGCGGAGGTTGTGGATACCCCCCAAAATAATTCTGGCTCCAATAATGATCGTAGAAGGGATGTTGTTGCATCTCCATCCTATGTAACCTGTTGTGGATGTGTTGTTGGTTGTTGAAGAGGAGGCGCTCATTCTCGAAAATGGCCCTCTGATTATCTAACAGTCGGTTCGTTGTATCCTGAATACCGACGTATGAAGTTGTATGATGTTGTTGCGTCTGATGAATCTCTTGCAGCATTGTATGCATCCCATGCATGGAGTAGGCATCCTCTCCTTGAGAAGAGGGCAGAGGTGGCGGAGGCTGTGAAGAAGATGATGCACCCGGATGCATGCAGGGATGCTTCCAGGGTGCTACACATGCACGAAGAGGAGTGAAAGCCTCCTCTTCCTCTTCATGCTCATTGTCGTCATTATTATTGTCATCATCACCACCATCTTCATCAGAATCATCAATGGCAATGATAGGCCATCGGAAATGCTGAGCGCCCTTAATGTGGAAGACAGGGTCTGGAAGTGAACACTCTTGATATGCTTGATTGACATGGCAGTGTGCATATGCCAAGCCATCACGAAGCAGGATGAGGTTGGAGCGGTGCAGATGCTGCAGGTTGACCTTGCTCCTATTGCAAAGGGGAGTAAGCTGGGAAAAATTTAACCCAAGATAGTGGGCCAGTGGTGTGATAAGCCCTCCAAAGTGGATTGGAGCCTTCAACATACTCCTATTTATAGCCAACACGCGCGTCAAGAAGAACGCGCCACAATTGCACTCCTTGCGCTTCAGCAATTTGTGCTGGAAGAAAAAATATGTCTCTTGAAACTTGTTGAGAGACAGGTCACCGGAAGGGAACAACGTGGTGCAGAGCATGCGGTGAAGAATCTGCACAAATGGATGCTCAAAATCTGCCATTGCAGTGTTGTCGTAACTGACGGATTTGCCCAGAGGTGCAGTCATGAGCTGGGCGAATATATCATCGTAGTCCGTCTTGTTGTATGGCCTCCGGTGCTGGTAGTCATTATGAAACCAGTTATAAATTGAATTGAAGTGGGCGAGAGTGAGGGTGTAGTCATTGTTGTAGAGTCTGAACGACACCCGCCCTTTTCTCCATTCTCTGTCATTGGCGATCATGTCATTGGGCACCACATTGATGTCCAATGCTGCCATGAACTTCGCCACAAGTTCCTTGTATGTTGGCCACTCGTCGAAGAAAGGCTGGGCATCAACGTGGTACAACAACTCGTCGGGCCTCCTGGATGTGTGTCTCTCCTGCCCCTTTAAGACGTAGGTGAGGTTGGCCTCGAACCCCATATCACAGACCATTGTCCGATCAACATAGCGCGTGGGATTTATCTTTCTCTTCATCAGTTCCTCATAAACCTTCCGGACCTCCGCAGAAGGATGGACATTCCTCAGACGAGGAATAGATGCAATGGGTGGAGGAATGAACTTGGGGATCTCCATAGGATCCGCCTGTGAAGAAGATGCACCGGTTGTACGTACCATCATTGTCAAGAAAGAAGGGATAGAAGATGGAGCTTGTTGAAGGTCAGAGAAGACAATCTCCGCTCAGTGAAGGCTCAGGGAATATCGTGCTCCTTGGATGCTTGTAGCCGGGCTCCGATCACACAGCAATACGCACGACACAAGTAGAGGGCAAAGGCTCTGAAGGTGTGACGCCATATGACAACCAACCCTCCCTTTATAACAATGGTCGTCGCTGTTGTGCACCCGTCGATACCATCGACGTGAGTCGATGGTATCGACACCTGTAGCACAATCCGATCTTCCGCTAGTATCGATGATTGTCGATAGCCTGATGTGGGGTCCCGAATCGATGACGCGTCGATACCATCGATGAGGGTCGATGGTATCGACCCATCCCACAGATCGATTCTCTTGATGTAGCGATCGCCGTTGATTTCCTCTCATGGATCGGTGACGTGTTGCATCGATACCATCAACATAAGTCGATAGTATCGACTCTGCTTAGGGAAAACACCCTCACGAGGCCCGGCCACCACTTTCTGTCTGTAATCGGGTCGATAACATCGACATGTCCGTCGACGGTATCGACTTCACTGAGACAAATTTCGTCTGAATATCTCCATAGATCTCGCGAGTATCGATAGCCATGTCGATACTATCGACCTCATTTTGGTGAGCAACCTGTTGATAGGTTGATACCATCGATGAGGCCGTCAATAGTATCAACTCAGAGAAATTTTTTCAGCCGCCTAACTGTACCCCTGTTGATACCATCGACACAAAGGTCGATGGTATCGACCCTGCCTCAGTCCTGTACATTAAACAAATGATCAAGGTATCTTGTTTACACTAAAAATACTATCAAATCAAACTAACTTACAAATGTGAAAGAAACTAAACAAAACTACCAATGGCTGGGTTGCCTCCCAATAAGCGCCCTTATTTAACGACTTAGGCTAGACGACATCAAGCTCCTCATGCATCCGGGAGTGCAATGAGTTTGACCTCATGCACTCTCCTCGTGTAATCTTCACTGAAATACAACTTCAATCACTGTCCATTAACCAAGAATGTTGTCTCGCCATCACACACCATGATTGCTCCTTGTGGCCTGACCTCCTCTATAGTAAATGGTCCACTCCATCGGGATTTCAATTTCTCGGGATGCATCTTCAACCTAGAGTTGAATAAGAGCACACAATCTCCCTTCTTGAAGACACACATCTGAATATGCTAATCGTGAATCAGCTATGTTCGCTCCTTGTAGATCCGCGAGCTTTCATAGGCATTCATCCTCAGCTCATCAAGTTCATTCAGCTCCAACAAGTGTTTCTTTCCTGCTTCATCATAGACCAATTTCAGCTTTCTTAGCGCCCAGTGCGCCTTATGCTCCAATTCCACCGGCAAATGGTTGGCCCGACCGTAAGCCAACCTAAAAGGCGTAGTGCCTATAGGTGTGTTAAATGCCATCCTGTACACCCACAAAGCGTCTGGTAGCAAGGTACTCCAGTTCGTCCATGTTGAAGCCACCGTGCGCTCCAGGATCTTCTTAATCTCTCTATTAGAGACTTCCACTTGCCCCTGTGTCTACGGGTGGTACGGGGTACCAATGTTGTGCTTTACCCCGTACTTTCTCAACAATGCCGCAAACTTCTGATTTTGGAAGTGTGTACCTCCATCACTAATAATCATTCTTGGTACACCAAACATGCAGAAAATGTATTCTTTGACAAACCTGCACACTACAGTGGCATCATTAGTCCGAGTGGGTATTACCTCTACCCACTTCGAAACATAGTCAACAGTTAATAGAATGTACATGTTAGAGTTGGAGGACACAAAGGGTCCCATAAAATCAATACCCCACAGATCGAACACCTCAACCTATTGAAATACATTGAGGGGCATCTCCTGTCTCTTTGAAATGTTACCTGCCCGTTGGCAGGAATCACATTGCCACACATAGTCGTACGCATCCCAGAACAAAGCAGGCCAGTAAAGCCCGCTCTCAAGTACCATGGCCATCGTTCTAGAACTAGCATGGTGGCCACCATTAGGTAGAGTATGGCAATGACGAAGGACACTTTCATATTCCACCTCCGGTACACACCTGTGCAACACACCGTCCTTGCGCTGCTTCAACAGAATGGGGTCATCCCAGAAATAATATCGCAAAGAATGGGAAATTTTCTTTTTCTCTTGGTATGTCCAATCATCTGGGATACGTTTGCATGCAAGATAATTCACAATAAAAGAAAACCAAGGATCTTTAGATTTCATAGATAGAAGTTGTTCATCAAGAAACGTCTCGATAATGGGTATATACACATCCTTCTCCTCTACCCTTTCCAACCTAGAAAAATGGTCCACAACCACATTTTCTATTCCCGCCTTATCTTTGATTTCAATGTCAAATTCTTGTAACATTAGGATCCACCTAATCAGTCTAGGTTTGGCATCCTTTTTCTCCATCAAGTACTTAATGGCGACGTGGTCCGTCCATACCACGACTTTAGATCCAACAAGATATTGCCAAAATTTTTCAAACACAAAAACAACGGCGAGAAGATCTTTCTCAGTTGTCGTGTAATTCAGTTGTGCTTCATTTAAAGTTTTTGATGCATAGAAAATCACAAAGGGTTTATTGTCCACACGTTGTCCTAAAACAGCCCCTACTGCGAAATCTGATGCATCACACATCAATTCAAACGACTTTGTCTGATCCGGTGTTTGCACCAACGAAGCAGAAATTAATTTTTCTTTAAGCACATTAAACACATTTAAACACTTTTTGTTAAAATCAAACACATCATCCTTCTCCAACAACTCAGATAATGGTTTGGTGATTTTTGAGAAATCTTTTATAAAGTGGCGATAAAACCTGGCGTGTCCTAGAAAACTCCGTACCCCTTTCACAGAATTAGGTGGAGGTAATTTGGAAATAACCTCAATTTTCATCGGATCTACCTCCAACCCTTTGCTAGACACTTTATGTCCTAGCACGATCCCTTCGCTAACCATCGTATGGCATTTCTCCCAATTGAGAACCAAATGTGTGTCCTCACACCGCTGCAAAAACTTATCCAAATTGTATAACCATTCATCAAAAGACGCACCATGGATGGAGAAATCGTCCATAAAGACTTCCAAACAACGTTCAACCATATCGGAAAAAATGGCAAGCATGCCACGCTGAAAGGTTGCTGGTGCGTTACAGAATCCAAAGGGCATACGGCGGTATGCAAATGATCTGTAAGGACAAGTTAAGGTGGACTTCTCTTGGTCCTTAGGATCAATTGAAATCTGATTGTAGCCCGAATAACCATCGAGAAAACAAAAATGAGATCGACCTGCCAATCGCTCTAAAATCTGATCAATGAATTAAGTGGGAAATGATCCTTAAGCGTAGCAGCATTCAATCTATGGTAGTCTATACATACACGCCACCCGGTTACCAGACGGGTCGTGACTGACTCATTTAAGAAATTATGTGTAATTGTAATTCCCCCCTTTTTAGGGACTACCTGTGTAGGACTCAACCACGTCGATTCAGATATATCATAGATGATACATGTAGAAAGGAGCTTGATCACCTCCTTTTTGACAACCTCCATCATGCTAGGATTTAATCTGCTCTGTGGCTGAATTACAGGTTTGGCTCCCTCCTCGAGCTGGATCTTGTGCTGGCACAGTGTAGGGGAGATCCCCTTGATGTCCACGACCGACTACCTGAATTCACCTCGATGGTTCTTTAGCACGATCAACAGTTGATCCTCCTCCTCGGCACTCAGATATGCCGAAATGATCACTGGCAGATTCTCACCCTCAGCTAGAAATGCATATTTCAAATGAGGTGGCAGTGGCTTCAATTCTAAATATGGCGGGCTGATCAAGGATGACTGAAGTGGTGGTGGGAGATCTCTAAGGTCTTCATAGTACCTAGCGTAGAAACACGACAACACCTGTAGCATCTTGGCACATTCTTATAGTGACTTGCTTCTCATCCAATCATGTGTTATATTAACCAGGAAGGCTTCAAGAGGCAGTGGTGGGTATGCATTGAAGACAGATCTTGCTATGGCCTCATCTTCAGTAGAAGGAGGAATTTCATCCTCTTCATCATTGGGAAAATCCACCGCCTTGCTAAGAGACACAACCTAGGTCTGCTCCATAATGTCTACAGCCAATGTCCCCTTGTCTACCTTAGTCATAACATGAGCCATATCTAAAAATGGCTTCCCTAGACAGAGAGAGATATTCTGATCAAATTGCTTCATCATGTGGCATTGCTCCTTAGCTTTAGATTGCATTGTGCTAGAGGGCATGACCATATCAAACTGATCATCAACGATGCCCAAGGTCAAATGACCTCTCCCCATCTCAAGTATCATGTTAGTAGTGGCTTGGAAGGGTCGTCTAAGGAGTAACTCATTACCCTATTCATCTTGCATTTCCATTACTACAAAGTCAGTTGAAAACACAAACTGATCGATTTTCACCAACACATCTTCACAAATACCATACGGTCTCACCACTAAATTATCCGCCAACTGTATTGTCATATTGCTTGGCCTTGATTCTTTCAGTCCCAATTTCTTGAACGTAGAGAGAGGCATCAGATTTATGCTTGCCCCGGAATCACACAGTGCTTCGCCAAATTTCACCTTACCAATGTAGCATGAAATATTGAAGCAGCCCGGATCCTGCCTTTTAGGTGGTAGTGTGCCCATGATGAAGGCACTCACCTGCTCCTTGAGAACCACAACCTCAGTATCAGGGATTTTCCTTTTCTTTGTGATGATGTCTTTCAAAAATTTCCCGTAGGAGGGTATCTGCTCGATTGCTTCTAAAAGTGGAATGTTGACTGACAACTTCCTAAAGCTATCTAGAAACTTCTTGAATTGAACATCCTCTTTCTTGGCTTTCACACTATTTGGATATGGGATCGGGACATTCTGTGCCCAATGATGTGGAGGCACATATGGCATCCTCTTCTGTGTCTCCTCCTCAATAATGACAGGTTCTGTTGCAACATCCTCTACCACATCCTCTACCGGCTCGATAATTAGGATCAGAACCTTTGCTAGAAGGTCCATCTTCTCATTTAGTTATTTGATGACCTTTGACTCCCCCGTAGCCCTAACATGCTCTACGGCGTCTCTGTTGCCCCAAGATTGCTTCTTAGCTATGTTCTTCAAAATTTCCCAACACCTCGTACCTCTATTGTTTAGGAAGAAACCTGAACCTGCAGAGTCTAAGTTACTTCTATCATGCTTGGAAAGAGCAAAAAATGATTTTAACCTGCTTCTCCTTGTCAAGCCCATGATGCGGGCACCTCCTTAGCATGATCTGAAACTGTTCCCAGGTCTCAGAGTAAGTCTCTCTCCTACTTTCTGACTAAAACTATGAATTTTTCTGATCATATCATTTGTCTTCTAGGGCGGAAAGAACCTTTCAAAGAACACTTCCAACATGTGATTCCATGATTCCACATACTCATCATCGAGATTATGTAGCCATTCTCGTGCATTTCCCGCTAGAGAGATAGGAAACAACTTCAAGTACAACGTCTTCGGTGGAAACCTGTCTATCTTGATCATATCACAGTTCTCCATGAACTGGCTTATATGAGTCACTGGATCTTCGTTTTTAAGCCCGTGAAATGCATTTGATTTGACCAAATTTATTAATGCAAGATCAAATTTATAAGTTGGAATATTGATTGTCTGCTTCTTTATTGGCCCCCTGGAAGCGGATGATGAAGAAGCTTTTATCTTCTCCCATATCGTCTGTTCTTCTGCCATGGCTTCTCTTTCTGAGTCAGAATCTATAGCGTCTGGTTGGTCTTGAATATCGTTCTCCTCGTCGTCTGGTCCCGATAGTGGAACCTCTGGTGATTGCTGCGTGTAGTTGGTGCTGCGCATCCTCACCATGCACCTGTACCTGCAAGATGATAATTTCAGTTTAGTACAGTGCTAGACGATTAAAATAATATGAAAGATAAAACTATGAATTTCTAAAATGATAATAAAATAATAAAATAAAAAAAATGTGGCCTAGAATGGCCGCTTGCAGCACTCGTAGTGCCGACACTTGTCGTGTCCCCAGCAACGACGCCAAAACTTTGACACGATTTTACCGTGCGTATAACGCAAGTGCACTTATCAATGTAGTATAGGCCTTTGTGAGGCCCAAGTCGAACTCAAGGACACTAAATTATCGGTAGACTACTACTAACTACTCGCAATCAGCTAGACCAATAAAAAGGTTATGAGAGCTGTTTGTAAAAATAAAAGAAAATAAAATAAAATGAAGCAATCGATTAAATGTTTAGTTTAAGAAATTCAATTGGAGATCTTTAGGATTGCGGTTTCACTGCAGGTTTTCATTGTACGAATTTACATATAGTTACTCAGGTTCATCTCTCAATCTGGGTAGTGTCCTGTAGTCAGAATTGTCCACTGTCGTGGTACAATTCACTACCTATGTCTAAGTCTGTTATGACCCACTCCATGATTAACTAATAAATACCTCAAATTACGTGAAACACCTCAATTAGTGTTGAGTATCAAATTAAACATCATGGATAATCAAGATAAGCTAAGACGTGAATTAATAGCTGAGATTGAATCACCTGAGGCAATTAATGATGTCAATGCTGATTATTTAGTACATTAAGTTGAATCAAGTAATCACAGTTGTAATTAGAGCTTTGATCCATTGAAATAGTACTTTTAGTATGTTTTGTACTTTAAGGTTATAGAGAATTCCGTGCTTGAAATGTTGCAAGAAGAATCGTCCAAATCGGACCTACGAGCCATAAGTTGTGACCTTTTTAGTTTCTAGGGTTTAAGTTGCAATTTTCCCAATTATTCATTTTAATGGGGCAGTTGCTTTATTTCCCTTATCTTCTCCTTTCTCAGCCGACACCCGATAGAACAGAGCCGCAGAAGCGGCGCTTGAGCGGGAGCAGCTGAAGGGGGGGGTGCGTGTGGGTGATTTTTGGCGTGATAGCTAGCGATCGAGCTTCCCTCACCTCCGTCCTCCCTTCCCCTTCTTCACCCTTCTCCACCCAAACCCTAACACAACCACCCAGCTAGGGCGACGGCCCATAGCTACAGCAGCAGCTTCACCAGCCATGAAGGAGAGGAAGAGCGGCCGATTAATGGCTGGTTCTCTTCGGTTCAGCAGCACCATCCTCGTCTCTTCTCCTTCCCTTTCCCTTTTCTACCGGCATACTTCGCTCTAGCGGCGCCCAAGCAGGGGAGATTCCGCCCAAGCTGCAGGAGCAGCAGCTGGTCGACCGACCAAAGAAAGGGGGAAAGGGGCGGGCATCCTTGGTTCTTTGGCTTCGGCCATCAATGATGTCGCCATCCCTTTCCTTCCTCCACTATTTCCCTTCCCCTACCTTGCCCTAGCGGCGCCTCCAACCAGTAGCTCGCCCCAGCCATGGGCGGCCGGCCTACAACTAGCATCTATGTGGGCAGCAGCTAGGTGCCCCTTGGGAGCAGCCATCATCAATGCGAAGGTGCCTTTGACCTCGGCCTGGAGGTCCCAACTGGAATCCGCAGCCATAGCTACGTCTAGCACCAAGAACGGACACCATCTTCAACCTGTGCGTGAATGAGTTGTTGTTTGCAGCAGCATGACTGACTAGGAACAACCTGGGCATAAGAGGCATTAAGGATAGGTAATTCTGACTTCGACTTAAGGTCCAAATCATGAATTCGTAGTCTTAGCTTAAGACTTAGCTTTTGATCGAGCTATCCTTAGATTTTCTTTTGGGTTAAGATGATAGTTACTGTGTTATTGCAGGGTCAGCTTTTTGATCGGCCAAATTTGGTGTGATTCGGCCGAGTTTCCTTATAAGGAAATCGAACATGGTTCCAATCAGCCGAGATTGCAGACTGATCGGCCGAGTTGTCAGCCGATCGGCCGAGTTGCCTAGAGTGGATCGGCCGAGTTTCCGGCCAATCGGCCGAATTCCCAGATTGGTCGGCCGAGTTCCAGAACTGTGAGTAGTAGTTCATTCAGTAATCATTATTTAACTCAATTTAAATGTTTAATTGCTTCTGTATCTATTGATATAACTTCTAAACAGTGTAGTACATACAATAGAGTATGTTAGATTCATTGGAACTTGAAATACGTGATATGCTTAATGAAAATGATGAAATTTCCTATATTATAGTTGCAATGTAATTGCTGATTTTAAAATAGATGTTTAGTATCAAAACTGGATAAATGATACTGAATTATGTTTAAGGATGATAAAAGATATATATGTGCTTCATGTGATATTCAGATTGTGAATTGAGTATGAAATGTGATTTCTTTCCTGTTTAACTGTTTATCTATTAATTAATTAATAGACTTAGCTGCCCTAACACCGTAGAACCCCTAAGAGAGATCTGCTTCTTAGGGGTGAAAGTCGTGTTGCAACATCATTCGTGCTTGTGTCACAGACAAACGAGGAAAGAGAGGCAGTGTCCAACAACAATCTTGCTTGTGTCACGATGGCACTGGGGAAAAGGGGGGGTTATCCAACACCATTCGTGCTTGCGTCACGAAGGTAACCCTGTGAGACTCTCCGCCTGTGTGCTCAGGTTTGCCAGGAGGAGTCTGGAGAATACATGGTTGTGCAGCACACGTGGTTGTGCATTGAGGTCGTGGAGCCTGGGGTCCTGTAGCAGAACATGGCTGGCGTCAGACTTAGCATTTCCCGGGTGTGTCGCTAAGTCTTGTACGGTGGGATAGTAGCATGAACTTGCTACAGATCTTTATATGCAGAGTACACTGCATATGATTAGGGCATAATAAAATAAATATGTAATCATATAGGATCACAGTAAATCGAAGTATTCGAATTTGTGTGCTATTTCTTTATATCTGATTATCTGTTCAAATTATGTGCTATTGCATGGAAATGTGATTATATTCTGCAATTT
The DNA here is from genome assembly GCA_963693085.1 of Alisma plantago-aquatica. Taxonomy (NCBI): domain Eukaryota; kingdom Viridiplantae; phylum Streptophyta; class Magnoliopsida; order Alismatales; family Alismataceae; genus Alisma; species Alisma plantago-aquatica. The sequence goes on from OY856414.1 coordinate 545,028,778, forward strand.
CTGATATGTTATTAGAACTGCCCTGCTTAGTTCTGCATTTATGTTTGACTTCAATTTATAAACCTGATGAGTTGTTTAGTGATAGCTAAGTGAAATGCTATTCACTGAGCGAGTAGGCTCATACCTCTACTCAAAACATTTTCAGGTTACCATCGGCAGCAGGAAATCTGAAGGATCGTTTCATCCTAACGCCTAGTCTGTAGAAGGAATATGTAGTTAGTAGTTAGAGGTCTCTTAGTCCTTTCCCCTCGATCTTTGGGACAAGGTGTGAGTGAGAGAGAGAATGTGTATAAAGATGTAAATTAACTATTATGCTTTATTTTATGTCGAACAATGTAATATGCTGTAGACTCTGTTTATATTGTTAGTCAGTTTAATAAAGATGCTTCCGCAGTTTGTTTAGTTTCATTTTACAGCATAAATCAAATTATCCTATTAATGTCTTTAAAATGTTTTAAAAAGTGAAGAATGGTTGATTGTGTGTAAATCCCACCTGTCGTGCCCTAATCTTGTGGTTTGTGGTTGAGGTGAGATCGGGGCGTGACAAAGTCGGTTCCACCGTCGTAGTAACCTATACCCTAAACTAGGTGCATTAGAATCGACCTCTGGGTTTCCACCATTAACCTTACATCACCTTGTTCAAGGGATTTGTTAATTAATGTGAATTTCATCTCTTTTCAACCATTAATTCTTCTTTCAAAGTAATTAAAGTCATTAGATTATCATTATGGGGACCAATCATAATAATATAATTGAGAAAACGAAATAATACCACAAATTTAAGAGATAAATTATGAATTACTATGATAAAAATGTCATACAATGTGTCCCCGGGCTACTCCCAGTCCTAAAGATAAAGGGGATTAGCCCCGCATGTTTATCTCAGAGAAAAACATGGTTGAGAAAAGGGGAAACATGGAGAAAAACGTGAATAAGTAATAAAACCCCTGAACAGAGAAGATCCAAGTATTCCTCGACGTAGAATGCACGATCTACGGTCTTTCGACGGTGGAAAATGTCTTCTTCGGCTTTCGAAACGATCGGGGCATGCTTCTGGGCTCCGTTCTTCTCTCCACACCTTCTCGGGATGTGTGCAGTGGCTAATGACATGATACCCTGCTCTTGGCCGCCGTCATTAGGTATAATCACTGAGTTAGGTCGCAAAAATATCACAGTCGTCGGATTTGGGTCGATTTGAAACAAACTCTGATCTGACGGCCTCGATACCATCGACGCGGGTCGATGGTATCGACACTGCGTGATATCGGCAAGCCTTCTTTCTTTTCTTCATTGTGCCTGATGCTGACTCAATACCATCGACGCAGGTCGATGGTATCGACACCCTTAGGTGTCAGTTTTATCCCTTTTCCTCCGTTGAAACTCCATGTGTCGATAGTATCGACTTTGGGGTCGATAGTATCGACTGACTGGTCACCAGCGACCTGATGGAATGTCTCTACCATCGACTTCCCTATCGATGGTATCGACTTTGTGCTACTCCTTGCGGCTGGCTGGCTGTGGTTGTGTCAATAGTATCGACATCTGTAGATATGTGTTTTTCCTGAAATTGCAAAACAAAACCACATAAGCTGAGATAAAACCTATTATTATAATTATTTATGCTCAAAACAATAAAATAAGAGAGATTTGACACTGAGAAGGATCATAGACTAAAGTAATTGAATTATGTGATATTAACCACCAAAATGACCAATAAATGCATAGATACGAGTAAAACAAGTCTATAATGTGACTCAAAATCATCGCATCAATATATATACATATATATACGTATATATATATATTTATTTATTTATACATATATATATATATGTATATATATACATATATATATATGTATATATATGTATGTGTGTGTATATATATGTATATATATATATATTTATTTATATTGCAACTCCATGAATACCATGATCATAAACAATTCTTATACCCAAATTAAACTCACCATAAAAAATCACATTGCTAATACTTACTCCACCTTCTAACTAATACACTACTATACATTGCCTTTACATTTCTTTCTACCAATCCCTTCCCCAAAACCATAAGATATTTATGCCCTCCTTTCCTGCTACTCCTATCACATATGCAAGAACACCAAAGCTCTAAAAAAACAGGCCAGACAAATCATTGTCAGATCCTAATGGATTTTCAACCTCATTTTATTTTGTAAATTGGGACATTTATAAGAATATATTCAAAGACATATTTAACAATTTCCACACAATACCTAACCCATTCTCTCTTATCCAATGGCTTAATGCTACTCACCTAGCCCATATTGTGCAACTATCCTAGTAGGTGCAAGGAGAGACTCAACAAGAGGTCTAAGAGCTACCCCTATGGTATGTCGAAGCTCTGTTAGGGACTGGGATTACCACTGATGATATGTCTTTAGTAGGTCATCTATTCTTTCTTACCTCTGGATAGGAGTTCCCAATTTTATAACTATGAAAAGGTCTCTATCATCCTTACCGACTATCTGAGATGAGCATCCTAACCAAATCAGTTTTCCCTCCTCAACTATCACATCCAATCTTCTTTTCACCCCTCATTGTCAAATAGATCTCCCAAATTCTCTATGTTCCACACTATTAGTGCATGTTTAGTGGCTTTAATTCTTTGCATGAATCTGTACATCAGACATCCAGTCTCCCAGGCTTGTCGAACAATGCCGAGATGTAGAAATCTCAACTGAAAGGAAAGGAATGAATGTTCACCCACACATTGAGCAAATGAAAACCACCCATTCAATCTGCCCAACTAAAACTATAAAATAATTTCTAATGTTCTGAATAGTAGATTTTCACCTAAACTTGGAGATATTGTCATAATAAAATAATTCACCTTTGTCAAAGATCGACACATCCCATTTGCATATCTTAAGAAAAATGAGATTATTCATCACCATATGTCCATCATATCCCCATTTTAACCCTCAAAATTGACTTTGACAAAGCATTTGATCACAACATGCTCCTTTCCTCTAGAAGTCCCTCGAGGGATATGGTTTTTACAATACATATATTTTTTTTGGATCAAAACTTATGAACCTACTACATCCTTCTCGGTCCTCCTCAATAACTCCCATTTTGGTTTCTTTTTTATATCTAACAATGTTAGATCGGATGACCCTCTCTCTCAAATTATCTTTATACAGGTAAAACAATGTCTTAGTCAAATGATCTATCTGGACACCTCTTCATATCTTCTTATCCCTATTATCAATAACTCCCTCAACCTAGATAGCTCTACTATTAATTACAATATTGTCTTTATAAAATGTTCCTGAAAAAATACCTTAAATCCTATGCATTCATCAACACATCTATGACCTTCTAATCAACTATAAAGAACATGTCCACCTTAATTTTCACATGACACCTTCAAACCTACAATCCTAAACAAACATCCTCATTTGCAATATTGAGTCCACCCAAACTAAATACCACTATCCAGATCTAAGTAACGAAGCTTTATTCTCTTTGTATTGAAACCAAATTCATGATAGGATAAAAAATAGTTTGCAATTTGGCTTAACTCATGTATCTCTCTAGCTAGTTACTTAACTCTAATTCATTCCTATTACATTAGTTGCATTCTTGTTAAACAAAAAAAAATCAAGGATATAAAAAATCATCTAGATTTTCTTTGGAAAATTATATATATGCATCCAATATCCTCAAACATTGTATATGTCATAAAATTTCAAGACCGTTGAGTTATAGAAACCCTAAAACCATAGATTCATGTTTCTCTATGACAAACATTAAAACTCTTTTCCTTAATATTGATGTGACTAGGTATAGAATAATACTTTCTAATTAAAGTCAACGACAAACGTCCTCTATGGAAAGATGCTACTTAAAAATGCTCATTGTCTTGGTTTTACTTTGCCACCAAGGCATATGATTTTTTATTCTTATGACTTTACCTTATACATTATATATACCCGCAATCCTATTTGTCAACTTTTGGTTTTATAAAAATTAACTAGTGTCACATATCAACAGTTCTAAGGTTTTGAAACCCAACTTTTCCATTTATGAGGCCTCACACTTTCTCCTTAGCAAAACAAATTTTACAGGATCAACCTCCCTACCATTTATCAATAAGCTTATAAACTATATTAGTTCCTCACAGAATTGACCACGCCTCACCTGGGTATCACATGAATCTATCCATGAGTCTTACAACATTCTTTCCTCCATGGATTCACCAAACACTATAGCAAATCCTTCTAGATTATAAATACTATACCAAACATGATACAATTTATATAGTCCCTTTGCTAAAAAAAACATATTATTGGTCAAAACCATCACAGTATATATATACATGGTCCTTTACCTTGCATGATTTTAGAGGAAAACCTTGAGGAGACACGGAACACCTTTTTCAATTGCTCTTTTTCCTCCACTATTTGGTCTCACTTCAACATCACGTGGCCTAATCTTGGCTAAAACAAAAGCAACATACAATATATACCCCTGTTATAACACACTATATAAGAAACCAAAGCAGTCATTTATAACAAGATATCAACCTTTGTCTCTATAGTATTTGGAAGGAAAGAAACTAGAGAATTTTTTATTATACACATATCACACTGCAATTCACAATTAAAAATATTATTAATAAATAATCTAGTGCCCCCTATCTGTATGTGCTTCAATTTTTATACACCCCTTGTCAAGTTCACGACTACAAAATGCGTCCTTCCCGCTAGTATTGATCATGTTTAGGGTGCTGGCCCATCCTCCTCCTTCACAAAGGAATGTTTGCCTACTATATCAATGAATCCCTTTGAATTAAAACTTGGAGTGTTCTTTTCAAACTTATACTTGTAGGGATCTTTAGGAATTACTTGTAGAGATCCCTCTCTTCTTGTCAAGAACTCTTCTATATTGTCCATACACCTCCTAAATCTTTTACGATAGACAATATTTTTATTATATTTATGATTTCACCAAATTCTCACATTCCTATGATTAGTTTGGTGTAATATAAACGAACTTCATTACTTTAAAAAAGATACTATAGAATTTTCAGGTGATGATATATGAGGTGATAGTATGGTTAGAGAAATATACAACTTATACTCCTTTCTAGACTCTATAGATTTAATCATTGTTGTTCCTCAATGGTCCTTTTGACATCACAATCATGGGAGGTGATACTATATTGAGCATTTAACCAACCATTTCAAGTATTCTACAATATCGAAGAGGAGTATTGGATTCTCACATGTAAAACTTGGATCCATCATGTGCAAGAATTGATTCATTGATTTTCATCCTTAACTTTAACTATTTGAGTAAGCTTCTCAAAGTTTTGATATAGTCTTAATGATGACCATATGAAAGGTGTTGAAGGGAATTTTGTGTTGGTTGTATGCCATGAGATCCATCATTTGGTCATTGTAATTGGGACATTTTGTACTTAACATTGTAACTAATAAAAGGTAATTCCAGTTATTTTGTTTATTTAAATATTGAGATAATGAATAAACCTAATGACATCTTAAGAATGATATGAATTAGTGACATATGGTTTGGATTGAGGACCTGAACATGAGATCATATGTATAATAAGAGTACTCTTTCTTTTTCTTTTCCCAATTGATTGTTATTTTGGATATGGTATGAAAACAATAATACAAAACATGATAATGTATTTTGAGAATTAGGGTTAGGGTTTCTCATATATCCGATTAGGGTATCCATTCCAATACTTTGACCAAACCACCAAGGCATATGTTGTGACTAATGCCCAAACGTAGTGTTGCAACCGCAACATCACCTCTAGCATCAACCATCACAAGACCAAATAGGGTAGTTTCTGCATAGCAAGCTAGGGTTAGGATTTGGTAATGACCAACCAACCCTAAACACCCAACATGATTCTATAAGGACTTTGAATGTAACAAGATCCAACATGAGTAGCGACCCCTATGAACATGAAAGCATGTTGACCAAAGAAAAGCTCATCATCAAGGAGTTCAAGCATCACCAAGATGATGACTCAAGAAAAGAGGAGCATCAAAACCCTAGAAATGACCACCATCAAGATAAACAAGGAAAACCATGTGAAGAGAGAGAAAACCAACATTCAACACATGCACATGAGAACCAAAACCATCATCAAACACATGATGGATGAACTGTATACAAACATGGTGATGAAACCAAAGATCAAGGTGCAAGCAAGGAACATCAACTCACCATCACTTCGAAACTCAGATTCATGAATTAGGGTTTAGGAGAAAGAGTAATCTATACAAGAACACTTCAAAATCTTAAAACCTATATCATGATAACATCATCTAGAATCTTAGGATCATATACTAGAGATGAAGTCAGTAACATGCAAGCAATATAATGGTTTAATAATAGAAGAGGGGAAAATTATATAACCCACCTTAGGATGAAGATCAAGCTCCAAAGCCACATGCTCCAAGAAAGAAAAGGAAGATCCAAACATGGATCAACTCCTCGACCAACAAGGTCACCTCAAGAAGAAGAAAACACACCAAGGTGAAACAAAAGCTCATAAATAAGAAAGTTGAAACCCTAAGCCGAACAAGAGAGGAGAAAGGTGAAAGAAGAAAGGAGGAAGCTTTATCTCACTTAGGTTCTATGATGGTTAAACCATAGTCTCTGACCTCTATGGAGAGAATATACTCAGCATAGCCACCATGGTGACCCATAGTCTTACATAAAAGAGGAGTAATGAAGAAGGTAGGGTTCAAAGGAAACAATATAAAGGTAGATAATAACTTACCAAGAAGGAAGATCACCAAGAATCACCACATGAGAGGTGATCAAGCTCAAGATCACCACATGCAAAGATTATTGGCCACAAATGCTCCAAGATCACCATTTCCACAAGAACCACCAAGCTCAAGGTCGAACTCAAGGAAGAAGAGAGGAAAATGAGCTAAAAGAGATACTTGCATGTAAAAGAAAGAGCTATATACCCAAGGGGTAGGAGGGAGGTGAAGATATGAAGTGTCAAGGTATGAGAGCACAAAATGGACACTTGTCTACCAAAGGATCATCCATGCAAACAAACATGCAAAAGGGTCATTAAAAACTATGTGATTTAGTAACCACTTTCGTCCTCACCTCATCATGGTCAAAGCAAAACAACTAAACAAGGTTGCAACACAAGCAAGGTCGCAACACCACCTACCAAGGTCGCAACACATCTCCAAAAGAGCAACCCTAGTGACCAACACAAGGAACAAAACATCAAGGTCGCAACAAACATCACTTAAGGAAGTGTTGAGGTTACAACATTTCAAAACCATCACACATGGTTGATACACCATCAAACTTAAGCATCCATGCAAAGCCATGCAAACCCTAATATCATCTCATGATGCTACCTCATCAAATAAGAACCAACTAGGTGCCCCAAAGCATCATTCTTTCTCTCATGATGCTAAGGCACAAAAGGCACAACCTACATGTGACAAATTGAAGATATACCCTCATCATATATATATATATATATATATATATATATATATTGCAACTTGGTCCAGAACAAGCATAACTAGCTCAAACATCAACTAAACATGACCAAACTTGAAAAGAATATATACTTGTCACATGTGATTAAGGCATCTCAAAAGATTAGATTAAGGTTTAAGCATCTTAGTAAGAAAAGAAAACTAAACCAAGAACTAATCTAGGTCAGGGGTCTTACACGTATGGTGAGTGATGACTATGTCTCTTTAGTCATGATATTAACAATCAACCCAGATGCATGTGTACTTGTTAAATGTCACATTGTATTGAACATAACCACCTTGAATTTTACACATGGAAGTCATGAAGTGACATTTTAGAGTCATATCTCAATGTGACATTGGTGATTCTTATCCTTTGACCTAAATTCAAAATAGTAATCACCACTTGTTCTATGTGTTTTGACCACTAGCCCAAAGTGCTCTGAAATATGAGTTGCCAAAAAGGTAGTGATAGGGTGCACTGTGATACTTGGGGATGATTGAGAATGATGTAGATAGAATTTTTCCCTGATTTAATAGTGATATCATGGCCACTAGATAACCGAGACTATGAAATGCATGGTAATACTCATGTAAGTCCATATGTGAATATGAGTTTGAAATATCTCAAATTGTAATAAAGTAAACATTTTGGGTTCATGGATAACTAATTGAATAATCGAATAGATGGACTTGAGGATGGAATGTTTATTTTGAAAGTATATGCATATATGTGGTGATGATGGCACAATGCCTTGTTTTACATGATTATGAAATTAGAGGTTTACATGATTTTACATGATGCAATAATTATAATTTATGCATATATTATCCATCTGAGTACTATCTTTAATTTGATGAAGTCTAGAGATTCTTTGATGCTAATATTACATTTAATGTACATAAACATGTGTCATTTTTGAGTAATTAGTTGATCAATCATATAGTGGATTTTTGACATTAAATGTGGAAATAATGGAGTTATGACAAAGACAAATATATTGTTCAAATTTGATGATTAAATGAGGTTCATTGAGAGAGTTATTTAAGTTTGAATATATGAAATACGTGCTAAATGACCATTGATGGACCAAAATTTAATATCAATATATGGAGACTTGATTAAAGGATATGTCACACACTGCCACCCTTTGTACTATCGAAACCACAAACTTGAAGAGTTGTGGATACTCAACATTGCACAATGTCAACCACTGGATGGCCTGACTCCATGGAAAATTCATCTTCATGCACCTCTATTAGTTACAAAATCATGGAAAAAATATGTGATAACTTGGATTTCTCTCAATATACAAGTACATGTCACCTACTCTATCTTTGTGTTAGTTTCCCTTACTAGCCCTCAATTTCACGATTGAGTGCATTTTGATAATTAATTTGGTTATTTTATGTACATATGTCTTGTGGTGACACTCTTATTAAGTAAAATGTAGTTTTCACTTTGTTAACACAACACCATCTTCCTTTCTATTTGATTGTATCTATGTACATCCCAATGTCATACTATTGTATTCATGTTGTAGATCTCACTCTTAGGTTTCCAACACACCTAATTTCCTTTAAATCAAATCTCATATGAAAAATTTATGACCCTTTAAATACCCCAGTTTCTAACACTTTTCGTATATTTGTATCCCCCTATTAGGTCTTAGACTGACCATTTTGGCCCATCATTAGGCACTAGCCCACTTGGAATCCCTTCTCTTATTTCCATTTTTCTTTCCCGCACTTTGGCTCCTCATCCGGATTGCATGGACTGGTGGATATTGTATCAACTATGGACCAAAGCAATGGAGACGTTCACATCGCTGAATCGTTGGCAATGTTGACAGCTATGAAACAAGCTAGGGAATGGGGTTTCACGGTAATGCAGGTGGAAACAAACTCTATGTCTGTTGCGGATGCATTCCGGAAGAAGAACAGGAGGAGAGATTATCTTGGCCTTCTCATTGATTATATTAGGACATTAGGAAGTTCTTTTTCTTTCTTTTCTGTTGCTTTTGTTCGAGGATCAAGTAATAGACTTTCCCATGAAGCCGCGAAATGTGCTCTTCAGGGCACCTTTAGCTCTTCTAGGGATCCACTTGATGTCCCAAGTTTTCTTCTTGATGTAGCTTGTACTGATCTTTTATAATATATAAGTCGTTTATCTTCAAAAAAAAAATCTATGGACCCATGTATGATCCAATAGAGAGGGAGTCATCTCCCTTCCAATTTATGATGCTACACAAAAAAAACATTAAAGTGGGGCTAACACCAATCACAACACCACCACTACCCATCCCTCTTTCTCCTCTTTTGTCTCTATGGCTTTCTTTTAGTCGTTTGACCTACTACCCATACCAATGAGTCATGAAGGGTGTATCCAATGTGCTGACTGCCAACCCATTTGACTTTGGCCGACACCCCTCCTTCACGAACCCTAACCAACCAATCTAGTGGAGTCCCCACCTACGAAACCCCTCACCTAAGCCATCAATCCTTCTTCTTATTTTCCACATCTCTTTCACTAGAAGTTCCACCCCACTATCTCTCTTTAGGTATCATCATCATCTTTAGGGCTTTAAAACTATAGACGCAAGCTAGAAGATGATGGGGCAGTGTTAGATCCGGCATCGAAGAACCTAGTCATTTGACTCAACTTCTCTCTCCTTCTCTCCCACTCTTGTTCAGGAGTGAACCCCGCCATGATGCCCCTATCCTACCACAAAACATGCCTACAATTGATGTAATGGATAACAAAATCTAAAACATGCATTTTACAAAAGAATGTTGTTAAGTGTTCTCACCTTATTTCTACTACTTGTTTATTATGATGTTTCTAACCATGTAATTTTTATATACTCTTAAATGGTTTTGCTTTCCTTTTTCGTAGTGTATTCAGTGCACTAACATTGATATATTTTGTTTATCAAATTTATAATTTTTGAATGAATATTTGTTGCACTCAAGACTCTAAGATCAGAAATGAATCACCAACGAGTATTCTTGATATAGAATGGGTACATATCTCTTTTCTCCATATTTAATATGTTTTTATATCTTTAATTTTGTTACTTCTATTATTATATATATATACATATAAATATATATATACATATATATACATACATATATATACATATATATATACTACTATAAAAAGAGTGAATTCTCCAAACAGTTCAAATACACCCGCTCAAACTCATCGTGACCAATCACACAACACCATTTTTCCAACGCGTCAAAACGTTGCACTCTCCTTCACTCAATCTTCTCTCACATTTTTTTAGCTTTTTTATTTTAAAAAAACGATTTAATTTGAATTTTTAGAGCTTACTATTTTTACACTGCCTCATATTTGAATTTGAATTTCCTGCACCCTTCTCTCTCTCACCCATACCCATCGGTCAAACATAATTCTCACCAATGCAAAATCTTTTTATTAGATAATTCAAACTAAAAACATATTTTCAGTTACAGATAATTCAAATACATGAGTTTGTTGCAATTAATTAAAATATCATTACAGATAGTCTATACTACATTAAAAAGATCGAGTTGTGAGTTTTCCTAACTGACTGCTAATTGTCATTTAAAATTTCTCTGACCAATCAAAACACGCTATTTCAAAATGCAGCAATTTCCCTATTCGTCTCTCTTTTGAGAAATTTTCACTACTTTTACAATTACTTAATTGTATTTAATATGGTAACTGTAAGAAGTGGAACGAGCAGTTTATTGGGATTGGGTTTATCCCCACGTTTTCCAAAAGTAACGCATATGTCGTTTGAATTCAGAGAGGGCACTTCAAAAAGTGACTCGGTCGATATATACCCCGGGGAACGTGTATGAACATCCACAAACTCATCAGGCTCCCACGCCATAAGAAGTGTCCAACGTTCTCGGCTGACTTCCATTGCTGCCAAGTTCTTATAGGCTTGATGGCACCTCCGCTCCATTTTTGGGAGTTTTGATAGACATTGTTTGATAGTATACCGATGAGATAAGATGAGTACGTCAGATTATGAGTCTTTTTCAATCATTCCTTTGTATGTCGTTCTTTTTCCTCCGTTCACGTCTGATTTTCTAGATGACTTCACAGAGACTTGGAAGTCGAGAAGAATGCTTTCTATGTTTTGGGATGGATTTCTTACCAGCTTCATCATAGCCGACTCTACTCCTTTATCTGGTCTTTTTCCTACAGGATGTTGGAGGTCGGCTGGTTGCTATTCTCAATCTTGCAAATCTGTTGTATTACATCACTATATGTACAACATTAGAAATAACAAGATCTTAATCGTTGTTTTAATTAAAATATATGTAAGTCACAGTGTTCATTTGAGTTGTATATCTTTTTTGAGTTAGAAGGAGACTTAGTCTCCCCCCCTCCCTCAAACAGGTGCCAGAACCTGGATAACCCAAGGGATTGTAAATACAATGTGCAATAGGAGGTTTCAAACCCGGGTCCTCTGGGGAGGATAGGCCAAGCCGAACTATTTGTGCTACAGTGGTCGGGTAAGTTGTATATCTTATTATATATGTTACCAACACCGATTCGGCAAGTTGTCCTTCATGCACTTTTCTTCCCTAAGTTGTTTCTTATCTAAAATCCCGCTATAATTTTGCTTCATCAGTAGCGAGTAACAATGAAGGGCAAACACAACTCCTTCTGACGCGAATCCTTGTTCTATGCCAACACAATAAGCTTTCATGCTTGTTGTAGATCTTCCAGCAGAAAAGAAGCCTGCGTCAGCTAAAAAGAGCGGTGGCATGTTGTAACACATTCCTCAAATCTAGGAATAAACGTTTTTATCCACAAGTGCAGTTGTCAGATACTTGTTTGGACAACCGCTTCCTAGTGCAAGACCCAAAAGGACTTCATATTCGGATACGATCCCAGTGATTATAGTCTTTTCCACACTACTTCCGCAATGCAACCAAACTTATGTGTGACAATTATCATATTAGTTGATGGCTGGATTTCTTTAACTATTTTTGAACTCTAACATAACCAAATATTAATTTCAGTTGCATAGAACTCTGACTAGCAAAGCAGCATTCGATGTGGACTGTGTAAAATTCTGATTAAATAAATATGATCTATGGATTAAATATATCGACTTCACTAAAATGGGATGAACAAAACTTCAACTTTCTTAGTTTATTTTACAACATCTTACCATGTTTTTTACTGGCCTTAAAATATAGTAACATCTGATTAAAGAATTTTATCTATGCAGTTGTCAATGGACATATAACTCTAACTCTATGGTATGTGCCTAACTATGTCTGATTGCTATACAAAAAATATTGACAACAAGAATTTAATTCCAATGGTAGCCACCACAGTATAATCATCGAATATAGCAGCCTGCGTTCCATGCACATCATCATCTTATATGAAATACATGGAGCCATAATATACTAATTTTTCATTATGTATGAATAGTTGTCTACTTAGTTTTCTATTTGTTTATCTTTCTTAAAATTGACATGTGTACAGAATTACCTTAGTTCTATCTTTGTCCCATATAAAATACATATCCATAAATGCAGATTAGATTGTTTCATTTTCTGCAATTAATAAGATTACATGGATGATTTAAGGGTTACTTTATATTAAGACTATTTTAGGACATTACAGAGATAATTTCTTGGTTACATTAAAGGCTAGCAATTTACGATTTTGTGCAAATCATTCACAACGCATGGTAGTATGCTTATGTGTATCATTCCATGCATACAAACGTTGATTAAGCAATAATTAAATTAATTGTTAAATTCCTTCAAAATGTAGGTTGAAGTTACTTTAATTGTACCACTCAGTATCTTATTACCTCATGAATTAAAATTTATTAGGTTTTAAGTTTTTAATACAAATACATTATATGAGATTAGCAATATTGAGAACTTTTATAATAACAATAAAAAATAATTTTAAATGAATATTTTTCAAGTTCATAATTCACGTGCATGGGCACATGTGTATTTACTAGTATATATGTAAATATACACATACATATATACTTATATATATATATATATAGCTTGTGGGAAACTATGTGCCACTCTCTAGACAGACACCCAAGTCCACTCTCCCTTGTCTACGTAGCCATTAGGAGTGTGGACTAAGTGTAATAAATGGTTTTGTGATAAATGGTATCAGATCCATACACACAAAACTCTATATATGTGTAAGGCATAACACATCTTCCCATAGACCTTAGAGAGTCTTCTAGTATCTCACCTCCCCTTTAAGGACTTTCTAAGCCACCCATGTAGATGGTGATCAATTAGTTTCATTTTATACTCAAGTGATTCTTCCCACATGACTATTAATCACATGATATCTTGATTATGGGTAGGCTATATAAAGGGAAAACTAAAATTCGTTTGAAATTATGAAAGTATATTAAGATGATAATGCCATGATCTAAGATTAAATGGAAAAACTTATTTGATGAATGAATGTACCCTTGAAAGTGATCTACTCTTGCATAAAGTTTATGCAGTATTAATAAATTGGATATAAGTGTTTTTTAAGTTTGAGGTGAACTATTGACATAGTGAATTAATGTGTAACTCATGTATCAAACCTCGTGGTTGATGAGGTCCCAATTGATTGAACCTATATTGTCACTATTTTGATCAAACATCAAACATAAATAAGTAAATCCAGCCTATTAATATTTATTGTGCCACATACTTTGATATTACTTTGTCTTTGGATCCCAATATCATGATGTGAATACTTGTTATAAGAGGAAAACCCACTATTGACTATTACACCTCTTTGAAAGGATCAATTTTGAATGATATGAATCATATGAAGTCTTTCCCTAACCTATCATATTGTAACTCTGGGAATGCCCTATTTTGACTTCCCTAGAAAAAGTTGCTCTCCTTCCTTGGTCTATGTAAGGAAGGGAAGAATATTATGAAATTGAACTTGCAAATATATAGAAACATGGTTTCCCAATTATGATATTCACCTTTGATCTAATGAATTTATGAAGCATGATCTAATTATTTATACTCCACCTATTGGTATATGCTTGACATCTCATGACTAATCTAGACTATTGGGCAAGATTAGGGTGATATCTGACTTATGACTCCCCTAAACTAGGTCACATCCCTATTATGATTGCTTCTAAATTTCCACCTTGTTGATTATTTAGAATTTCCTCCCACACAACTTAAATTTTTTGACCTAAAATTCTAAGAGGTCAAATCCATTATATTATTGATACTTGGTCTTGAATCTAGAATAAATGAAGATATTGCAATATCATGATGTTGACTATAGATTATGGTTAAGTTCCTAGAAACACCTAGGTCTAGATCATTCATCAACCTCAAATACTATGACCATGAAATTGATGTTTATACCAAGAAATATTGCTCGATTTTCTTACATATGGATTATCACCCCCAAGGTGTAAATAGGGATCAAACTACAATTTTGAAATTTTTGGACCTATAAATTTGATGTACAAACATGGCTCTTGATATTGAATAATGAAATCTTGACTCATGAATAGTGTTCTTCATATCAATTCAACTCATATGATCTACCTTTGGGATTTTGAGGTTGTCCTCTATATATGATCGTGATGACTTTCATGTTCCCAAATCTCACAAATTTAAAATAGTGATTACAATTGGTTCGCTCAATTTATGACTTATTGATGATCTCTAAGGTGGGACCTTCCAATCATTTTGAGCATCGAAACACAATGTCGAAATATGATGTTTGACTTGTATGGTTGAAATATAAACTCTCAATCATGGATTTATAACCCCACCTAGGCTAATGTAGAAGATAAAACCCTAAATGTTGGGAATGAAAGTCATGCATCATTGCTGATTTGAAGAGTATATTTGTTTGACCTAAAATATGATCTACCCAAAATTGTGCTCTATAGGATAATATCTACAAATTTGTAATTTATGTAATGAATTCACCCAATTTGATGATTAATTTGACTCTTGCTAACCACAATGCTTGATTGATCACGTTTTAAATAGTGTTGATGTTTAAGGAATACCAAATTGATAATGATATGGAAAAAGAAATCCAAATCTTGAATTATGGCTTGATTTAATTTTGGGGAGAAAATCTCTTTTAAGGTGGGGAGGATGTGATAACCTTGATTTCTATCAATCTTCAACAACATGCCACCTACTATATCCTTTGCTAGTTTCTCCTGCTAGACTTCAATTTCCTAACTAAATGCAACTTTATACGTAATTTGATTATAACATGTACATACGCCCGTGGTGACACTCTTTTCAACTAAAACCTAGTTTTAACTTTGTTCACAAAATGTCGACTACCTTTCTAATTGATTATATATATGTACATCCCTATATCCTATTACTGTATTCACGCTGTAGAGCTCCCTCTCAAGATTCCAACACACATAATTTATTTTAAATTATAGCTCATATGAGGTATCTATGACCATTTTAATGCATTTAGTTTCTAACTTTGTTATTGTGTCTTTTGACCCCCCCCTTTTGGGTCACGAACGATCATTTGAGGCCAAAGATCATGCACTTATGCACCCAACCTGATCTTTTTCCCTTTTTCTTCCCTTACCTCATCTCCTCACCCAAACTGCTTGAACCTCTAGATCCAGTATGTGCCACAGATCCACGCACAATCCAACAAAGAGGGGGTCATCACCCTTCCCGTGTCTAATACTACACAATAGAAGCTTTGTGGATGATCCAACTCAACTCACAGCACCACCATTTCCCTTCCCTCTTTCCTCCTGTCTTGTTTTTGTGGCTCTCTTTTGTCTATTTGACCCACTGTCCATGCCAATGACGTGCGAGCTAGGTAGTCACTGGGATGGCCTCCACCCCTTTTTGCTTTGGCCAAAAACCCTCCTTCGCAAACCCCAACCGACCACTCCATTGGACTCACCACCTATAAAACCACTCACCTAAGCCATCAACACTTCTTATATTGTTCCTCATCTATTTCCCTAGCAAAACCACCCTTGTGTCCCACTCTAGGCACAATTATAATATTTAGGTTTTTAAATCTTAGACGTAAGCTACAAGGCGATGAGGCAATGTTAGATCGGGCAACCACAACCCTAGTCACCATCTCTCCCTCCCTTCTTTAGGCATGGAACTTTCCAACATTCCCCCTCTTGTATCCTTACACGTGCCACCCCCGGACCAATACATTTGGCCATCAAGCCCACCCCCAACCTCCCACGATTTCCCATACTAAAGTCTCTCTTTTAGTGGCCCCTCACTAATGCTTGCCCCACTTTTGACATCTCACCACTACCCATGCATCTCCCCAACTCTTGCAATCCAACACTATTGTAGCAACATGCACCTCACCACACACAAAAAATCCACGCTAGATTCTTAGTGGCCTAATCTCTGACCAATCAAGGTAAATCATCCAAAAATCCCTCTTCATGTGATAATTTTCAAATACACTTATATCATTGGTCCCAAAACCAAATCCTCTCACAACAAATCTTAAATCATGTGCATCATGTATCATTAATGGTCAATATCTACTCTAATGCCCTATATCAGTAATCTTATTTCTCGTTTACTTTGATTGACATAGTGGACCATCTAAATGCACCTGAATGACCATATTCACCTCCTATGGCCATTATTACTAAAACATTGCTCACTTATGTGCTTATATGATCAACATTAAGAATTTGACTTATATTTTCATAATCTAATCATTTAATCTTGAAATCAGTAATTGGAATGCATTGTGCCATGTTTGATTAGGATTTCATGCATCTTGCCATGATGGAACTCATTTGAGATAAAAGAGTCACCTTTTTACATGAATTGACCTAGTATGACTACTTTTGATTTTTTACAATTAAACATTGATACATATCCTAATTTGGTAGTTTTGTAACTCCAAGTAAGGGATGATATCAACTTTATATACAATCTAATTTTGATAGTTAACCTAGACCTAGGGCATTACTACGATACTTAGACTATGTTGAATAATGCATGGATACTAGGATCTTTGGAAACTATGTTGACCTAATTGATATCTAGGTCCAAGAGAACATCCAAAGGCTCAGATTATGCTTATGTTATCAAACTAAAGCTATATAAGACACTACATTGTATATTTTTACATCCGCGATCCATATTGTCTTGGGCACTCTCTAGAAATCTTAATCAAGAATCATAACTAGCTCATTACTCATAAGGTACACTTAATCTCTTACCGCTACTATGGTATTGGCTTTTTTGCGTGTATACTCATATGAATATTTGAATAGATAAAACTTGATTGATCTATTATACCTATAATTACTACTTTCATGTTTGACTATACCATATTGACAAACCTTGAATATAATTTATATAAATCCATTATATATCCTTGTGTACTTGCCGGACGTTTTGGGGTAAGGGCACAAGGTATGTTGAAAAAGGGTTAGATCTTCGAAATGGACTTGAGGTCCCATATGAATTGAGTTACTAATGATATGTTATTCTTGATGAGATAGGAACCATATATTTCTTTATCTTAAATGTACTTCACGGACCACCTTCCTTAGGAATTGTTCAAAAGTCCTATGATTGATATAATGGATAATGAAATCTAAAATATGTTTTGTATACAAGAATGTCATTAAGTGTTCTGGCTTTGTTTCTACTTCTTATTTATTATGATGTTTCTATCAAAGAAACTTTCACACTCTCTTTAACTATGTTTATATGCCTTTTCATAGCATACTCAATGCACTCATATTGATATATTTTGTTTATCAAATTTATATATGTCTAATGAAGATCTGTTGCACTCAAGACTCCAAGATATGAAATGAGTCACTAATGGGTATTCTTTATATAGAATGGGTACATATATCTTTCTCCATGTTTAATATCTTTTTATATATTTAGTTTTGTTACTACCATTTTCATGTATATTCCTTGTGTGATACTATGTGTCATTCTAGGGACAGATGCCCAAGTCCACTTGCCTTTTGGCTATATAGCCATTAGGACTGTAGACTTATGGTAATAGATGATTATGTGATAGAAGCTATTGACACAAAATAATCTCCTCCATGAGCCTAATCATGGGTTACCACATGAACTGATGTGAGGAGAACCCTACACATGATAAAGGCATTTCAATTGGCCCCTCATTGGAATGTTTTACCAACTTGATGAGGGAGAACAAGCACTTTACTACTTCTCCTCTAAGACAACCATGTGGTGGAATAGGTAGAGATTGGAGATGAGAGGGTGTTCATGGGTGGAATATAAGAGATTCAACAACTAGGGAGAGGTCCAAATAAATTATTCCTAACGTTTTGGGCACCTTTGTGGTGGTTTTCTTGGTGGACAATCTCCAATTCACAGATGGAGGAGGTTAAGGCTACAACAAGCTTTTGGGGCTTCCTTAGAGAGTTTGGATGATACCAAATTGTTTGGGAGGATATAATGGACCTTGTTGCAAGACCACATCTTAATGAGGATGAATAGAGGAGATTTCCCCTTTACTCCTCCATCACAGAGACTAGTGGCTATGAGCTTCACCTGGAAGGTTTCCTATTACAGAGGACCTCTAAAACATTTCTAATTCAATCCTACCACACCACATGAAGATGATGGCAAAGTTAGAAGGATCCAAGGAGGATGAGAGGGGCATCTATTCCTAAATGACAATCTGTTCTGCCGAGGCACCCAAGTGCAAAGGAATAGAGTGTTGTGGGAGTCTAGAAAATGAGAGAATCCCTAATCGAGTCTCGCATCTTGGAAAAGAGAGAGAGAGAGGGAGAGAGACTGCTAATGAGCCAAGCATTCAACCAACCTCTAAGGGCTTGACTATGTTAGGCTAAGCCCAGGTAGGCCAAATAATGAACCTAACAAAACTCTAACATACTGCTCAAATTACTGTGAATGATCAAAAAGTTGAGGAGTGCCCAAAGAGAGTTAAATGGTGGATCTCATAAGTCCTAAGAGCTAAATAACTCTAAAATACCTTTTATCTTACATGAACCACAATAATCAGGTCCATATCCAAAAACTATAAACAATATATCCTAATTAAAAAAAGAAGTAGAATAAGATGAACTAATAATATCGGTGTGTTAATGTTCAAATATCACAGATATCAAGTAAGATGTATATTTCTCATATCATGTGTAATAAATAACAAATCTAAAGAAAAAATATGGGAATGCACAAGTAACTCCAAAATATCTCATATAATCTATGTAATATATAAAATGGTGATGTTTGTGAATGATTACATATAAAATGCTTCGTGCAACTAATAGTATCTAATAAAGACAAATTAAAAGTCAAACACATTCATGGTCAACAAAAGATGAGATATTCAATATAAGCTGAAATCGGGAAATAGAATATTATATGTACTTTTGAGATTGTGTTAGTACATAGAATTCATGTTATATGATTATGATGATTCCTATTGTGATATAAACCCTAATATATGTAATGCACCTTATTTTAGGATTAATGAGCAATGCAATGAATAATGAAAAGAATATAATGTTCAAAGAACAATACTAATCTATAACATTACATCAAATAGTTAACTAATTATATAATGGTATAGTTTATTTTGATGAAAATATCATAATGACTAAGAAAAATCATAAAATTGATAATGATTGGGGTTAAGGATGAGATCTTATGTAGGGAATGTATCATCTTGTCTTAATCAAGGTTTCACCAACAGTAGTAGTAGACTCCAAGAATATGTGATGCTTAGGATATTTTGATTCAAGGTATTCTTGACCTCTTATTTGGCCTACTTTATAGTATGATTGTATTATATGTGTACAAAATACTTGACATATAATATTGCATGAAATTAGAATTTTTTAATTTACCTTGCTTGGTTCTCTATATTATAATTTTAAATAAATGAAACATAATATATATGATCAATCATATCATACCACTAAACTCATTAGTAGGACAATGCATTGAGGTGATCTAAGTTTGTGGTAGAATATCACATTTTTCAAATGATCTAACTCTTTAGTAGGAGATCATAAGGCGTAAAAAATGTATCCCTTTGGTGGTAGACGCATGAGTACATGATGGAAATATACCTAATATATATGTTCTCTTTTCTTTAAGTATCATTGTTCAATAATGCTTTTTGTTAGATTGGTTTATTACTGCCAAGTTCTAGCTTTATATTATTGCCATGTCATCATATTAAAGGGGTATATGAATCTTGTAGCATGCTCAACACAATATTTTATTATATTGTGCTGAAATGTACAACTTATAATATTTTCATTAGGTGATGTGGATATACGATCATGAAGACTTTTGGTAGTTGGGAGTTATGTTACGAGAAGATGTAAAAGTGGATATGTTTTCATAATATTATATTTTAGAGTGTATTATGTGCATATGTAAAAGTTTACTATTCAATGTCTAATATCAAATGTTGTAACAATTCATTTTGTAATTATATGTTGAATGGTGAGCTTGTGTTGTGGTTTTTTTATTACTCATTTGCATGTGAAAATACTTGATCTCCTTTTACTTCCTCTGATTTTCTTCATCTTGGGCTAGTGTCTGGTGTTGAAATTGTGATTCTGACTAAGGTAAGGGTTTCAAGTTGGATACTACCCATGTGGTCAAGGTGTTGAAAGTTAGGGGATGTCACTAGTGGTATCAAATCATGAAGAATAGATGATCCTAGCCTTTTCTCATTATGCAACTCAAAACCAAAGTAAACTTTTAAGTTGAAATCTTTAGGGTTATATTAGTTGTCTTTTAGATATTACATTTGACCTTTCAATTACGCAAGAACATAGATGTTTCAAAACTAGGTCCAAGCTGGTGCTTGTTGTATAGCAAGTCCTAAAGTGTCGATCATCCATTATAAATCTATGATATGGGATGTTTCATTATATGGACATGATGGGCATCGTGGGAAGAGAAAACCTATGCATATGGCACACATTGTTTAGGTTTGTTATACTAATCTACACCATTTTGTCATCCTTTTCACTAGGTGACATGGAACTAGACTCACTGCCATGTGTGGGATACTTTCATTGTTGATTTGGTTTTAGTTCCAGTTAGATCAATACTCGACAATTTTCTCTGACATTTGTTTCATTAGAGAAAAACAATATAATTCCTCTCTTTCCAGAGGAGAAAGATGAGCCCCATCTAGATCAGCCCCGCAAACCTCTGGAGATGGAAATCCACTGTCGTCAACTCCAAAATCCAACCCATAGTATCCATAAGGTTGGTGGGCGGGTTACCCCCCAACTGAGTTTAAGGGTGCAACGAACCCAAAGGTACTTGGCATACGAGCACCCAAAGAAAATGTGTTGATGAGACTCCATCTCCTCTAAACAAAGCAGGCAAACGCTGCTAGAGCAAACCGCCCATCTACTAACTCTATCTCTCATAGGAAGCCTACCAAGGATTGCTCTATAAGCACAAATACTCCATTTGGGGCAATGGTTCCTGCTCCAAAGGGTGAGTGATAAATTTCATTTTTTTGATGAGTTTGTAAATAGCTTGCGGTGGTTTTGTAAAGCAAACTCGGGTACCCTTACTAGGGTCAAGCCGGAGGTTAGGATGATGTGGGGTCTTTGTTGACCTTGTACAGTATACAGGGTGTTCACCTCTATACTCTGTTTTCGGGCTCTAGTAATATTTTACCTTATCTAAAAAAATAAAACTATATAATGTTTTATTATATATGTAAGTAAATACAAAAATGTGACTTGCACATGTACGATATCATGAAACCTAAGTGAAACTAAGTTACATCAATCTAAAAAGAGAGTAGTTCTAGATTAAATGTCTAGAATGTGATCATGCAACCTAAGTGAAACTAAGTTACAAGAATATGATATAGTTAGCATTGATGACATAAGAAAGGATGATATGATCTAATTTTTATATAATAAGATAAGATGGTTTATAGGGATCAAAGTTGTATTTAAAAATTGGAGTTTCTTTCTTAGAATTGGACATAAGATTTGAAGTTATGAGCTAAGATAAGAGAAGTTAAGACAAGATGTGAATTAGCAAGAGCCTCAAGCTCTTTTACAAAGGTGGAACTCCAGTGTTGGGACCAAGTTTAGGGTTAACTCTAAAGAGAGCGAGACCCATAGGGAGAAGGTTAGATAACTGAATCACTAAGATTAGCAAAATATGAGATATACATGTTATGATATGTCCTAAACTAGACTACTACTGAGTGAATGAGTTGACTTACTTTATGGATGATTTGTATAGCTTTGTTAAATCCTAGATGTATTTGGGAAGACCAGATCCTTGAGTTTGAGAGAGGATTATTTGTACATGTGAATATGAGTATGATAATTTACCATCTCGGTGAGAAAGAAAGAGTCCTAAGACCCAAGAGAAGGTAAACATGTTAGTTTCTATAAAGCCTCATGCTTGGGGTGGTGGTTTCATATATGAATCTATTGGTTACATAAGCAAGAGATATAGAGAGAGTTGGGAGAGAATAATTCATGGGTATAGATATATGAGGAGTATGGCATCTCGTGTTTTCATTTGTGCTTATGTGGTTAAAGATTGTGAAGCTATCTCATAGAGTTGAGTGTTCTCAAAGAGGTTGAGCATGAAATTACCCTATGGATAAGGGCCATGATAACCCTAGTTGGGATAGATAAAGTTTCCATATCCATTTCAGTAGGCACTTGTATACATTTGTGTAGCATAACCATGATATGATATATTTCCCTGTGATCTATGTTTGAGTTGTGATATATTGATATGAAATGATGTAAAACCTATGGATGGTTTGATGTATCTCTATGTATAGGTGGTTAACATATACGTGAATAGTTATGACATTATAAGTTGGGTGAATTTAATGATGACATCAATAATAAAGTTTGGAACAAATATGAAAATGAACTAAGATCATATTAATGATGTACGTTAACTTAGGTGTTAATGTCAATGCTCCATAAAAAATATGAACAATATAATGATAATGATACCTTGATATGATATATATATATATATATATATAACATGGGTTAATTATAATTTGATCCTTTTGATAATGACAAATCTATTGATGGATCTGATACTTCTTGAGTAAAATGACGATCTAAATTCTAAAATATGAAATATGTCATGAAACAATTGAACTTTTTAAACCCTTATTTTGAATTTGGATGGAGTGTTGGTTCACCCAAGATGCTTGAATACCTCATAGGAATGGTTAAAAAATTCCCAAGCCTTTCATTCTTGGAGATGTAGCACCTCGAGTGGTTCCCTATATGTGGTTCTAGATTATTATTTAGTTTTCATGGAATAAGAAAATGGCTTAATTTATAGGACAAAGTTTCAAGATGTGAAGGATGTGATATACTATATTTTGGATCAATTTTGAGGAAGAAAATTATTTATTGGTGTGTACAATGTGCTGGAGTGAACTTTTTGGGTTTTTGGATGACCAATCAGATAATTGAATGCAGGAATGTGAAAATAGAATGTTTAGTTTGGAAGGACATGCATATATGTAGTGACCATGACACAATGACTTGTTTATGGGATTATAAAGCTAATATTAAAACTATAGGATTACATGGTTTTACATGATACAGTAATAACACTTTATGTGTATCTTATCCAGTCAAATGTTGTTTTAAATTGATGAAGTCTAGAGATTATTTGATGCTAACACATAAACATGTGTCCTTTTGGAGTAATATGTTGATCAATCATATAATACTATTATGACACAAAATTCTGAAAAAATCTAGTTATGAAGTAATGCGCTAAATGACCATGATGTACCTAAGCTTAATATCAATAGCTTGAGACTTGATTAAAAGATATGTCATGCAGCCCTAACCTTTGTACTGTAGAAACCACAAACTTGAGGTGTTTCTTATACTCAAGGTGACACAATGTCATCCATTGGATGGCCTCACACTACAACAAATTCATCATTTTTTACCTCTTTTAGTTACACAATCATAACAAGATGTTATGGTCACGACACCAATCACCTCCATGATCCTGATTGTTGGTTAGCACATAGCCTGATGAGAGTAGAGCCCTCCACACCATTGTGGGATTTCAGTAGGCCCCTCCTTTGAATGTTTTAGTAGACTAAGAAAAGAGAATAAGTTTTGATCCCTCACTACTTATCCTCTGCAGTGAGCATATAGTGGTAGAGGTAAAGATTTGAGATGAGATGGTGTTCTTGGGGGATAAAAGAGATTATGAATATAGGGGGAGGCCCAAGTAAGTGATTCCCAACCTTTTGGGAACATTCATGGTGGTTTTATTATTGAGGAACTCTAGTTCACCAGTGGAGGAGGTAGAATCTAGAATCGGATTTTGAGGCTTCCTTAGGAGTTTGGATGATACCGAGTTGTTTAGGAGGACGTTTCAGACCTTATTGCAACACTAGATCTTAACAAGGCTAAGTACTAGTGTTTTTCCCTTTATGATGTTGTAATGGAGACAAATGGAAATGCCTAGAAGGTTTTATGTAGTACATGACCTGTTAATCCTTTCCTTTTCAAGCCTACCGCACCACACGAAGATGATGAAAAAATGAAAAGGGACTGAGGAGGATGAGAGAGTCGCCTATTCCTCACCGATTCTCTGTTACATAACGACGCCCAAGAGCAAAGGAATAGAGCATTGTGAGAGAAATGGAAAATGAGAGAAGCCCCTATTGAGTGTCACATTTTGCACAAGAGAGAGAGAGATGACAAGACAATCGTTTAGCCAAGCTAGAGCGGCTTGACTTAGTTAGTCCAAACTTAGGACCCCCAGATAATGAACCCAACCGAACCCATAAAGATTGCCTAACTTACTATGAACCATCAGCAAGTTGAGCCATAACCTAAGAGAGTGATGTGGAAGATTCTCATACATCCCAAAATCTAAATATCTCTAAAATACTTGTATATCTTACACAAACCACAATAATTAGATCCATTATTTGAAAAATTGCAAACAATATATCAAAATTCTCAAAAAAGGTGTACAACAACTTAGAATCCTAATATCAATCTTTTGATGTTTGAATATCATATATCTTAATTAAGATGTATAATGCTCATATCAAGTGTAATATATAGAAAATCAAATAAAAAATTATGAGAATATACAAGTAACTCCATAATATCACATATAATCTATATAATACTAAAATAATTATTTTTGTGAATGATTACATATAAAATGCTTCATGTAGCTAATAGGAGCTAATAACACCAAATTAAATGTACAAATACATTCATGGTCAACAAATGATACGATATTCAATATAAGTTGGTATCAGTACATATATCTTATATGTAATTCTGAGATCCTGATGATACATATAATTCATGTTATATGATAATGATGACTCCTAATTTTATGTAAATGACAACATATTAATACATATAATGGTAGGGTTAATGCGCCATGCAATGAAGAACAAATCGAATTTATTGTTTAGAGAACAATATTGATCTATAACATAACATCAATAAATCAATTAAAAAATAATGAGACTATAAATTATGATGGTGGTATATCCTAATGACTAATAAAACCATAAAATGAATCAGGATTGAGAATGATGAAATCTAATGCACATCATGTAATCATCTTGTCTTAATTAGGGTTTGACCAAGAGCGGTAGTTGATTCCCAAAATATGTGATAATTAGGATATCTCAATTCAAGGTACCCTTTACCTCGTACTTATCCTACTATATAGTATGGTTATATTATCTACATAAAAAATACATGGAAAATGATATTTAATGAATAAGAACTTTTTATGATATCTTTCTTGGTTCTATATATATATATATATATATATATATATATATAGTTTTTATTACATGAAAACATAATATATATGATCCATTACATGATAGCACTAACCACTTTGGTATTGCAGTGTGTTGAGGTGATCTAACTCTTTGGTTGGAGGTCACATTGTCTAAATAATATAAGTCTTTGGTAGGATATCATAAGGCCTAAAAGCGTCTATCCCTTTTGGTGGTATATGCATGAGTATATGATGTAAATATGCCTAAAATATGTGTTCTTTGTTGTTAAAAATATCATTCTTGAAGTATTCCTTTTGTCATAAATATGTGTATTATTTTGTGAATAAATATGATTGTCCAAGTATGCCTTTTATTTTGTTGGTTTATTATTTCCATGTTCTAGATTTGTCTTATTTCTAACTCATAGTTTTAAAGAGGTGTGTGAATCGTGTAGTGTACTAAGCACAATATTATTATATTATGTTGAGTGTACCATCCCTAATCTTTTCTTTAGATGATTTGGATATATGATATTGAAGACTCTTGATAGTGTGGAGTTGTGTGTTGAGTAGATGTTAATGTGAACTTTCCGAAATATCATGTTTAATAGTGTAGTATGTCCATATGTAAAAGTTTATTATTAAATCTATAATATCAATTGTTGTAGTAATTCATTTGGTAATTATATGTTGATTGGTGAGCTTGTGTCGTTGTGCTTTGTTTGTTGCTCATGTGAAAGTTGTAATACTTGGATTCCTTTAGCTTCCTCTAATTTGCTTCCTCTTGGTCTAGTGTTTGGTGTTTAAATTGAGATTCTCACTAAGGTGAGGGTTTCAATTTGGATGCTACACATGTGGCCAAGGTGTTGGAAATCTGGGGATATCACATGAATACACAACTCTAGTTCAAGGAACATAGATTGTAAATTAAGAGGAATTTCATGTCGTAGTTTCATCTAGATATTTGTGACAAAGGAATTATATGGTCGTGAAAGATTGATTGCTCTTTTAGGTTATAGTTATTCTCCAACTCATTTCTTTTACTTGGATGACAATGAAGTGTGGATAGATAACTCTCTTTGCTTGTCTTGTTTTGAACATCATTACCAACATAATTAGCAACTTATTAGGTCACACACATAAGAATGCATAATGAAACTGAAGTTCACAATCAAACATATGATTAGAATGGTTTTTAATTGTAAACATGTTGATTTACCCTAAATTGGGCGACAAGAATGTCTGGTCGACTAATCATATTGATTTGTTTAAAAGCTCATTTGATCGTAAATTAAGAGATTGACATTTCCACTAGATACATGAGATTAGTCAATTACTATAACTGATTGAATGATCACAATGTTATATGGAAAGTCTAAAATGGAAAAACAAGTCAGATCTAGATATGGATTCTCATGATTGGTCGATCAACTATTGTGTTCGGGTGATCAGGGGATATAATCTGGCAATCACAAAACATGTTCAATCAATCACACAACGAAAGCCAAACTTACTTATTAGGATAGGTAACAATTAACGATTGCATCTTGTGCAATTCTTGGGTGGATGGTTGCACAACTCCTTGTCATTTATTCATATGAATTTTGTGCCATCTTTATGCATCTAGGTTATTAATGTTATTAAGATGACCTAGTCAAGTCCAACCCGAGGCTAATACAATAAGAGATGCACCCTGCTAAGCCAACCCACATACTTATTATCACACGTCCCCAAGGTGTACGGTGCACCACGCCTGGTGTTCCCCTTAGTCGAACAAGTATTTCATGTGTATTGCACTTGGAAGGCATCTTTAACACTGATATTATATTGAGGGATTTATGTATATACATTTCTATGTATCCAATCACCATTACATATAGTTATTATATGTCTCGTAAATAATAACAATCATCTAATGTGATAAAACAAGATGTAGCAACTGGTACAACAACTACAGCCAACAAGTGTTGTAGAAACATCAAACAAAACATTCACATTCAATGTAACTATTATTTTGATACAAGGTTTTTTGGTCACCCGATCAAGCAAGTTGATCGATTGATCATATTTCCAGATCTACTCCTTCATGGTTTTTTTATTGGAAGATCAAGCAAGTTGATTTTTTGATTAGAATATCTTCATCAATGTGACATATCCTTATCAAGATTCCTGATCACTCGATTAGATAAGTCGATCGATCTCTCATAAGTCCATGATAAGGAAGATATTGTGTTGTTGTTTATCTGTCTCCTTATATTGATTACAAATCTTCCAAGTACCTTCCTCTTTGGCATGGGTGTATGATATTCTACTACTTTCCAACATGATCCACTGGTGATGATTTTACATCACTATAGACTTAAAAGTATTACATAGAGAATGATAGATAGAGGCATAGCATGAGAGCCATATACATGCTACATGATGTTTGATTAAAATAAAGACCACAATATTACATATTTCATATCACACCACAAGTGACCTAGTTGCAATATCCACACACCCATCAAACAAAAAGATTTTTAAGGCATTCCATGGTCTATGTAATATATGTATCATATCGTATATGATATTAGGCGATTATCATGGATACATATTTGCACAATATTCATCTAACAAATTGATTCGATTCAAAACCCATTCTGGTGTATAAAGCATACTACATTAGATCTAATACCATTGTTGGGTTTTTAGAGATGGAGATCCAATGTAATACTAAAAAATTCCTGAGATTTTTATGCCAACAGATTGATCATAGCTATAAAAGTTTGGTATGTAAAAGAATAAAAGAGTTACAAAGGTGATACCTTTGTGTGTGCATATTATCCAACAATAGGATGCATCTTTTAAAATGAAGATCTTGATCTTCTAGATTCAAATCCAAGTTTGCAAGAGAGAAATCAAATGGAGGAGAAAGGAACCATATTGTCCTCTTCCAACCAATCTTTTGTCATCTTATGGAAGATGTGCTCCAAGCCTTCACACATCGTCCTTTGACCTCTACTTTGTGCACATTGATTACGGAGGACAAAGTGCACCCCCTTGGTCACCCGTTGAAGAGGAATAGAAGTTATGTACATGCTATTCATCCCCAAACTTCCTTTCTTCTCCTACCTTGGGTGACAACCTAGGGGTTTCTCCTTCTCTTGAAGAGAGAGAGAGGATGACAAACTTGTCTCACAAATTGTGTCTCTAAGATGTGTCTTAACCTTTGGAACATGTCCACTTTATATAGGAGAATCATGCTCTTGGAAAAACCTAGTTACAATCCCTTTCCTTTTCACATTCCCAAAAATAGTATAATGCAACCTAATTCATTTTGGATCTTGGATCACTAGACTTTTTCCCACTATAATATTCCAAATTAATAGTGACAACTACTAATTGAACAAAATAGTTGGAGTACTATTAATTAATGTCCAAATTAATTATGTCAAATCAAAATTTTGAAATCAAATTGATTTTCAAATCATATTTTGTTGACTTGTATCTTCTGTTGTAGATCAATGGAAAACACAATTGAGAATATGTTATCATTGTGCCTATTCTTGACAAAGAGATATTTAACAAGAATAACTTCAATGGCTGGTTCATGATTCTAAGAATTGTTTTCAGACATGAGTGTAATCTATAAACATGAACACACCAGTACCTAATCAACCGACTCCAAATATTCCTAGAGTGGTAGGGAGGCTCATAAGAAGCATTCTGATGATGCTATGGAAATCAAATACGTAATGGTTTAATCTATATATCATGACCTTTAGAAACAACATGAGAACATTGATGTTGTTTACATGATACAACATCTCAAGAACATGTCTCAAGAACAAGGAAGGTAGGAGAGGTATGATGTCTCTAAGGTGATATTTAAGTGAAAATGATGGAAGGTAGTCCAGTTGGACCCCATGTACTCAAGTTAATTGTGTACGTAGAGAGTCTTGCAAGATTGCAATTTCCTTTTGTTCAATATTTGGCCACATATGTAATTTTGCGACCATTGACAGATTCATACAAACAATTTATCATGAAGCATAACATGAAATTTTTTTAGATGCAATTTATAAGCTACTTGGCATGTTGAGAACTACTTGGGGGCAAATGAAAGACAACCCCTAATCCGTGTTAATTGTCAACAAAGGAAAAGGAATATCCAAGGGCAAGGGAAAATCTACAAAATCTTCTAAATCTAACCCAAGGTCTTCTACACTTAAAGAAAAAAGGAGTGGAGGAAATTGTCACCACTATCATTAGGCTATATATTGAAAAAGAAGTTGTCCTATCTACCTTGAGAAACTAAAGAACAAGAATATGGAGATAGAGATATCCACATGGTGTATAAGTCATTAAACTTATCTACTTCGTCATCATGTGTATTGGATGAAGTATGTGGATCTCACATATGCTCAAATATTTAGAATCTAAAAAGTGGTAGGCCCTTGAAGAAAGGGGAGGTGGAAGTATACATTGCAAGTTGACCGAGAGTTGTGGCCACTATTCTATGAATTTACTATTTGTCTTTACCCAGTGGGCTTGCAATAGAGTTAGATAACTACTATCATGTCCCTGGGATATATAGAAATATTAATTCTAAATCTTGTATGTACACTAATAGTTTTGAGCTTCTAATAAAGAATGATCATATTTCTCTAAAGAGGAGATCATTTATGGCAGTTCACATTTGTCTTATGGTCTTTATTGATTGGATATTGAGACAAATTCATATAACGTAAATACCAAGAAGTTAAAATTCAATGACTCAAACAAAACTTATCTTTGGACCTACCGTCTAGCAAAAATAAAAGAGAAGTGCATATCTAGACTCCATTAAGATCGTTATGTAGATTCTTTTGGTTTTGGATCATCAGAGACACATGACTCTTATTTATTGGATGCAAGATGACAAAAGCACCTTTCATTGGAAACAATGAGAGAGGAGTACTTATTATGACTCACACAAACATGTGTATGTCGACCTTTTGAGTACAAGTTCAAGAGGTGGATACCAATACTTCATGACTTCTATAGATTATTTAGATAGGTTTCTCTATGTGTATCTAATGAAACACAATTGATTTTTCCTTTAAAAGATCAAGGAATTCAAGAATGAAGTACATAATCAACTTAGCAAAAGAATTAAAGTAATTCAATCAGATTGCTGTCTTGAATACTTAACCCAAGAGTTTGAGGCCCTTCTTATGGATTGTGGAATCATATCAGAATGGAATCCACCTAGAACAACACAACATATTGGTGTATCAAAAAGAAGGAATTATAGTTTTTAGGCATGATATGATCTATGTTGATTTTATTTGATCCTCCAATTTCATTTGTGGGACATTCTCTGCAAACTACCACATTTACACTAAGACGTGGAATTGGAAACACCCCAATGCGTCTTTCATGAATGTTTGGGGATGTGAAGTGTATGTCATGAAATAGTTCTATGAAAAGCTTAGATCTCAATCAGATAAATGTCTCTTTATTAAATACCCTAAGGAAAATAAGGGTTACTACTTCTATATCCATTTGGGAACAAAGTTTTTGTTCCTAGAGATGATGTATTCCTAAAAATGAAATTTATTTCCATTGGATTAAGTGAAAGAAAAAATAAGTTGAAGACCAACAAGAACCTAATGAACCTATGGATGTCGATAAGGAACTAGAGGAACCCCAAATTATTTTGGAACTTGAACTCCCTATCGTAATATAAGAACCTCGAAGATCTAGTATCACACATATTCTTTCATAGAGATTTGGATTTCTCGTGACTCAACAAGACAATTTGATGCTCATAGATGAGAAAAAACATACATGGAAGTTATTGAGGGACCAAAATCTAGTAAATGGATTGAGTCCATGAGAGCTTAGATGGACTCGATGTATACAAACAATGTTTAGACCTTGGTGGATCCACTTGAAGTGGTAAAACCCACATGGTGCAAATGGTTCTTCAAGAAGAAGACTGACATGGGTGGTAATATACAAACCTACAAAGGTAGATTGGTTGCAAAATGTATCAGACAAGTTCAATTTAGGAAAATAGCGTGCACAAAGTAGGAAGTACAAACAAAAAAATTCTATATGTATTCCCCATGACAGCAAGATCATGTCAACAACTATGTAATGGGAAGGATGGTTTAACGAGTTCATACCTGGTCCTGGAGCAAGTCCAATGACAATAAATTGTTGCGGTAGTGCAATACTCCTAGTTGCACTAGGACAACATCTGTAGTAGCACCTAGTCTTCACCACAAACAACAGCCTATAGTTGTACTCCTAGTGGTAGACAACAACCTCCTCGCCTCTATAGTCGTCCACACAAACAACCTAGAACTTCTATCCTTCAACTAGAATAGACATGAAGGAGTTGTCCCTCTCGTTAAGGTACTACTCACCAACTTACTCTCCCACAATTATTCTCCCTTTATATCCCTCCCTTTATCAGGTAGGACTTTCTCATGATCTCTATTGGTTACCACAACCAAAGAGGACAACCATTGGTAGAGGAAATTGAATTGTGTCTGAGAAGCCCCCAATACCCCTCAATTTATAGGAGGGGTTAGGGTTTGTGTTTCCAGTCTGTGTGGGAGTGGAAGAGACTAGAATATCATGAATTTCCACAACCTACCAGTGGAAAATCGGTCAATTCTTAACAAACCAGTCATTTGCTCATCAAACCATTCGTTTCGCCATATTTTCCAATTCCATATGACTTGGCAATTGGAAATCAATTAATGCATAACATAACATCAGCCCTAATCCTTGATGCAATCAAATTTCTCCATGAAGCTATTGGCTCACTCAACCAACTGATCGTTTGGTGACCCAAGTCGATCAGTTGACTAAGTGAACTGGTCCGTTTGCTCCCCAATTTAGGTAGAACTCAATCAATTCAATTTCTAATCAGCCTGACACTCCAATCGATCAGTTCAACACTTGAACAGGTCCACTGGGAGTCCAGTCAGCTGATTCATTACTAGAATATACCCAAATACTTTGGCAATAAATTAAATTATTATGCATGATTAAAATCCTCTTCTAGGTGACCCTATAGGTCCCATATCACGTTGGCAGTTAATATCCATAACTAGTTTATGATATCGCAAGAAAAGAGTCATGCCTAGTCACACGTCAGTGTTACCTAAGTGAATGGAAAGTTGGACAATAACTTCAACCTACAATCTGTGTAAGGCATTATATTGATTGTATAATTCCTTTGTCAATGATATCCAGAATGAAATCGACACATGGAATCATGATCCTCTCAATGTTCCTAGAACTAGAGAATATTGTATTAGATATATGAGACCTCAATACCATATATTAATCCACATGTGCATGCATATGATTTTCTCAGTCTCACTTATCAAGTGGCCTAGATATCAAACTCCAGCATGAGAGACAAATCCAATCTACATCACTCACAGTCAATCCCCATGTATCACAACTACCCAATCATCTCTGTTATGGCAATCCTTATTCAGGGTTACATTGGATGATTTCAAGGTATAGTGAGCGACATGTGATGAGTTTTGTGACTTTATGTCTAAGAACTAAAATCACCACCTTCACTATGAGAGATGACTATGACCACCATTTATGGTTTCCATGTGTCACTATGAAGGTGGGTTTGCCTGATACCCTATTCCCTAACAAGTATCTATGTGTTTGGTTTGATATCACATATCATGATTCATGAGTTTTTTTCATCAACCAACCCACACTCCTATCTTGTGTGTTACTATCGTCTATATACCATCCACATTAGAAACCGACTAGGGACATAATCCGAATGTACTTTTTAAGACCCCTGACCTTTGTTTTGGAGTAACCCTATTTGTTTTGATTTATTAAATGCTTAATAACCTTACTCTAATCCTTTGAGATGTTTGTATAGCTTGTTTGAGATTGTTTGGAGGATGTTTATGCTTTGTTTGCATGTTTTGGGTCAAATTGAAATTTACCCATTTGAGAGGGTTATCTTGTAATTTGCCACATCTAAAGTGCATCTTATCTTTCCTATCATCATGAGAGAGAGTGTAATGGTTTGGGGAGATTTAGATGATCCTTAGATGAGTGGTGACACCCCTAGAGGTGACTAGGGTTTCTAGGGTGTGCTTGGTGTTGACCCTATGAGCTTGGTTGAGTGTAGCGACCCTTATCTCGACCTGGAGGTTGTGCCTTGTGAGTGTCTCAACTGAGACACCTTCTCTAGGTGGTTTTTTCTCAACTAATAGGGTCTTGGTGAGTGTTGGGTCGAGACTGGTGTCTTCTTATAAAGTGTCTTGACCTAGTATGTTGCTGACTTTTTTGTCTCGACTAGGTGGTGCTCTGGTTCTTTTATTTTGACCTCCTTGAGGTGTTGTGATCGAAACCATGTGTTGGGGACCTAATTAGTTGAGACCCAAAATAGGTTGTATCATCATCTCATGCATGCATGGTTTAAGTGGTTGCACGTGTGTTTTTTGGGTGGACAAATGTCTCTTTGGTGCCTTTAGGTGTTGACACCTCATCTCCACCCTCACTCCTCCTATTCTATATCAACCCTATTCTCTCCATAAAGTGAGCGTTTCAGCCTTCTTTCTTCCTCCCTCTATTTTTCTCATCCTTGGAGCTTGGTGGAGCAAGGAGAGCTAATCCTTAGAGCTTTGGTGACCGAGATCCCTTGCATGTGGTAACTTTTGGTCATATTCAAAATTGGTAAGTGTATGCCTATCTTTGGTGACATTATGTTTTGACATTTTACCCCATCATCTTCTCTTTTCTCAGCCCTAAACCATGGATCCTCCATGGTATTCTTTTTGGACAGAAACTCCTCATCACAAGGGTCATTTACCATGTTTTGACAAGGTGGTACCCAAGTGAGAGGACGTTTCTTTTCTCTTTGTCACTTATTTTGGCCAACCTATGGTTTCTTACCCTCTTCTCATAATCTATCTTTGACCGTGGTGTCTTCTTCTTCTTGAGGTTATCTTTTGGCTGAGGGTGGATCTTTTGGTAGAGAATCATCACCCTTGGTGATATCATGTTTGAAACTAGTAATCCTTGGAGTTGATCTCTCATAAGGTGGGTTATATTACTCTCTACCCTCTCTATTATTACTATAACGACCCCGCCTCTCGGTAACCCCCAATTATGGGAGATCAAAATGTCAGATCCGTTATCTTAATTTTCCGAATCTATGGTTTGACAAATAATCAATAATAATTACTAAATTCTACCAAAACTATACAGAAAAGATGTAATAAAATAAAACTTTGCATACCTTTTTAAAATCTTGGATTTATAAACTTCTATCCACAATTGGAGTCTATTATAACTAATCCTCCTTGTACTTTAATTCATATATTCACAATGTATCACTTTACTATTTGTCTTTCTCAATGTTGTACCTAAAACACTAACAAACAAAACGGGGGTCAGTATCACAAATTATATTGGTATGTGGGGGAAACAATAATCGTGCAGTTAACTGTAACAACAAATTGCAAGCAATTATGGTTTAGCAAGCAAAGTTTACATTTTAAACATGACTACTCAATCCATACATACCCTAGCCTCTATGATGTCCCTGTAGTGGACAAGGATATTATCTCTCATATGGTAGATCTCATCTGACCCCCATGATCCCACCTAACTGGAGATCAATACATAGGGTCGTAGAGTCGTATGGCACCACCCAAAGGTAGCCCAATCACTGACTCATGATAACCTGATGGTCCTACCTCATAGGTAGACCATGTACTAGGTCATCCTTTTCATTATCATCAAAGCTATAGAGGAGGACCATGATCTGAGCTAGTCATGTACACATAATTATGGTGATAGTCCTAGTCACTTTATAATTGCATGAAATAAAAGGCAATCAAGCAGTTATTCCAAGTAATCGATAAAATTTTAGGAATCAGCGGGAAACCAAAGCGATTTAGCCATAAGAGTAACCACATACATGTATTGTTGATTTTAGAGATAGAAATAACCAAGTAGGGAAATCCAATCAAACAAGAAAGTATAAGAACCCTAAAATAAACATACAATTTTCATTTATCAAGATCTATCCAAACCAACATGCTTCTTCGGATTTCTATTCTTTTTTTAGGGTTTCTACCCCTTTTTAGTGTTTCACCTATAATTAGGGTTTTGCCTTCACTTTTAGTACGACAAACCCTAATTAGACAAAATTACTTATGAACCCTAAGTTTCTCATCCTATCTCTCCTAATAGGCTTAGGATCATCTTTTAACAACCTATTTCCATATTCTCGAATTAAATATGATCTTCTCTTCTATTACCCTAAATTAGGGTTTCTAGATGCATTATCATTCATACTTGGCTTAAAACCTTAAAACATGAAATTATTCATCCATATCAGGTTCAAGTCTACCTTTATCATTCAATAGGTTACTATTACTCAATTTAACCAATTAAGCATCATAGACTCAACCATTAATCTCAATTAGGGTTTCAAACCTAATTTCAAAGTACTTTTCATTAACTTAGCATACTTTTGCCATTAGGAACGAAATCAGATTTTCAAACTATTTTTTTTGTGTTCCTCTTATTTTTCTAAGCAACTTTCATATATCAACTTTATTCATCAGAGCTTCCTAGCAATAGTTATGATTTTTGCAAAGTAATTCATTTCCCTGAATTATTTGTTATTTTTAGAAAAACATCTGCCGCTAGATCCATGGTCCAATGGACCACGTGGGATCCAACGGCCCATGATCCGCATGCTTTAACTCACGATCACACAAAGAAAAAGGGCGAGAAAGCCCTTACTTGGACTGAAGGAAGGTCATGGCAGTTTGCTAATTCACCAACCCACCTTTTTCAACCTTGGGCTCCTTCTCCTGTGCGAGCCACCAGTCAACTTGTCAATTGACTCTGCTCTCTTCCTCTCCTGCACATGAACCTAAGCCACCAAAAGCTCCACCTCGACCTCACAAACTCGACAAGCCCCTCGATTGGTCGTGTCTTCGTCCAGTCTCGTGGAAATGTTTGCGAGATGTGTTGGTACCGTGGATCACCCCCCTATATATAGGGTAGACCACCTAAGTCCAACGATTTGGGGACTTCTTTGTTTGTCAAAGAAACAACCCATACATTGGGTCGAGAATATTCAGAACATACTCCCGAAGACAATGGGATTGTTCTCTCCTCAGCCTATCGCATAAAACACTAGCAAAAAAGATTTGAAATCCCGATATCCCCTCTCCCTTTCCTTCTGTGAATCAAGGTGGATGATGCACATCCATCGTCGGATTTGTGATCTCCTAGACGACGTGGGGAATCTGATGGCTGTCATAGCTCCCTTGTTTCCATTTTCTAATAAAACAAGGAAAATATGAATTATTCAAAGGAAACTTGTAAAATATATATCTCTCTCCTTGTTTAATCTTTTCCATTCAAATTTCAAAGGAAACTCTATCTTGGCATTATCTTCTCATGTATTAAATTTGAAACCCAAATTCCAAAGGAAGAGGGTATTTCCTT
The DNA here is from genome assembly GCA_963693085.1 of Alisma plantago-aquatica. Classification (NCBI taxonomy): domain Eukaryota; kingdom Viridiplantae; phylum Streptophyta; class Magnoliopsida; order Alismatales; family Alismataceae; genus Alisma; species Alisma plantago-aquatica. The sequence goes on from OY856414.1 coordinate 545,066,624, forward strand.
CATAATAAAGATATTCTTTAATAAAACCAATTTAATTGGTATTCCATCTTTCTTAATCTTTTATTTTCTTGGTTTTAATTCGTTTTTCCATTAGAAACCATGTGGACATGAAATCTTATCCAATATGGGTCCATTATCCATATATCCACATATTTCTTGTAATATCATTGTTATCTCATATTTCCTTCTTAATAAAGCAATATTTAATTGATCTTTTTTCTTTTTGTTGCATTATCATTCCAACGTGGACTCCTTGGAACCCAAGGAACCCTAAAGGCATGAAATCCAACTTTGGACGATATTACCTAGCCTTCTAGAGGCTTCTACCTTCTTCTCTTCTCTCGTTCTTAATATATATTATTTTATTAACTAAATTTCTATTTTCTCTTTTATTTTCTTTTTCTTGTTATTGGGCCCAATAGCTAATAAAGAACGAAATTCATTCATTCAAATCAAATCACGCCGTTATTTCTTCATATATCTATATTAAAAAAAATTGCATTTCTCACCAAAAGAACCCAAAATTGTGGTTGTAGCAATTACACTTTTATTTGCTTGCATGTTGTTGTTCTCTCTCTAAACTATTATCCTAATATGCTAGTAGATGATACCATGCTCTAAATGTTTAATGAAGGTGATTGCCAAGCTTGGTTTGATTAGAATTTGAAACACTAAGTCGTGGAACCTGATTTCAAGAAGATGGTGATATGTGTGACCTCTCTCCTATATTTTGATATTGGTTTTGATCACATTCATGAGGTTTGTGTACCATGATGCAACATGGAGTTTTGGTTTTGTTTTGGAGGGTTAAACGTGGATTTATCTCCCATGCATGACGTTCTTCATGATGTTTTCCTATGATGTATGTTCAAGTTTTTTATGACCATTTTTGTGTGATGTTTTTCCTCCTAGATGATGAACATTTCTCATGGTGTTAATCTCCTATTTTGGGGGTGGATTACTCCTATTTTGAAGATGTCTTGATGAACCTTGAAGTGTCTTAACCATGTTGATCAAGATGTATGTTTCAGTCAAGATGCCCTTGTTTGGATGGTCCTTGTTTTAGTCAAGATGGATGTGCTCATGATGGCTTATGAACCTATTTCAGTTTTGGAAGTTATTCGTTCCTCATGGTCTCAGTTGAGACATTGCCTTGTGTTGGATGCTAGTGGTAAGGACATGTTGTGTGTGGTTGAAACACCAAGTCTTAGTTTTGGTCGAGACATAGCTTTTGGGGTTGTCTCGATCGAGATTCCTTGTTAGGTTCTGGTTGTAACGCCTGATCGAGACACTTGCTTTAGTTTCAGTTGAAACACATTCTTTGTGGTGGTCGTGACCCTTCTTTTAGTTTCTATCGAGACAAGTGGTTGATTTTTTTCGGTCTTGATGTCGTGCTGTAGAGAGGTTTTAACGCCCTGGTGTGTGTGGTTTAGACACCTAGCTATGGTGTGGCATGGTCCTAACTAGGTGATGGTACATCACGATCATGACCAGGTGATGGTACATCATGGTCGCGACTAGGTGATGGTGTGTCATGGTCGTGACGAGGTGTAGGTGTGTTGAGGTAGTTACCATGTCATGAAATGTTTATGCTTAACCCAAATGCAATCCATCAATGTCGGAGGTGAGAAATTTAAGGTGTGGTGATTGTATGGTGTAGCGAAGCCCTAATCAGTTATAGGGGTGAAGCCCTAACCCTAGTTTTGGGTCATGTGATGTGTTTCTTATTATACTTGGAGTGTTTATCTTATGATAATGATTTCTCTCTTGTGTTTATGAACCCTAACCTTGTAGGTGATATGAAACCAAATTTCATAGCCAATATATGCTATGGTGAATATGATATGATCTATGATGATGACTATGAGCCATTATGATGCATGTTGAGACACATGTGATATAGGAGTGATGTGATTCGGTCACCTGATCTAGAAGAGGATTAATGCCTAGTGTGAGGTGTCATCCTATAATAATGTGATTGAGGGATTGCTATCCCATAGTGATGTGGAATTAATGATGGCCTTGTGATGGGAGTGCTATTAGTATCATGGGATGATGTGACAAGTTCACACCGTATACATTTCATTTCTTCTAATGTTGCTTTACAGTAATGCGTTCTAGAATGAATTAGGGTCATGTATGTCCACTTGTATGATGAATCCATAAGTCATTCAATTGGAATAACTAAAAAAGTGGAACCTTAATCATTTAGTTTTCCCTATGACATAGATCCATCTCAACGTCTATATTTTGCTGGATGGTGAAACATGCTTTCCCTTAATGGAAGCTCAGAGTTCTATACTATTGAGTATACACATTTACATGATTGGTTGCGGGCCTTATGCTGGCAGGAGTATGATTGTGGGCTGTAGCCCAGTGATGTGATTCATGATATACTTATGACATTTCACAGGATTGGTTGTGGGCCATACACTGTAAGGAGTGTGATTGTGGGTTGTAATTCATTTTCAATAGCATTGTGCATATATAGCAAGGCTGTCTAGGCTATTTATGCAGTTTGGATCATATGTTATGTCACTACGGTATTCTCGTATATTGACCATGAGGTTTTGGAGAGTTTGAAGACTCTGACTCTTCCATTGACCTTGTATGAAACTGATTATTATATAGCAGTGGTCACTTGGAGCATGAGTGGTATACCTCATCTCCTCAGGGCATATTAAAAGACATAATACAATCGAGTAGTGTATTTTCTTAGGGTCAAATAAAAATAAGATTTGATGAGTGATTGCCTTACTTTTGTACACTTTAGTTGATAGAGAATATGCATGTTCTTCATATTCCTTCTTAGAATATTAATTTCTCTACTTTTGTGTGTTAAATTCCTAAATTTCTTAACTTGCTTTACCTATTGGATACATATTGTTTAGTTGAATTTGCTCTGTTAGTAATCATGTTGTCTATCTACTACAATTCATTTGTGCTATAATAAATGTCAGCATAGAGTTATATCTCTCACTGGGATGTTTGGTCTCACCCTGTGGGTTTCCACATATTTTAGGTGGTCATGCACAATATGGTGGTGATCATGCAGTGGAGAAAGAGAAACATCAAGAGTAGTAGTTGGTCAGGGTGGAGGTGATGTTAGTCTTTCGATGATAGGGTCCTAGAGTCATCCATGTACACTTAGATGCATTATCATTCATACTTGGTTTAAAACCTTAAAACATGCAATTATTCATCTAGATAAGGTTCAAGTCTACCTTTATCATTCAATAGGTTAGTATTACTCAATTTAACCAATTAAGCATCATAGACTCAACCATAAATCTCAATTAGGGTTTCTAACCTAATTTCAAAGCACTTTTCATTAACTTAGCATATTTTTCCAATTAAGAACGAAATCAGGTTCTCAAACTATTTTTATTGTGTTCCTTGTATTTTTATAAGCAACTTTCATATATTAACTTTATTCATCAGAGCTTCCTAGCAATAGTTATGATTTTTGCAAAGTAATTCATTTCCTTGAACTATTTGTTATTTTTAGAAAAACATCCGCCGCTAGATCCATGGTCCACTGGACCACACGGGATCCAACGGCCCATGACTTGCGTGCTTTAACTCACGATCAAATGAAGAAAAAGGGCGAGAAAGCTCTTACCTGGACTGAAGGAAGGTCGATGCAGTTTGGTAATTCACCAACCCACCTTCTTCTACCTCGGGCTCCTTCTCCTGCACAAGCATCCAGTCAACTCGTCAGTTGACTCTACTCTCTACCACTCCTGCACGTGAACTGAAGCCACCAAAAGCTCTGCCTTGACCTCAAAAACTCGACGAGCCCCTTGATTGGCTGTGGGCGCTTCTCCTACCACTGGGGTTACTTCGTGTACCGCTGACGACCTCTACTTCTAGGTGGAGGTGTAGGTCATGGCCAAAACTTCAATTGAAGGTACGAGCATGATTGTGGGCTTCGTTTGGTCTCGCGAAAATGTTTGTGAGATGTGCTAGTACTGTTGATCACCGCCCTATATATAGGGTCAACCACCTAAGTCCAGTGATTTGGGGACTTCTTTGTTTATCAAAGAAACAACCCATAAATTGGGTCAAGAAGATTCATAATAGACTCCCGAAGACAATGGGATTGTTCTCTCCTCGGCCTATCGCATAAAACATGAGAAAAAAAGATTTGAAATCCTGATCTCCCCTCTCCCTTTTCTTTTTTAAATAAAGGTGGAGGATGCACAACCACCGACAGATCTGTGGTCTCCTGGACCACGTGACGAATCTGATGGTTGTCATCGCTCCCTTGTTTCCATTTTTTTTTTGGGTTACCAAGAGCTTAGTTATTATTCATCACGTGCTCTTGAATAGGTAAAAAACTGGACATGTTTATGTTTACATCTAGGATCATCCAGGATGGCTTGATAGAGGAAAAAGAACATAACGAAGAGGAGTGGAGACAGTGTTTTGCAATGAGGTCAGAAACCCGGTTCAACCTCCGGGGTATGTAAACCACCTGTGTTGCACGAGTAGAACTCATGGCAACCTGATATTTTCTCTAGGATGGACGTAGTGTGTCTACAGGTTCACTACTCGCCTATAAGATGGCCACAACTTGTTGGGCATCTGAGAGGATGATAGCATTTGTCCAGTTATTCTCAACTATAAGATCTATTGCTGCAAGGATGGCTTGTAATTCTTCTTCAAGAGATGAGCGAGCATTGAAGTATTTCCCCATGCCAAGAATACATTCTCCAGAAGGTGAAATCGCGTGCATCCCCAAACCTACGCGGTTGGATTCAGAAAGAAAGGCAACATCAGTAAAGATATACACATGCCCTGGGGGTGTGCAGAACAGACTCTCCTACAGTGGGTTGGTGGCGTAGTAGAGTTGCGGCAATGAGCTAATCGTTTAGGCTCTTTCCTGGATAAAAACCAGTCTGTCATCCAATGAATGGCGCCGGTTATGATGAATGAGTTCATTCCTTACCTGCCATGTGTGCCATCAGGCAATGAGGAAGAGGAAGCTCGTATTACATGTAGGAATCCCTCGCAAGATGGTCATGATCCATTCATCTTCAGTCAGGGTAAACCAGGTTCCATTAATTGGGAGCTAGCGCCATAGAGGGGTGTTGTATGGACAATCTCGGAAACAATGGAGGATGGTATCGTTATCATTGCCACAGATGGGGCACAGCGGGCTAACATAAATATGTCTTCTGCATTTTTCCATATTGGTCAGCAGGGGTCTGTGGTGTAGGAGCCAAGAAAACACCTTGATCCACTCAGGCACCTTAAGACACCATATATCTTTCTAGTTACCCTGGAGTGGAGGTGCTAGGTCGTGTCTGATCCAGTCATATGTAGTTGAGGCTGTGAGTTCCCCTGAAGGGTGGAAGGGCCAATACCAAGTATCATGCCCAGAGTCTTCAACTGGAACTGGGATTAGCTTTATCCTTTCCCACAGTTTGTGCAACATATAGGCTTCAATGAACGACCTATCCCAAGTGCCATTGTTCGTGCACATAGACTCCACCTTCATATCAGAGAGGCCTTCAGGGATGATAAAGTTTGGTGCCATATCAGCAATGGAGCTTCCATCAATCCACTTATCAGTCCATGCATAAGTATTAGCACCCGATTGGATTGTTTTGGAGCAGGTGCTCTGGATGGCAGGTAGATGCTTTTTGATGAATGCCCTGGTAGGCAAGCAAGGTTTAGAGCTGATTATACCGTTCCTCTCATATTTCTCCCTCAGGATGTGAACCCAAAGGAGGGTAGGCCTGGTCATGTAATTCCACACATTCTTCAGCATGAGAGCTTGATTTTGAGCTCGAGCTTCCTTGAGTCCTAATCCGCCACCCTTCTTGTTAAAGGTGATTGTCTTCCAGGAGACCAGGGATAATTGAGTCTTCTCCCAGCACCCAGACCATATGAAATTCTTGATTTTCTTGTTGATTTCATCACAGAGAGGCGGCGAAAGTTTAACTGATTGCATGGTGTAGGCCGGGACGGCTTGCAGCGTAGACTTTTGCCAGGGACAGCGTAGACTTTTCCATTTTCTAATAAAATAAGCAAAATATGTATTATTCAATGGAAACTTGTAAAATATATATCTCTCCCTCATTTAATCTTTTCCATTCAAATTTTAAAGGAAACTGTGTCTTGGCATTATCTTCTCATGTATTAAATTTGAAACCCAAATTTCAAAGGAAGAGGGTATTTCCTTCATATGCAAGTTATTCATTAATAAAACCAATTTAATTGGTATTCCCTCTTTCTTAATATTTTATTTTCTTGGTTTTGATTCCTTTTTCCATTAGAAACCATGAGGACAAGAAATCTTATCCAAGATGGGTCCATTATCTATATATCCATATATTTCTTGTAATATCATTGTTATCTCATATTTCCTTCTTAATAAAGAAAAATGTAATTGATCTTTTCTCTTTCTTGACGCATTATCTTTGCAACATGGACTCCTTGGAACCCAAGGAACCCTAAAGGAATAAAATCAACCTTTGGAGGATATTTCCTAGCCTTCTAGAGGCTTCTACCTTTTTCTCTTCTCTCTTTCTTAATATGTATTCTTTTATTAACTGAATTTCTTTTTCTCTTTTATTTTCTTTTTCTTATTATTGGGCCCAATAGCCAATAAGGCCCACAAAGCAACTAACAAGGCTATTGTAAACGAAATTCATTCATTCAAATCAAACCACACCATTATTTCTTCATATATCTATATTAAGAGAAATTGCATTTCTCACCAAAAGAACCCAAAATTGGGGTTGTAACATCCTTCCCCTCTTATAGGAATTTTTCCCTCAAAATTCCACCAAGCATACAAACAAATAGGATAAGACTTTCTCATGTCCATCATGGCTCCCATGGTGCTTCCCAAGAACCTTCGTCATCTTATATTCTTACATCTGAGTTCTCTCTCACCTTGGTATCTTGTACCCTTGTGGGTGACTCAAGACATTTTAGCCTCTCTTTAAGCTTAATAAGTTCATGGCTCATCACATGGCTTGGGTACCTCACATAGCTATCTAGATCAGACTCGGGGAACACATCATACATCACATTATCCTGAGGGGTAAGGCTAAACATAAGAATCTCTGCCAATCCATCTCAAATGGACCTATGTATCAGGGACTTAACTTTCCCATTTATAACTTAGAGGGGTCCGATTTTCATATCACATATTCTCCCACAGTGAACTGCATGTCAGTATGCTTTGCATCAGCTCATGACTCATGTCGCTCTGGGGCTCTCTCAGCCATAGCACGATCAAAGTGACATCATCTGCACACACTGTGGCCTCTATGACCTTCCCAAGGTCTTTCCACCTACATCATCTTCATGAAGCGGTGACTGACACAGCCTCCCTTACAGAGCTTCTTACATCCTGATAATGTCTATGGTGGCTATCATCACAACTTTCATAAGACAAGAATTGTCTCCATGTATCACCCTGAACGAGCACACTGCACACATGCTCTCATCAGACCCTCTAGTTTGGATCATACTAACCATCAGTTAGGGGTGATAGGTTGTACTAGCATCGATTTCTTCATGCACCTACTTCCACCACATGGAAGTGAATCTTTAGGTCATACTCAAGAACCTTTGAACTCACATGATGGTGTAGTTGAACCATCTCTCTTTCTTATATGTAGTTCAATAGAATATGTCCCCTGACAGTACTCTCTCTTTCTCTTAGATTATGTCATCTTGGTAAGGTGATCTATCATAACCCATGTTGCATCTTGACCTTCATCGGTCCATGGGAGACTCACCACAATGTCCATGGTGATCAACTCCCATTCCCTCTCAGGGACTCTTTATACTCTATATCAACTCACTGGGTTACTGGTGTTCAACCTTCACCTCCTGGCATGCATGGCGACAACCCACATGCAACTTTGTACACTTCTTCATCTTAGGCATCCAAAGTACTACCGCAACTTACTATCTTAATAGTACCACAATGTATGGGGAACTTAAAATCACGATCTCCTATATGTCATGATTCCTTAAGGTTGGTTCCTTAGAAACCCTAAAACACTCTAGTTGTGGGTTTCATCACCTTCTTTCCCAGAGAAGTACATTTGAGGTTCTACAACCATCCTTCGATCACATCAAGCTCTAGGCTGACTAACCAAGCAACCACTAACTCGACCAACGAGTCTAATTGTATCTGATAATAAGCCATACAAGACTCCTCTTAGAACTTAGGGCTCACCTAACAACCTCTTCTAGCCACTCCGTAGGCTAAACAAGATAGCTGCATTTCAACTAGAGAATCCATTACCACCTTACATTCTTATGTGCTAGGTGACGGTGAAAACACACCTTCATGTACCCCACTCATCATCCACATCATGGATTTAGACCTAACAGAGTCAAGAAAACTCTGAGCTCATCAAACTCAAACTTATATAACTCATAAATTCCATACATCTCATGATAAGAATGTCTGTATAAGATGACTACCTTAGTTCTTGTGGTGTTTGTAACCTATCCATACATAGTACTCTCCAAAAAGGTACACTACTATCTTTATCCTCATACATCCAAGCAATGTTTCAACTCGTATCATCTTTATCCTTAGTGTATGGCATGCATACTGCCCTATCTCTCACCCCCATAACGAGAGGAAATAAGCATTTGGCGGACATCCAAACATAGAGTTCTTCCCGTTCCAAGAGTAGAGATGGTGAATCCCACATCACCAGTACACTTCCAATCTAAGTTGAAAGGTGTAACACATGTCTCCACATCATGAACATCTCGATACCAAGTTTACTTCCATGGAAAACTGGTCCCAAACACACTTGGGTTACCACAAAATCCTTAGTCATTTCCCCTAGGTCTGTAGGGTGCCGGTACTTTTAGGGTCATCCCTCATCCCTTATGCAACCAGAGTGTGCCCTCCTCATTTTCCCTTTGGGTCCCATGAGTTCATGAAGGTGATCAATCGCCTAACCCATGGTCCTTAGACAACGATAGTAGTTACCTACTGACCCTATGGTCTTGTGAAACTAGGGAAGTAGGAAACTCCTACTCCTATCGGTCTTATCCCTACTTGACCCTAGAATAGACTTAGGATTCTACAATGGTACATATCAAACCTAAAAACCTAACCCAAAACTCCATCATCTCTCTGGGCACATGTGGTCAGACTTACATCCTGTTATAGGGATCATGGTGACCTACCTACCTCAGTCAGGCCCCATACAGGTTACCTCTACGGTAACACATCCACTTTCCCTTAGAAATGGTTATCTATGGGTCTATAGGTTCTTTTTCATACTATGTACTCTTGACTTAGCTTCTCAAGATCCTATGAGAGACCTCTTTAGGTTACTTCAAACCTACACAAAAGTTGATACTCACCCTACAGAAGGGTCCCTCCCCAGGATGGGAGAAAACTATCTCTTGAGAGCAACAAAGGTCACAAACATCCTTATGTCTACGGTTTACACCACCATGAGCATGTTTAGCCTTATCAAGCTACTAAGGCACGTAGCTAACAAGAAGACCACCTACTAAACCATGCTAGGTCTCCTTGGTATGTCATACTTGTTCACATTCCTCAACATTGGACCAAGATCATACATGCATATATCACCAACCTATATGTGAGGGGTTCATCAAACATGTACCTTAGTCCAAGGGGTTTCCATTTCCTGTAAATCTGAGGGGTGCCATGCCCAAAACTGTAGGAACTCAAACCTCTTCGTGAGCATCAGGTGCATGGGGTACTATTACTTCTCCTCTTAGGTCTAGAAACCCTAGGTTCACTTCTTATGCATCAACTGTCTAGCCATGAACTAAACATCCACAAGGTATAGCATAAACTTCCCACCATTCATTCACGTGAGCAACATCGTCGAGTCCTACACAGGGACAACCGACTCAGTGTGAGACCTCATAACTTGTTACTCTACTTCTTCAGGGTCTAAGGAACTCTCCTCTCTACACCTATAAGGTAAGGTAGGAACCTACAATTCATGTACATCAACTCAAGAAACCTCTTCCTTTTTCTAAGGTTTTGCTCCTCTAAAGGCAACCAGGAAACCAAAAGCCTCCAAGGATAATGCATGAGGCAACCACCACCATCCACTTAGGTCATCCATTCTTGGTCAAAACATACCGAACTCGTCATGGTCCTCATATCTCAGAATCTAAGCTTCCAACCTTCTTGATTGGGTTTTCCTCTCTCTCTAGAGCTAACCCTACAACCAACCTTACAACTAGAGGTTCTTTCTATAATAAGGTGGATCAAGCTCACATTCATACACCTTCATGGGCGAAACGTATGATCCAACCTATGTTCGTTCAAGATTAGCCATAGCTCTTCATGCTTATCTCATACGCTATCCAACATGCCCTTCTGGCCTATGTTTCAACCCACTGCCAACACTATTGACGTGCTCTCCTACATTGCGACATGCTCATCTATGCTCACATATGCCCATAAGGGTTTTTATATGGTCATCACTAACCTCATCAATGAAGGAGTTATCCTTCACCCTAGTAGCAACGACCCTTCCAAGGTTGGGTCGCCCAAAAAGGTACTAGGTCAAAACACCTCACAGAGCTCATGCTTCTCATTGGTACTCAAAGCCAACATGCATGTCAACCCACCTATATGGTCAACCATGTTATCTATTTCATCATGTCATCTCTCTCTGTCAACTACTTAGGGTTAGGGTTAGCATCATCCTCAGAGGATGCGCCATGTCTCTACCTCTTCTTAGAGACCTATGCCTCCAAGGCTACCTCTCTTCTCATCCTCCTGACAAAAAGGTCTAACCTCAGGTCTCTCCTGAGGGCACTACAACACATGTCATGCAACCTAAGCATCCAACTAATCTTTAGTTTACGCATAAACTATTAAACTTATGTCCATGCCATCTTATTTACATTCTTTTCATTAATTTGGTGGAGGATTCCTTAATCCTTACCGTACATACCCTAACCTCAAGAGGGAGGGGAAGAGAGAGAAAAACCCTAAACGTTAGAATCTTAATTGAATTAGAGTTGAGAAGGGAAGAAATAGATGAGAGAGTCATAAATGTATCTTATTTTGAGTCAAAACCTCTGACTTTGGCCAGGCAGTCACACCACATTCGGGAGTCCTCATGACCGACTAGCGGGGCAGAGGAAAATATTCCCATCCCCCAGACCGTGATCCTTTTCTACACACCTCAGTCTTTAAAAAATCCTCTAATAACTCCCTCAGTTCTATAGAGTTTGTAAAATTTAATAATTATTAGGGAGTAAATGAGGAACCAATGCTCTGATACCAAATGTAATGACCCCGCCTCCTAGTAACCCCCAATTATGGGAGACCAAAAGGTCAGAGTCATTGTCCCAAATTTTCAGATCAATGGTTTGACAAATAATCAATAACAATTACTAAATTCTGCCAAAACTATACTGAAAAGCTAGAATAAAATAAAACATTTCATACCTTTTTAAAATCTTGGATTTCTAAACTTCTATCCACAATTGGAGTCTATTCTAACTAATCCTCCATGTACTTTAATTCATATATTCACAATGTATCACTTTACTGTTTGTCTTTCTCAATGTTGAACCTAAAACACCGACAAACAAAATGGGGGTCAGTATAACGAATTATACTGGTATGTCGGGGAAACAATAATTGTGCAGTTAAATGTAACAAAATATTGCAAGAAATTATGGTTTAGCAAGCAAACGTTCTGTTTTAAACATGACTACTCAATCCATACATACCCTAGCCTCTATGTTGTCCCTACAGTGGACATTGATACTACCTCTCATTTGGTAGATCTCATTTGACCCCTATGATCCTACCTAACAGGTAGATCAGTACATAGGGTCGTAGAGTCGTATGGCACCACCCAAAGGTAGCCTAATCACTGATTCATGATAACTTGATGGTCCTACCACACATGTATACCATGTACTAGGTCATCCTTTTCATCATCATCAAAGCTACAGAGGAGGACCAGGATCTGCTCTAGTCATGCACACTTGATTATGGTGATAGTCCTAGTCACTTTATAATTGCATGAAATAAAAGGCAATCAAGTAATTATTCCAAGCAATCGATAAAACTTTGGGAATAACCGGGAAACTAAAGCAATTTAGCCATAAGCGTAACCACATACATGTACTGCTGAATTTTGAGATAGAATCAACCAAGTAGGGAAATCCTATCAAGCAAGCAAGTACAAGAACCCTGAAATAAGCATACAATTTTCTTTTATCAAGATCTACCCAAAGCAACTTGCTTCTTAGGATTTCTATTCTTTTTTTAGGGTTTCTACCCCTTTTTAGGGTTTCACTTGCAATTAGGGTTTTTCCTTCACTTTTAGTACCACAAACCCTAATTAAACAAAACTACTTATAAACCCAAAGTCTCTCATCCTATCTCTCCTAACAGGCTTAGGATAATCTTTTAACAACCTATTTCCATATTCTCAAATTAAATATGATCTCCTCTTCTATTACCCAATATTAGGGTTTCTAGATGCATTATCATTCATACTTGGTTTAAAACCTTAAACCATGCAATTATTCATCCATATCAGGCTCAAGTCTACCTTTATCATTTAATAGGTTACTATTACTCAATGTAACCAATTAAGAATCATAGACTCAACCATTAGTCTCAATTAGCGTTTCTAACCTAATTTCAAAGCACTTTTCATTAACTTAGCATACTTTTGTTGTTAGGAACAAAATAAACTTCTCCAACTATTTTTATTGTGTTCCTCGTATATTTATAAGCAACTTTCATATATTAACTTTATTCATCAGAGCTTCCTAGCAATAGTTATGATTTTTGCAAAGTAATTCATTACCTTGAATTATTTGTTATTTTTAGAAAAATATCCGGCGCAAAATCTATGGTCCACTGGACCACGTGGAATCCAAGGGCCCACGATCTGCACACTATAACTCATGATCACATGAAGAAAAAGGGTGAGAAAGCCCTTACTTGGACTGAAGGAAGGTCGGGGCATTTTGGTAATTCACCATCCAACCTTCTTCAACCTTGGGCTACTTCTCTAGTGTGAGTAGCCAGTCAACTTGTCGATTGACTCTGCTCTCTGCCACTCCTGCACGCCAACCTAAGCTACCAAAAGCTCAACCTCGACCTCCCAAACTCGACGAGCCCCTCGATTGTCCATGGGTGCTTCTCCTACCGATGGGTCTACTCCGTTTACCACCGACGACCTCTTCTTCCAGGCAGAGGTGCAGGTCACGGCAAGAACTTCAATTGAAAGTACGGGCACGATTGTTGGCTTCGTCTTGTCTCGTGAAAATGTTAGTGAGATGTGCTGGTACCACGAATCACCCCCCTATATATAGGGTCAACCACCTAAGTCCATCGATGTGGGGACTTCTTTGTTTGTCAAAGAAACAACCCATAAATTGGGTCAAGAAGATTTGGAACATACTCCCGAAGACAATGGGATTGTTCTCTCCTCGACCTATTGCATAAAACGTGAGCAAAAAGGATTTGAAATCCTGATCTCCCCTCTCCCTTTCCTTCTATGCATCAGGGTGGACGATGCACAACCACCGTCGGATCCGTGGTCTCCTGGACCACGTGGGGAATGTGATGGCTCTCATCGCTCCCTTGTTTGCATTTTCTAATAAAATAAGGAAAATATGTATTATTCAAAGGAAACTTGTAAAATATATATATCTCTCCTCGTTTAATCTTTTCCATTCAAATTTTAAATGAAACTCTATCTTGGCATTATCTTCTCATTTTTTACAATTGAAACCCAAATTCTAAAGGAAGAGGGTATTTCCTTCATAATCAAGTTATTCTTTAATGAAACCAATTTAATCGGTATTCCCTCTTTCTTAATCTTTTATTTTCTTGGTTTTGATTCCTTTTTCCATTAGAAACCATGTGGAGACGAAATCTTATCCAAGATGTGTCCATTACCCATATATCCACATATTTCTTGTAATATCATTGTTATCTCATATTTCCTACTTAATAAAGCAATATTTAATTGATCTTTTATCTTTCTTGTTGCATTATCTTTGCAACTTGGACTCCTTGGAACCCAAGGAACCCTAAAGGCACGAAATCCACCTTTGGAGGATATTACCTATCCTTCTAGAGACTTCTACCTTTTTCTCTTCTCTCTTTCTTAGTATATATTCTTTTATTAGCTGAATTTCTTTTTCTCTTTTATTTTCTTTTTCTTGTTATTGGGCCCAATAGCCAATAAGTCCCACAAAGCAACTAACAAGGCTATTGTAAACGAAATTCATTCATTCAAGTCAAACCACACAATTATTTTTTCATATATCTATATTAAGAGAAATTGCATTTCTCACCAAAAGAACCCAAAATTTGGGTTGTAATATCCTTCCCCTCTTATAGGAATTTTTCCCTCAAAATTCCACCAAGCATACAAACAAATAGGATAAGACATTCTCATGTCCATCATGGCTGCCATGTGGCTTCATCCTCTCCATGGTGCTTCCCAAGAACCTTCATCATCTTATATTCTTACATCTGAGTTCTCTCTCACCTTGGTATCTTGTACCCTTATAGGTGACTCAAGACATTTCAACCTCTCTTGAAGCTTAATAGGTTCATGGCTCAGCACATGGCTTGGGTACATCACATAGTGCTCTAGATTGTACTCAGGGAACACATCATACATCACGTTATCCTGAGGGGTAAGGCTAAAACATAAGCATCTCCACTAATCCATCTCAAATGGACCTGTGTATTAGGGACTCAGATTTCCCAACTATAACTCAGAGGGGATGGATTTTCATATCACATATTCTCCCATAGTGAACTGCATGTCAGTCTGCTTCGCATTAGCTCATGACTCATGTCGCTCTAGGGCTCTCTCAGCCATCACACGATCAATGCGACTTAATTTGCACACATTTTTGTCTCTCTGACCTTCCCAAGGTCTTTCCATCGACATCATCTTCATGAAGCGGTGACTGACACGACCTCCCTTACAGAGATTCATACATCCCGATAAGGGCTATGGTGTCTATCATCACAACTTTCATAGGACAAGAACTGTCTCCATGTATCACCCTAAATGAGCACACACTCTCATCAGACCCTCTAGTCTGGATCATACTAACAATCAGTTAGGGGTGATAAGCTATACTAGCATCGAGTTCTTCATGCACCTACTTCCACCACATGGAAGTGAATCTTTAGGTCATACTCAATAACCTTTGAACTCACATCATGGTGTAGTTGAACCATCTCTCATTCTTATATATAGTTCAACCAGATTTGTCCCCTGACAGTACTCTCTCTTTCTCTTAGATTATGTCATCTAGGTAAGGCGATCTACCATAACCCATATTGCATCTTGAGCTTCCTTGGTTCATGGGAGACTTACCACTAAATCCATGGTGATCAACTCTCATTCCCTCTCGGGGACTCTTTATCCTCTATATCAACTAACTGGGATACTGGTGTTCATCCTTCACCTACTGGCATGCATGGCGACAAGCCACATGCAACTCTATGCACTTCTTCATCTTAGGCATCCAAAGTACTACCACAACTTACTAGCTTAATACCACCATGGTGTATGGCGAACTTAAAATCATGATCTCATGTATGTCATCATTCCTTAAGGTTGGTTCTTCAAAAACCCTAAAACACTCTAGTCGTGAGTTTCATCACCTTCTTTTCCAGAGAAGTGCATATGAGGTTCTACAACCATCCTTCTATCAGAGAGGCTCGTCTCATGTCCATCATCTCTAACAATATGTGGTCGTTACCACAGTTCAGAGGCAGCGAAAAATTAATGGAGCTCTGCTTCTTGACTACTATTGGGGCTGAAGACAAATGCTACTTCAGTGGCATGGATTCTTTCACTCTGAAGCAAGCCTGGAAAATCTGTAGGAATGTTATGCCGAGGTGCGATTGGGAAGGTTGGTTATGGAGTTCCAAAGCCCCTCCACGCATCAAAGTAAGTTGCTGGAAAGTTCTTCAGGAAGCTCTTGTGACTGAAGATTTTCTGCAAAAAAAGGGTTTCAACCTTGCTTCGCAATGTTGCCTGTGCAAAGAGCACTGTGAATCTGCTGAACATATTCTCTGGACCTGTAGCTTCACGCTGGAGATTTGGGAGAGGGCAAGAACCTGGACTGGAGCTATTCCAAGAAGAAGAAAGGACCTACTGGCCTGTACGAGTAGCTCTAGCAAGCTTATGTGCATTCTCGTGCTCTATCACGTTTGGAATGCTAGAAACAAAACCAAATTTGACAATGTAACTCTTTCCAAAGTTTTTACTTGGAAGAGGATAGTAGATGACTTTAATGCTTTGCATAGATAAGTCTTTTTTTGGAAGCTTAGTCTTCCCCCCCACTTGTACATTATGTTATGAATAGATAGAAGCACGCTTACTGATAAAAAAAAACCATCCTTCTATCACATCAAGCCATAGGTTGGCTAACCAAGCAACCACTAAATTGACCAACGGGTCTAGTTGTATCTGAGAATTATCCATACATGTTTCCTCTTCAAACTTAGGGCTCACCTAAGAACCTCTTCTAGCCTCTCTGTGGGCTTAACAAGATAGCTGCATTTCAACTAGAGCATCCATTACCACCTTACATCCTTATGTGCTAGGTGATGCAGAAGACACACCTTCATGTACCCCACTCATCATCATGATCTAGGATTTAGACCTAATAGAGTCAAGAAAACTTCGAGCTCATCAAACTCAAACTTATATAACTCTTAAATTCCATACAACTCATGATAAGAACGTCCTTATAAGATGACAACCTTAGTTCTCGTGGTGTTTGTAACTTGTCCATACATCGTACTCTCCAAAAAGGTACATTAATATCTTTATCCTCATAAATCAAAGCAATGTTTCAACTCATATCACCTTTCTCCTTAGTGTATGGCATGTGTACTGCCCTATCGCTCACCCCCATAATGAGAGGAAATAAGCATTTGGTTGCCGTCCAAACATATAGCTCTTCCCATTCCAAGAGTAGAGATGGTGCATCCCACCTCACCAATACACTTCCAATCTAAGTTGAAATGTGTAACACGTCTCCACATCATCAACATCTCAATACCAAGTTTACTACCATGGAAAACTGGTCCCAAATACACTTGGATTACCACACAATTCTTAGTCATTTCCCCTAGGTCTATTGGGTTCCAGTACTTTTGGGGTCAATCCTCTTCCATTATGCAACTAGAGAGTTCCCTCCTCATTTTCCCTTTAAGTCCCATGAGTTCATGAAGGTGATCAATCTCCTAACCCATGTTCCTCAGACAATGATAGTTGTTACCTCCCGACCCTATGATCTTGTGCAACTAGGGAAGTAGGCAACTCCTACTCCCATCGGTCTTATCCCTACTTGACCCTAGAATAGACTTAGGATTCTATCATGGTACATATCAAAGTTGAAACTTAACCCAACACTTCATCATCTCTCCGGGCACATGTGGTCAGACTTACATCCTCTTATACGGATCATGGCGACCTACCTACCTTGGTCAGGCGCCATACATGTTACCTCTACAGTTACACATCCACATGCCCTTAGAGATGGTTATCTATGGGTCTATAGGTTCGTTCTCATACTATGTACTCTCTACTTAGTTTCTCAAGATCCTATGAGAGACCGCTTTAGGTTACTTCGAACCTACACAAAAGCTGATACTCACCCTACAGAAGGGTCCCTCCCCAGGATAGGAGAAAACTATCTCTTGAGAGCAACAAAGGTCACAAACATCCTTACGTCCAGGGTTTACACCACCATGAGCATTTTTAGCCTTATCAAGCTACTAAGGCACGTATCTAACAAGAAGACCACCTACTAAACCATGCTAGGTCTCCTTGGTATGTCATACTTCTTCACATTCCTCAACATTGGACCAAGATCAGACATGCATAAATCACCAACCTATATGTGAGGGGTTCATCAAACATGTACCTTAATACAAGGGGTTTCCATTTCCTCGAAATATGAGGGGAGCCATGCCCAAAACTATAGGAACTCAAACCTCTTCATGAGCATCAGGTGCACCGGGTACTATTACTTCCCCTCTTAGGTATAGAAATCCTAGGTTCACTTCTTATGCATCAACTGTCCAACCACGAACCAAAGATGCACAAGGTATAACATACACTTCCCACCATTCTTCTATGTGAACAAAATCATAGAGTCCTACACAGGGACAACCGACTCGGTGTGAGACCTCATAACTTGTTACTCTACTTCTTCAGGGTCTAAGGAACTCTCCTTTCTACACCTATAAGGTATGGTTGGCACCTACAACTCGTATACATCAACTGAAGAAACCACTTCCTTTTTCTAAGGTTTTGCTCCTCTAAAGGCAACCAAGATACCACAAGCCTCCAAGGATCATGCACAAGGAAACCACCACCATCCACTTAGGTCATCCATTCTAGGTCAAAACATACCCAACTCCTCATGGTTCCTCATATCTTGGAGTCTAATCTTCCAACCTTCTTGCTTAGGTTTTGCTCTCTCTCTTGAGCTAACCCTACAACCAACCTTACCACTGAAGGTTCTCTCTCTAAGAAGGTGGATCAAGCTCACATGCATACACCTTCATGGGCGAAATGTATGATCCAACCTATGTTCACTCAAGATTAGCCATAGCTCTTCATGCTTATCTCATAAGCTATCAAACATGCTCTTCTGGTCTAGGTTTTAACCTACAACCACCACTACTGACGTGCGATCCTACGTAGGGGCATGCTCATCTATGCTCACATATGCCCCTAAGGGTTTCTATATGGCCATCACTAACCTCATCAATGAAGGAGTTATCCTTCACCCTAACAGGCACGACCCTTCCAAGGTTTGGTCGTCCAAAAAGGCACTAGGTCAAAACACCTCACAGAGCTCATGCTTCTCACGGGTACTCAAAGCCAACATGCATGTCAACCAACCTATATGGTCAACCATGTTATCTATCTCATCATGTCATCTCTCTCTGTCAACCACTAAGGGTTAGGTTTAGTATCATCCTCAAAGGATGCACCAGGTCTCTACCTCTTCTTGGATACCTCTGTCTCCAATGATACCTCTCTACTCATCCTCCTAAAAAAAAGCTCTAACCTCAGGTCTCTCCTGAGGGCACGACAACACATGTCATGGAACCTAAGCATGCAACTAATCTTTAGTTTATGCATAAACTATTAAACTTATGTCCATGACATCTTATTTACATGATTTTCATTAATTTGGTGGAGGATTCCTTAATCCTTATCGTACTTACCCTGACCAAAAGAGGGTGGGGAAGAGAGAAAAAAACCCAAAACCTTAGAATCTTAATTGAATTACAGTTGAGAAGGTAAGAAATAGATGAGAGAGTCCTAAAGGTATCTTATTCTGAGTCAAAACCTCATACTTTGGCCAGGCAGTCACACCACATCCAGGAGTCCTCATGATCGACTAGTGGGGTAGAGGAAAGTATTGCCAACCCCCCGATCGTGATCCTTTTCTAGACACCTCTATCTTTGGAAAATCCTCTAATAACTCCCTCGATTCTACAAAGTTTGTAAAATTTAATAATTATTAAGGATTAAATGAGGATCTAATGCTCTGATACCAAATGTAACGACCCTGTCTCCCGGTAACCTCCAATTAAGAGAGACTAAAAGGTCAGAGTCATTATCCCAATTTTCCAGATCAATGGTTCAAAAAATAATCAGTAATAATGACTAAATTCTACCAAAACCATACTGAAAAGTTGGAATTAAATAAAACTTTGCATACCATTTTAAAATATTGGATTTCTAAACTTCTATCCACAATTGGAGTCTATTATAACTAATCCTCCTTGTACTTTAATTCATATATTCACAATGTATCACATTACTATTTGTCTTTCTCAAATGTTGTACCTAAAACGTCGACAATCAAAACGACGGTCATTATAACAAATTTTACTAGTATGTGGGGGAAACTATAATCGTGCACTTAACTATAACAACATATTTCAAGCAATTATGGTTTAGCAAGCAAACTTTACATTTTAAACATGACTACTCAATCCATACATACCCTAGTCTTTGTGTTGTCCCTGCAGTGGACATGGATACTACCTCTCATATGGTAGATCTCATCGGACCCCCATGATCCTACCTAATAGGTAGAGAAATACATAGGGTCGTAGAGTCGTATGGTACCACCCAAAGGTAGCCCAATCACTGATTCATGATAACCTGATGGTCGTACATCACAGATAGACCATGTACTAGGTCATCCTTTTCATCATCATAAAAGCTACAAAAGAGGACCAGGATATGACCTACTCATGTGCACATAATTATGGTGATAGTCCTAGTCCCTTTATAATTGCATGAAATAAAATGTAAGGACCATGACCTCCATTTTGGGCTTACCCTATTTGCTTTGCCTAAACCCTTTGTTTAGAGGCTTGCCTAATCACTTGATTTGTGATTAGGGTTTTTTTGTGCTTTGTTGAGAGGTTGAGGTGCAACTTGCAATTTACTCAATTTTTAGGGTTTGTGTGCAAGTTTTTCACCTTGAGAGATATCTTTCTCTCTCCTTGCATCTTCTAGGGTTGAAAGGATGGGTTAGGTTCTTTGTTTCAGTAGCTTTGTGCTTTGTTGAGCCTTGTTTGAGTTGTGTTGAGCCTTGTTGGAGCTTGTATCAGGTTGG
The DNA here is from genome assembly GCA_963693085.1 of Alisma plantago-aquatica. Lineage (NCBI taxonomy): Eukaryota > Viridiplantae > Streptophyta > Magnoliopsida > Alismatales > Alismataceae > Alisma > Alisma plantago-aquatica. The sequence continues at coordinate 545,087,282 of OY856414.1, forward strand.
ACCTTGGTGTATCGACCAGGAGTGCTAGTTGTTTCGGGCAAGGGGTTGTGTCATCCATGGTGTGTCAGGTTTCCATCTTGGATGACACACACCCTCTTGACCTAGCCTCGTTTGTGTCACCATATTTGGACAAGTGGTTGTTGTTTTTCTAAGTGGGTGGCAAGTCATGGACAAGTGGTTTGGGGTGCTAGCATGTGGTATAACCGTTGGACAAGTGTGCCAGGGGTGGGTTCCACCTTGTCTTGCTCTCCCTCTTCACCCCTTAATATATAAACGAGCCCCTCCTTTTCTTGCTAGGCTCTTTGGTTCCTTTAGTTGCTTCCCTTCCTTTGGTGGTTGAGCTAGGAGAAGAGTGGAGCAAGTGGTGGCCGATATTGCTGGTGTGTTGGGCGACACACCTTGCTAGCTTGTTCCTTTCCTTCTCTTGTGGTAGGTATCTCTCCCTTTCCTTGGAACCTTCTTCTTCTTCTTCGGCCATGGTGGTTATAAGTTGTTCATCTTTGTGTTGGCCGATGGTGGTGCCTTGGAGCTTGGAGCTTGGATCTTGGAGCTTTAGAACTTGAGGCGGGTTACATAACTCCTAACCATAACTATACTACCTTCTTACCATGATGCTTTGATTATATGGTATTATGACCGTCCATGCTAATCTTGTTAATAATATATTTGCTCTAGTAGGTACCCTTGACGTTTTGGGATATGATGCCATGGTTATGTTGTGTGGGAGTGTTCTTGGATCTTGTTGGCCAAATCATTAGATTAAGGTCTTTTGGGCAAAACCCCTCTCTCACTTAGTTGTTGGTATCATTGGATTATGTGACAAGTTCACACCTTATACGTTTCATTTCTTCTAACGTCGCTTTACAGTAATGCTTACTAGAATGAATTAGGGTCGTGTATGTCCACTTGAATGATGAATCTGTAAGTCATTCAATTGGAATAACTAAAAAAGTGGAACCTTAATCATTTAGTTTTCCCCATTCCATAGATCCATCTAAGCGTTTGTATTTTGTTGGATGGTGAAACATGCTTTCCCTTAATGGAACTCAGAGTCATATACTATTGAGTATACACATTCACATGATTGGCTGCAGGCCTTATGCTGGTAGGAGTACGGTTGTGGGCCGTAGACCAGTGATGTGATTCACGATATACTTATGACAGTTCACATGATTGGATGCGGGCCATACCCTAGAAGGAGTGTGACTGTGGGTCGTAACTAAGTTTCATTAGCATTGTGCATATAGAGCAAGGCAGGATAGGATATTTATGTAGTTTGTCTCATATCTTATGTCACTGCGGTATTCTTGTATACTAACTACGAGGTTTTGGAGAGTTTGTAGACTCTGACTCTTCCATTGACCTTGTATGAAACTGATTTTGACATAGCAGTGGTCAATTGGAGCATGAGTGGTATACCTCATCTCCTCAGGGCATATTAAAAGACATAATACAACCGAGTAGTGTATTTTCTTAGGGTCAAATACAAATAACATTTGATGAGTGCTTGCCTTACTTTTGTGCACTTTAGTTGATAGAGAATATGCATGTGCTTAATATTACATCTTAGAATATTAATTGTTCTACTTATGTGTGTTAACTTCCTAAATTTCTTAACTTGCTTTACCTATTGGATACATACTCTTTAGTTGAATTTGCTCTATTAGTGATCATGTTGTCTATGTACTTCAGTTTATCTATGCTTTAATAAATGTCGGCAAAGAGTTATATCTCTCACTGGGATGTTTGGTCTCACCCTATAGGTTTCCACATATTTTAGGTGGTCGTGCACAATAAGGTGGTGATCATGCAGTCGAGCAAGAGAAACATCAAGAGTAGTAGTTGGTCAGGGTGGAGGTGATGTTAGTCTTTTGATAATAGGGTCCTAGAGTCATTCCTGTATACTCAGATGCATTATCATTCATACTTGGTTTAAAACCTTAAAACATGCAATTATTCATCCAGATCAGGTTCAAGTCTACCTTTATCATTCAATAGGCTACAATCACTCAATTTAACCAATTAAGAATCATAGACTCAACCATTAATCTCAATTAGGGTTTCTAACCTAATTTCAAAGCACTTTTCATTAACTTAGCAAACTTTTGTCCTTAGGAACAAAATCAAGTTCTCAAACTACTTTTATTGTCTTCCTTGTATTTTTCTAAGCAACTTTCATATATTAACTTTATTCAACAGAGCTTCGTAGCAATAGTTATATTTTTCGCAAAGTAATTTATTTTCTTGAACTATTTGTTATTTTTAGAAAAACATCTGTCGCTAAATCCATGGTCCACTGGACCACACGGGATCCAACGACCCATGATCCGTGCACTTTAACTCATGATCACATGAATAAAAAGGGTGGGAAAGCTCTTACCTGGACTAAAGGAAGGTTGGGACAGTTTGGTAATTGACCAACATGCCTTCTTCAACCTCAACCTCCTTCTCCTATGCGAGCAGTCGGTCAACTCGTCTGTTGACTCTGCTCTCTTCTGCTCCTGCACATGAACCTGAGCCACCAAAAGCTCCACCTTGACCTCACAAAACTTTGACATGACTACTGTGTTTACACTTTTAACCCAGAAAAAAGTGTGATCAATGCCTTGAAGTCCCGATACAATACATAAATAGATTTTTGGAAAGGTTTGATATTTTGAAGATTTATAGGATGCCAATAACTATTACAAAAATCTTTTTGGAAGGGTATGATATTTTGAAAATGTTCTAGTATTCATTAATAGAAGAAAGAGGACATGGTCTATGATTTTGACACCTGAGTCAATTGGGAATTTGGATAAAATGATTGTTATGTTATTTTAATGATATCTCCCATCACAAACTCCCATAGAGCGGGTGTGAAATCCAAATCTTCAACCAACAATAAAATTATTCATTTTTAGATACATGGGGGCACTACCTAGACATGCTTAGGAAGAGTCGTCATCATGGTATAGACATGTACGAGCAAGGAAGGATATTTTATTATGGTAGACATCCAAGCGAGAGGACTACAATATAAAGAAAAGGAGTTGGGTTCTTTTAGCAACAAGGTGTCATGAGATATTAAATAATATTGTTAGAAATCAATCATGGGGTAGTGATTGTGAGAATATTGTTTTAACAAAGTGTCATGGAATCATTGGATATCAAAGAGACAAAGTCTCAGATGGCATTGACACAACAATTGAGGGCCTTCAACTTCATCAAAGGTCATTCATATGAAGAATTCATGATAAGGGGTAGAAGATTAAGTACAATTACACAGATAAATTGTGGCACAATGATCCAAATTTTTCTTAAAAAGACCAGAACAAATTTTGTAGGAAAGACCCTAAACGAGGTTGATAAACTAAAAGATATGTTTGATAAATTCATGGAAAAGACCAAATCTTACTTTGACCATTCTAGGAGGGAGATATAAACCACAGATCATAGATCTACATTCTACAGTCTCAAATCTTGCAACTGGATTCTAACATCAGTGAAATAAAAGAACCAACAAAAAAGTTCTCTCTTACAACACAAAGATGAAAAACCACCACACCTAGCCAATTGTATTTATCTTTACAATAATTGGTATACCATTGAGAAGACTCCAAGTTAATCCAATCCCTAACATCGACATACATTTGAGCCATTGATTCCTTCTCCTAATTCATGTTTGTAAGACTATTGCCATTAATAATATTAGATAATCCTTCAAAAGAGAGCATATCAACCAATGAAACAATAATAGGAGCATAACAAAATTCTATCCTCGCTAGTATTGCAAGGGAACACATCTAAAGATTCCACTGTTACCATATCTACTCACCCAATTCTAGAGAATGTTCCCATGAATCAAGAGCATCTAAAGGTATTACTTGGTATTTGAACAATAATATTCAACAAGAAGGCACCCCACACCCATACATACATTTCATGTTCCATTTCCATATAGTCTGAACCCAAAAAACAAAGACAAGTAGTTCAAAACGTTCATGGACATAGAGTGAATTCTAGTTATTGGTAGGTTTTTGAAGCAAATCATCAAAAATAAGTAGTGAATCAAATATTCATATTATGTCCTTAGGAGGTTTTCAGTGCGGTGATTCAAAGATGACTTCCTGGAATGAAGAAGGGCCCATGTTGATTCAACATCCATTTTTCTATTGGCAACAATGACTTCTCTGAGGCACTCTATGATTTTTGGGAAAGCATCAATTTGATTCCACTTTCCACTTTGAAGAAACTTTGACTGAAAGATCCAACCAAGACTGGCATGATGATAAGCTCGCAAACAAGTCCATTATTAGTCCCTTGAGGATCTTTGAAGTGTGTCGGTAAAAGTCACCAAATTCATATATCTGTTTGACTTTGTTGTAATGGATATGTAGAAAACAAATGGATCTAAATTGCTATTGGGTGATCATTTCAAGCTAATGCCAACATGATCATTGACATGATCCATGTATACTTGATGTTAGTGATTGATGATGATTATGTTGAGTTAAGATTGCCAAAACTAATTAGAACAAGATTATATAGGTTGAAGGTAATCATTATATCAACTCAATGTCATAAACAAGGGCACTTTGTGGGAGGAAACCCACCAATTTAATATAGATTTTCTTTTTATTAATTTATTTGATAACTATATCTTCATGATAGGATTTGATTAGTTTACTTCACGAATAGATGATATCAATTTTGAATCCAGTAGACAACATACCCTGTGGTGTGTTTTTAATATGCAATAACGAAATAATGTGGTACCACAAAAATCTAGTCGATCGCATCAACCTGGAATCACATTATCACATGTATTTATTGTAATGAAGTGAAATCAATCCACCTCTCTACTAATAACAATGGTAAACAAAATCCAATTTGGATAACAACAGAAGTTAAAATCTTGACAATATTCAATTATCTAAAGTGTATATAAATACTTCTTGTTTGAGTGCCCAAGCATTCAGTAGGAAATTTGTAGGGCTAATCTGTTTCCAATTTTCTGATGACATATAGATTGAGATGGTTGTTTGACTGTATTGATTTCTTGTTGCTTGAAATCAATGTCTCTTTGTCAGCCTCTTCTTCATTGATAGAGAGGTTGGCAAAGTAATGAATCTATTCCTCCACTATTAGGGTTTGGAAAAGAAATATAAAAAAGAGATAAAATTTGTGCTAATGGGATGATGGATCATAGAACAGACCGATGATAGGCTTATTACCCCAAATGTAACCCTAATAAACAAGAAGACCATGAGAGTAGGTGCTCTGAGGACAAATAGGTGAGTAAGAAAAAAATTATTTCCACCATTCTTTGAAAGTTTTGTCATGCATGAACGTGGGACGTCATCTTGACTTGTCCTCTAACCACTTCTTGTTCTCACATACAAGTTTCACTATGAGGGTCCACCACTGGCGATAATATTTCCTCCTAGATATTTAAAAATAGAAATAGATTATGTCATTACTGACACAAAATATTGTGCATGTAAAACACAAGTGTATATGTCAAGTAATATAGTTATCAAACATAGGGAATTATGAATCTAGGAACTATTACTAACTAGAATCCGACCAACCAAGCCTAAGAAAAATATTGTTTTGATTAATTCTAAATTTTGAACTAACAATTAAATTTAGGTATCACATTAAATTATTATCTAAAATTTGATGGATGGGAATCTTTAGGATCCTTAGTTTCATCATTGTGTAAATATCATATCAGATATGCATCCAAATTATGAAATAACTATTATCAATAACCAAAGAATTTTTATATTGTGTGATCCACTTTCACAATGTAGCACACTCCCTATCTAGTTAAAACCCAATATTGTAGTGTTTAAATAGTAGATTGGATGATGAATAATGATCTTCCAATACTCTCCCTTACTAATTAAGCCCTTCTTCGAAGTGTAATATCAAAAATGTTTAAATAAATTCATCCACTAAACTAATCCCACTTTCAAAGTGATTAACTACTTCAAATTATATATAATGTGATCAATCTTGAGCATAGTAAAGAAACAAAATTTACATAAAAACCATTGAAGATGTAATCTAGTACAATAAATTACAAAAAGCTACTCATAGGTCCTAAAGATAGAAAATTATTTGGTCATATCTAACATTTTATCACATAACAAATTCAAGGAAGAAAGATCATGAAAGTAAAATAATTGAAACAAAGAGTTGTGATTACTTATGATCGCCTGCACATACGGTTGAAACAAACAAAATTTTGGCTATCATATCACTCATTAAAGGTGTTGAGATTAGCACTTATTGTTATCTCATGTCTCTTCTCCTCTATTGCGACTATCAAGGAGTGTTGAAATGATTATAGGATTATTTTTGGCCATCTATCTTGTCCTAGGCATAGAGGATTCAATCCATAGCTATAAAAAAACTGAATTGTATTTTATTCACAAAAAACAATGTCCATGAGTTTATACCACCAAATTCAATGTCGGTACCAACAAGATCATATTTCCTTTATGAGATTGCCTTGTGCATAAGAGTCAGTACCACCAATTTCATGATTTGTACCACCAACATTTAGTAGTTTAGGTCGATTTTAAACTTCTATTGTTTGTATTACATGCATTATTGGTACCAGTAAGATACGATCAGTGCCCTCAACTTTTGGCATTTTGTTTACACCCTTAATATAACAAACAAGATTAAGACAATGATTAATATCATAATTTAATGCTTAATTGCATAAATAAGGTAATATTGACACATAAATAGTTACACACAAATAGTAATATTGTTGAAATATGATTTGAAATTATATGAAATAAGATCAATTAGAAATAAAAATGATAAGACTTGGATATCAAATTAGTGAAAATTACATGTGTATCAAAATACCTTAATCTGGGCATTTCTATTCCTCAAGAAACACAACTCTTAGTTTGGTAGAAGAAGTCATTATGATGAAATAAACAATAATTTAACTCCATTAACCACCCTCCAATTATCTATCCCGAAATAATAACTTCCATCCAAAAAGTGAATAGCCTACTCTACAAGTGACATATAATGTTAAAAATGAACATCCACAATAAGCCAATGAAATTGCAAGTAGGTCAAAGTAGAGAAACATCATGAAAAGTCTTATACATTCTAAGTGCACTAGAACATTTTCCTAACTACACTACTCTTCTCAAAATCAACTACATAGAATGTAGTTACTTGAGTAAACATGACTGCGGGGAATGAATCATAAGGTGGTCTACTATGTAGCGTAAGGAGCAGATGCAATAGGTGACATGGTCTAAGAATCATAAGAAATGCAACTCATTTATGTAATGTGTAGATATGATATGCATATAAATGATGGATAAAATGCTTCATGATGTGTAGTACTTCTTTTGATTTGGTGGAATGAAGTGTTTAGTGGATCTCTCATTGTGGTTCAATATATATATATATATATATATATATATATATATATATATATATATATATATATATATATATATATATATATATATATATATATATATATATATATATATATATATATTCTAACTGATAGAAGTGGGCTTAGTGGATTAGCTAATGTGCCTCCAATGAAGCAACCCAGGTATGATCCGTCAAACCAATTGCTAGTTATCTCCCTCGTCATCCTAGGGTTTGGATGGTTAATTGGGTAGAAGGGGAGCCACCCCCTTCTATATTAGTTCAATTTTTATATATATTTATTTTCTAAATATTTTTCAATATTTTTACCCTTACTTTAGTAAGGTAAATAATTTCTTTCTTGGGATTTGATTTTAAAGGAGTAATAATAAGACAAACTTTTTATTTCTCTTTCTAGATGCATAAATATGGGTAGAGGGTGAAAATCTAACACCTTATATGACATGTAATACATTATACAACCTACATGAGAACAATTATGCACAACTAAAATGAGTACTGCTTTTCAATATAGAAATATACAAATAAATTTGTTTCTTACCATGGTATGAACCATAATAAAAAGAAAACAATTTGTATTATTTGCTCACCTATGTTGGTGATGGAATGATATAGGATGGCTCAGATCATGATAAAAGACATCATCTTTCTCACTATTATATAACTCTCTCAATTTAACTCATGAAATTGGGTGATTATGTTTCATTCAGAATCAAACACCATCCCCAACCACATTTAATAGGGTTAAGTTTGGTACTCAAGTTTATTAGACATGTCTTTAAGATGTGGTACAAACAATTCATCAATTGATGACCTCTTAACTAAGAAAAAAATCCTATAGGCTATTTGTAAGAGAACATAAGATTCAAAAAATAAAAAAAATGATACCAAGTTGTCCAAGAACAACTATTATGACTCATTTTTCACATTAATGACAATGATAATGTGAGAAGAAAGTGGAACTTAATAAAAATAAAATACTTTTTTGAAGTGAAAACCACTAAAAATATGATAAGAAGAAAATATACAACAGTTCAAAGATAGAGTCATTGTTTCATTCTCCATAATATTTGCATTGACCTCAATCTCAACAACAAAGTAAGAAAAATGGAAGGAATGCATCATTGTTTGATTCAAACTTTGAGCCTAAATTCGAGGTGTGGGATCCACATAAAAACAAGCCCTCTAATGAGTACTCAGCCTTGGTGAAGAATATCTAGTGAAGTGTTTGATATTTTCAACAAACTCATGTTTGAGGAGTGTATGCGATAGCATAAAGAAGAACCTCCTCAAACTTTCCCTTACAAGTAATCAATGTTGATCAATCTTCCAATGTCAGATCCATTTAGGAAAAGTTGGTGGTACGACTTGTGTCTCAGTGGCTACTATTGGCAGCTACTGGCTGATGACACTTCCTCTTTGTGTGTTAGTGGCAGATCGACTAAAAGGGGTGTCAATGGTACCTATATGAATTTGGGAACATATAATTAAAATTTGGAAAAGTTACTCAATGCTACCAACCTTGATGTCAGTGCCATAAAAAATGTTAGTAATTTACTATGGAAAAGACAATGCAAGAGAACGAAAGTCAATGAAATTGAATAACAATCAATGTAGAGACTTTTAGAGAACAAAATTATAGTAACCATATTAAAAATATAGTTGGTGATACATACCAAGTGGTTGAGGCATAAAGTCTTATATTGTGGGTTCATGTATTATGTATAAAGTGTGTCTATGGTACCAACTAGAGCTTTATGCCATCGAGTCTATGAAGATAAATGTAACATACTGAATCTTGGATTCTTTTGCAATTTTACACATTTCCAGTACTTTCATTTCCATCTTATCCTTTTGGACTTTTCTCTAAATTTCCCTATCTTTTCTATCCACTTTGTCCTCAATGTTGAATTTGAGCTATAGTTGATGGCTTGAATTATATTTACCCACATTCATGGCAATGAATGGGTGTTTGTGCAAATATCTCAAATGATGTGTTAATTAGAGTTTAATAATGCAAAATAGCCAATTATGAGAAATAATGAGTAGATAATTTAAAGTAATTGTGGATTTTTGGAATAAGAAATAAGAATTAAGGTGAAGTTTAATTTAATTAATGAGATATTCACCCTTTTATCTCCTCTCTCCCCCAAATTGTTATTAAAGAAATAAAAAGGTGAATAAGAGGTGGGACATGACACTTGAATGACTTTATAATATTTATCTTGAATTTTATTAAAGGAATTGCTAAGAAAATAGTTTTGTATTAATTCACTCTTTTAAAATACATTAATATACACATTAATGGACAATATGGTGATTAAGGACCAAAGAGTTTTCAAAATGAAAATCAAATTACATAGCATTAATCTAGGCATAAATATTATCCTATAGTTCAAATTTGAGGTCATTTGACACATGTTTGACCTTCCAAACTGAATTAATAAGAATTGGATAATGTATGACTAAAGTTTTAATTTGATTTCATTAAATGTGTATATAACTCTATAGTCTGGATGTTTAATATATGTCACGCATTACTTTCCTCAATTAATGCCATCGGACGGTCAGGGTTTGATCATCTGAAACCCGACCTGATCCAAAGGCTCTAAAGTCGTCCTCTACCTCAACCTCATGTGAACTCGGAGTTGTTTCATGGACGATCCAATTGACGAGCCCGTTATCCCTCAATTGACCAACAATATGTGTAATTTCTTCATGGTTGAGTTTGTCTCTTTCCACTTTTTCCAGCAAGCCTTAACTCCCCTCTTCTCTCGCATTGTGCATGAAACACCCATTAGGACAAAAACTCTCATGTCTTCTGCCCGTTTACTGAGGGAGCCAGAGAAATCCTATCGCCTATATAAGGTTGGGTAGAAAACCCTCAGACCGCAAATGATCCTCCTCATCCTCCAATATTCTCGAAGGTCCCAAGCCTGCTCTTCTTCGGTGACACCGAGCTCGCCCTCACGCCCTCCACCACCTCCTGTGAAAATGATGCCCAAGTGAGAATCATCGTGGACCTCTCTTTCTACTCCTGGTGTTTATTTGTACCAAGAAAGCCCCAACCATTGTACCCTAAAGCTCATCCTTGAGCCCTCATCGACGTTCTCGCATTTTACCATTTCATGACACTTCTGCCCTCAATGACGCCTGCTTTGGTCTCGCCCAACCTCCTGGATAGTTTTCCAACACTCGGTTGAAGCTATGTGGTAGTGTCAGCAAGGTGTGGACCTTTGGACTCCCTCACATGTTCTAACCATGGCTGGAGCACCTTTGGAGCTCTTGTGGACCTCCCCGCTGAAGACAAGGGTCATTGGCTTCGTCTTGGCATGAGGTGATGGATGATCGCATCAGTCCCACAGGAAGCAGTGGGAATCCTTGTGCAAGGCAAGATCATGAGAGCCCTGCTATGATACTATTGCCATGGATGGGGGTGAAAGAAACCAGGTAATCAATTGACCACGGAACCCCCACAGAGTTAATTGAACGATTTGTTTTATAAGGGAAGTTCTGTATTTTCACTGATGCCTTTTTCTCAAATTTGCAAATTTGAATTGTGACCTAATGACTATTTTGCCCCCATATAATCAATTACATGTAATGTGCACCTAAAGCATTTTCATATTTCCACGTTTCATTTATATCAAGATTGATTTCCAATGAAATCAATGTCACGCCTATGGTTTCGTAATTTCTGATTGGTCCACAATGAAAAATTCATAACTTTTGCATACAACCTCCAAAAAATATAAATAAATAGTCATTGGAAATCATTTTTCATGTAGAATATTATTTTAAGGTTTTTGTGTATTTATTTGCATACCTTTCTTAATATTTATTATAAAAACCATTTTTATTATATAAAAAGCCTTAAAATATGTAACTAATTCAGTTTGACTTCAAATTTAAGAAATAAATATGTTATCTTAATCAGGAGAACTGAAGTAACCGATTGGTCATATTTTTGAGTCCCAAATTGATGGTTTTCATAGACAGTCTAAATTAGGATTTTTCACTTAATATGATTTATAAAGCCTAATTCATGTGTATAAATGTGTATCTTGGACAAAAGTACATTGGACATACTTATTTATGAAAGACATTCTTTATGAATCTCAAGTGAGGTATGTATGTGCAACCCTATTTAATTATGAGTTTTAACACTATCCTTTAGTTAGGCATTTGATATCCATCCCTAATTTCCAATGAGGCATTGCTTAGCCTTCATTCTTTCTATGGCCTTCTTGTGGCATTTTTACTTCAATTATTTTAGGGTCTTGGATCCCACTTGCAATGTTTTCAATTTATTAAATCATCCATATCAATTCTTCTGGCATGATGATGAAGATGACTAATTAACTAATTTAGTGTACATGAGTACAAACCACCCATAGTTTTGGGCATGAGCCTAGCGGAACGTAATAATTCTCCCTAGGGGAATGTGGCAATTCTCCCCACTTTATATATATGCAGGTTATTGGGAATGTTTAAATTATCCCTCACCCTGAGGTTGAGGTCTGGTAGGTGCCTCAGCCCTATATTAGTTTAATGTAGTCACATTTAGTCATGCATGCAACTTATTATTGTTTAACTTGGTAGAAATTCTTATTTATATTACTTGTGTCATATTCTTGACCCTCTAAGCATAGTTAATATTTTTATTTCCTACTTTAGTTTAAAATTATCCTTATTATGTATTTGACACATACATTTTTATGTCCTCTTGATGGGTGATCCCAACCACCTAGGTTAGGGTCAGAGTGCGTAATAGGAGCATGGTGGATCAACCAAAGACTAGGAAAAAAGAGTTCATACTTCCCTCATGGATTAACTTGTTAAGTTATTTATTTTTGGAGACATATTGTTGTAGTCTAGTTTCCCTCTAATTAGATCCTCTTTTTGTGTAAAGCATGTACACCCTTTTGGGAAAATTTATGTACACTTTAGATAATTCATATAGTCAAGATGTTAACTTTCTCTTCTATCCAAATTGGATTTTGTTTACTCTTGTTATTAGTAGAGAGGTGGATTGATTTCACTTCTTTATAGAATGGTATCAGAGCCAAAGGTAGTTGAAGTCTTGATTATTCCAATTTGTCTCCTTAGTGAGAAACCCTTACCTCATATAGTTTCCCTTTAGTTGACCTTAGAATTAGCATGATAAAAGGTTGATCTAGAACCATAATTGTTTCATATTGGATACATCTTTAATAAAATTTTAGGAGATCAACCTATTAGGTAGCTACTAGGGCACGAAGTTAAAAGTGATGGTGTCTAGAAAGGGTCAGAACTTGGGGGCTGACAATATTTTCATCTGTGCTACTAGCTTGGTTTATGGGGACTCTTGAGTTCATATGGCACCATCCAGTCCTGATCTGATACAAAATGCTCAAAGTAGCATACCTTTAGGCAGATAACCTCAATGTTGGGTGTCCCTAGAAACAAAATAAAATCACCTTATATTCCTCAAGTTCCTTATGTGATACTGTAACACCTGGGCCCACTACCCAAGGCTCTAGTAGAGTTTTAGGAATGACGATTGTCCCTACAAACCACCACTAGCCTTAACTGTGTGCTTTGTCCTCACTCACACACATGCCATGATCAACTTCCTGACAGGTCACCCATCCCAGTACTACTCCAAGCTGAGCACGCTTAACTATGGAGTTCTTTAGTGATGGGCTCCCAGAAAAGGAGGTGCACCTTGGTGATATGAGTAGTCCAATCATTCCTTTTAAGATCATCTTATCCAAGGCATCAAATCCTGGGACGTTACAATCTCCCCACTTAGACTCTTGATGTCCTCATCAAGGCTCAATATACAACCTCAATATGCAAGATTAGGGTTATACTTTTCCAATATCAACCTTAGGGTTGTTGGCTTAATGGACATCATCAAAATCCCTTTGTTTTGAAAATGACAAACATTTCATTCTTGTGGATCTAACGTGCTACTTGAGTATTGCAAGAATTAAGTGGATGACACAACTTTGGAAGATCTAAATGCTCACAATGTTTTAATTTCATGATTGTAATCAAATGTAAAAACTTGTACAAGTATATAATGTACAAGTACGTAGATATCATGTAAATCAAGCGTTTAGATCTTCCCTAGCCACTCAAAAGACTCAGATAGGTCATCCCCTATAATAGTGTCACAACTGCACACTCAGACACACACTTAGTATTCATCTAGAACCCCCAAAATAGAGGCATTCTCAGTCGAACTATTTGTAGACTGAGACACACTCGGTCGAATATCTTCTCGACCGAGAGTCTCCCGGGTTAATCCTTCTAAAAGGTTCTATAGCCGTTAGACCTAGCAGACAAGGTGGTTGGGAGTTTGAATCAAACGCTATATACACTTGCTCCAAACCATCCCTCAGTCGATGAAGTCCTCGACCGACTGACTCTCAGTCGACAAACTTGTTGACCAAGACGAACTCTGTCTGCACTTTTTAGAATTAATAAACTAGCCGTTGCTAAAGTAATTAATGGATACCTAACGACTAGTTAAGCACATAGAACCCCCTAAAAAGTGTCTAGGACATCCTTAAGCATTCATAGGCCATTCCTATAAATAGGACATGCCTTAGGACACCCAAAACAAACTCGTTCAATACTTGAGCATACATACTTACAATTGGCAATCCTTTCTTGTGAGCAATTGAGCAACTTCTACACTTGCTAATCTTTCCCATTGCTAAAAGCTCGTGTCCTATAGGCTAGAATCTCCTTTCCATCATACATACACTTTCACACACATTGGTTAGGAGATCAAAACACTTGATATAGGAAATCAAACCTTGTGCTACAACAGTAATTGTAATTTCCATTTTCCCTTCTTGTTCCTTCTTATTGCTTGTACTCTCCTTGCTACTCCTAGGGTTGGAGGTTGTGGATTGGAGAGAGTGCTATCTTCTCAGGTGGAGAAGGATCTTCATAGTGGAGAAGGAGGAATTTGGACTACTTCTAGAAGGTCTCAATGGGAAGCTACTTCAAGGAGGAGCTTGAAGTTACTTCAAGTGAAGGCCGCTTCATAGTTGGAGAGACAACTTTGGGGTGAAGGTTGTCCAAAGGGTGAGGAAGGTATTTGTAATTTTGTGTAACATCCTAAAAAGGTAATAAAATTGAAATACTTTCAAATCCCAATTGGAAACAATTGGGTAGTGGACTGACTCCCTTAGTTTTTACTGAAGGTGGAACCACTCTAAACACATTGCCTCTTTCTTATTATCTCAGTTGTGGTTGCTTGAGTTGAATTATTGTTAAAATATACATTAAACCCTATTCACCCCCCCTCTAGTGGTTTTTCATTGGTATCAGAGCAAGGCTTCAAGGAACTCTAACAAAGTCTTGAAGAATGGGTGACAGGGTACTCAAAAAACCTCAACCTGGAAGGGACACTCGTGGCTAGACCTCCACCTTTTGATGGTACTAACTACACCTACTGGAAGAGGAGGATGCAGTTGTACTTCAAGGGAATTAGTTGGGATCTCTGGAGGATGGTGTCAAATCCATATGACTTTCCTCAAATAGAGTATGCAACTTGGGATGCTAATACGGTAAGATCAGGTCAAATGAATGCAAAAGTTGTTAGTATACTCTATTGTTCAATTTTCATTGGTGAATTCAATAGAATATCAAATTGTGAAACAACATATAAGATATGGCATAGAATCTCTATAACCTATGAAGGAACTGTTCAAGTTAAGAATTCTAAAATCGGAATGCTTAAACAAAAGTTTGAACAGTTTCGTATGGATCAAAATGTGTCTATTAGTGAAATGTATGCAAACTTTTCTTCTATTGATAATGGTTTGAATGAATTAGGTAAAGCCATTAGTGAAGAAGATCAAGTGTAAAAATGCCTAGGTCTCTTCCTTCTAAGTACAAGCCTAAGGTGACCACAATTGAAGAAGCAAATGAGCTCACCTGACTAAGGATTCAACAACTCATTGGCAACTTAGAAGCACATGAACCAACCTTAGAGGAGGAAGAAAGACGAGAGTGTGAACTTCAATAAGGAAGACATTAGGACATGGATTTCAAGGCTACAAAGATCATCACTCAAGAAAGTGATGAAACAATTGTTGGAGATGAGGGAGAAGAAGCTCTAATTGTAAATGATAAGAAATATAGAAGATTTAAATCTAACAAAATTATTGGTTCTTCTTCTTCTTCCTCACCCTGGTGTTGTGAATGTGGAAAGAAGGGACATCTCAAGTGTGAATGTCCTAAAGAAAAGAAAGGAAATAAAAGCTCATCCAAGAAGAAGGGATAAAAAGCATACAAAGCTGCATGGGATGAGTCAAGTGATAGTGAAAGTGGAGAAGAGAATGTGGAGTGTCTCATGGCCAAAGAAGATGATAGTGATGATTCGCAAGAGGATTGGGTGGTTGATAGTGGATGCTCCAAACATATGACCAGAAATAAGGATGCTTTTCAAACTTTTGAAGAAAAGAAAAGTGGAACAGTCACTTTTGGAGATAATGACAAAGGTAAAATTGTTGGAATAGGTAATATTGGTACCAACCTTGAAATAAAAAATGTTTTACTTGTTGCTGGTATGCATCACAACTTAATTAGTTTTATTCAACTATGTGATACTGGATATGATGTTTTATTCAATAAAAATTGATGCAAGTTACTAATAGAGAACACTAAAAATGTTGTGTATGAAGGTAAGTGAATTGGAAATCTAATTCTCAGACCTAACTCTATGCAATCTGTAGTTGGAAAATGTTTACTTGCAAAAGATAATTCTCTCCAATTATGGCATAGAAAATTAGGTCATGCTATTTCACATGTTATCAAAAAGCTAGTTAAATACGATCTTGTTTGTGGTTTGCCTAAGCTATCTTTTGATCAATCTGAAAATTGTGAACCATGTACTTCGGGTAAACAAACTAAAACTTCTTTTAAACCCAAAAACATGCTTAGCACCAGTAGATCACTAGAACTTATTCATATGGATCTATTTGGACCTATGAGGACACAATCTATTGGTGGAAAACGATATTGCTTTGTTATTGTTGATGATTACAGTAGATATACATTGGTTCATTTTCTTACAAATAAAGATGATACCATTCAAGTACTTATACAATTTTGCTCAAAGATTGAAAATCAATTACAAAATAAAATATGCACAATTAGAAGTGATCATGGTGGAGAATTTGAGAATCATATATTTGAAGAATTCTGCACATCTCAAGGCTACACTCACAATTTTTCAGCTCCACGTACTCCACAACAAAATGGTATAGTTGAAAGAAAGAATAGTTCCTTACAAGAAATCGCTAGGACTATGATGCTTGAACATAATACAATTAAAATGTTTTGGGCTAAAGCAGTAAACATAGCTTGATATGTACTAAATAGACTAACCGTACACTCTTATTTGAAGAAAACACCATATGAACTCATTTATGATAAGAAACCAAGGGTTGATTATTTTCACACTTTTGGCTCAACTTGCTATATCTTAAACACAAAAGATGATAGAGAAAAGTTTGACTCTGAATCACAAAAAGCCTTTTTCTTAGGATATTCAACTTCTAGCAAAGCATTTAGAGTTTACAATACCATCTCTAGAAAAGTTGAAGAATCCATTCACATTACTTTTCATGAAGAAACAAAAACAAAGTGATAACATAGTTGATGTTACTCATCAAATCAAAGATCTAACCATATCAATTAATGATGATCACAATGCTGAAAATGATCAACAAATTGAGACACAACAACCCGTCCCTGGAATCATTAAGGATCATCCTCAACAACTAATCATTGGAAATCCTAAGGATAAAGTAAAAACCCGATAATATTTTAGAGATGTTGCAAATATGGCATTTGTATCTATAATTGAACCTAAGAAGGTGATTGAAGCTCTAAAAGATTATTATTGGATAATGGAAATGCAAGAAGAATTAAACCAATTCACTAAGAATGATGTATGGGACTTAGTTCCTAAACCTCAAGATAAAACCATTATTGGAACTAAGTGGGTTTTCATAAATAAGTTAAATGAATCAAGGGAAGTAGTAAGAAATAAATCTAGGTTGGTAGCACAAGGGTATAATCAACAAGAAGGAATAGACTTTGATGAAAGTTATGCACCAGTGGCAAAACTTGAAGCCATTAGAATGCTACTAGCTATATATGCCCACAAAAACATCAAACTATTCCAAATGGATGTAAAAAGTGCATTTCTAAATGGAATAATATAAGAGGAAGTATATGTTTCCCAACCACCTAGTTTTGAAATTCTTGGTAAAGATGATCATGTTTACAAACTTAAGAAAGCACTCTATGGTTTAAAACAAGCACCTAGTAATTGGTATGAAAGACTCAAAAACTATCTATTTGATAACATTTTTTCAATTGGAAATTTAGATTCTACTTTATTTTTCAAAACATATGAATCCAACTTTCTACTTGTTCAAATTTACGTTGATGATATTATCTTTGATGCATCTAATGAATCTTTATGTAAACAATTTACTGATATTATGCAAAAGGAATTTGAAATGAGTCTCATGGGAGAATTGACTTTCTTTCTTGGTTTTCAAATAAAGTAAACGCCCACTGGAATTTTTATAAGTCAAGAGAAGTATACAAATGAACTTTTAAAACATTTTGGGATGGAACATTGCAAACATGCTACCACTCCGATGGCTACCTCTACTAACATTGATAAGGATGAAAATGGGGAACCCATTGATGATTCCTTATATAGGGCCATGATTTGTAGCTTGATTTACTTAACTGCTTCTAGACCGAATATCATGTTTTCCATTGGACTTTGTTCTAGATTTCAATAAAAACCCATGCAAACTCATTTTGAAGTTGTCAAACGGTTCTAAGATAGTTAGACAGCACCACAAACTATGGTTTATGGTATCCTAAAAGACATTCTTTGGATTTGAAAGCTTATATAGATGTCGTTTACACTGGTTTTCGACATGACCGAAAAAGCACAAGCGGAAGTTGTTTCTTAGTAGGAAGAGCCTTAGTATCATGGTTTAGCAAGAAACAAAACACGGTTGCCCTGTCTACCAATGAAGCTGAATATATGGCAGTCGGGTCTGGTTGTGCTCAAGTTCTTTACATGCAACAAGTTTTAAATGATTATGGTTTTACATTTTCATCTACGCCTATCCTTTTTGACAATAAAAGTGCTATAAACTTGACATGTGATCCTATTTTTCACAGCAGTGCCAAACATATTGAAATCTGTCATCATTTTCTAAGGTATCATATCTCTAAAAATCATGTATCCCTTCATCATGTTGATATAAAAGATCAATTGGTTGATATTTTTACAAAACTACTTCCATTAGATCAATTCAATAAAATAAGGAAACAAATACTCATTACTCCCTTAGAAGATGTTTTCCTTGATATTTGTGCTTCTTAAATCGGTTGGTTTTTCTGATCCTTACATTTTGGCTTCAAATGGACATCCTTTCAAATGATTTGATGGTTATCTTTTTGAAAGGGGAGAAAAAATTAAGGGGGAGTTTTAACACATGATTTTAATGACTATATTTTTTAAATGACAAAGGGGGAGAAATAATATAAATCTTAAATATTCAATCAATGAGTATCATAATCTCTTGGCTTTACATTAAAAGTTGTTATATTCCCTAAGAGTTGGACTTTTTGTTCCACACATCTATGGGAATAATAAGCACACATTCCACAAATAAGAGAAAGAATTCACAATGTAAATCTCACGTATGAAACTCAACTCATTTTATGATTGTTTTATTTATATTTAGAAATGTCTGTCATCTTTAAAAAGGAGCAGATTGTTCGCGAAACGGACATCATAAAAATCCCTTTGTTTTGAAAATGACAAACATTTCATTCTTGTGGATCTAACATGCTACTTGAGAATTGCAGGAATTAAGTGGATGACACAACTTTGGAAGATCTAAATGCTCACAATGTTTTAATTTCATGATTGTAATCAAATGTAAAAACTTGTACATGTATATAATGTACAAGTACTTAGATATCATGTAAATCAGGCATTTAGATCTTCCCTAGCCACTCACAACACTCAGATAGGTAATCCCCTATAATAGTATCACAACTGCACACTCATACACACACTTAGTATTCATCTAGAACCCCCAAAATAGAGACATTATCAGTCGAACTATTTGTCGACCGAGACACACTCGATCAAATATCTTCTCGACCGAGAGTCTCCTGGGTTAATCCTTCTAAAATGTTCTATAGATGTTAGACCTAGATGACAAGGTGATTGGGAGTTGGAATGGAACGTTATATACACTTGCTCCAGACTGTCCCTCGGTCGATGAAGTCCTCGAACAAATGACTCTCAGTCGACCAACTTCTTGACCAAGAAGAACTCTGTCTGCACTATTTAGAATTAATAAACTAGTCGTTCCTAAAGCAATTAATGGATACCAAATGGATAGTTAAGAAATTAGAACCCCCTAGAAAGTGTCAAGAACATCCTTAAGATTTCATAGGCCATTCCTATAAATAGGACATGCCTTAGGACACCCAAAACACACTTGTTTAATACTTGACCATACATACTTGCAATTGGCAATCCTTTCTTGTGAGCAATTGAGAAACTTCTACACTTGCTAATCTTTCCCATTGCTAAAAGCTCGTGTCCTATATGCTAGAATCTCCTTTCCACCATACTTACACTTTCACACACATTGGTTAGGAGATCAAAACTCTTGATATAGGAAATCAAGCCTTATGCTACAATGGTAATTGTAATTTCCATTTTCCCTTCTTGTTCCTTCTTATTGCTTGTACTCTCCTTGCTACTCCTAGGGTTGGAGGATGCGGATTGGAGAGGGTGGTATCTTCTCAGGTGGAGAAGGATCTTCTTCGTGGAGAAGGAGGACTTTGGACTACTTCTAGAAGGTCTCAACAGGAAGCTACTTCAAGGAGGAAGGCTAATTCAAGGGGGTGCTTGAAGTTACTTCAAGTGAAGGCTGCTTCATAGTTGGAGAGATGACTTCGGGGTGAAGGTTGTCCAAAGGGTTAGGAAGGTATTTGTAATTTTGTGTAACAACCTAAAAAGATAATAAAATTCAAATACTTTCAAATCTCAATTGGAAACAATTGGGTAGTGGACTGACTCCCTTAGTTTTTGCAAATGGTGGAACCACTCTAACCACCTTGCCTCTTTCTTATTATCTCAATTGTGGTTTCTTGAGTTGATTTATTGTTAAAATATATATATAACCATATTAACCCCCCCCCCTAGTGGTTTTTCAAGGGTTAGTTCATCCACTTATAAACAACAATTCCAATATGTTCAAGACTCATTGAAGTATCAAGTATATTTTCGAGTGTGAATGACTTACCTAGGTTTTCTAGGATCATATGTGTTAACACTAATTTTATGATAATTATCCAAGTCATCATCACATTTCTAGATCATCATCATGACAGTTATCATAACTAGAAATCAAGATTAAATTGATGGGTAAAATGTATATCAATGGTTTTGCAAGATTAGATCCATCATCATAATATTAAAGTTAATCCTTACTTCAAGGTTCATGATTCATACTCTAGGGTATATGAGTCACAAGATCAGATCTAAATTCTTATCTAATCAAGTATTCTTTTTGTGCTCCAAAATAATCATCAAAGTCGAGTATTAAGAGTGTTCAAGATTAAATGCCATTATTGGATCATTTGACAAATTAAATAAGAAAGAGATAAATATTTAGGTATATCAGAAAATCTAGAAGGAATTAGCATTTGTAACCATTTTCAAATGATCCATTGGATGTTTTGATCAAGACCGACTATTTATACGTAATTTTTGGAATCAAGAATCAAGATATATTGTTTTGCAAGATCTGATCATTTATTTGATTTTCGAACAGAGAGAGATGTAAAAATACAATAATATGAAAAAAGGTCGATCGTTGGATTTTCCTGATCGGGCGGCTGAGACTATGCGATGCAGGCACATGGCTTTCTTAGTTAGTGGTCTATTTCAACTTGGATTTGGCTGGTGGATCGCTCGATTGATTGGTTCGACCGATTTCATTGGACATGTTGGTTGGTTCAATGGGTGGGTGGTCTTCCTCCTTGAACTACGGTTTAGGGATTCTTTTCTCTCATTCCTCCTCCCATGCATGAGCATGTAGATGTGGAGTACCAGATCACTTGAGCTAGGGGGAAGGGAGAAGGGGGCATCATCGTGGGCTTCTAGATAGTCATTTGAATTACTCGTGACATCACCAGTTGAGTGGCAGTGGACGATTGAGGTGAGATGATGTGGAAGTGAAATGCCCAAAGTGCTATGCGGTGGCACTGCTAAGGGAGTAGATGATCAGAGGTGTAAAATATAAGTGCCCAACGACAACAACAAGAGAGAGGATAAGGGTTATCACAAGGTGTGGTGATGGTGAGTCATAGGAGCATTTTTATAGGGATTTAGGTGGTCTACATGGTTAGATTGAGTATTAAAAAATGTCCATGGATGCCCGACTGGGAATGGAAAATGACGAACTCATTTTGACGGTGAGTCAGAGAAATAAATGTGGTCAAACTTGGGTTTGATGAGTTCAAAATTAAGAGGCAATGATTTTAACTTGCTTAATTTTTCAAATCGTGGTCACGAATGATAGATTAGTCATTTTAGTGTAATTCACACCTCCCCGCTGATTATGGGAGGTTGAAGATGATGTCTCAGTCGCACGATCAAGACAAGATCCATGGGGATGCACATCCAAGGGACCTGTATCACCCCAATCTCTCACCCAGATAACTAACGTGGACAAGCCAATAAAAAGGCAAAATAAAAGGGCTTTTACCATAAAACTTCAAGAAATCATAGAAAATTGTAGGAATGTCCAATTGTGATGAAATTTTGACCATAGATTCAAAAAAATGTGGAGAGTATTTAGAAAACATTTGAGAAGAATATGATGATTTTTTATGGACTAATTTGATTCTTTGGACAAAGTGATGAATGAATCCAATTTGTGGTGTTATAATGTGTATAAAAACTACATTGATCACCATATTTTGAATTTGAGTACCAATATTGATTTAGAGGCCAAGAAAAATATATTGAGGTCCAGAGTGAACATAATGAGGGTAAAATGTAGATAAATCATACTTATGCTAAAATTTACTTTATCACATTGGGAAACTGGCAAACGGTAGTTTGGCATTGTGAGACGACTGTCTCGCACACCAGAGGACGATTTGGGTGTGTGAAATGGCCATTTTGGCTGTCGTAGGTTGTGAAAGTTCAATTTCTTTTGGTCCTTTCCACTCCCACACAATCCCGTTCAGACTGGGAACATTGACCCTAATCTCTCCTATAAAAGGAGGGGTATTAGGGGCTTCCCAAGATGCAACATAGACAATTGAGAATTAGTTCCTTTAACAATTGTTGTCTTCACTAGTAGTTGTAAACAAGAGAGCCCAGGAAAGTCCTATCCAATAGAGGGGCATAGTCATGTGTAAATTGTTTGTGGTGAAGACAAGGAGCTGCACAACCACCATCCTAGAGCAACTTGTCAGCAGTTACAAAGAAGCAAGTTCTGTTGTTGGACTTGCTCCATGACCAGGTATAACTCATTAAAACCATCCTTCCTAAGTGATAATAGTTGATGTGATCTTGTTTTTTTGGAAATATATATAGATAAAAATTTTGTTTCCACTGCTATATTTTGTGTTCATATTTTTCCAACAGTGGTATTAGAGCCATGTCAATATACTATGTTTTAGGACAATTGATATGATTAGATTTTTTTAACATTTATTTATTGCATATGATGGAAATATTTAAACTGATCTCATATGCATATCCAATCAAAGACCACATAATCCCAATATAATATATATATATATATATATATATATATATATATACACACAAGATATGATATATATACAATTTACACATGCCTCCATGAAAGCAGTTTTGATGGTGGATGTGTATCGCGATTATGACCAATACCCTATATCGGTGTGTGGTTGGATGGTTTGGTTCATGTTTGTCTTGGTCTACATACCAAGTCTCCACCTCCCTCTTCCTGATGTAATGTTAATGTTTTCCTACCTTTAATCCCCTCAAATGTAACTCGAGCTTTCTCTTATTCAGTTTAATAAAGTAGTTATAGGATAATTTCATTTCATGCAACAATGAGGAAGAAGTTCATCGGTGGTTGAGATGACCAGTACGTGAGATAAGCCGACCGTCTACTAGATTAAGGAAGACAGAGTGATGGAACCAGACAACCGCTTGGTGGGCCCAACTGACAGTTTGGAATGATTCTAGACATCAGTTGGATAGGAGGCCAAACTACTATCCCTGAAGGCCCAACCGACCATTTGGAAGGAGTCTAAACATCGGTTGGATAGGTGGACCAACTGACGACCAAGAGGCGAGATGACCAATTTAAGGGTTGAACCAATCTACCCAGATTAGCAAGCATAGATCTACAACAACCGTAGGTTCATACATGTGATGTGATGATTGACCTAGGTGGTAGTAATTCCTAGTGGCTCCAAGGAATTACAAGTAGATATGGCCATAACCATCACTTTCTTTATATTGTATGGTTATGTTTTATGATATAGAATGTATATGATACATACTATATATGTGGTGATTGGATATTGTATATGTATATATACGATCTATATAAAATCCATCAATATAAAATATTAAGTCTAAGATGTTTTTCAACAGCAATACACATGAAAAACTTGTTTGGCAAAGCATAGGTTACGCCAAAGCATGGTCCACCATCTACCTCGTGGAAGTGTGATGGTAGTAATGCAGGTGTTGCCAAAGTAGGGTACACTATTATTGTATTGGCTATTGGGTCAGGCTTAACTAGTAATTCTTACATAATCTAAGCCTAAAAGCATACATATGATTATGCAAAAGAGTTTCACATATCATCTATCTAATAATTGCATATGATGAAATTGGCATGATTGCCTACCTTAATGGTTTATTATGGACGCTGGTGTAGGTCGGGTTATAATTGAAATTGTTTTATCTTGGCTCATTATAAAATTGTACACTACAATTTTTTGAAATAATACGTGAGCGATATCAATTTAAACAAAATAATGAGAATGATAATTAATTAAAGACATAATGATTATTGCCCAAATTTTAATCAATTCAAATTAAATCAAAACTGATTTTTTGACAAAATTGAAAATCTTTTGTAGAGAAAAATGGCAACAAACAACAATCACTTTTTTCTAGGATTAGTCCTTGAGAAAGACAAACTTACTGGGAACAATTTTAATGACTGGTTCAGGATGCTGAGAATTGTTCTCACACAGGATCACAAGCTCTATGTCCTGGAAATGCCAAAACTAGAGGAACGAGCTCAAAATGCTCCAAGGCTGACAAGGATGCCTATAAGAAGCATACTTTAGATGTCATGGATGTCAAATGTCTGATTCTATGATCCATGAACTATGAATTATAGATCTAGTATGAGAACATGTGGGTGATTGATATGGTTACACATCTCAAGAACATGTACCAAGGTCAGGGAAGATGAGAGAGATATGATGTCTCTGAGGTGATGTTCAAGTGCATCATGGAAGAAGGTGATCCTTTAGGTCCTCATGTGCTCAAGATGATTGGGTATGTGGAGAACCTTGCTAGACTAGGATTCCCCTTGGGTCAAGAGTTATCCACTGATGTGATTTTTCATTCTCTACCAGAGTCATATAGTCAGTTTGTCATGAACTACAACATGAACGACATTGAAAAGACCTTTAAAGACTTGTTAGGCATGTTGAGAATAGATTAGAAACATATGTAGAAAGACAATCCTAAGTTTTTGATGATGATCAACAAGACAAAGGGGAAGTCCAAAGGAAAAGGAAAATCTGAGAAAGGTTTTAAAGCTAGCCAGAAGCCCAAGTCTTTAGGTCTCCAGGAAAAATGTGGAGTAAAGAAACAAAGAGGTGATTGTCACCATTGTCACCAGTCTGGATATTAGAAAAGAAATTTCTCACATTGGTTAGAGGAACTAAAGAAGAAGGATGGTACTTAGCTCTCCACTTCAAGTATGAACAACATATGATAAATGTGATTACTTTTTCATTTTGGTACATGATACCAAATAGAGATATGACATACTGATGTGCAAAATCAGACAAGTATTAAAGTCCTCCCTAGAAGGACAAGGATGGATAAGGAGGAGAAAGTATTGCACAAGCCGTAGTGTACATTTAAATTTATCTTAGCCCAATAGGCATGTAATAGAGTTATAGAACTGCTATTTTGTTATGCCATTAGAATAGAAACATTTTCTTTATGCA
The DNA here is from genome assembly GCA_963693085.1 of Alisma plantago-aquatica. Lineage (NCBI taxonomy): Eukaryota > Viridiplantae > Streptophyta > Magnoliopsida > Alismatales > Alismataceae > Alisma > Alisma plantago-aquatica. Next base: position 545,113,040 of record OY856414.1, read on the forward strand.
TCTTGTTTGGACAACAATAATTATCAATAAAGAATTATTAGTGTGCCTATTTCAAAGATATGAACTTCCATGGCATTAGTCCTAAAACATCTTGTGATATTTGTGTTAAATGATCCACAAATGAATTTGTATAAGGTTTTTTCCAAAGGATTATAATTGATAACTCAAGACTATCATTAGTATTAGTCATCTTATATGAGTATGAGTTGTGCATGCCTAGAATACATATTCATGTTGATCTAGATTTCCTTGGTTATTCAACCTAAGGAAACATACAAATCTTATTTATGCACAAATATGACATGACATCCTTCACTAAATGTAGTGGGAGGATAAAACTTTCATTAGACCTCATACATATGATGCATAAAGATCTTATTAAATGAATTTTATAGATAAGTAATTATACCTCATTTCATTTACTAGTTATATTATGATATGTACCAAGTGATATGAAAGCATTAATCTCTTGAAGTGTTCAAGAAGATTATAAATGAAGTATGACCTTGATGAAAGCTATTAAGATACTTTGATGAAATCAAATGTTGAAATATTTCATATCAATACCCAGAGTACCTTTAGGAAAGAACTGTAATAATGTATCACAAGTCAAATCTGTATGAACATGATGATGTTTTAGAATCAAGGAATTATACCATGATGAGTCATGATATAATTATAAATTAATCTAATCTTCTTATATCCTCACAAATATATACCTATCAATAAATAATGTACCTCGTGAATGGTTTGTAAGACATCATATATGATATGATTTGGGAATGTCCCAATAGATCTAAAGGACTGAAACCCACCTTGAGGAAGTAGTTTTTTGAGAAGGTTTATCCATTAATGGTTTTTGGCCATGGAGTCGGCCATTCTATTATAACATCTTGGTGCATAGATAACTTCCCACTGTGTATGCGTAACCTATTCTGAATTCGATCGAGCATGACAACAAAGCGGGGGTTATCCTTAACATCTAAGTGAAGCATTTCTACGAGCACCTTGCAGTCAGTCTCAATGCAGACCTTCTCTATCTTCGATCGGAGGGTAAGCTCAAGATCAATGTCCACCGCAAAGAGCTCAGCATGCAAGGAGGAGTTAGAGTGGATCTTCCTCACATGTGCACTAACCCAACCACCGACATGGTCTCGTCCGATAATAGCTACCACAAATTTCAGTTTGTTCCAAGTCGCGTCCGTGTTAATCTTGACAATCCCATATTGGGGTTTGCTCCAAGGGCATTCTGTCGGGCATTGCTTGGGGAGAGACCTATTTAGAGCTTCACGGCCCATCATTGACAAGTCGCACTTGATTCTCTACACCATAAGGTGGGTCGGTAGTTGTTGTTTCTCGAATATAGAGGAGTTCCTTGCTTTCTTGAGGTACCACACAATTGTCATGAACATATGTACTTGTTTCTCACCTTGTTTCATATGAGCGGTGATCCATCTGTGCTAGTTCATTTGGAAGAATTTGTGTGGAAGGAGGTCATTGTATAGCTATGTCCAGACCTCCCTGGGTAAGTGGCAGTCTCGTAGAGCATGGATTAAGGTCTCCTCATTGGAATTGCATTGTTCGCACATACTGCATGTTGCGATATTGTGATGTACCCTTCTCCTATTGGTTAGCAATGACTTGTGGGAGGTGATACAAGCAAAAAGCTTAACTTTAGCAGCCACTCAGATCTTCCATACCGCATTCCATTCTCCTTCAACATGGATGATGTTGCACTGAATATGTAGGATGTTATAAGCAGATTTTATAGAAAATTGTCCATCTTGCGTGGCAGCCCACACACGTAGGTTGTCCATGTTTGTGTTCTTTGGCGTTTCCAGCTTCAGGATATGTGTGATACACCATTTGAACAAAACATTATTAACTAAGCGGAAGCGGTGTTAGCAGTGAATTACTGAAAATCACTAAAAATTAAAACTATTTTATAAAAAGATCCATTACCAGAAAACTTTGTAAATAAGAACCACAGTATTATATTTACATACTGGTCCACATTTTACATTTCATGTATGATCTCTCCTCGAGGGATATATGTACATCATTACCTTGCTAAAAAACACACATAACAAAAACCTCGAAGCATCAAACCAAAATTTCAGATCGATTATAAAATACTATCTACTGACACCTAGGACTTGAGAGTGTTGGCTAAATGGACATCTATAAATCCCTTTGTTTTGATTATGACAAAAATTTCATTCTTATTGATCTAACGAGCTACTTGAGTGTGCAGGAACAAGGTGGATGACAAAAGCAACTAGGGAAATCCATATGCTTATATGTTTATATTTTCATGCAATGTAATCGCTTTGTAAAAAACTTGTACAAATATATAATGTACAAGTACTTAGATTGCATGTAAATCAAGCGTTAGATGTTCCCTAGCTAAACACCACATTTAGATAAGTTATCCCCTTCAAATAGGATCACATATGCACACTCATACATATAATTAGTGCCTAAATTGAAACATTGAAATAGGATCAATCTCGGTCAACAAACTCCTTGACCGAGACACTCTCGGTCGACAATCTTCTCGACCGAGAAAGATCCAAAGTAGCTGTTAGACACAACTGACAAGGTAGTTGGTAGTTGGAGATAGACGTTGCAAACCACTTGTTCCAGAGAGCCTGTCGGTCGACAAAAGTTCGACCGAGTAGGTGTCTCGGTCGACCATTCTTCGACCGAGATGGTCTCTGACAGCAACTGCAGAATTAATTAATTAGCCGTTGTTAAAGCAACAAACTTGTACCTAACGGCTAGTTAAGCACTTAGAAACCCCTAGAAGTTGTCTAGAACGTCCTTAAGCATCCTTAGGCCATTCCTATAAATAGGACAAGCCATAGGACACTCAAACTCACTTGTTACACTTGAGAAATCCTTGAGAATACTTTGAGCAATCAGTTTGTGAGCAATTTGAGCATTGTGACAATTGGCTACTTCCTTCCTTAGCTCAAATTCGTGTCCTATAGGCTAGTATTTCCTACCCACTGCAATCACAAGTCCATACACTTGGTTAGGAGATCTATACGCTTGATCTAGGCAAATCAAGCCTTGGGCTACAAATGATAAGTTGTAATTTCCTTTTTCCTTTCTTGTTCTCTATTACTGTTTGTACTCTCCTTGCTACTCCTAGGTTGGAGGCTGCTGATTGGAGAGGGTGGAGTTCTTCTTGGCGAAGAAGGTGACTTTGAGCTACTTCAAAAGGCTGGTGCAACGGGAGGTTACTTCTAGAGAGGAAGGCTACTTCAAGGGGGAGCTTGGAGTTACTTCAAGAAGGCTACCTCAAAGTTGGTGCACCTACTTCAAGTGAAGGCTGCTCAAAGGGTGTAAGGGAAAGTATTGTATTGTGTATATATCCTTGAGAAGGTAATAAAATAAATACATTCAAAATCCCGGTTGGGTAAGCAACCGGGTAGTGGACTGACAACTTTAGTATTTGCTAAAGTTGGAACCACTCTAAACACCTGTCTCCTTCTTCCAATTTTCAATTGTGGTTGTTTGAGTTAAATAAATTGTTAAAGTTATTTAAAAACTCTATTCACCCCCCCTATAGTGTTTTTCAATTGGTATCAGAGCGGGCTTCAAGGAACCCTAACCAGGTCTTGAAGAATGGAGGGTAATGGTGATTACAATCACAACAAAAGGTGCTGCTTGGACAAAACTACAACATGTTGCAATTGGTGCTTAGGAACAAGCCACACAACAACTAGATGCCCATGGAGATCAAAGAAAGAAGATGAGAACAAAGATTTTCTCATTGCTACAACTAGCGAGGAAGAAGAAGAAGAGGTAAGTCTTTTTGATTTATCTAAAGAAGAACTAGTTGCTAGCCTTGAAGAAACACATATTAAATATGTTGAATGCAAGAAGAAATTAAAAAAATCTAACAAAGAAAATGATGAATTACATGCTAAGCTTCTTGCTATTACATCTGAAAACGAAGATCTTAAAAAGATCATTGAAGATCATGATATTGAGATAAAATCTATAGAGGCAAATTGTAATCTACTTTCTTTAGAGAAGAATAATTTGCAAAGTCAAGTGAATGATCTTCAAAAACAACCCATCTTATGCAACCATCTAGATTATGATTCTATTGTCAAAGAAAGAAATTTATTGTCTTCTAATCTAGATCAAGCAAAACTAGATATCAAGAAGAGAATGGAAGAGATTGCCAAGTTACAACAAAAAGTTAGTAATTTGAATAGTAATGACATTCTTGATAAAATCTTAGATAATCCCTATCATCAAATCGGGAGAAGAGGATTAGGTTACAAGCCTAAAGGGAAATCCTATCAACAACCTAGTTGGAGAAAGTCACAAACACATCAATCTATATATGTACCTAAAGGAACATCATCACCAAAGAAAAACACTGAATACAACCATAGAAAAAGATATGAGGTTGACTCGATATGCTGTCATTATTGTTTGTGCCTTGGTCATTATTCCTTTTCATGCCCTTATAAAACTAAGGATTCCGAATTAGTTTGGGTCCCAAAACCTCAAACTTAGTAGAGTCAAATGGAATTTAGTTGAGATATGACCAAATGCTCCATCTTGCTATTTATATTGCCTTATCTCAACTAAACAAAAGATTTCATGCATATTGTAAATTTTTTGCATTATTGTACTGAAACAGGAACTTAGTCGGTCGAAGTATTGTCGACCGAACCATTAATCGGTCGAAGTATTGTCGACCGACCGAATGTCTGTAACATATCAAAATTTCCAGAAATTATTTCGGTCAAAAATTGGTCAACTGAGCTAAATTTCTGTGTTTCTTTGTTTGTAATACAGTAATCTTATCGATCGACAATTTGTCGACCGAGACAGATGTCGGTCGAACAATTCTCGACCGACTGGACTTCTGATTCAGAACTCTTATACAAATCTATACTTAAATGATTCTAACCATATCGGACCATCACATGGGTACCAAAATCTACATTTTAATGCAAGAATGGGTGGTTGACAGTGGATGTTCCAAACATATGATCGGGAACAAGGATGCATTTCAAACCTTTGAAGAAAAGAAAAGTGGAACAGTCACCTTTGGAGACAATGGTAAGGGCAAAATCGTTGGAATAGGTAATGTTGGTACAAACCTCGAAATAAAGAATGTTCTACTCGTTGATGGTTTGCACCATAATTTGATAAGTGTTAGTCAATTATGTGATAGTGGTTATGATGTGTTATTTAACAAAACTTGCTGCAAGTTATTGATAGAAAACACTACAAATGTTGTTTATGAAGGAAATAGAGTTGGAAATCTTTATATCCTTAAACCTAACTCTATGAAATCAGTAGTGGGAAAATGCTTGCTTGCAAATGAAAATACCTTACAAGTATGGCATAAAAAGCTAGGACATGCTAGTTGACATGTTATTAAAAAGTTAGTGAAATATGATCTTGTTCGTGGATTGCCTCCTTTATTTTTTTGATCAAGTTGAAAAATGTGAACCATGCACAATGCGAAAGCAAACCAAAACCTCTTTTAAACCAAAACATGTACTTAGCACCAGTAGGTCCTTAGAATTAATTCATATGGATTTATTTGGACCCATGAGGACACAATCTATTGGTGGTAAAAGATACTATTTTGTTATTGTTGATGATTATAGTAGATACACATGGGTACACTTTATTGCAACTAAAGATGATACTATTCATGTTTTTATACAATTTTGTTCCAAGATTGAAAATCTATTACAAAGCAAAATATGTACCATTAGAAGTGATCATGGTGGAGAATTTGAAAATCATACATTTGAAGAATTTTGTACATCTCAAGGGTACACTCATAATTTTTCTGCTCCACGCACCCCACAAAAAAATGGTATAGTTGAAAGGAAAAATCGATCACTACAAGAAATGGCTAGAACTATGATGCTTGAACACAACACACCCAAAACCTTTTGGGCTGAAGCTGTAAACACTGCATGCTATGTGCTAAATAGAGTAACTATTCACTCTCATTTAAAGAAAACTCCATATGAACTAATACATTCTAAGAAACCTAGAGTTGACTATTTTCATACCTTTGGCTCCACATGCTATATTTTAAATACCAAAGATGATAGAGATAAGTTTGACTCAAAATCACACAAAGCATTCTTTTTGGGATATTCCACTTCTAGCAAAACTTTTAGAGTATATAACACTATATCTAGAAAAGTTGAGGAATCTATTCATGTTTCTTTTCATGAAGAGTCCAAATCTGAAAATCTAGAAATCATAGATCTCACTAATCAATTCGAAAATTTAAACATACCAAATGATAGTGAGAAAGGTACTACAAACAATCACCAAGCTGAACCACAACCTACATCTAGGCTTATTAAAGATCATCCTCAAGAATTAATTATTGGAGATCCTAATGATAAAGTCAAAACTCGGTCTTCCTTCAAAGATGTTGCAAACATGGCTTTTGTTTCTATCATTGAACCTAAAAAGATATCTGAAGCTCTTAAAGATGATTATTGGATAATAGCCATGCAAGAAGAATTGAATCAATTCACTAAAAATGATGTATGGGATTTAGTTCCTAAACCACAAGATAAAACCATAATAGGAACTAAATGGGTTTTTAGGAACAAGCTAAATGAGGAAGGAGAAGTAATAAGGAATAAAGCTCGGTTAGTAGCACAAGGATATAATCAACAAGAAGGAATAGATTTTGATGAAACGTATGCACTGGTAGCTAGACTTGAAGCTATTAGAATGTTACTAGCTATTGTTGCACATAAAAACATCAAACTCTACCAAATGGATGTAAAAAGTGCATTTCTAAATGGCATCATTCAAGAAGAAGTATATGTTGCCCAACCACTTGGTTTTGAAATACCGGAAAAAGGTGACTATGTTTATAAACTTAAGAAAGCACTTTATGGTTTAAAACAAGCACCTAGAAATTGGTATGAAAGGCTCAAGACATATCTTTTTGATAATGGTTTTTCTAATGGAAATTCAGATTCTACTTTATTTTTCAAAACATATACATCTGATTTCCTAGTTGTGCAAATATATGTTGATGACATTATTTTTGGAGCTTCTAATGATTCATTGTGCACACAATTCAGTGACATTATGCAAAAAGAATTTGAAATGAGCCTCATGGGTGAACTAACTTTCTTTCTTGGTTTTCAAATTAAGCAAACACCTGCCGGAATATTCATAAGCCAAGAAAAATATACTAAAGAACTATTAAAACGTTTTGGGATGGATCAGTGCAAACATGCTACTACTCCTATGGCTACTTCTATTAAAATTGATAAAGATGAAAATGGGGAACCTATTGATGATTCCTTATATAGAGCCATGATTGGTAGTTTGCTTTACTTAACTGCTTCTAGACCGTATATTATGTTTCCCATTGGTCTTTATGCTCGATTTCAATCACAACCTATGCACTCTCATTTTCTAGCAGTTAAACGAATTCTTCGTTACCTAGCCGGCACTAATTGCTTTGGTTTATGGTATCCAAAAGGACAATCCTTGGATTTTAAAGCTTATACTGATGTGGATTATGCTGGTTGTCGACTTGATCGCAAGAGTACTAGTGGTGGTTGTTTCTTCTTAGGGAGAGCTTTAGTATCTTGGTTTAGCAAGAAACAAAATACGGTTGCCCTATCTACAACTGAAGCTGAATATATGGCAGTCGGGTCTTGTTGTGCTCAAGTGCTTTATATGGAACAAGTGTTAAATGATTATGGTTTTACTCTTTCTTCTACGCCTATTTTTTGTGACAACACTAGCGCTATAAACTTAGCACACAATCCTATTTTACACAGCCGAGCTAAACATATTGAAATCCGTCATCACTTTTTAAGGGATCATATCTCCAAGAATCATGTTTCCCTTCATCATGTTGATACGGAAGATCAATTGGCTGATATTTTTACAAAACCGCTTCCACCAGATCAATTTAACAAAATTAGGAAGCAACTGCTTATCACTCCTTTGGAAGATGTTTTCTTTGATATTTGTGCTACTTAAACAAAAACTCTTACTTGCATCATGATATTTTGGCTTTTAAATGGACATCTTTTTCATTAGATTTGATGGGACATCTAATTAAGGGGGAGTTTTTATTTCTAAACGGATATCTTTTTGAAATTACAAAGGGGGAGAAATAAATATAAAAACTAAAACTTAGAAACATTCAATCAATGAGTTTCATAAATAAACTCTTGGCTTTACATTGAAAGTTGCTATATTCCCTAGTGAATTGGATTTCATGTTCCATAATTCAAGGGGAATAATAAGCACACATTTTATAACCAAGAGGAAAAGCTACAAAAGGTAATCTTCAGGTATGAAACTCATATGGTTTATATTTCCTTTATTTATATTTTTGGAAATGTTTGTCATCTTCAAAAAGGGGGAGATTGTTGGCTAAATGGACATCTATAAATCCCTTTGTTTTGATTATGACAAACATTTCATTCTTATTGATCTAACGAGCTACTTGAGTGTGCAGGAACAAGGTGGATGACAAAAGCAACTAGGGAAATCCATATGCTTATATGTTTATATTTTCATGCAATGTAATCTCTTTGTAAAAAACTTGTACAAATATATAATGTACAAGTACTTAGATTGCATGTAAATCAAGCGTTAGATGTTCCCTAGCTAAACACCACATTTAGATAAGTTATCCCCTTCAAATAGGATCACATATGCACACTCATACATATAATTAGTGCCTAAATTGAAACATTGAAACAGGATCAATCTCGGTCGACAAACTCCTCGACCGAGACACTCTCGGTCGACAATCTTCTCGACCGAGAAAGATCCAAAGTAGTCGTTAGACACAACTGACAAGGTAGTTGGAAGTTGGAGATAGACGTTGCAAATCACTTGTTCCAGAGAGCCTGTAGGTCGACAAAAGTTCGACCGAGTAGGTGTCTCGGTCGACCATTCTTCGACCGAGATGGTCTCTGACAGCAACTGCAGAATTAATTAATTATCCGTTGTTAAAGCAACAAACTTGTACCTAACGGCAGTTAAGCACTTAGAAACCCCTAGAAGTTGTCTAGAACGTCCTTAAGCATCCTTAGGCCATTCCTATAAATAGGACAAGCCATACGACACTCAAACTCACTTGTTACACTTGAGAAATCCTTGAGAATACTTTGAGCAATCCGTTTGTGAGCAATTTGAGCATTGTGACAATTGGCTACTTCATTCCTTATCTCAAATTCGTGTCCTATAGGCTAGTATCTCCTACCCACTGCAATCACAAGTCCATACACTTGGTTAGGAGATCTATACGCTTGGTCTAGGCAAATCAAGCCTTGGGCTACAAAGGATAAGTTGTAATTTCCTTTTTCCTTTCTTGTTCTCTATTACTGTTTGTACTCTCCTTGCTACTCCTAGGTTGGAGGCTGCTGATTGGAGAGGGTGGAGTTCTTCTTGGCGAAGAAGGTGACTTTGAGCTACTTCAGAAGGCTGGTGCAACGGGAGGTTACTTCTAGAGAGGAAGGCTACTTCAAGGGGGAGCTTGGAGTTACTTCAAGAAGGCTACCTCAAAGTTGGTGCACCTACTTCAAGTGAAGGCTGCTCAAAGGGTGTAAGGGAAAGTATTGTATTTTGTATAAATCCTTGAGAAGGTAATAAAACAAATACTTTCAAAATCCCGGTTGGGTAAGCAACCGGGTAGTGGACTGACAACATTAGTATTTGCTAAAGTTGGAACCACTCTAAACACATGTCTCCTTCTTCCAATTTTCAATTGTGGTTGTTTGAGTTAAATAAATTGTTAAAGTTATTTAAAAACTCTATTCACCCCCCCTCTAGTGTTTTTCAGAGAGTAGAGAGACGACACATAGGAGTTTATGTATAAAGCTTGACAATCAGTATCCCCACTTGAGATATCACAATTGTCCTTGTTGTTGTTGTTGCTTCTCTTCCTCTGCTACAAAGGTTCTGCCTCTTTGTTTGTGTCTTCCTAAAAATGTTGAATCCCACAGGGGTGAGACAATTATACAATTGCCCCAGTGTGAGATATAACTCTCCGCCGTAAACATTATTATTTTACCTTAAGAGAAATAAACTGAGCAGTGGGATAATATACTTCAATAGTAGATAATTACCATCTATGCTGGTTAGAGCAACATTTCTATTCAAGTATTTCAGCTATAACATGACAAGACAGCATGTCTCTTATTTAATAAGGAATTTAGAGAAACATAAGTAACATTTATGTATCAAGGACATGCTAAGAAAAATAACATCAACAAATGGTTCTCATATTTCAATTTTATGCAAATATGCTACACGGCTAATTACATTTTACATGCATACTTAAGCTCTGAGGAGATGAGGTATACCGCTCATACTCCAACCGAACAATGCGAAGTCAATATCGGTACCATACAAAGTCAAATGGAAGAGTCGGCTTCCATGACTTCCCACATCTCGGTCAGTGTGAGATGACATGCTGGACAACTTGTGTCTCTGATACATAGCTTGCCAGGGTATAGTGGCATCTAGCTATAGAGTTACAGTGGCAGTTGTACTCTCTTCGCGATCGAGAGATTACATGGTTACCTCCATCGATCCGGCATTAACATCATCAGGAGATTAGTGATACATCCATCCCAGAACATACAATGAAGGATTGAGAGGTTTAATGTTTACCTTCCATCAATTCCCACATTAGGACGTAAGGATATTTTCGCCCATCGACCCCCACCTATTCAAAATATGCAAACTCCAGGAGATCTCGTAAGAAAACCTGTTTCACCATCACCAACTACTGACGATGATGGATCTATGGTCAGAGCACTACATGAATATCTTTCACTTGATTAATTAAGTACATTATCATATTCTTTTAGCATCAGTCAAGTTTTCACACATAACTTATTAGGACAAATGCTATAAAGAAACATGTATTGTTCTTATCAGTTACTTTTTAGTCATTAATAGACCTTGGGATCTTAGTTCCTCATTTCAAACTTACTTCCATAAACATATGGTTCTGGGTATTCAAACCCTCAGCTCATCACTGAACATTGTTACCACTTTTCCAGGTAACTATCACCTTGAGGTCATTTGACCAAGGTATACATGATACTTTCTACACAGGCATCACTTATGGCACTTGAGGCCCATTACTCTCTTGTTACTTCTTACTAAGCAACAAGGCATATTATGGCACACAAGGCCCAATGAATAAAATAAAGCATCGTAGCTCATATATGGCTATGTTCATCATCTCATGATACCTGCATGGTTAGCACACATGATAACATATATATCAATGATATTTGAGTTCCATGCTATCCCAGGGTAACACCACTATTTCCCTTACCAGGGTTAGGGTTTCCCTTTTCATTTCAATCAGGTTACTCATCCCCTTAGTTCAATTAGGACCAATGATTCATCATTTAATTGTCCAAGATTAGGGTTTCTTGCTATATAGTATAATTCATAATTGGGGTTTCACACACCTTCACCCTATTTAGAATTAGGGTTTACTATTCATATCACATCACCCTAGATTGGGTTCATATTCAATAACCCACAATTAGGGTTTACTATTCATCTCAATTAGGGTTTTACATTCAAGTATCCTGAATTAGGGTTACTCGTGTCATTACCCTAAATTCATATCACAATGTCCTCCTAGATTAGGGTTTCACTCAGAATTGCCCTGATTTAGGGTTTGAGTTCATCAATCAACTCAATTAGGGTTTCATGATCTCTATATCAAGGATCATACCCTAATTGTTTACCATACTTATCTTGAATGTGTTAGGCTTAATTTTGACATGCTTATTTTACATGTATGTATCTTTCTTTCTCATCTTCTTCTAGGATGTCTAAAAGATTTGATAAATTAAACCTTCAATTACATAACGTATCCAAATGAACTGACCAATTGAATCTTTAATTGCATTAGATACCTAAATGGATTAATGATGTTGGACCTCAAACGGTCTTGCTTACACAGACCTTAAACAGTCTTGGATTCTCAAAGTTCAAACAATTTGAAACCGTTTGGGCACATTGCCCTTGAAACCATTTAAGCAATCATTGCATTGAAACCGAATGAGCTTGGGTCTCCAAACAATTTCAGACCATTTGGACCCAAATGGTCTTGAGACTGTTTGGACCCAAACAGTCTTGAGACCTTTTGGGCTCAAACGGTCTTAAGACCATTTGGTCCAAACCATCTCAAAACCGAATGGACCAAAAAGTCCTTTCAACACTTACACGATTCATGATTTTAATGGATGAACAGATTATCAATTGAGTCCTTTATTTATTTATCACTTGAACTATAGAATTAACCTTCAATTATACCATCAATTACGGCTTTGAACCCAATTGATCTAGGATTTCAACTCAAGGAACCTTCAATTAGGGCTTGGAATCGAATAGCCATCAATGATCAACATTGTGGAATTGATTCCATTGCAACTAATGAATTATCATCAAATTTTTTGTATGACCAGACCCCAAACTGTCTTGAGGTTGTTTGGATGACCTCCAAATGGTCGTGAGACCATTTTATCCATTCCATCCTGGAAAATTGTGGAATTCAATAGGATTTGGGTCATTAGATTGATCATCAAATCAACGATTGATTGCATTTCAATTTGGTATCTTTGGACCTTCAAATACTCAACCATACTTAACCCTAGACCTCCAAATGGTCTTGGTTGACCTCCAAATGGTCGTGATACCATTTGGGTGACCTCCAAATGGTCTTGATATAGTTTCGGCTAAGTCAACCCAAAAATCTCAATTAACCAAATTGAAAATCAGCACTTAACCCGATTAGGGTTTACTAATTAATTAACCTTCAGTTGATGATTCCTTTGGAATTCATTAATCAAATTTGATAGGTCATCAACCATCACCATTAACATCAGGATTCCCAAACGGTAAACCATGGTCAACTCTCCCAAACGGTTTGAAACCATTTAACATCAAACAATTTGATAAAATAGTTTGCTTTCAAACGGTTTTGGTTGAAACTGAATGAGCAACATGTTGAAACCGAATGAGATACAATTCTTTGGGAAAAGTGTCCAAGATGATGTCATGATCATCTACCTTCATTCATGTAAGTCCTAGTACATATGATTTCATGGAAATACCATTTTCAACAAGAAATTAATAAAGAAGATGAAGGAATCAATTTAATTGCAAGATTAATAGTTGAATAACAATGTAGAGGGGTTCAAGTTATATAAACCGCCTCCAATTGAGCTTAAACGCTCCAAGATCACATAAAAAATGGTGAATGCAAATCCTTTCACTTTTCCCAGACTCGTCCTCAAGCTTTGAGTGAAAAGGAATTGTTAGAATTGAAGATGGGATCGAGATAAGAAGAAATCATGCATTGATTTGTGATTTCCACCATGAAATCAAGATCAAAGGAGGTCAAGAAGCTTACCAACAGGTTGGGGGTCGTCCTCCTACTGTCCCTAGCTCCCTTGATCATTTTTGCAAGCAAGGAGAAGAAAAGGATTAAAAAAAGTCCTTGGTTTGAGTGGTAAATGGTTTTTTTATAAGGAAATCAATGAGAGAGAAAATGCCTTATAAAAATCCTTTAATTCCAAAATTTGTGCCACCTCTTCCTACTAAATTCCATGCATGAAAATATATCTTACTTATATCCAAATTCCCTTCCATTATCCATGAATTAAGGGAAAATAAATTAAGCACCTTAATCATATTATATTAATATCCCATTTTTAGTGGATATTACTTTCCATTAACTTAATGTGAGTGGACTCTCCACTCAAGTTAGATATTTCGTGGCCTAGAAAAGGCACAAGGGGGTTCACACTTGAACAAATCCATCCATCTCGTTCTTGGTTGAAGACCCTTCAATTAATATATTTATTTTTGCATTAATTTGAAATAAAGTTCCATTTCTGCTTAAATCTTGATTATTTTAATATCAAGATTCTCTCTCCTTCAAAGTAGCTCAAATGAGATGCCTATCTCATTTTCTTGCCTCTAAAAGATGCCAAGAATTTAAGTACCTTAATTAAGTGGTAAATTGCATATTGAACCCTAGGTTTTTGGGTAAATTGCACATTACACCAACACTAGGTTTTAATGCACAAACATAGCTTTATCAACTCTTCCTTGATACTCAGGATATCACTAGCCATACCTCTGCATCATTTTCATTCCCATGATGCTTCAATACATGAGGAATATCTTCTCATGTAACATTTGCAATTTAACCCCTTAACTTGGGTAATTTGCACTTTAGTCCAAACAAATAAAACATTACTTTCAACATTATTCAAAATGGACTAAAATTGAAATAAAAGTTCCTATTGAGCCTTAATTACTTTTCAAAAGATAATATCAAGAATATAATTATCTTTCTTAAACAAAACACCTAGGGTAAAAGCATAACCCAGGTCAGGGATGTTACAAATTATCCACCCCTTATAAGGATTTTGTCCCCGAAATCATTAACAAAAATATTAAGAGAAAAGAGTAGGATATTTCCTCCTCATCTCTTCTTCTAGCTCCCACATAGCTTCTTCAATGCCACGATGATGCCAAAGAAATTTTACAAGACGAATGTCTTTCTTTTTCAGCTTTTTAATTCTTCTGTCAAGAACCAACACAGGTCCTTCCACATAAGATATATCATCATTTAGTTCTACCTCTACAGCTTGCAGAACTAATTCTATGTTAGGATGACACTTCCTCAGCATAGAGATATGAAACATTAGGTGCAATCTATGCAACTCATGTGGTCACTCCATCTTATAGGCTACCTTTCCCATCCTTTTAATGATCAGATAAGGCCCCATAAATCTTGGAGCTGACTTCCCCTTCTTTCCAAATCTCAGGATACCTTTTCAAGGTGAGACCTTGAGGTATACTATATCTCCAACTTGGAATTCTAAGGGTCTACGATGCTTATCAGCATAATATTTCTGTCTACCCTGAGCAGCTTTCAATTGTTGTTGTATTACTTTAATCTACTCAGTTGTTTGATGTACTAGCTCAGGACCCAAAAGTTGATATTCTCCTATTTCATACCAACATAAGGGAGATCTACAACGTCTACCATACAAAGCTTCATATGGTGCCATCTCAATACTATGCTGATAGCTATTATTATAAGAAAATTCTATCAAGCTCAGGTGTAGATCCCAACTTCCTACAAAATGAAGGACACATGCTCTAAGAAAGTTCTCCAAGGTTTGTATGGTCCTCTCCGATTGTCCATATGTATGTGGGTGAAAGGTTGTACTAAACATTAATTGTGTACCCAAAGCTTTATGCAGTCATTCCCAAAAATGAATCGTAAACTAGGGACCTCTATCAGAAATGATAGTAGATGGAACCCCATGCAACCGCACTATCTCATCTTTGTATATCTGTGCAAGCTTCTCAGCTATGTAGGTTGTTTTGAAAGGTAAGAAATGTGTTGTCTTTATCAACCTATCAACTATTACCCAAATGGAGTCATGACGTTTGGCTGTTCTAGGCAAACCAACCACAAAGTCCATGGTTACATAATCCCATTTCCACTATGGTATAGGCTGAGGTTGCATTGTTCCTGTGGGCTTTTGATGTTCAACTTTAACATGCTGACACATCAGACCCCACATAATAAACTCAGTAACATCTTTCTTCAATCCAGGACACCAATACATATCTTTTAAGTTATGATACACTTTGGTGCTCCCTGGATGCATATCATACATAGAGGAATGAGCTTCTTCCAGAACTAACTTTCTTAAGTCATCAGCATTAGGTACTACCATTCAACCATGGTAACAGACTACCTGATCATCAGAATCATGGAAACTGTCTCGTTTCTCTCTACCATACTCTGACCTGATAAGCTGAATCACAATATCAACTTGCTGTGCTTCTTTAATCTACTGTATCAGAGTAGGTTTCACTTGAATCTCCGCTAACAACCCGGCTAACAATGATACTTTAAGTTGTACATTGTCTTGCCTCAAGGATATAAACATATCTCTGTTACAGCACACTAAGGAATTCAACTATGCTTTATCTAAGGTTGGTGTTGATGATTTTCTGCTTAGTGCATCAGCTACTACATTGGCCTTCCCTAGATGGTAATCGATTGTACAGTCATAGTCCTTGATTAACTCCATCCAGCAGCATTGTCTCATGTTTAGCTCATGTTGTGAGAAGATATACTTTAGGTTCTTATGGTCTGTGAAAATATGGAATGTTTCTCCATAGAGATAATGTCTCCAGATCTTCAAAGCATGGACCACAACATCTATCTCTAGATCATGTGTCAGATAATTCTCCTCGTGTTTCTTAATCTGTCGAGAAGCAAAAGAAATCACGTGTTTATCTGGCATTAACACACATCCTAGACCGTTCTTAGATGCATCACAGAAAATGATGTACCCCTTTCCCTGCTCAGGCAATACCAACACAGGTGCACTAGTTAACATTTCTTTCAATAGCTAGAAAGAATGTTGACACTTGCCATTCCATACAAAAGGAACCTCCTTCCTGGTCAACTTAGTTAGGGGTAAAGCTATAGAGCTGAAGTTCTTGATGAACGTCCTATAATAGCCTGCTAGTCCAAAAAAACTACGAATCTCCATTGGTGTCTTTGGTTGTTCCCATTGTAGGACAGATTCTAACTTCTTAGGATCAACATGAATACCTGAAGCAGATATTATGTGTCCTAGAAATGAAACTTCTGGTAACCAGAACTCACATTTGCTAAACTTAGCATATAACCTATTCTCTCTTAGCAAAGTCAAAGCCTGACGGAGATGCTTCTCATGCTGTTGAGCATCTCTACTATATATCAAGATGTCATCTATGAAGATGACTACAAACTGATCAAGAAAAGGTCTAAAGATTCTATTCATGAGTTCCATGAATGCAGCTGGTGCATTAGTTAGTCCAAACGACATAACTATGAACTCATAGTGACCATATCTTGTCCTAAAGGAAGACTTAGATATGTCACCCTCCTTCATACGCAACTGATGGTATCCTGACCTCAGATCTATCTTAGAAAAGATAGTTGCACCACGCAACTGATCAAACAAGTCATCAATCCTTGGCAGAGGATAATTATTCTTTATGGTGACTTTGTTTAACTGTCTATAGTCAATGCATAATCGCATAGACCCATCTTTCTTCTTAACAAAGAGGACCAGAGCACCCAAGGTGAAGTACTCAGTCGAATAAAACCCTTCTCAAGAAACTCTTGCAGTTGTTTCTTGAGCTCTTCCATCTCAGCAGGTGCCATTCTATATGGTGTTTGTGCTATTGGTTGTGTGCCCAGGATCAAATTAATTTCAAAATCGATCTCTTAGGGCGTAGGAACACCTGGAAGTTATTCAAGAAATCCATCCTCAAACTTCCTAACAACTAGAACTTTACAAGGATGAGGGCTCTCCATTGTGGTATCTACCACATGAGCCAAGAATGCAAAGCATCCCTATCTCATCAACTTCTCAGCTACCATAGCTGACACAAGACAAGTTGGCAGAATCTTTCTCTCTCCCTGAAAGATCCATGTGTCACCATCATTTATGAACACATCTTGTTTGGAACTATAATCCAAGACAACCTTATACTTATCTAAGGTGTCCATCCCTAGGATTATGTCCAAACCCTGCATCTCAAGTGGTATAAGATCCACTTGAATGTGATGATCAGAAAAGGAAAGATTGTAGGGAGAACACACCTCCCGCAACATTGTAGATTCCAAAAAAGGTGTTTCTAACAACACGCTATCTGTTCTATGACAGATAATCATGTTGCAGTCATGAATCACATCTCGAGTGATAAAAGAATGTGTAGCACCCAAATCAATTGACATAGATATGAAGCAGGATGAAGACATATCAGAATAAAATAATTCCATCAGACCTGTCACAACCCCGAGGGTTGACTACTGCTTCGGGCTGATTCATAGCATAAAATCTAGCCGTTGCTTGTTGTTGACCCTATGCTTGGTTGTTTGGTTCCATTGATCCATCTTGGGATGCATGTCCACGTCCACTATCATTATTATTGAACTGTCACCTCTGTGATCCTTGCTGACTTTGCCTCTGGGGTTGAATTACAGTTCTGACTTTCTCAAGAGGATCCCTCTTCAAGTGTCATGATCTTCCACACTGGTAGCAGTTGTAACTTCCCAAACTCTTCTTGGGTGGTCCCATCACTGATGCTGATGTTGTACTGGGGGCTCTACTCGGAGCAAAACTATGACCCCTACCCCTACTCGATGTCCACTGCGTCAGGGCATTAAACTTTGATGGTGGTGGTGTAGAGAATCTCAGCTTCTTGAAACTCTCAGACAAGGGTCCTTGAAACTGAGGATATACTTTCTTATTATTGGTTTGTCGCTTCTCAATCACATACCTTTCAATCCTCCTTACGGACTCCACAAAAGTGGCAAATCTTTCCCTATTCTCCAGAGCAGACACAGGAGTGGTCAACTCAACATTCAACCCCTTCTCAAAACACTAAATCCTCTCCTCATCAGTAGCTGCCATATGCAGACAGAACCGCAACAGCTCCATGAACCTAGCTTCATATTTGCTAATGTTCATTTTTCCTTGCCTCAACCTCTCTAATTAAGAGATCTTCTCATCTAGATACGTCTTAGGAAAGTATCTAGCAACAAACTCACGTCAGAATGCATCCCATCCGACTTCAACTCCTAGCCTTTTGCCTTCCTCAATGGTCCACCAATGACTGACACTCCCCTTCAGAAGATAGACAACATGTATCACCTTCTCATCTTCAGGAATCATAAGGATTCTGAAGGCTTTCTCCAGCTCAGTTAACCATGATTCAACATCTTTTGGATCAGCTGTGCTAGCATACTCCATGGCTCCTACCCTCCGAAGTTGTTTAAAAGTCTTGCCGGCTCCATGTCTTTCATCATGGGCTGGTGCCCTAGGTGTAGGAAATGGCATCCTATCCGTCACATGGGTCATAGTTGCCATAAACTATCCAAACATATTTTGGAAAGCTGGATTCCCCATATCAGTTTGGTTGAATTGGGGTTGATCAAGTACATGATCCTCCCTAGCTTGATCCCTTGGACCTCCTCTCGGTGCAACAATGTTGCTCTCAGCAGGATGTTCATCATGCGATCCATACATCTTCAAGTTCTTCTCCTCCTATATGAGCAGAAGACACTATCAGATAAACTGGAAGACACTTAGAACAGACTCAACAACCTTAATCCTATGTCTCTGTAGACTCAGCGAACTTAGAGATCTAATACCACTAGTTTTGTGATACACCGTTCGAACAAAACGTTATTAACTAAGACGAATCGGTGGTTAGCAGTTGAATTACTAAAAATCACTAAAAATTAAAACCATTTTATAAAAAGATCCATTACCAGAAAACTTTGTATATAAGAACCACAGTATTATATTTACATACTAGTCCACATTGTACATTTCATGTATCATCTCTCCTCAAGGGATATATGTACGTCATTACCTTGCTAAACAACACAAGTAACAAAAACCTTGAAGCATCAAACCAAAATCTCAGATCAATTATAAAATACTATCTACTGATGCCTAGGACCTGAGAGTACATAGATGACACATAGTACTTTATGTACAAAGCTTGACAATCAGTATCCCCACCTGGGATATCACTGTTGTCCTAGCTGTTGTTGCTGCTGCTCTTCCCCTGCTACAAAGGTTCTACCTCTTTGTTTGTGTCTTCCTAAAAATGTTGAATCCCATGGGGGTGAGACAATTCTAAAATTTCCCCAGTGAGAGAAATAACTCTCCTTCGTAAACATTATTATTGCATCTTAATAGAAATAAACTGAGCAGTGGGATAATATACTTCAATAGCAGATAATTACTATCTATGCAGGTTAGAGCAACATTTCTATTCAAGTATTTCAGCTATAACTTTATAAGGAAGAATGTCTCTTATTTAATAAAGAAATTTAGAGAAACATAAGTAACATTTATGTATCAAGGACATGCTAAGCAACATAACATCAACCAATGGTTCTCGTATTTCAATCTTATGCAAATACGCTACACGGCTAATTACATTTTATAAACATACTTAAGCTCTGAGGAGATGAAGTATACCGCTCATACTCCAACCGATCACTGCAAAGTCAATATCGGTACCATACAAAGTCAAATGGAAGAGCCGACTTCCATGACTTCCCACATCTCTGTCAGTGTGAGATCACATGCAGGACATCTTGTATCTCTACTACATAGATTGTCAGGGTATAGTGGCATCTAGCTATAGAGTTACAGTGGCGGCTGTACTCTCTTTGCGATCGAGAGATTTCATGTTTACCTATATCGATCTGGAATTAACATCATCGGGAGATTAGTGATACATCCATCCTGGAACATACAATGAAAGATTGAGAGGTTTAATGTTACCTTCCATCAATTCCCACATTAGGATGTAAGGATATTTTCGCCCATCGACCCCCACATATTCAAAATATGCAAACTCCGGGAGATCTCGTAAGAAAACCTATTTGACTATCACCAATTACTGACGATGATGGTTCTATGGTTAGAGCACTACATGAATAGCTTTAACTTGATTAATTAAGTACATTATCATATTCTTTTAGCATCAGTCAAGTTTTCACACATAACTTATTAGGACAAATGTTATAAAGAAATATGTACTATTCTTATCAGTTACTTTTTAGTCTTTAATAGACCTTGGGATCTTAGTTCCTCATTTCAAACTTACATCCATAAACATATGGTTCTAAGTATTCAAACCCTCAGCTCATCACTGAGCAATGTTACCACTTTTCCAGGTAACTATCACCTTCAGGTCATTTGACCAAGGTAAACATGATACTTACTACACAATCAACTCTTATGGCACTTGAGGCCCATTACTCTCTTGTTACTTCTTACTAAGAAACAAGGCATATTATGGCACACAAGGCCCAATGAATAAAATAAAGCATCATAGCTCATATCTGGCTATGTTCATCATCTCATGATACCTGCATGGTTAGCACACATGATAATAGATATATCAATCATATTTCAGTTCCATGCTATCCCAGGGTAACACGACTATTTCCCTTACCAGGGTTAGGGTTTCCCTTTTCATTTCAATCAGGTTACTCATCCCCATAGTTCAATTAGGACCAATGATTCATCATTTCATTGTCTAAGATAAGGGTTCCATGCTATATAATATAATTCAGAATTGGGGTTTCACACACCTTCACCCTATTTTGAATTAGGGTTTACCATTCATATCACATCACCCTAGATTGGGTTAATATTCAATAACCCACAATTAGGGTTTACTATTCATCTCAATTAGGGTTTTACATTCAAGTATCCTGAATTAGAGTTACTGATGTCATTACCCTAAATTCATATCACATTGTCCTCCTAGATTTGGGTTTCACTCAGAATTGCCCTGATTTAGGGCTTGAGTTCATCAATCAACTCAATTAGGGTTTCATGATCTCTATATCAAGGTTCATACCCTAATTGTATACCATACTTATCTTGAATGTGTTAGGCTTACTTTTGACATGCTTATTTTACATGTTTGTATCTTTCTTTCTCATCTTCTTCTAGCATGTCCAAAAGATTTGACTAATTAAACCTTCAATTACATAAGGTATCCAAATGAATTGACCAATTGAATCTTTAATTGCATTAGATACCTAAATGGATTAATCATTTTGGACCTCAAACGGTCTTGCTTACACAGACCTTAAACGGTCTTGGAGTCTCAAAGTTCAAACGGTTTGAAACAGTTTGGGCACATTTCCCTTGAAACCGTTTAAGCAATCATTGCATTGAAACCGAATGAACTTGGGTCTCCAAACGGTTTAAGACTGTTTGGACCCAAACGGTCTTAAGACCGTTTGGTCCAAACCATCTCAAAACCGAATGGACCAAAACGTCCTTTCAACACTTACACGATTCATGATTTCAATGGATGAACCGATTATCAATTGTGTCCTTGATTTATTTATCACTTGAACAATTGAATCAACCTTCAATTAGACCATCAATTACGATTTTGAACCC
The DNA here is from genome assembly GCA_963693085.1 of Alisma plantago-aquatica. Classification (NCBI taxonomy): domain Eukaryota; kingdom Viridiplantae; phylum Streptophyta; class Magnoliopsida; order Alismatales; family Alismataceae; genus Alisma; species Alisma plantago-aquatica. The sequence continues at coordinate 545,135,104 of OY856414.1, forward strand.
AATTGATCTAGGATTTCAACTCAAGGAACCTTCAATTAGTGCTTGGAATCGAATAGCCATCAATGATCAACATTGTGGAATTGATTCCATTGTAACTAATAAATTATCATCAAATTTTTGATATGACCAGACCCCAAACGGTCTTGAGGTCATTTGGATGACCTCCAAATGGTCTTGAGACCATCTGCCCCATTCCATCCTTGAAAATTGTGGAATTTAAAAGGATTTGGATCATTGGATTGATCATCAAATCAACAATTGATTGCATTTCAATTTGGTATCTATGGACCTTCAAATACTCAACCATACTTAACCCTAGACCTCCAAATGGTCTTGGTTGACCTCCAAATAGTCTTGAGACCATTTGGGCTAAGTCATCCCAAAAATCTCAATTAACCAAATTGAAAATCCGCACTTAACCCGATTAGGGTTTACTAATTAATTAACCTTCAACAGATGATTCCTTTGGAATTAAGATACTTTCCAAGAAAAGAAAGGATTTACATTGAAGAAGAGGACAGGCGGGCAACAAGCTGCGCCGCTAGTCCTTTTTGGAATTCATTAATCAAATTTGATAGGTCATAAACCATCACCATTAACATCAGGATTCCGAAATGGTCAACCATGTTCAACTCTCCCAAATGGTTTGAAACCATATAACTTCAAATGGTTTGATAAAATTGTTTGCTTTCAAACGGTTTTGGTTGAAACCGAATGAGCAACATGTTGAAATCGAATGAGATACAATTCTTTGGGAAAAGTGTCCAAGATGATGTCATCATCATCTACCATCATTCATGTAACTCCTAGTACATCTTATTTCATGGAAATACCATTTTCAACAAGCAATTAATCAAGAAGATGAAGGAATCAACGAAATTGCAAGATTAATAGTTGAATAACAATGTAGAGGGGTTCAAGTTATATAACCCACCTCCAATTGAGCTTCAAAGATCCAAGCTCACGTCAACAATGGTGGATACAACTCCCTTCACTTTTCCAAGGCTCGTCCTCAAGCTTTGAGTGAAAAGGAATGGTTAGAATTGAAGATGGGATAGAGATAAGAAGAAATCATGCATTGATTTGTGATTTCCACCATGAAATCAAGATGAAAGGAGGTCAAGAAGCTTACCAACAGGTTGGGGGTCGTCTTGCTTCTGTCCCTAGCTCCCTTGATCGTTTTTGCAAGCAAGGAGAAGAAAAGGATTTGAAAAAGTCCTTGGTTTGAGTGGTAAAGGGTCTTTTTATAAGGAAATCAATGAGAGAGAAAAGGCCTTATAAAAATCCTTTAATTCCAAAATTTGTGCCACCTCTTCCTCCTCAATTACGTGCATGCAAAGCTATCTTCCTTATCTCCAAATTCCCTTCCATTATCCATGAATTAAGGGAAAAGAAATTAAGCAACTTAATCATGTTATATTAATATCCCATTTTTAGTGGATATTACTTTCCATTAACTTAATGTGAGTGGAATCTCCACTCAAGTTAGATATTTCGTGGCCTAGAAAAGGAACAAGGGTGTTCACACTTGAAAAAATCCAACCGTCTCATTTTTGGTTGAAGGCCAATCAATTAATATATTTATTTTTGCATTAATTTGAAATAAAGTTCCATTTATGCTTAAATCTTGATTATTTTAATATCAAGATTCTCTCTCCTTCAAAGTAGATCAAATGAGATGCCCCTCTAATTTTCTTGAATGTACAAGATGCCAAGAATATTAAGGACCTTAATGAAGTGGTAAATTGCATATTGAACCCTAAGTTTTGGGTAAATTGCACATTACACCAACACTAGGTTTTAATGCGCAAACATAGCTTTATCATCTCTTGCTTGGTACTCAGGCTATCACTAGCCATACCTCTGCATCATTTTCATTCCCATGATGCTTCAACACATGAGGAACATCCTCTCATGTAACATTTGTAATTTAACCCCTTAACTTGGGTAATTTGCCCTTTAGTCGAAACAAATAAAACATTACTTTCAACATTATTCAAAATGGACTAAAATTGAAATATAAGTTCCTCTTGAGCCTTAATTACTTTTCAAAAGATAATATCAAGCATATAATTATCTTTCTTAAACAAAACACCTAGGGTTAAAGCATAACCCAGGTCAGGGTTAAAGCAGATGCTCAACCGGGAATAACTCATGTTGTTGTATAAAAGCACGGTTGGCAACAACTCTATCAAGGCGTTGTTGTAGGGTCCCTCTCTTGAAAGTGAACCTTGGGCTTGAGTAGCCAAGGTTAGTGAGGCCAGCCGCATTCAAGGTCTCCTAGAAGAGCCTACCCTCAGGGTGATTGTAGTGTATTCTGTCGCTTTTTTCCTCAAGACTGCAAGTGGTGTTGAAGTCTCCCAACATGATCCAAGGTTTGGAGAAGGTGTCCCCCATACAAACAATATGCTTCCACAGAAGATTGTAAATGGAGATGTGAGGATTGGCGTAAACGAACGTGATCAAGGTAGAGTTGTTAACATAGCAAGTGATTAATTGTCTATGGTAGTTTACAATTTTGACAGAGCAATCAGTGATATTCCAGCACACCCAAATCCCCCAGGTAAAGCATGTGGTTTCAACTCTAAAGGATCTATTGAAACCAAGGTTAGAGATGATGCGAGAAGCTTTCTAGCCATATACCCAAGGCTCTATGATGTCAATAATCTTGGGTTTTTATAAATACATAAAGTGTTTTAGGTTTCTGTGAGTGTCTTTCTTTCTTGCTCCTCGGATATTCCAGCAAAGTGTGTCGATCATTGAGTAACTAGTTTATGATTTCTATAGGCTCAGAGAGCCCACCGGGGTCAGGGGAGTTAGGCATCTGATTCTCCTTATCATCCTCTTCAGTGAGCGATAGCTCAATTGGAATGGGATCCACGATTGAGGTTGTATCTCCTACCGGTGGTGGTTCTTCTTGAAGCTCTATATGGGCTAGTCTTGGGCTTCTGCGATGGGGCTCCAAGGGTGTGGGTGGTCGTTGCTTTCCTTGCCTTTCCATATTTGCGCTATTTCCTTTGGTTTCCTTGCTGGGACAGTAGGATTGTTGTTAGATGGGATGTCATTGATGCGGTTGAGCTCTTCATTTGAGACATTCTCCTTTGATGGCTTCTCCATTTCTGTCAAGTCATCCATCACAGTAATAGTATCTCCTTCCTTGTCCGCAATGACTTCCTCCACTTCGTCCACATCTGGATTGACAGCGATGTGGGCCTATTTTTCCTTCACATTGGAAGTTGTCTTCGTGGTAGGTGGTATGGGAGTGTTGGTGATGTTTTGCAACACATTTTCTCGTTGTTCCCCTCTTTCTTCCTCCCTAGCAAGTTTCTTCTACCTCCACACTTTCTCAGTACGTTTGGGGGGACTAGTGGCCCCTCACCCGTTAGTGTTTTCCTCTATGTTTGGCTCAATCACCTGCTCCCCTCATTCATCCTCGAGACTAGCAAACATGTTCCTTGTATTTATAGTGGTAGATGTTTGGTTATTGTTATTGCTCCTCCTACCTCCTCTCATGTGCTTCTAGGTCAGCCACGTCTCCTGGGTTGGGATGTTAGTTTGGGATAAGTTGTCGTGCCGTCTTCGATCGCCTTCATTCTCTCCATCTGAGTAATACTTATTTGTCGTGCACTCCTTTGAGGTATGTCCCGACTGGCTGCACATGGTGCAGACCCACGGGATGCCTTTGTAGAAGATTTCATACGCTACTCCATTGATAAGAATAAATGATGTTAGTTCTCATTTGGTGTCTAGCTCCAAGGCGAACTGAGCGAACTTACTTCTTGATCTACTCGTTGTATGGATGTCCACCTTGATCAGCCTTCCTAGGGATCTGCTAATGTATTCATACATTGTTTGTACATATAAGTGTAAAGGCAGATCCATTATGCGTACCCATGAAACAAATGATTCGGGGAACTCCTCATTAGGTTTGAAGGTAGGGTACCATTCCCATACCAGTGGGTTGAGTCCAAAAACCTTCCAGGGTCCTCCTGTAAGACCTTCTTCATAATCCCACTGGCATGACAGTTGAATGACAAAGTGACCTTTTTCCATCTTGTACATGTTGAATCTACCATTGATCTTCCACAAAGATTTGAGGTGGTCTCGTAGAGTCATATACTATTGATAGATGAACGTTACTATTGTTCCCTATCTAATAACAAAATTGTTTTATTAATAGGATAATTGAGTTCCTAAAGATTCAGTGGGAGTAAAAGTAATACTCAAAGTATTTGAGGCCAACAAAGAGGTACAATGAGAACAATGAGAATCACAAGTTGTTGTGGAATCTCAAGTTAATCATGTAATAAAGAATAAAATAGTTCTAGTAGAACACATTTGAGTTTGGTGTATTATGAATGGAATGATTCAGATGGGTTGGTCATACAAGATGAGCCAACTAGTCAACCAGAATCCATTTTTGAGTAATATGGGATCCATGTAAGCTAACAAGGTAGGATCTTGATAGCTCCACCTAAAGGGGTAATATCTAAAAGCGTGTAATTATGTAAAAGACCAACTTGGATTGCATAAAATGACAAATTGGTTGAATAGATTTTCAAATCAATTCAAGTTGTTGAACATGATAGAATTCCATTATCAATTGTCAAACGTGTTGTTGTAGTTAAAATAGACCATAAGATTTAGCATATGAAGATTAAAATTGGATTCCTTAAGGGAATACATCATAGGATGTGTATGTGACAAAATCTAAAAGGTTTAATAACTTCAAGAATGCAAATAAAGTCTATAAACTACAAAGATCAGTCTGGGATTTAAATAAGCAAATCAGAAATGGGATCTTTTATTTTGACAAAATAGTAAAAGAGTTTGACTTGATTCAAGATAAAAGATGAAACCTATGATTACAAAAGATTTAGTGCGATTATATATGAATATTCCACATCTGATGAGAAATGGCATCTCAATATTGTGAATCTTGAGAACTAGAATGAAAAACACCTTCAATAATGAAAGACAAGGTGAGACATCTTATGAGATAAGGATCAAGACCTACGAGATAGTTCTTGAATTTTTCATAATGGAAGTTTGTGTACAATAGCAATGTGATTAAAGAGTTCAACACGAATGGATTCAATAAGGGATAATCTGGATTAGTCTCTCATGAATCCTATATTGTGATTCCTGTAAAGAATGGAAATATCATGAGTAAGAATCCATGTGCCATCCCAATAGTGGGTGTATAATGTAAGTTATTAACATGCTTTTCCCATATAATCTTGTATTTATTAGACATGACAAGATGATTTTAAATTACAATAAGGGTTATTGTAAAGTCATTAAAGACATCCATTAGTACTTGTAAAATACTTAAGGATAACATTTCTAGTCAATGAAGATAGTAATAAAAGCAAGAGTTCTATGTAAAGGTTAGCATCGATGAAAGCTTTCATAATGACAAAAACGATTGCAAATTAAAATATGTTTTATTTACAAGAGAATTGTTGATTAGTTGGAAAGGGTTTTGAAGTAATAGCCATTAAAGCTATTCTATAATAGAAGACGAGTATGCTTGTGTTATAACATAGAGTGATACGATATGGATCTAAAAGTTCATATGATTAACTTATAGATGTACCAACCATTGATAACTCAATAGAGATACTACAACAACAATGGAGCTAATTGTTAATCAAGGAATATCAGATGCCATATTATAGTGGTTTCATCTCAGAGCAAAGAGATAAGAAACATGCAATATACTGACTATAAGCAAAATGTAGCTAACATGTTAAATTGGCACTAGCGCAATAGAAGCATGTTGGACATGTTTAGATCTCTAAGGATGAGATCCGTTGGTGATTGGCTCTAAGTGCAAGTGGGAGTTTGATGGTAATGTATGCCCGTAGATCCAATCATGTGATAAGTGACAAGGCATAATTAACTAAAAGGATTTGATTAATAATAACATTTATAAAAAGCAACCTCTTAATTCATATTTTTCACTCAATTATGAGATAATGAGGATACATAGTGAATGTCTAGAGAATTATAATACTCAATGACATATATTTTCAAGTTACTATCTTGTGCATGAGATCATACAAATATAAGGAGTACATATACATCTTCTCATTTAGTCCCTGATTGATTGTTATTGTGGAAGGTTGATAGACAACAATAACACATAAGATCAGAGTGTGAGTATTTTTATGACTAAATCTCATTATTCATGATATTACAATATCAAACCAAGAACACAAATATGTGTTAATGAATAGTGTATCAGAAAGACCCACCTTGAGAGCGACACATGGTTTTGGTGGTCCCAGTCATCTCTCATAGTGAAGGTGGTGATTGTGATTCTTACAACTGAAAGCACTGCACTCATCACATGTTGTTGGGTACACTTCGACATCATCAAGCACAATCCTAAAATAAGGGTTGTTATAACAGTGATGATTGGGTGACTTTGAAACATGGAGATAGACTATGAGTGATAGATATGAGATTTGTCCCTCCTACTGGAAAATGATATCCTGGCCACTTGATAAGCGAGACTGAGAAACACATGCACATGTGCATGTGAATAAATATATGATATTGAGGTCACATTATCTCAGACAGTCTACTCTTGGTTCAAGAAACATGGATTGAATGGTTAGAGGATGACCGACTATGCCTAGACTTCATCCTGGATATCAGAGAAAAAGGAGTTAGACAATCACTTCACCACCTTACACTGATTGTAGGTTGAAGTTGTTCTCCAACATTTCATTCAATTGGGTAGTACTGATGTGTGACTAGGCACCACTCTTTGCTTGTGATGTCATAAGCTAGTTATGGACATTCACTTCCAACTTGATATGGGACCTATAGGGTCACACACATAGGAACTCATCTAGAAGATGAGTTTGATCTTGAATGACAATTGGATAAATTACTAAAGTGTTTAGGTGTCCAATTCATGCAACAAATTTCTTGATTACCTGACCAAGTCTACCAAACGACCATCTCACTGGGTGAGACAGCCATTTTGGAAGCTAGATGGGTGTCACAAGTATTTGAGATAGCCATTTGGGGATCAGGCTGATCTAATTTCTAATTGGCTAAGTTCTACCTATGAATCGACCAGTTCAATATGATCGAACCAACCGGCTCATCTCAACTTGCTAGATGGCCAACTAAGTAAGGGAGATGGGCATCTCACTTGGGTGAGATGGCCTAGTTGGGTCGAATGAAGGTTTGGTATGTTTCCTGAGTAGTTTCGATTGCATATACTTGGAAATCAAGTAAAATTATTATGTATATTAATTGGAATCAAAATTGCCAAATTCACGTGTGATTGGGAAACTACCAAATGACCATTTTGTAGTGCGAGATGACCATCTAGGTGTGTGAAATGATTGTTTCATCTATCATAGGATGTGAAAGTTCAAGTTCTTCTAGTCCTTTCCACTCCCACACAATCCTGTACAGATTGGGTACCCTAACCCTAACCTCACCTATAAAAGGAGGGGTATTAGGAGCTTCCCAAGACACAACATAGACAACTGAGAATTAGTTCCTCTAACAGCTATTGTCCTCTGTGGTAGTGGTAACCAAGAGAGCATAGGAAAGTCCTACCCGACATGAAGGGATAGCCAAAGAGAGAGAACGACTAATAGTTGTCATGGTGAGAGAGTAGGTTGATGACTAGTACACCAACATGAGGGACAAATCATTCTTGTCTGTTCTTGGTGAACTACATCATTTATAGTTGATCCATGTGGACTACTCTAGAGGCACTGATGTTGGTGAACTACATCATTTCTAGTTGGTCCATGTGGACTACTCTAGAGGCATGAGTCTTTTGGCTGCTTCTCGAAGAGAAAATTCAACCTGCAATCTGTGGCTTGACCACAGGAGAGCTGCAAAACCTATCTTGTTCATTGTTTGTTGTGAAGACAAGGAGCTGCACATCCACCGTCTATGAGAAACTTGTCAACAGTTGCAAAGAAGTGATTTTTTTCACTGGACTTTCTCTAGGACTAGGTATACCTTGCCAAAACCATCCTTCCTATTTCATAGTAGTTGACGTGATCATGTTGTTATGGAAATATGAATACATAATTTTTTTCTTTCTATTGTTATAATATGTGCCTATATTTCCCAATAGTTTCTACTTCTTTCTTACAATAATGTTTCTATCCAAAAAAGCTTTTATATTACTCTTAAATTGTGGTTACATATTTTTCATAGTGTACTCAATGTAATCACATTGATATATTTTTTATTGAACGGGGTTAGTTCTTGGTTTCGTCTAGTCATTAATAACTTGATTATTTTTATATAATTGTAGATAGAAGCAATGCTCATAAAGAGTCCTATTGAAACAAAGCAATATAGGCCTACCTGCCATCCACACCAGAATAGATAGAGTTTTTCGGAAAAAAAACTTCTAGTGGAGGAAGATCTCCTAGGGATAAGAGACATAGGGCTAAAGAGAGAGCCAAAAAAGATCTTTCGTGTATAATCCTTCAAAATCTCGAATGTTATCAGTTTCGGTACATCGACTGAATAAGACAATGCTAGCAAAAGTTCCTAAATACATGGAGATAAAGAACAACATATAAGTTATTATGCTTGCATATCCATCATTTGAGTCTCCAACAACTATTCCAATAATTACATATCCAATTTTACTGATGAACGAATATGCAAGCATACGTTTCATGCTTGTTTGAGTAATAGCAATGATATTCCCCAATATAATGCTAAGAATAGCTAGGATTTCCATAAGAAGATGTCATTTGTTTGATGAGAAATAAAAAGGAATATCAAAAAGTCGTGTGGCTAAAGCTGAAGCAGCTACTTTTGAAGTAACAGAAAGAAAAGCAATGACTGGAGTGGGAGAGTCAGAGTCAAAAAGAGGACACTTCTTTCTCTCATTCAAAATTGTGCCTGAACCTTTTGTCTCCCACGACTACTAAGTGTTAAAAGAAAGAAGAACTCATCTTCTTCTTTTTATTACCTTCCTCGGGTGTGTATATGATCAAATCCATTCGATTTCTAGAAAGGATTACTAATCCTTAATTTTTCAAGGAATCCTTCATTAGTGGTTGTGAATAATTGAATTTTTCAGTATTTTTTTGACCTTGGTTGCATAGGAGAAAGTAAAAAAGATTGAAAAATAGAACCATCTGATTTGATTTGTTCTCAATATCCATGAGATGATCATCTTAGGGTGATCCTTTTGTCGACGGATGCTTGTAGTTTCCAAATGAAGATCCATTGCACTCAAGACTCTGAGATCTAAAATGAATAGCCAATGGGTATACATGAATATAGAAATAGGTATGTATCTCTCACATCCATGTTTAGTATCTTGTTATCTCTTTAGTTTTGTTCTTTCCTTTTTCATATATATATTTCTTGTGTGAAACTACATGCCATTCTAGTGATGGATGCCCAAGTCCACTTGTCTTTGGCTATGTTTCCACTAGGAGTTTGGATGTAGGGTAATAAAAGGATTCCATGACAAATGGTATCAGAACCATACACACATGCCTCTATATGTGTTTAAGTCATAACATATCTTAAGAAACCAAGAAGGACTAAAATCCTCTCCTGAAAGTTTAGATAGTCTTCTAGCATCTCATCTCTTCTTTAAGGACCACCTATGACACCCAAGTAGATGATGATTAGTTAGTCTTCTCATCTCATCATGTGATTCTTCTCTCTTAACTATTATTCACGTGATTCCTTGATTTTGGATGTCTCAAGTATGGAAGAACTAAAATTCATTTGAATCGTGAAAGTTGACTAAGATGATAATGCCATGATCTAATCTTAAATTTATAATCCTATTTGATGTAATAAAGTACTCTTGAAAGTGATGTACTCATGCAAACTCAATGTTCCCAAATTGGATATATAAGTTCTTTTCATGTTTTAGGTAATGACAAATCCTTGATGTGGTGAAGTAGGACGGACTCACATTCTATACTTCATGTTTGATGAGGTCCCTTTTGAATAAACTTATGTTGACCCTATTCTAATCAGACTTCAAGCAAAACTAAGAAAACCTCTCCCTATTGATATGAAGTAAATCACATACTATGATATGTCCATGTATTCAGACCCTAGATCATGATATGAAGACTTGTTCTAAGATGAAAAATCCCCTATTGACTTTTACGCACCTTTGAAATGCTCAATTTGATTGATGAGAATCTATTAAGTTTTACCATAGCCTATAATACTCTAAATCTTAGAACCCCCTATTTTGACTTCCTTATTTCTAGATACACGCCCTTTCCTTTATCTATGAATGGAATGGGGCAATACTTTGATCTTGATCCTCGAAAAAGTCTTAGAACTCAGTTGACATATTATGATCTTGACCTAAGTATCGTGGCCTCATTAAGCATGATTTTATAATTGATATTTCTCCCTATTTGGATATGATTGATGACTCATGTCTAATGTAGATTAATGTGCTAGATTTGCGTGGTAGTTGCCTCATGACTTCCCTAACCAAAGACACATCCCTGTTTAGACTACCTCTAAATTTTCATCTTGATGATTATTTAGAGTTTGGAAAGGTAATATCTACAACATGATTTTGATTTCTTGACCTGAGGCTCTAATAGGTCAAATCAAGTATAATATTGATACTCTATGTTGAATCTCTATTTATAATAATCTTGAAATATGATGATGTTCACTATAGCTTGTGGTAAAGTTCCTATAAAAACCTAGGTCGAGATCATTCATCAACATCGAATACCATGATAATGAAATTGATGTTAATAATACAAAATGTCACTTAATTGTTGCTCAATAGTTGTATATGGATGAGTGATCACCCATGATGTATAAATAGGAATCAAATCCCGAGTTTTGAAAGGTTTGGATCTAAGAATTTAATGTCCAAACTTGACTCTCAATATTGCCTAATGAAATCTTGACTCATGACTAATAATCTTGATATTGATTTGATTCCTATGATCATCCTATTTTGATCTTGAGATCACCCTCGATATATGAATGATACCTTTCACGTTCCCAAACCTCAAAATTTTAAAATGACAATTATGTTAAATCTCTCAATTTATGACTTAGGGGTGAGCTCCGTGTGGACTAGGGTGGGACCTTCCATCGATTTTGAGCAAGAAATCACAATGTTTAAATATGATGTTGGTCTTGAATTGTTTAAATATGAAATATAAATCATGGACCCATCTACGCCAATGTAAATGCTAAAACCCTAATGTTGGGAATGAAAGTCATATCTTACTCTTGAACTCAATTCTTTTGACCAACAATGTGATATCTCTAAAATTGTGATCTATATGATTATATTTCCAAATTTGTGATGTATGTAATGATATCCCCAATTTGATGATCTATGTGACTATGTGTTGATTATGATGCTCGATTGGTCAATTTTGCAAAAACAATTTGGTATTGTAACTGGTTGTGATACCTTATGGGAATACTATGACGACTTTGATGTTGAATAGGAAATCCCAAATCTTGATTTATGGTTAATTTAATAGTGTGGACAAAATTTCTTTTAAGGTGGGGAGGATGTCATAACCTAGAAATTCATGCTTTAAATATGACTTCTAATTTTGACCTCTCCTAATCTCACAGTCAGTTTCATGTTTGTATGTTTTTTTATATGCGTTTAACCAACTAGTATGTATACACCACCTTGGTGATACTCAAGTTGATAAACATCAATTTTACATTAATATACACATTTTCACTTTCCCCTTGAATTTTGATCATATCTTTGTGATCTTTTGTACTTTGATTTTTTTCTCTTGGTGTGAAGTGTGTTCACATGGTTCCGATGCATCTAATTTATCTCAATTTCAAGCTAGTATGAGACAAATATTCCCTTTTGAAAGAACTTGGTTTTAACCTTGATTTTAGCACATTTAATAGAAATTTTAATCCAGTTTGGGACGAATCAGGTATGCAGCCCAATTGGCCCCCTTCCTTTTGCAATTTGGGCATTCGTTTTTGGACCAATCATGTGCATCTATCCAACAACAGCATATCCTAGCCCTTGGACCCCCCACCTGAGGATGGTACCTTCATATGATGTTTATGCCATCATCTGATGTTTATGCCTTCATCCCTTACCTTTGTACCATGCCATCAACACCCTTTACACTTCCACTACCTACTACTCTTTTTTCACCACAAATCACCTCCCATCTTGCTTCTTTTAGCCAAATTAACACCTCCTTTGGCTCCATTTACTCTCTGCCTTTCATTTCTGTATCCTTGATCTCCCTATTACACACCCAAGTGCCTTCCAACATTGTACCTTCCTCTACCTTTGGTCCATGGTGCCACCACCAAGCTTTGTTTGGGCATCAGAGGTCCAGTGCTTTTGTGCCATCAAATGCTTTTCCTTTACCTTCTCAATGTACCAATGAAGTCAAGTGGGAGCTTTTGGGGCCTCGCCATGGCCTGGTCCAAGTCGATAACCTCCGGAAATCAACCACCATAGATGGGCTGGGTTTGCACCTAGAGATATATGAACCACATGCATGGGAGAGCAAACCGGCCTACCTTTGGCACAACTGAGGTAAATCCTCTTTGAAAACCCTATTTAAGGGTCAAATATTCCAAAGTTGATAACTTGTGCATCACTTGGCCAAATTTTGCATATGATATATCAATTTTGATCCACTCAATAGGATCTATCCAATGGAACTAGTTTTAGAATCTAAATCTTCTTTTTACTCATGATATTCTAAAAAGTATGTCTTCTAGGAACTTTTTGAATGTTTTATGGTGTATCTTTCTCTAGAATAGTATTGTTTCTTAAAATATAATTCATAAATTGTAGACTAGTAACCTTTATCTACTTCTTACTGTGAATTATTAAATGTACCACCTTGATATACTTATGTGTATATTTTTGAGCTAAAAGTAGTCCTTTATGCATGAACATGATGCCACTTGTTTAATCCTCAAACTTTCATTCTTTTAATCATCTAATGAATATTCCACTTCTACATTAGTAACCTACATGTTGTGTTGTGACATGAGTTATTAAGATCCTATGCCTTTTTCCAAAAAGGATTCACTCTTAAACCTTTTTATGCCCTAAAGTATAATGTTAAAGTGCTTTAGTGTTTGGATCTTTAAATATTTATGTAAAAGTGATCCTAAATGTTTAACCATGTACGTTTTTTCTTTCAGATAAGACCATATTTTGACTTGTGATACTAAATTCCATGTCGTACACTCATGTATGCTCTTGACTACTTGTGACATGTATGACCCTAACATTTTCTATATGCATATGTTGATTGTTGGGCTCTAACCTTGCTAGATCATAATCTAATGATACACATGATATCATAATGACTTCAAATCAGTATAATCATCATGCTATATCTATAGGGAAATATGTCTAAGGAACAGGTAGTGGAAAAAAAATCTACCATATTCCCCATAATACAACAGACAACGTTAGTAACTATAAAATAGGAAGGATGGTTTTGAGGATATACCTAGTCCTGGAGAAAGTCTAGTGAAATTTCCTCATCATCGTAGATGTGCAACTATCTTCTAGTTGCACTATGACTCGTATGAGTGATGGGCCTCCTTGTCTGCACCATGGACTGTAGCCTTGAACGTCGTCGTCTGCAGTAGCTCCTCTCACAACAGACTACTAGTTGATGTTGTTCTCCTAGCGGTATACAATGGCCTCCCACCTCTAGAGAAGTCCAAATGGATTGCCTAGAACTCTTTCCGTCCTGTTGGAAAGGATAGAAAGGATTTGTTCCTTCCATTGGCGCACTAGTCACCAACTTGCTCTCCCACAACAATGATCTCAATTGTTCTCTCCCTTGCTATCCCTCCCTAGTCGGGTAGGACTTGCTTGGGCTCTCTTGGTTACCACAACCATAGAGGACAACAATTGTTAGAGAAGTTGATTCTCAATTATCTATTATGTGTTCTAGGAAGCCCCCAGTGCCCCTGTATTTATAATAGAGGCCAAGGTCGGGGTTCCCAGTCAATGCGGGAGTAGAAAGGACTGGAAGATCTTGATTTTCGCAACTTGCAACTAACCAAACGGTCATTTAGCAACCCAGAAGGTTTTCCGGCATGCAAGATGGGCGTGCAGACTGTGAGACGGTCATTTTGTGGTTTCCTAATTACATATGAATTAGGCAATTCTTTTCTAGTAATGTTGGACATGAATTCCCTATAGGACAAGTAATGTGCAATCAAAATGAATACATGAAAGTAACTGGAACCTTCCCTTAGCTCAACCAAGGGATCTCGTCCATGTGAGATAGACATCTAGCTTACCAAGAAGGTTGTACGATGAGTTGAGCCAAGCCGGTCAGTTCAACCCATAGCCAATTTCAACTCAAAATCATCCTGGCTCTTCCAAACACCCATATCAACCCTTGAGACGATCATTTGGCACTCCAGACAATTGTCTGACCATGTGAGTCGATCGTCTGGAAGTGTAGACAACTAATTTGTTGTGTAAATCAATTACCTAAACTCTTTAGTAATTAATTCAATCACCATTCAAGATTAAACTCCTCTTCTAGGTGGATACCTATGTGTGTGACCCGATAGGTCCCATATTATGCTGGCAACAAATGCCCACAACAACTTATGACAACACAAACAATCAGTGGTGCCTAGTCACACATCAATGCTAACCAAGTAAATTGGAAGTTGGGTAACAACTTCAACCTCCAATATCTGTGTGGTATCATAGTGCTTGTATAGTTCCTTTGTCACTGATATACAACTTGAACTTGAGGCATGGAGTTGTCACCTTGTTCAACATCCAATCTTGTTTCTTGAACCAGAGCACACTGTCTGAGATATATGTAATATCAATATAACATATTGACTCACATGTGAATCACCATGCATTTCTTATTCTCACTCATTAAGAGGCCTTGGATATCATACTCCCTTAGGAAGGACAAACCCATCTCTATCACTCACAGTCAGTCCCCATGTGTCACTATCACCCAATCATCACTGTTATAAAAAACCATGTTTTAGGACTGCATTTGATGATGTCATTGCATACTAAATGACATGTGATGTGTGTAGTGATTTTAGGTCTAAGAACCACAACCACCACCATCATTTTGAGAGATGACTATGACTTCCATGATGATGGCTTCCATGTGTCAGTGTCATGGTGGGTTTTTCTGATACACTGTTCTCTAACATGTATCTGTGTGATTCGTTTGATATTACCATATCATGACTAATGATACTTTGTCATCAGCCAATTCACACCCTGATCTTATGTGTCACTGTTGTCTATCAACCTTCCATAATAGCAAATGATTAGGGAGATAATGAGAATATATATACTCTTAACATTCATATGATCTCATTCTCCCAAGTGACATACTTGAAGACATACGTCATTGAGTAATATTATTCTCTATATATTTATAACGTTATATCATTATCTCATAATTTAATTAAACATAATAAATTGGAAGTTTGCCTTTATTTATTAATCAAATCATTTACAAATTATGCCATTAAAATCATCACATCATTGGCTCTCCAGGCATACATACCAATAATATCTCCACATCCTAAGTTGTTCCACTTAGTGCTTCTATGACTTAGAAAAGTAATCATATTTCATGAAATGACCTAGTATGACTAGTTATGATCTTTCATGTTTAAACCATGATGATAACCTAATCTCATGCTTCCTCAATTGCTAAATCATACTTTATCTCTATCTAGTGTTACTCATAATGTTGATGGTTCACCTTGATCTAGGACTTAATACTTGGACTATGTTGAATAATTCATGCATGTTTGGGACTTTTGAAACTATGTTTAAGCTAAGTGAAACCAAGATATAGGGAAACATCCACATGACTCGTGATGTTTAGATTATTAATACCATATTTATCTAAGGCCTCATGTTTTATATTTGGATATTAGATCCCTTGTGTTGGAAAATCTTTATAGATCACATCTTATCTTTCTCACTACTAATAAGGTACACTTAATCTCTTGACCCTACTATGATATTGGCATGTTTGTATGTATGCTCATATGAATTATTGGATTGATAATTACTTTTTTGAGCTACTTGTTCCCTATGATTAGTACGTTCATTCTGCTTGAAATATGTTGAACAAACCTCAAATATAATTGATCTTGTTTATTATATAAACCTTGTATACAACTTGTATCCTCAGGGTAAGGGCATAAGGCATGTTGAAAATAGCGTTAGCTCATTGACTTTTCCTTGAGGTACCTCACATTTAAACAAGGTGCCATTTAAGCTTTGAGCCCCATATGCCACCTTATAGATTGCTCCAATGGGAAGTTGGTAAATACCCACAACATGTTACTAAGTATAATGCAAATACATTTAAAACATGTTTTGTACAAAACAATGGTGTTACACGCTCTTTCCTTGTTTCTACTTCTTGCTTATTATGATGTTTCTAGACAAAAAACTTTTATATTATTCTTAAATTGTAGTTAAATGTTTTTCAAAGCATACTTAATTCACTCGCATTGATACATTTTTTTTATCAAATTTGTAGTTGCCAGATGAAGATCTAACACACTTAAGAAACTGAGATCTTAAATGAATCACCAATGGGTATACTTGAATATAGAAATGGGTATATATCTCTTATCTCCATGTTTAGTATCTTGTTATATCTTTAGTTTCGTTATTGCCTTTTTCATATATACTTCTTGTGTGAACCTAAATGCCATTCTAGGGATAGACACCCAAGTCCACTCACCTTTATTTATGTAGCCACTAGGAGTGTGAAGTTATGGTGATAAATGGTTATGTAACAGTTACCTACTTCTTGAAATATGCCTTTTATATATAAAAGACATATCCTGACATTCTTTTTGATAGACCTCATACCCAACCATAATTTGGAGAGTACAACTAAAATAATAATATTTTCATTAAAAGATATGATAGCAATGAACACTCCATCCACTAGAGCTATTGTTCTGAACTAAATCCGCACATAGATAGACTCAATGATTTCATTTTGTTCATGGGTATTGGGAGTATCCACACTAATAGTAGTTATTTTATTTATCCTCTACTATAATTTCATGAACATTGTTGATTATGAATTCTCTATTTTACAATAAAATTTTTAGAAGTGATCTTCATATTTGTTGTGTGCTTTGAAGTTCAATATCACCAAACTGTGATACTAGTCTCTAATATTACATGGTTTATGCTAGGTTCTAAATGAGATTGTGGATAGATGGCTAGTGCGGATAAGAATACATAATCTCTTAAAAATCATGAGAGTGTGATGGAAGTTATTTTTGTATACTAATGTGATCCTTCCATTCAAGAAAACTAGCTTAGTTGCCTCAATAACCAACATTAAATATATTTTTTTAATGACCGAGTGAACCCACCTCGGGAGAACTCAGAATGGTAAAATCTCAAGGCATGAAAGGGTGTTGTATGGTCACCCCCTCCTATGCCAAATTAGGGTGGAGTACCTTTCATAGAGCACCTTCAGTATGATTTGAACACGGGTCCTCTCAGGGACCAGCTGAGGCACAACCAGCTGGGCGACTGTGGCCAGAAAACAACAACATTCAATATTAATTGTGGATAATGGATATAAAGAAAAAGTTGGTATTTGTAATGTAACCTTACATCTAGTTCTTTAATTACTTTACCTCAAATCAAATTTTAGTTATTAGTTTCAATTTTTTTTTGATAAATCAAAGCCAACTTTAATGTGTTAATTTGCATTTTTACTAACATATCTAAAGAAAACTATATTTAGTTTGACCATTAATCTCTACTACAATAATAATCATCTTCTTCTGAATTAGTAGTATTCACTTATTATTGAGCTTAAACATGAACCTTATTGTAATGAATTTCTTATGTAGCATCACTAATCACATATAAAAGTAAAATAATTTGGTGTCCTACTTTTTAGGTTAACGAGCATAGTTTTTTGTGCTATGGAGCATTTAAGTAGATAGTAAAAAACATGTTACATACACCATTATGATTCGTATGGATTAAAAAATAGAGAGTGTTATGAGTTTGGTAATTATTGACAAGTAAAGAGTATTATCCTAAGATACCACATGAAAAGAAAATCAGAAAAAGTTGGTATCCTCAATCTAAAAAATAATAGAGTTTAGGAACATGACAATCCCAAACATCACCATGCTATATCTCCTTCTCTAAATGGTTGTGGTCAAGGTAGAAGTATATCTCCATATACAACATGAATCTACACTTTGAATCCACAACACAGAATTGTTACATGGACAATTACATGTGATATGAATATATTTTACTTCAATATAATTTTTGATCTTTTCCTTATATACTAGTATATCCATATGCAAGACACTTTTTTGTCACTTGAGAAGTTACGGGTCGTCATCATCTACCAATCTAGAGTATGTACCATGAGTCTTTTTTTGAGGCACCATTACTGGGCTTAAGAATTATAATCTTGGTATGCCCATGATGTGTTTAACATTTATCCAAACACTTATACAACTAGTTGTTTTATAACATAAAAGAACACTTTTGAGATTATTATTAGAATGGAATATTCAGAACCTCTCAACTTGGTGAATAATCTATGTGTTGAGAAAATCTAAGTTTAATTTGTAGTTTATTTCATTTTTCTAGTATTTATAAAGTAAATATGAAAGTTTATTGACTTATGACCAATAAGAGGTAGGGTTCAGGCTAAAAACATGTTTTTCCAAATAAATAATTTAAAGTTTCTAAATCAGAATGGTTGTTATAATAGAACATAATAATATAAGAATGCTATAAGGAATTCATTATATTAGGAATACATAGTAATTAACCCTAAATTTATTTGATTGATGGCAAGAAAATGTAATTTTGATAATGAAAGGATACAGTTTATAAGATAGATGTAGAATATATTTACAATATTTAGAACAACACTTTTGTAGGTTGGTTTGCGATAGGATCGTATCTCTATAAATTTAGATGCATATTAGAGGACAACATATAAGGCTAATAGAGAATGTGTTTGACCTGAGAGTAAGGTCAAGTTGATTTGTGATGCCAATGAGTAAGAATTGATCAAAATAATTTGTTAAAGTCTTCAGATCTTACTGTTCGATCTTAGTGGACAAACACAAAAGTTAAGATAACTTGAGGTGGTGACATGTGGGTTCAATAGCTATATCAAGCAATAATCAATTTACTCACTAATTAGTGCCAAATTTCTATGTCAATGGCCAAGTCAAGGAGAGTTATCTGGATTTGTACAAATTGTATTAGTTTACTGACTAAGTACTTTGATGACCAACTATTCCAAAACATTCAGATTGTTAATGAGGTTAAATTGGTTATACATAATCTAGTGATTAAAATACATAAATAAATGTTATCCTCTACTCATTTCTAACCTATGTCCCATCATGTACTTCCTAAATAAAAAGTAGGGAAAATTTAATGGTGATTTAAGAAGTTTTTTCTTCAAGGGTGAGTTTGATAGGACAATTTTTTATTAAAAATAAATCTATATTTAAAATATTGTCGATAGCGTATATTTTTGTTACTTTCTGATATGTCCAACATCATAAATTTACATAGTTTATTCTCTTCACTTCCTATGTTTAAGTAATATTTTTGTGTTCTCGAGTTGATCTTGAAAACAATGATTTTTTAACTAATCCTGGATTTGAAATAGCTTTTATGTGATCTAGAAGGTGAGAAGATTTTTCATATAACAATTCATTAGTCTTCTTCCTTCCTTCTAGAAGTTGAACATTAGTGAGTAATATCTGCCAGTTCATTTTCTCATGTCTGATGCAATTTTTGAATTTACATACGTATCTTAATTAGTGCTTGGTGTGGGAAAATAGAGAAACTTATTGATTATTATGTTGTATAATATTTATAAATTCATATGAAGATTCTTGGAAAATATGGAAACTAAGGGTGTTAGGTAAATTAAATATTCAAACATAAATATTTTTATATTACTGAGTGGAAATGGTTCATCGAGTTAAATCGTTTGAGATATTATTTAAAAAATCAATATATGATTCTATTTTGAATAATGTTAAATATTTAGCAATACACATATTCAAGGAACATACCATATGGATGAGAAATATGTGACCCTAAGTACTATGTTTGATTTCAATTGAATAGTCTAATGTGTATTAACATACAATATAAGTGATAGAATCCATGTAAACTAATCATTAAAGAAAAGAATAAGATGTAAATCATATCTTAGAACACAATTGATCCTTTCCATGGAGGTCTATATCTAGAAAGGTGTATGAGTGGTCAATTGGTCTCCATTTGCATATTATGATTTCGAGCATGAACAAGACATGGCCAACTACTAGTCTTGTTTAGCTTCATTTAGTTAGTAAGTACCCAACTATAACAATCCATGTACTATTTTCACTATCGGATCTTTAGTTTTACTCCACTTAGATTATCCTCCCTTATATAATTGATTTACTTGAGTTAGTAGATTTTATATATGGCAGCCCTCCAAAGTATCTAGGAAATATGTCTACATATTAGGTCATTATTTCAATCTGAATATTGGAAATGGATGACTCAATGTAGATTGGGTTTTAGTTCAATTAATGATCTTATGCTTCTTGGCTTACACTGTAACATTTTTCCAATAAATGATAGTGGTATGGAATTCTGTTGGTAGGTACAATACTATATAGTCCAAGAAAGTATTTTTGGAAAAGTTATCAATGGTTAGTGTAAGTACTCAATTCAGTAGTCATCTTGATGTTAGTGTATGGGAAAGTTTTGTTAAAAATAAATCCAATTCCTTGTGTATACTAAATATATAAAACCAATTTAATATATTAAGAATTACTTCAAATTCAGAAGTACTTAAATAGGCTACCGTCTGTTATATATTTCCACCACTCTACTATAATTTGATATTTAAACTTAGATTTCCTAACTAGTTTATTTTGTTCTATGTGCATTAGACTTTTAATTAAAAATGATTACTCACATGGCAAGTTGCTCACCCATTTATTTAAATGAAAATAATTGGCCATGAAAAATATGTGGATACCTAACCTCAGATAGATGGAGACCAACTGTTCAATAAGAGGTGGTTTTTTTGTAGTAAATAATGCATTAGAGTCTGTCTACTAGTCACTATGGTTCCAGAAAGAATGTAATATGTTTTGCAATTATATGAACATGTTGTAACAATTAAATATTAAATACTTTGTTTTATCTCCGTCAAGAAATTGGCATTTTCAGTTCAAATGATACACTATTAGATCTAAAATATACAATACTAAAGATTGTATGAATTATTTCTACATGTGATTAACATGTGACATTTTGTTTCACAATAATACTTTATTTATGTTATTTATTTTAATATTTATAGATTGTACACCATGATACTCTAGAATCATATTTTTTATGAACCTATGTATTGGACTTCCACAATTCCATTGTCATATCATAGGATAAGATTGAGTCATTTAAAGACCACTAGGATTAGGATGAGTATATTATCTCATTAATATAATTATTTTTTGAAAATATCTTATATATCATAATGTATAGATTCCAAGGAGTTAGGAGTACATGAGGAAACTTATGTAGAGAGGAATACATCACTTTTTGAAAGAGATAGTGATATGTACTAGTAATAAGTACATATATACATGATGAAATATCGAGAAAAGGAAATAGTCAATAAAGGGAGAGCACAAAGAAGAGCATTTATCCATACTAAATACATAATGAAATTCTATGTTATGCTCCAAAGGATTAGAGGTAAATAATTTTTATTTACTAGGGATCCTAGATTGGAAGATTTAAAACTATAAAAGATTTAGAAAATCATTCACTTTATCACAGTACCCCTAGATAAGATGTTATTTTTAAGTTTAATCTTTGAAGGGAGGCATATAACAATGGTTGTAGGTTGTGGAATCCATAAGAGTAGGATAATTGGTATGTGGTTTGAGTTTCTATAGGAATTTAATTCCAAGTATGAACCACCAATATTTCTCAACAAGAATAAATGTTAGTTGGAGAACTTCAAAAAGGAAAACATGTTTGCACCATAACATGAGGAAACTTATCTCAAACTTGTCCATTTGTGTCTGCCGGTGGTCTCTACTAAGATATAGTACTCCAAATTGTTCAAGGAAGGTCTATGACACTTATCTAGGAACAATGAACTGGTGATCATAAAAGATAGTAGGGAGAGTTATGATGAGTTTGTAGAGGAAGCATGAAGGACATAATAGCAATCCAAAATTCATGATAAATGTACACATTCTAAGAGCGATGGTGGTGACTCATAGATATTTAATGAAAGTGGTAGAAGTGGAGAATTTTTTTTGGGATTTTATTATAAGGTTGGGGTTGTTTTGGGTTCCTAAATCCCTACTCTGAGGAATTTTTAGAAAAAAAAACCAGACGTCCAATTGGTAGATGATTGCACTAACATAAATGGAATCACTTTTGAGGTAGACCAGTTTAGTGTCTATATAGGTAGGAGAGGTTCAAGTTAAAATGCTTGTAGTATAAAATGTTCTATATAGTGTCATGCATTGATCGTTGATTAATGGGGTTGTAACTATTATGTCCAGGTTGTGCAATTCAATAAAATACACTCTAAGTTACAATATATAAAGTCAAATATTCTTGGCCATGTAACTCAAATATTCAACATGATAGAAAAGAAAGGCAGACTTCTTCCAGGAGTCAAGGTAGATTAGCACAACTTGTTTTGAAGGAGGTGTAATGAGATTGAATGCACCTAGAGGACAATATGGAATACCTATGGTGGCATGTTCTTTCTAGAGTTTTTACAAGCAAGGTAATATTATTTATCATAATTAGAGTTTCTTTTTGGAAAAATGTTATGGAGTGACTTAATCTTTTAAAGCATGCTTCAAACTAGTATGAATTTAAATATATATGATGATATGTTATTTGGGTGAGCCCACGATGTTATCTAAAGTATGTTGAACATGTCTATGTTGGGTTCCTGGGAGAGTAAAATACATTGGAAAAAAAATCCCAAAACTCCTAGAGAAAGATAGGTGCCATGAAAAAATATAATTAGGATTATTGTCTTATACATTATCATGAACTAGTTTTGACAATTCAAAATGAATTTCATAGTGGAAATATGGTCCTTCCAGACTATGTCATTTTCTAATATTATTTTATCAAAAACTTGAACTTCTTCCCGAAATGTATGGAACCCCAATTATCACCTCAAGAGTCATAACAAACTTTTTTTCCATTGTGGAACCTTGTATTCTATAGTTGATTGTCAGTGGTAGAATGTCAATTTCTATCATAGAGGGGCATAGATCCCAAGGTGAGAAAGTTGGCCCTGATGATTCGAAATTATGACCTCAAAACACATTTGGTTTATGAATTCACTCATCTTAAAGGAATTCTCTATGTGAATGCATCTACACAATATCCACATGAGAACTTCAAGATGAATGTATACAACCTCTTGTCTCCTCCCTATCTCTATCTTTGCTAGTTCTCTTAGTGTTTCAAATTCCCTGGAGACAACAATCACTAAATGAGATGTGTGTCTAGATTATATAAATATAAGAGTGGAAAGGGTATGATTTTCCAAAACTTAATGTAACCATGATGTGGATTCCTCATCGAAAGAGAGCCTCCTTCATGCATTTGTTCCCAAAAAACACATCAATCATTTAGTCACAGTTTGATGTAAACTTGCCCCTTTCTGTGAGGGTGGTTCCCTAACTTCTAGAAGCCAATTTCCTAAGTGTAGATTCAAATTTAATTCTTGTTCATTAGAACATGCATTCACTTTCTAATATTTATGACAACTACAACTAAGTCCAAATCAACCTTTATTCAAGCTACCTATATGTGTTTGATCATGAAGGCATTGTATTACAATGGAATTGGTTTTAGTATTTAGTATTTATAACCATAAGCAATGAATGATTTTAGATACATATCAGTTCAACTAAAGTAGTAGGATTTTTTATACCAATACTCAATCATCAATGATAATGTTACTTTGTTGGATAATCCTTTCATTTCAAATATCTAGATTTAACTAGAGGCATAAATACATCATCATCGTCACATTTAAAGCAACTTCGTTGATCTACAAGTAATCTAGCAAGATACATATGAGATCAGTATCACATACAAACTCACATGAGCATGGGCATGAACTTCACTGATATCACTTATCAAGACATCGGGATAACTATCATGTTATATGGCAATCAAATTTCATCTAGTTAGTCATAGTGTAGCATGATTCTTATCACACCCATTCACAAACTTTGTGTTAACCATCTTCAAGATCACTCTTGGTAGTGAAAAACAATGAGGATTATCACATAACATTTCCAAGACTTCAGGTTGAAGGGCCACAACACCATTTTTCCATCTAAGAGCTGATTATGGATATCATAAAATGGTCCAAGAATCACTCTAATGGTGATCTATCTAATACACTTGTTTTCTAACAAGTATGTGTGTCATACTTGGTATCCAATACATATGACCCAAGAGACACATTTGCCAATCACTATAGGTACTAGTCTCACATGAATTATTGTTTTTCAGTCTAAGATAATACTTGCCTAATGACAATTGAGAATATTGTTATTAGCATCCATTAGGATCTCATGTTCAGCTGATGTACCTGAATCCCATGGATTCAAACCAATCATTCAAAGGACATCTATAATATACATTAATATCACAATATTAAAATGTAAGGTAGTTAATGGAATTGCCTTATTTAGTGAAATTATTAGTACAAAGCATGGGCATCACCAAATCATAGGGTTTTAGGGCATATACGCCAATAGTTTTATGAGTTAAGATGATATACTATTATGGATAACCTAATACCATTTGATCTTAATATATTGTTAATAAAGTGAGTTAGTAGTACTAAAACCTTATGGAATGAATTCAGACTATTGAATGAAGGACATAAAATACCTCACTTATATATTGATAAGTTACATCAATGTTTTTCCTACTTCTATAATTCCAGAAGCAATGGTAAATAACATGTTACAAAAAGCATGTGAGGATTTTTTAGCTCATTCTCTTTATGCAATAGAGTATGGCTCACATATAGCACATGTTCCAATATTGAATGAGTCTGAATGTATTCCTGTAGACTTATCAGTATCCCAAGATTAGTAGATAGAGTTAAGTGAGGCCCTGACTGGTTTGATATCAGTATCCCAGGGTTAGTAGATAGAGTTAAGTGAGGCCCTGACTAGTTTGATGTAAGTCATAAGTTATATGGAACTCAATTTTTGGGAAGTCAAGTTTTATTTTTTGAAATGAAGTTCCATTGACTTCCATATGACTGGTATGATGGAAGTCTGATTCTAGAAATCCTTATAAAATGTCGTTGATTTTTACTATGTAATATAGTGATATACAGGGATAGCAAATATTTATAGAAAAAATCATATCCTATGATAAAGGAAGTATTTTCTTAACATAAATAACCACTCTATGTGATTTTCAGGAGGATGTCTTTCCTTTTTAACAACCATTAGAACATTTTGCAATTGTGACTTTAGTAAAAATATGAGTACAAACTATGACATGAAAATATATTTTTTCACTTTATAAGTAGTATTATATTGATATCTACATTTTTCCTTTTTGTAAATACTAGTGTTGGCTCATTATTTTTTATAATTTTTAAAATATGAATTTTAATATATTCTTCATCTAACAGTATAGTGAATTGTATTTTTTCTACTTAATATTACTTAATTCACATTTATTGTAATGTGTAAGGTGCACTTATTTTTACATGATATCTATATATTTTCAATTTTGAAATTTAATGAATTGTTCTGATAATAGTGTATAATATTTTCTCATAGTTTCGTTATGGTGTATAACATTCAAAAATAGTGGGATTTTGGTGTACCATAGTATGGTTATGGTTTTATATAAAAAAATATTCACACAACTACCTTCTCTAGTAATAAATGTTTTAAATTTTTCATTCGTAAAGAATATTAAATATATATATATATATAAGAAGTGTTCTTAGTTAGTATGGAACTCATTTTCTACTATTTCTTAGTGTGTACTCATGAATAACATTTTATATACATGTTTGTAACTCCCAGGAAATCATAATCAATCATGATAAACTTTTAAGGAACTTAATTCATAAATTGTTTAGAACAATTATGAGAAATCCATCAAAGCCTAATTTATCAGGATCGTTTCTTATACCAAAAAATGATACATATCATAGTGAGAAATCATCAATAAGTACTCCTCAAAAAGTTGAAAATACATCAATAAGAACCCGACAAAAAATGTGCTATACAAACTAGTATTTCAACAAGGGAGGTATAATCTTATTTGTAATGAGAAATCATAGTTCCATTGGACTATGTATAGAGAACCTAAAATCAAAACAATTAACATAAAAAATGAATATACATAATCAAATAACTATTATCTCTTTGACTATTTTAAGGAGAAAATGCATTATCAAATATTTTTTAAGGCCATAGTACCATGAGTTGGGGATCAAAGAAAAAGAGATATTACGATTAGGATTTAGATTAAGATATAATCATTATAAGTTCTTGGTTACGTCATTTTGGCTAACCAATGTGTCATCATCTTGTATAGATGTGATGAAAAGGGAATTCAAGAAGGACTCATCAGTTTATTACCATCCTTATGATAATATTTTGACATATTTCAATAATTTAAAGCATCATGAAATACACTTGCATATGTCATTATAACATTTGAGACAACATCAGTTAAATGCAAAACTAAGTAGTGAAAGTTGTGGTTATCATAGTTAGCATTACTAGCCAAGTAATATCTAGTGATGGGATTATATGGGTCAAAACAAGCTAAAGTATTTACTCTAGTATAGTTCATTTATCCTCTGGTTTTTCTAATTTAATTATGTGTTATTTTTATGTTACCTAATCATCATGTTTAGCCTTATCATCTTGTCTTGTCTTATCTATTGTTTTTTAAGGTTTTTTAGTCTTATCTATCCTAATGAGGTTCTACAAAAAAACAAAACGTCATATCGTATTGTGTACCAAAGTATGAAAAAAAAAGAGTGCCAAAATGTAGCCAAAGAGAGGGAATGATACTTGGCAACAAAGTTTTATTTGAGAGTGTGAAAATTATGAGAGGGCAGCAATTCTCTGTAGTGTTTTGAATTTTTTATATAGAATTTGTGGGATACTTTTTCAACAATGATCTCTCATTGGATATTATATTTCTTGTTGTTAGTTCTCTCAAGGGTCATTATAATTATTCCATGTACATGCTTCATGTCATGGAACCGTTGGTTACCCAAATCCTTACTCCAAATGACTACAAAGTCAATGGCAATAAGACATGGGCGCCTATACTTAGCATGGTATTATAAAAGTGTGAATGTTTAACTATAAATATTAGAATACATGAAAAGATAAAAAGATAAAATCAAATCATAATCTCAACATTCAACACGTAATATTAAGCAACATCCTTTTATTGCAATATTTTAATTACAATTTGAGAGTCGATATACAAAAGTATACTCATGTACAGTAAGGATCTTGCAACAAGAACACCTGACATAGCTAACCAATCCCATCATCTTCTATCCATCTCTGAACCTATAATGTAACAACCCCATTTCTCGGTAACCACCAATCAAGGGAGACCAAGAGGTCGGAGGTGTTATCCCAAAAATTCAGGATCAATGGTTTAATAATTAAACAGAAACAATTATCAAATTCTACGAAAACTAAACTTGAAAGCTAGAATAAAAATTAACTTTTACATACCTGGAAAAAATAGGTACTAAGACTTCTATCCACAGTAGAAATCTAACTATCTAATCCTCCGTTGAATAATTAATTTTGTCTTCACTGATTCCATTTTACTATTTGTCCAATTTCAGATGGTTCCTAAAACACTGACAAACAAAATGTCAGTCAGTATATTTCTATATTGCTATGTGGGGGACAAACACAATAACAAAAATGATCTCTAACAACTTATACATAGAAAATAGTTGATTAACAAGCCAAATTACGTTTTCAATATAACTTCACAACCACTTTTACACATACCCTAGAATACCCTCGCTTAGAGTTTTGTTCTTGCAAGGGACGTAAGGCCACCTTCTCCATCCTGAGATTGATGCCTGGGGCCACCTCTCTGGGTGGCCAGTGGTCTTTCCTCTAGGGCTTAACCAATTTAGACATGCCATCCAAGGCTTGGTCTTGCATCATAAATCAGGGATGCTATGTAGGTTCAAGACAGTCACACTTATACTTAATTGTTATACACATAGTCACTTTATGAGATTATAGAATTGAAACAACCAAGCAGTTTAGGTTTCATAGCAATTGAGAGTCTTTGTGAAAACGTCGTGAAACATAATTCGGTTATTCATAATTTAACCACATACATGTTCAGTAGATTTCACAAGCTAATAGCAATTCCAACCAAGAAAGCAATTCAAGCAAGTAGTTCAACCACACAATCAAGGATCATGAAAAGCACATGTACTCTATTTACTACACACTTTATCAAGATTCTATCTATTGGACTTGAACTTGCTTCCTAGGGTTTCCTACTCCTTTTTACGGTTTCATTAGGGTTTATCTTTAACTTTCCATCATTATAAATACAAACCATTAAAATAGTAAAACTGGATGTAAACCCTAATTATCTCATTAAAATCTTCCTAACAGGCTTAGGACCAACTTAACATCACTTTCCTCTAATGAATTTCAAATTAATCCGCATAAGAAACCATTAACCCAAAATGAGGGTTTCTAAGTTCATTATTGACATTTATACATATGACACCCTAAATCGGCCAGTTGGGTACAAGGATCATCTCTTTAGATCTAAAACATCATTTTCATTAACAACAAGTTAATCTCATCTTAAAATATCCAAAGAACACCACTAAATCCCATTAACATCAAAAATTCGCATTTTTCCATTAATAAAATCATTAAAGGTAGCATCTTTACATACTTTTCGAGTTAAAAGAATATTTAGGCCTTGATAATATTTTTATTGTATTTGTTGCATTCTCGTAATAAATTTTCATATATAACTTGTTGCAATCTGAGTTACCAATAATTATTTATGAATTTTGTAAGATTTACTTGCCACGGCCAATGAGAGGCTCACACGTCAGCAATTGTGAACATAGATCTCCTGTGTAACCCGGCCATCTTGAAACATTACAAATTGACCATTATACCCCATGTGATGACTCAGTTCTTCATACGTCAAAGGGGCAATTTCGTCCAAAGTGACCTACTCGTCAGCTTCCTCACAAACCTACCCAATGTCGTCGGGCTAGGTCTGATCGCGGGGTTGTCTACCCCTCCCTAGGGCTCCAAGGGCACCACCATTGATCCCTATACATCCGCCTCACTCCACCACACTCAGCAAGGCCCCAAGATGTGGCCAAGGTGGCATGGTCCAAGAGAACCAGGCATGCGACCTACGGATGGTTTACAGACCTCTGGCAGGCGTTGTGCAGGGGTTCGAGCAAGGAGATGATGGCTAAGCTTCTTTTTGGTGGAGTGGGAGTGTTGTGCTTCCTTCGTACTTCATTTCATACCTCCTCATCGCTCCATGCGTCGCACTACTCCCCGCTGTTAGGGTCAGAATGGATATCAGTTTGAAGAAGAGTGTGAGATGCCTGAGATCCTCTTGGACTCGAGGCTATGGGTCCAACCCTTATATAAGGGAGGATAGCAACATCCTAGCATGCTTACCTACAAAGCAACAAGTCCCTCAGTCCATAGAAGACCACTCTCATTATTATCGCGCAATTAATCCTTTGATTACTTCCTTGTTAAACATCATTCCTTGGTTATCAAGGAATCTTATATTATAGATTTTTTTATATAATGGCTAAACAAAGAGTCCTCGGTTATATTCCCTTTGGACTTGGTTTTTAATCCCTTGATCATGAGGATACACTATCTTATACAAAGTAGTATTTCTATTTGGAAACACCAAAAAATCATTACATTATTCCATTAGTATATGGCATGTTATTCCCATATCAAGGATTTTATTATTTTTATTTTCACTTTATTCTCCTATTATCTTCGCAACTCGGACTCCTTGGAACACAAGAAATACTAAGGATTCTAAAACAACTCATGAAGGATAATTCTTATCCTTCTATATTCTTCTACATCTTCCATTTCTCTTTCTCTTATTTTTTCCTCTTATGAATCGATTTCATTTTCCTTTTTATTCCATTTTCAAGTTATTGGGCTTGATAGACAACAAGGCCCATGAAATTATTCATACAAGGCTTCTTTATCAAAGACATCTGTTCAAGCACATCATTCATACAATTCCCATAATCATAATTTATTGGGAAAATTGCATTTCCCACTATATAAACCCAAAAATTGGGGTTGTAACATCCTTCCCCTCTTATAGGAATTTTGCCCTCAAAATTCCACTAAACATACAAACAATTCAGGATAAGACTTTTCCATGTCCATCAATGTCTCTCATGTGGCTTCATCCTCTTCATGGCACTTCCAAAGAACCTTTATCATCTTATATTCTTACATCTGAGTTTTCTCACACCTTGGTATCTTGTACCCTTGTAGGTGACTTAGGATATTTTAGCCTCCCTTGAATCTCATTAGGTTCATGGCTCAGCGTAAGGTTCGGGTACATCACATAGTGTTCTAGATCGGACACATGGAACACATCATACATCATGTTGTCCTGAGGGGTAAGGCTAAACATAAGCAACTCCACCAATCCATCTCAAATGGACCCATGTATCATGGACTCAATGTTCTTAGCTATAGCTCAGAGGGGTCAGGTTTTTATAACACATGTTCTCCCATAGTGAACTGCATGTCAGTCTACTTCGCATCAGCTCAGGACTCCTATCGCCCCTGGGCTTTCTCATCCATTGCTCGATCAAAGTGACTTCATCTGCACACACTGTGGTCTCTCTGACCTTCACAAGGTCCTCTAACTGACATCATTCTAATGACACAATGACCAACATAGACTCCTTTACAGAACCTATTACATCTTGATACTAGGTATGGTGGCTATCATCACAAGCAAACTATTCTAGGGGCAGGAACTGCTCCCATGTATCACCCTGAATGAGCACACATCCTCCCATTAGACCCTCTTGTATGGATCAATCTCTCTCGACTATCCATCAGTCAGGGGTGGTAAGATGTAATAAACTTCACTCTAGCATCGAGTTCTTCATGTACCTACTTCTACCACATGGAAGTGAACTTGAGGTCATACTCAAGAACCTTTGAACTCGAACCATGGTGTAGTTGACCTATCTCTCTCTCATATATATATAAATATGTAGTTCAACCAGATCTATCACACTAACAATTCTCTCTCTTAGGCAAGGGATTAGGTCAACTTGGTAAGGCGATCTACCATAACCCATATAGCATCATGACCTCTCTTTGTCCAAGGGAGACCCACCACAACGTCTACGGTGATCTACTCCCATTCCCTCTTGGGGACTCTTCATCCTCTGTAGCAACTCATTGGGTTACTGGTGTTTGGCCTTCACCCTCTAGCATGTATGGCAGTAGGGTACATGCAACCCTATATATGTCTTCATCTCAAAGCACTACTATAATCTTTAACCATCTTAGTAGTACCATGATGTACGGTGTACTTAAAATCATGAGCTCTTGCATGACATGATTCCACAAGGTTGACTCTTCAAAAACCCTAACACTCTAGTAGCAGGTTTTGCCACCTTCTTTTCTTGAGAAGTGTATCTGAGGTTTATAAAACCATCCTTCTATCTCATAAAGATCTATACTGGCTAGTCGAGCATCCACCATCTCAACCAACATGTCTGATTGTATTTTTCTAGATGTTAGCCAAACAGGTCTCATTTTCTAACGATGGTAGGATTCACCTAGAAACCTCTGACAACCTCTTTATTGGTCAAACAAGACACCTATATACTTGAGTTGTGCCTCGCCTAAGAGTATCTGCTATTACATTAGTTTCCTTTTGTGCTAGGTGATGGTGAAAACATAAACCTTCATATACTCCACTCATCATCCATGTCTCAGGTTTAGGTCTAACTAAGTCAAGAAAACTTCAAGCTCATCATCTTAGTTATCAAACCTAAACTTATAACTCATAGATTCCAAACTACTATAAGTAGGTACGTTCCCATATTACCCTTGTTCTTCTTATGCTCTCAAATCACCTATCCAATATATTATCCAAAGGGTGTGGTACTTCTTTTATCCTCATCATCATAGAAGGGTTTCAACTCATATCACCTCTATCTTTAGTATATGGCATGCATTTTATCCTATCTCTCACATGCATAACAAGATGAAATAAGCATTTTGCTACAGTCCAAATACAGAGTTCATCCCGTTCCAAGAGTACAGATGGTGTATCACACATTTCCATAAGATTTTCCAATCTAAGTTGAAACATACTTCACATAACTACTCACCATGAACATTTCCATTATGGGTCTACACCCACGAGAAGACTTTTCCCATCAACTATGGATCTTAACATCTCTCTTATGTACAATCCTTAGTCATTACTTCAAGGTCTCTAGGGTGTTGGTACTTTTGGGGTGATTTGACCCTTAAGCATCTAGGGAGCCCCTCTCACATTTACCCCTTAGGCCCCATGAACTCATGAAGTTGTCCAACCTCCTAACCCTTGGGCCTCAGGAAAAGGTAGATGTTACCTCCCGACCCTATGGTCTTGTGCATTCAGGGAACATAACACTCCTACTCCCATCAGTCTTATCCCTACTTGACCTTAGTGTTGACTTAGGATTCTACTATAGCTTGTGGTTTCTGTGTTAATACTCAAACACATCTCATCCTTGAATCCTCACCCGAATCTCCATCCTCTCTCTGGGCATTCATGGTCAAACTTACATCCTTTCATAGGGATCGTGGAAACCTACCTACCTCGGTCTGGCCCCATACATGTTACCTCCATGGCAACAAATCATCATGCCCCTTAGAGATGGTCACACATGGGTCTATAGATTCAAGATCATAATGTGTGCTCTTACATTTAGCTCATCAAAATCCTATGAGAGACCTCTTTAGGTTACATCAAACCTAACCCAAAAGCTGGTACCTACCCTACAGAAGGGTCTCTTCCCAGGATGGGAGAAAACTATCTCTTGATAACAACAAAGGTCATAAACGTCCTTACTTCCAGGGTTTACATCATCTTGTGCATGCCTAGCACTATCATGCTAATTATGCATGTAGCTATCATGACAACAACCTACTATTCCAAGCCAAGTTCCTTGGTAATACATACGTGTTCATCATTCCTCATGGTTGGACCAATATCACATATATATATGTCACCAACTTGTGTGAGTAGATCATCAAACATATATCTCAGTTTGGGTGGGGTTTCTCGTCACTCTAACACATGAGTGTTCCATGCTCGATTTCCATGAACTCATACAACATTGTGAGCATCATGTATACTAGGTACTAATACTTCCCCTCTTAGGTCTAGGAACCCCAGGTTTACTTCATATGTATCCGCTATCTAACAACATGCTCAGTAGTTCCACCATGAACCGAACCTATACCAGATAGGGAATATACTTCTTAACACTCTTCCATGTGAATGACCCTTAGATTCCCATACAATGACAACCAACTGGGTGTGAGGCCTCACAACTTGTTACCATACCTCCTCAGGGTCCTTGGAACTCTCTATCTTGCACCACAAAGGTAGGTACTTATAACATTTGTACATCAGTTCAAGAAACCTCTTTAGCATTTTAGGGTTTAGTTCCTCTAAAGACAACCAAGGTACGACAAGCCTCTAATGTTCGTGCATGAGGCATCCACATACATCTACTTAGGGTCATCCATTCTAGGCCATATCATACCCAATTTCTCATGATTCATCATGTCTCAGAGTCTAGGTTTCCAACCTTCTTCCTCGGGGTCTTGATCTTCCTCTCTCTCTCTAGATATGACCCTACAACTTGTCCTACAACTTGAGGTTCTCTCTTAGAAGATGGGTTAAGTTCTTAAGGATACATGTCTACACCTACCCGGGTGAAATGTATGATCCAAAATCTATGTCTGACCAATATTATCCAAAGCTCTACATGATCATCTCATAAACATGAGTCATAACCTATCTGGCTTAGGTCTAACACCTACTGCCAGTCTTACTCCCACTCTCTTCTATGCAGGTACAAGCCTCTTTCTAACTGATTTATATATCTGTTAGGGTTCCTATATGGTCACCACTAACCTCCATAAAGAGAGAGTTATTCCTCACCCTCAACAGGCACGACCGCCCAAGGGCGGGTCACCAAGAAGCACTAGGTCAAACATAGCTCATGCTTCTCATGGGTACATAAAACCTCTATGCATGTCAAACCATATACATACATGCATTTTCAACTATGATATCCAACTCATATTATCATCTCTTTCTCTAACTTCCACTTAGGGTTATGGTTAGCATCATTCTCAGAGGACGTGTCCAGTCTCTACCTCTTCATGGGGGCCTCTGCCTCCAAGGATAACTCTCTCCTCATCCTCCTACCAAAAGGTCTATCCTTAGAGCTCTCCTAAGGGCACAACAACACACGCCATGCAACCTAACATGTAACTAAATCTTTTGTTTGTGGTTAAACTACTAAACTTATGTCCATGACATCTTGTTTACATGCTTTTCATTATTTGGTGGAGGATTCCTTAATCCTTATCACTTTTATCCCAAACACAAGATGGGTTTGGAGAGAGAGAAACCCTAAGCACTTAGAATCCTATATGAATTAGGGTTGAGAAGTGAAGAAGGCAGATAAGAGAGTCCTAGAGGTATATTACTTTGAGTCAAATCCTCCGATTTTGGCCAGGTAGTCACACAATATTTGGGAGTCCTCATAGACCAATTAGAGGGGCGAAGGAAAGACATGCCAACCCCTAGATTGTGATCCTTTTCTAGACACTCCATCATTGGAAAATCCTCTAGTAACTCCCTTGGGTTCTAAAGAGATTGTAAAATTTATTAATTATTAAAGACTAAATGGAAAACCATCGCTCTAATACCAATTATAACGACCTCGCTTCCTGGTAACCCCCAATCAGGGGAGACCAAGAGGTCAGAGGCGTTATCCCAAATATTCGTGATCAAATCAGAAATAATTATCAAATGCTATGAAAACTAAACTTGAAAGTTGGAATAAATATTAAATTTTACATACCTTGCAAAAATAGGTACTAAGAATTCTATCCATAGTAGAAATCTAACTAGCTAATCATCCTTTGAATAATTAACTTTATTTTCACAGATTATGTTTTATTGTTTGTCCAATTTCAGATGGTTCCTAAAACACCAACAAATAAAATATCGGTCAGTATATTTCTATATTGGAATGTGGGGGACAAACACAACATCACAAATAGACTCTAACAACTTATACATGGCAAAGAGTTGATTAACAAGCCAAATTACATTTTCAATGTAACTTCTCAACCACTTTTACACATACCCTGGAATACCCTCTCTTAGGAATATTTTGTCCTTGCAAGGGACGTAAGGCCACCTTCTCCATCTTGAGCTTGGCTCCTGGGGCCATCTCTTTGGGTGCCCAGTGGTCTTGCCTTTGGGGCTTGACCACTTCATACCTTCCCTTTGGGGCTTGGTCTTACATCATACATCAGGGATGGTATGTAGGTTCAAGACAGTCACACTTATGCTTAATTGTTATACACATAGTCACTTTATGAGATTGCAGAATTGAAACAACCAAGCAGTTTAGGTTTCATAGCAATCGAGAATCCTCATGAAGATGTCATGAAACATAATTCAATTATTCATAATTTAACCACATACATGGTCAGTAGATTTTACAAGCTATCAACAATTACAACCAATAAAGCAATCCAAGCAAGTAGTTCAACAATACAATCAAGGATCCTGAAAAGCACATGTATTCTATTTACTACACACTTTATCAAGATTCTATCTATTCGACTTGAACTTGCTTCGTAGGGTTTCCTACTCCTTTTTAAGGTTTCATTAGGGTTTATGTTTAACTTTCCACCAATATAACTAGATACCCTAAAAACAATAAAACTAGATGGAAACCCTAATTATCTATTTAAAATCTTCCTAATATTCTTAGGACCAACTTAACATCACTTTCCTCTTATGAATTTCAAATTAGTCCACATGAGAAACCATTAACCCTAAATTAGGGTTTCTAAGTTCATTATTGCCCTTTATACATATGACACCCTAAATTGGTCCATTGGGTACAAGGATCATCTCTTTAGATCTAAAAACATCCTTTTCATTAACAACAGGTTAATATCATCTTAAATTTTCCGAAGAATGCCACTAATTCCCATTAACATCTAAAATTAGGGTTTTTCCATTAATAAAATCATGAAAGGTAGCATCTTTACATACTTTTTGAGTTACAAGAATATTTAAGCCTTGATAATATTTTTATTTTATTCCTTGCATTCTCCTTAGAATTTTTCATATATAACTTGTTGCAATTTGAGTTAACAATAATTATTTATGTATTTTGTAGGATTTACTTACCATGGCCAATGAGAGGCTGACATGTCAGCCATTGTGAACGTAGCTCTCCTGTGTAACTTAGCCAGCTTGAAACATAATGAATTGACCATTATGCCCCCATGTGATGACTCGGTTATTCATACCTCGAAGGGGTAGTTTCATCCAAAGTGACTTGCTCGTCACCCTCCTCATGAACACTCCTGCTGCCGTCGCGCTAGGGCCGACCGCGGGGCTGTCTCACCCTCCCCAGGGCTCGAAGGGCACCACCATCGGTCCCTCTACATCTGCCTCCCTCCACCGTGCTTAGCAAGGCTCCAAGCCGTGGCCAAGGTGGCATGGTCCAAGAGAACCAGGCCTGTGACCCGCGACTGGTTTGCAGGCCTCCTGTAGGGGTTAGAGCGAGGAGATGATGGACGAGCTACTTTCCGGTAGTGTGGGAGTGTCATGCTTCCTTTGTACTCCCTTCCACAGCTCCTCATCACTCCAGGGGTTGCACTACTTCTCGCTATTAGGTTCAGAACAGATATCAGTTTGAAGAAGAGCATGAGACACTTGAGATCCGCCTAGACACGAGACTATGGGTCCAACCCTTATATAGGGGAGGATAGCAATGTCCTAGCATGCTTACCCACAAGGAAACAAGTCCCTCAGTCCATAGAAGACCACTCTCACTATTATCGTGCAATTAATCCTTTGATTACTTCCTTTTTAAACCATGTTCCTTGGTTATCAAGGAATCTTATATTACAATTTTTTTTATATAATGGCTAAACAAACAGTCCTCGATTATATTCCCTTTGCACTTGGATTTTAATCCCTTACTCATGAGGATACATTATCTTATACAAAGTAGTATTTCTATTTGATAACATTAAAAAGTCATTACATAATTCAATTAGTATATGGCACGTTATTCCCATATTAAGGCTTTTATTATTTTTATTTTCTCTTTCTTCTCCTATTATCTTTGCAACTCGGACTCCTTAGAACATAATAAATCCTAAGGATTAGAAAACCACTCTTGAAGGATAATTCTTAGCCTTTTAGATTCTTCTACATCTTTCATTTCTCTTTATCTTATTTATTCCTCTTATTAATCAATTTCCTTTTCCTTTTTATTCCCTTTTCAGGCTATTAGGCTTGATAGGCAACAAGGCACATGAAATCATCCATACAAGGCTTCTTTATCAAAGAAATATGTTCAAGGCACATAATTCATACAATTCCCATAATCATACATTTATTGGGAAAATTGCATCTCCCACTATATGAACCTGAATATTGGGGTTGTAACATATAAAATACATGAAACAAGGCAGGTCAAGCACACAAGGTTCTTAGCACATGGCTAAAAGATACATATGCATAAGCTTTGCATAATTTGAAAAGATTTGTCGAAGTAAATGAACAAAAATAAACAATTTATGTTCTTAGCAAAACAGGAGCCCATATTTTATGTCATTTTCTCCAGTTTTACCATCAATATCATATATCATAAGGCCTTTGATAAACTTCCGATCGGAAGGATCTGTAAGGGTGCTCAAGATTAACTAACCCTTTTATATGTGAGGGACCTCAATAATCAATGTCATTGAGCAAAACCATGTTTCAACGTTTTTGTAACGAAGTTTCAAACTATGTGTGCAAGTTATAAAATGACAAGACCAGACAAGCATCAAGTACAATACTAACATACTACACGGCAATATTTGAGCAAGTAAATAAGCATACATGCATGTCAATTTGCAAGAAAGAAAGACATATTCATATAACTATTTACAGCTCGTACCTTATTTAGAGATTATTAACTTAACTTATACTTGATCATCTAGCCAACAAGCAACACCTAACTAACAACAAGATTACATAAATGTATTAGATTCTCATCATTCACCCTAACTAGATTCATTTTAGGGTTTTCAACCATGTTAGGTTCAAAATTCTTATTGGTTCATTTGGTGACCTTATTTTGATTTAGAGTCCCTCATAAGGGTGTTTGTAATGCCCGGTCCCACTGCCCAATGCTCTAGTAGAGTTTTAGGAATGACGACTGGCCCCACAAACCACCCCTAGCCTTAATTGTGCACTTTGTCCACACTGACGTGCAATCCAGGATCAACTTCCCGACTGGTCACCCATCCTAGTACTACTCCAAACTGAGCATCCTTAACTATGGAGTTCTTTAGAGATGAGCTGCTAGAAAAGGAGGTGCACCTTGGTGATATGGGTAGTCTAATTCCTTTTAAGATTATCATATTGGAGGCCTCAAATCCTGGGATGTTACAATCTCCCCCACTTTTACTCTTGACATCCTCGTCAAGGTTCAACTATATGGCCTCATAATATTTCACCATTTCAGTGCAGACCCAACATGGCCCATAAACACCCAGCTCCCGATCACGGAATACTAGCGCAAGGGTGGCAACATCACCATGGATAGCCCATTCCTACATGCCTAGACCGTACAGATCAAGACTGGCATGCCACATGCCCATGTGGGCCCCACCTACTGAAGGGGTTATGGCTCTAATACCATTTGTAATGCCCGGTCCCACTACCCAAGGCTCTAGTAGAGTTTCAGGAATGAGGACTGGTCCCACAAACCACCCCTAGCCTTAACTACACACTTTGTTCACTCTGACGCGGAAGCCAGGATCACCTTCCCGACTGGTCACCTATCCTAGTACTACTCCAAGCTGAGCACGCTTAACTATGGAGTTCTTTAGAGATGAGCTCCCAGAAAAGGAGGTGCACCTTGGTGATATGGGTAGTCCAATCATTCCTTTTAAGATCATCATATTCGAGGCCTCAACTCCTAGGACGTTACAGTGTTGTTCCAGTTCCATATCATCTATAGGTTCCATTCATTTTATATAATCATATTGCAAATTAGGTCACTTATGCACATTATAGGGTCAAAGACTCATAATAGGACAAGAAGGGTTGTATCTTATCAACTCAAGATATTCAAGCATAAGAGATTATCTGAATCAACAGTGTAGTGAACATAAAGAGCATAATAAAATATAGATTGATGTCCCAAAGGGTTAAGGCATTGAAGTATAGCATTGGTATCTACATATAGGACATAGTTCATAAGGTTTAAACATACAGAACAGATGAGACATACATACCATGGGGATCATAACGGTTAAATCATATCAAATTTGAGAGGGAAAGGCATAAGATAATGATCCATATTGAGAAATCGATCACAAGAGCGTAAATTAAGACACATGTGTCACATAAGAGGGTAGTTAAGGGTGAAAAACGGCCACACACATCATAAAATCTAAAACAGGTTGGCCTCAGGAATCATGTCACTATAAATCATAAATACACTAATTTTAGATATCAAATGTAGTTTTATGCATTAGATAGGTCAAGACCTCTCATGGATTAAGGTACACCACATCAAACACATAATGGGACACAAGCATGCATTAAGTGTAATGTAGAGTAACCATAACCAAAGGGGGATTAGGTCATGATCCTTGTATCATGAGGGAGTATTAGTTACTGACAATTTTGTTAGACTGATGTTTGAGGTCATATAGGGTCAAGATAGCCACTTTGATCAATGTTCTCCATGTATACTCAAAATAAGTCACATATGTCCAAGAAGTCATCATGTGTGCATAAGTGGTAATTAGAAGCCTCATTTAGTTCAAGGGTGCACCGAGTTTACTAATTAGATGCATAAGAGAGTAGATTGAGTATAAAAGAACCAATCTTCATCAACAAAATGCATCAAATATGGTCAGCATAGTCAAAGTTTGTATTTTTAGAAAAAAAGAAGTATTAGAAGTTGATTCAGAGTCTAAAAGTAGTTTCACTATGTAGGGTACCTCGAGATGATCAAAATGGTATATATTTGCCTATTTTGTCTTTAAGGGTTACAATATATGAATTTATGATTATCTTAATCAAAACTATAGAAAATATTATTGGGTGTTACTATTAATTTATTAAGTGATCACTGCCTTCAAATGTTGACGATCCAGTGGCCATGTCCCAAACCTCCCCTATGGCGTGGACATGGGTCCTCATGGCCACATGGCATCTACCCATTGGCTGCTCCCTCCTCCACATTGTTAGTCAGCCACTTGGCACCCATCCTCACCGCCACCCCAATGATCAAGTGTGGCTTGTTGTTGTTGCGCATTGTATGTGGCCTCCCACGTGGGGTGAGCTTGGCAGCGGCAGCAACAAAGCTACTTCTCACCAGAACCACCAAGAAGAAGGGTACATGGGCCCGAGGGAAGAAGGGAGGGTGTTGAGGAAGCTTGCTCCGGCCCTGCAAAACCAAGGGTTGACCAAAACAGCCAAAATGACACCTGACATAGTGGTATAGGGCTTGTCGAAGATATGAAGGTGCCATGGAAAGAAGGGTAAGAAGTAGAGAATGGCAGGGTGCATGGAGCATGAAAGAGAGCAGAAAGAAGGGGGAAAAGAAGAGGGTTGGAGAAATGAGATGTTTGGGAATTTTATTGGGGTAAATGATGAAGCCTAGGCTACCAATTGGTGGTGTTGTGGCAGGGTAGGTGAAGCCAGTATCATTGGAACTAGTGGTATGTATGGAGGAAGAAGACCCACTCACAGTCGATTGATGGGGGGCAGATCTGTGGGTAGAGATCCAATGCACAAGATCACTTGATACAAACATAAAAGGTTGGATCACTGAGTTGGCAATGGTGGAGTGGTGCCACCCTTTCTAGGCCTCACTTTCCAATTGGGATTAGTAAGCTCAAATCCATATGAACCAAGTGCAAAATAAGTCCTCTTTGAGTGGCTATAACTTGAGATATAATAATCTGATTGAGGTGATGTTTGTTCCAATGTATTCACAATGGAATCTTCTATCAATATGGTGGACATTGGAGAGTAATAAGATCATAGTGATGAGTATCAATATTGGATTCAAGAAGGTGATGTATTAAACCATGATACTAAGTTAAAAAGTGTTGATTGATGTCACACATTGCGCAATTAAGCTTTAATGTCACCAAATTGGAGTGTCACAACACTCAAACCATGAATTTGATATCCAATATAGACAAGGTGTCATCATAGAGTGAGGGGGAGCATAATCAAAGTGAGAGAAAATTAGGGTTGTCACAGTTTGTTTGTATCTCACACAACAAATCTTTTGGACTTGAGGTTTGTCCAAGTTACTTCAAGTGATATGAGGGTAGGTTGTTGTAGCAGACATAAAGTATCATCAACACAAAAACATGATGACATCAACTATTATAGTTACAAAAATGTGGTTAAAAGTTTGATTGAAAAATTAATATGAAATTAGATATTGATTATGGAAATCTATTCAGAATTTTATTATTATTTCATCCTATTTACTATTAAGATCTATAATGGAGTACATCATATATTGCCAATAGTTTGATATGTCTTCCATCTCAAGAGGTTGCGAGAACCCATCATACTAAACAAGTTTACTCAAAACACAAACGATCACTAACTAAACACATACCCAGAAAATAGCATAGATTAAAATAGATTTTAGCATCATCGCATTCTTGGAAGCATTTGCATTGAAGCCCAACATCTTCTTGTATTCATACTATGCCAAGAAGTTGATACAATTTCCCCATCTATATACAAACTTTAGTGCCTAGACCTGAGATTATAGGGACAACTCTAGGACATACTAGACGTCTAACAAACTTCTGTATGGTCCATCATCACAGCTCCTCCTCGTTGCAACATGTTTGATGATGTTGTTGCTGATAACCTAATAAGATGTGATGACACACGGGTGAGACCCATGTACCAGCGAGAGATATAACTCTCAACACTGCTTATTGATAACAACAGCTTAAGCAATTAATCAATTTAGGCAGATAAAACAAGTATAACAGATAAGCTTAGCAGCAATTTTGATTAACAAAATACATAAAGGAGTAGATAGCAATTGTCATTATCATCCTGAGTTATCATCATAAACCTTATTAAAAATATAAGCAATTCAGTATCATGAGCATGGATAATATCATAATCAAGTCTAGTAGCATAGAATTGTTGGGTTTTAAGGGAGATCAAAGAAGGCAGTGGAAACAAACATTTTCTTCTCCTAAACTCATAATAAAGGAATCGTGTCAACGACTATACAATAAGAAGGATGGTTTGTAGAGGCATACCTTGTCCCGAGGCTTGCTCGGCGATGTTACCTCGAGGCTTACATGATTTTCACCTCCAGTCTTAGACGACGTCTGTGCAGCTGCTGGTCTCACTGGGACTGTCAGGATTGACAGCTGTCCTCCGAGCGGCAAAAGTCTCCCACCTCTGAATTAGTCCACATAGACCACCTAGAACTCTGATCTCATTGTCGCACAAGGAATCGAAAGGAGTCACACCCTCCTGTCAGCTTACTAGTCACCAACACACTCTCCTGCAACTAGTTCGTTTTCTGCAGCTGTCTTTCCCTTGTTGTGCCTCCCTTATCGGGTAGCACTTGCTCAGGATCTCTTGGTTATTACAACCAGAGAAAATGAGAACTTTGCAGAGCAACTGGTATTCTGAGTTGTTGTTGTTCCTGAGAAGCCCCACTACCCCTATATATATAGGAGGATCATGGGATAGGGTTCTCTACCCCCGGCAATGTGGGATTAAAGCAGGAGTAGAAGGGTTTGAGATTTTCCACAAAACAACCAAATCTGTGCCAGCCGAACCGATCGGTTCACACCCTGAAATAATCGTTTCGGGCCTTGAGTCGATCGTTTGGGACCTGAGCTGATCGTCTGGGGCTTTGAGCCAATTGGCTGGAGCTCAGAGTCGATCAGTTCGTGGTCTTCATCCAACTCAAATTGACTTTCATATTTGTTCCTGATTAATCAAATATTAATCCTTGACCAAATTGAATTTGTGTGAAAAAAATTGTATTTGCAAAATAGTCTTCCAAATGATCTCGGTTGGTCACATGAATCGATCGGTTCAAAAATTGAACTTATCATTTCATGACACATGAGTCGATCGGCTCACAAAATGAGCTGATCGGTTCATCTCATGAGCCGATCGGTTGGGGCAGAAGACTGTGCAAAATCAGTCAATTGTAGTTTCAATCAATCTGATACTCCAATCAATCAGTTCAACACCTTGAAAACTATGATTTTGAGCTATCAATCAACTGAGTGTTTAATTGAACTACTAAAATCTTTTAGTAATCAATCTAAACATTGTTTGTGGACAAACTCCTCTTCCAGGTTAAATCATATGTGTGTGACCCTGTAGGTCCATTTCACGTTGGCAGTGAAAGTCCATAACACTTATGACTTGACAAGCAAAGAGTGGTTCCTAGTCACACATCAGTGCTACCCAAGCGAAAAGGAAAGTTGGAGAACAACTTTCAATCCTACAATCCATGAATGGTGTTACAGTGAATGCATAATTCCTTTGTCACTGATATCCCAAATGAACTCAAGGCATGGAATAGTCATCCTTTCTACGTTCATTCACTTTCTTGATCTCAGAGTAGATTGGAGGAGATATGTATGACATCAATATCACATACTAATTCACACATGTGTGCACGCCTATCTCAATCCTACTCATCAACTAGAAATTAATTTCTCATGATTTATGCTAATTTAATGGTTTGAGTTATCAATAACTTTTAGGTATCACTTTTTCTTATTCATACCAAGTATCACAATATAATCAAGACATTGCCACAAAGTTTCAAACATCAACTTTACTAATTGCCATTATTTTCATACAATATG
The DNA here is from genome assembly GCA_963693085.1 of Alisma plantago-aquatica. Taxonomy (NCBI): domain Eukaryota; kingdom Viridiplantae; phylum Streptophyta; class Magnoliopsida; order Alismatales; family Alismataceae; genus Alisma; species Alisma plantago-aquatica. The sequence goes on from OY856414.1 coordinate 545,179,450, forward strand.
CAAAAATAATGTGTTTCTATCCATTGGCAAATATGAAATAGTAGTTCATAACTCTATTACATGCCTTTAAGGCTGAAAATAAACTAAAGTATTCATATCTATGGCGGAAACACTTGCCCCATTTATTGGGTGATTTACACTTTATATCTTGGTATCATATACCTCAAAAAGTGTTACAAGTTTATTTCATGACACCTTCAGGTGGATACGTTTGTTGCCTCCTTCTTCATTAGTTCTTCCAGATAGAGTGGACAATTCCTTTACCAATGTCTTGGCTTTTGACAATGGTGGCAATTGCCTCTCTTGGTCACGCCTCCCTTGGCCTTGAGAGCTGATGATGACTCGGGCTGCTGGATAACATCAGAACCTTTCTTAGCCTTTCCTTTGCCCTTGCGCTTGGACTTGCATTTCTTGTCACTGATCATCATCATAGACTTAGGCTTGTCCTTCTTCATCTGTGTCTCGGTTGTCCTCAACATGCCCAACAACTCTGTCAACGGCTTGTCAAAGTTGTTCATGTTGTAGTTCATCACAAACTGACTATAGGATTCTGGCAATGACTGCAGTATCACATCAGTAGACAACTCTTGGCTCATGGGAAATCCCAGTCTTATCAGGTTCTCTACATACCCAATCATCTTAAGCGTGTGAGGACCAACTGGATCTCCTTCTGTCATGACACACTTGAACAATGCCCTGGAGACATCATATCTCTCTTGTCGTGCTTGATCTTCATACATGTTCTTGAGATGTTGAATCATCTCAATGACACCCATGTTCTCATGTTGTATCTACAACTCATGGTTCATGGAGCAGAACATCAAGCACTTTTCATCAATGGCATCATCAAAATGCTTCTTATAAGCATCCCTTTCTGCCTTTGGTGCGGTAGAAGCAGGTTCCTCTAGAATTGGAGTATCCAGTACATAGAGCTTTCACTCTTGAGTGAGAACAATTCTCAATGTCCTAAACTAGTCGTAGAAGTTAGTCTCATTCAGGTTGTCCTTTTCAGGGACCGATTACAATGAAAAGTTATTGTTGTTTGTTGTCATTTGTACTACAAAAGGAAATATATGCAATTTAGTTCAAAACTCAATTTTAACTTATTTGATTGATTTGAAAAGTTGACGATATAATTAGGAATTTAATTAATTATCTCTCCCACTATTTTGTTCAAATTGATAGCCCTCACCATCTATTCAGAAGATTGCAGTGAACAACCTTCTAGTGGGTCAAGATCCTAAAACCCTCTAAGTCATTGACCAGCTAGGGTTGTCACCCACAACTTAGATCTTCTAGGTAGGCAACTCTTGCCAATTGCATCATATGCAACTCTTGAAAGATGTCATATGCAACTCATTGCCATGATCACCTCCATGCCTCAAGGTGCTACATCCTATCTAGGTCACCTTGTTAAGTATGACCCAAAGTCAACATGATGAATATGCACCCTACTAGGGAAGACCCACATATCCATCCTTCATGCTTCCACGAGATAGATGGTGCACCACGCTAGGGCATGCCCACACTTGGCCGATCAAGCTTTTCATGTGTGTCACATTTGGAAGGCATCTAAAACTTTAATATTTAATGAGGGATTTGGTTTTATAGGTACATATACATATCCAATCACCACAATACATAGTATGTATCATTTACATGCTATATCCCACTGAAAACATGCAAAACAATAAAAACGATGATTATGGCCATCCTAATGTGATTCCTCGAGCCAAGAGGAATCACAGTCGTGTAGGTCCACATCACATGCAACCTATACAAGATGAACTTTGTGCTTTGCCTTTACTGGGTTTGATCAACTTATTTCCATAATTGATCGGCTCGCCATCGGGTCGGTCGGTTAGGTGCCACCAGCCGATCGGTTGGCTCCTCCAACCAATAAGTTCGCCGGGTCATTGTGCATCTCCTCATGGCCACCACCCACTCATCTCGCTCCTCGAACCAGTCATATGGAATGCCAACCGACCGGTTCACGCCTTGAGCCGATCGTCTTAGTTGTCATTAGATTGTCCTCCGTACTTTGACAAAACTAGAAATATAAAAGATCTATCCTATTTACATTTAAATTGGGAAACCCCGAGTAACATTCAGGGGGAGCAAAGGTAGGAAAGAAATCTCGAGTTATCTCAAGTTACATCAAGAAAAGGAGGTAGGGAATTGGTGCGCAGACCAATAAGCAAGCAACCACATACAACCAAGCACACACATAGGGTTTATTGGCCATAACCACGCTATATATCCACCACAAAATTCATTTAAGGGTGACGCGTATCGAGTGCATTCATATTACATATCATATATGTATATTGGGATTTGTGGATTTAGGATTGGACATGCATAAATCCAATTTTTATTCGCATTGTATGCAATAAATAAAGGCGACAAACCAAAGTCGATCACATCGATAATCCTAAAGTATAGAGCAGTTGATATGGCTCTGATACACTGTTGGGTTTTAAGGGAGATTAGAGAAGGCAGCAGAAACAAAAATTTCTTCTCCCAAACCCAGAATAAAGGAATCGTGTCAACGTCTATACAATAGGAAGGATGATTTGTAGAGGAATACCTTGTCCCGAGGCCTGCTCGGCGACGTTACCTTGTGGCTTACGCGGTTTTCACCTCTGGTCTTGGACGGTGTCTGTGCAGCTCCTGGTTTCACCAGGACTGTCAGGATTGACAGTTGTCCTCCGAGCGGCAGAAGTCTCCCGCCTCTGAAGTAGTCCACAAGGACCACCTGGAACTCCGATCTCCTTGTCCCACAAGGAATTGGAAGGAGTCGCACCCTCCTATCAGCTTACTAGTCACCAACACACTCTCCTGCAACCATTTTCTTTTCTGTTGTTGTCTTTCCCTTGATGTGCCTCCCTTATCGGGTAGCACTTGCTCGGGCTCTCTCAGTTACCACAACCATAGAGAATGACAACTTTGTAGAGCAACTGGTGTTTTGAGTTTTTGTTGTTCCTAAGATGCTCCACTACCCCTATATATAGGAGGGTCATGGGATAGGGTTCTCTACCCTGAGCAATGTGGGATTAAAGTAGGAGTAAAAGGGTTCAAGATTTTCCACAAAACAACCAATCTACACCAGCTGAACCGATCATTTCGGGCCCTGAGCCGATCATTTGGGACCTGAGCCGATCGTCTGGGGCTTTGAGCCGATCGGCTGGAGCTCTGAGCCGTTTGGTTCATGGTCCTGATCCAACTCAATTTGACTTTAATATTTGTTAATGATTAATCAAATATTAATCCTTGTCCAAATCGAATTTGTGCAAGTGAAGCAAATTGTATTTGCAAAATAGTCTTCCAAATGATCTTGATTGGTCACATGAATCGACCGGTTCAACAATTGAACCGATCGTTACATGACACATGAGTCGATCGGCTCACAACATGAGCCGACCGGTTCACCAACCTGAGCTGCTCGGTTCATATCATGAGCCGATCGGTTGGGGCAACAGACTGTGCAAAATCATTCAATTGTAGTTTCAATCAATCTAATACTCCAATCAATCGGTCCAACACCTTGAACACTATGATTTTGAGCTACCAATCAACTGAGTGTTTAATTGAACTACTAAACTCCTTTAGTAATCAATCTAAACATTGTTTGTGGAAAAACTCCTCTTCTAGGTTAAATCCTATGTGTGTGACCCTGCAGGTCCATTTCACGTTAGCAGTGAAAGTCCATAACAGTGCGCCTATACGAAGCAATGCTATTGAGCCAAACACTATAAATGGAAGAAGAGGAAGGCCTAAATTAACATGGGATGAGCTTATAAAGAGAGATTTTGAATCTCTACATCTCAATCAGAATATGGCCCATGATAGAGCTGAATGGAAACGAAAGATCCATGTAGCCAACCCCAACATATTTGGGATTGAGGTTTAGATGATGATGATGATGATGATGATGAGTGAAAGTCCATAACACTTATGACTTCACAAGCAAAGAGCGGTGCCTAGTCGCACATCAGTGCTACCCAAGTGAAAAGGAAAGTTGGAGAACAACTTTCAATCCTACAATCTGTGAATGGTGTTACAATGAATGTATAATTTCTTTGTCATTGATATCCCGAATGAACTCTAGTCATGGAACAATCATCCTTTCAATGTTCATTCACTTTCTTGATCTCATAGTAGATTGGAGGAGATATGTATGACATCAATATAACATACTGATTCACACATGTGTGCATGCCTGTAATGACCCTGACCTAGGTTATGAGGTAACCCCATTTATTTTGGCTAATAAAGTTTCATATAACTTTAATATAATCCTCTAAGGTGTTTTTATATCATGTGAAGTACTTATGTTTCAAGTGTGGTCCCGATTGAATGTTGTTTGAGCAATTTTCCTTTGTTTTGGACCAAAGTGCAATTCACCCAAATTGAGGGGCTATAATGCAACATGTCACATGTTTAATGCACCCCATGTGTTTTAGCATCATAAGAGAGAAAATTATGCTAAGTGGTGGCTTGTGGAAAGCCTAAATTCCAAGTTTGAACTTGTTTGAACAATGTTGGTGCATTGTGCACCAATTTTGGTACAAATTGTAATTTACTCAAAATGTGGGGTTGATATGAAAATTACCACCTCTAGAGTGTCCCTACTTCCTCTATGTATAATTTAGAGGAGATAGAATGAATGATACACCATGTTTGAATTAACTATGAGTGATGGTATTCTTCGTGAGGAAATGACCAAGAAAATAGGGTTGAATATGAAAGCTTAACTTGAGTTGTATCAAGTTGGAAAGCTTATATATGAGGGGCTATCGGCCAAGGAGCCATAGAAGGAGCCTCATATCGTTTTTTGAAATGTTGGAAAAGTCCATATCGTGCAAAGCACCTCAAGTAGGTGAGTTGTGTCGGGTTACATCTTCCTTAGCAAAGTTGTGACGAGTTGTGCATAAAGTGATGAATTAATTGATATATCTTAATCAAAGGGATAAGTAATGGGCGAATTTGCATCTCTAGATGATCCTCAACCATTTTGCAAGACAAGATAATTGTTTATGCAAGCATGTACATGTGTCATCCTTTCATGGACACGTGGCAACTAGTAGCTCAAAATGATGACACCTCATTTTTACCTTCCTTCATGAACAACAAGTATATATACCCCTAGTTTCACCCCTCAGTGCAATTTTTCGACCCTTACCACCCTCATACCTTATGGTATCATTCATAGAGCTCCTATATCGTGAAGGGATGATGTGGTATCGTGCATAGGCCCTTGGGTATCTCCCATGACAAGATCATATCGCCCAAGTAGGTGATATCGGTCATATAGGGTGATATCGCCCATAGTGAAGTGTTTTGATCATAAGTGAGTGGCATATCGTGCAAATGAGTGTCATATCGTGCATGGGTGGTGGCATATCATGCAAGAGTAGTATGGTATCGTGCAAGGGGGCTAAGGAGAAAGAAGGAGCTCATACTTAACCCTAAGGTGAGGCAATGATCATATTCAACCTTGGATTGAAGCATGATCTTAGGGTTTTGATCTTCCTTTCTTTTCTTCTTCACCAATTGCTTACCCATGGTGATTATTTGTATATAGAGGAGTTTTGAAGTTCATATTCAACCTTAGGAACGTGGAGCTTTGGATTTTGGAGCTTTGAAATTGTTCTTAAGTAGGGTTATATAACTTGAACTCAACCATGTTATTATTCATCACCTAAATTGCTATATTTAATGATCTACTTTTAATTCCAAAATTTCCTGAAATAGTTGATGAAATTATGAGTTATAGTAGTTTCTTAGACCTATTTACATGAACTGTAACAGTTAGAACTAAGGTCTAGAGCTTTAAGACGATGGTATCACTTTATAAAAGTGATATCGGGTGCAAGCACAGAGGCAAGCACCTATAACCCGATATAATGATGCACCTACTTCAATAAAACGATATGGATCTGATTGTATACCTTCTTGCACGATATGGGGGTGTAGTATACACCTCTTTAATGATAGGGAGTCAAGTATAGACTCCATGCACGATACAAGGTTAAATGAATACTTATAAGTGAACATGAAACCCTAATTTGGGTAACCCGATATGAGTAAAGAATAGAAAATGCTATTGCATGATATGGTAGCCTGATACACAACCCTAGTTGATGTCTATCCCTACATGGTGGTGGCTTAATACCTCATGCACAACATGGTTAACACATACAAACACCTCTAGATGATATGAATGGTGTGTATATACTTCTAGCCTGATATGGTGAGTGCTCATATACTGACAACCCAAAATGGGGAATATATGCATATTTCTAACCCAATATACCTTATGAATGTGAGGGCAAGACACTCTTAGGAGTGATGAGTGTAACACCAAGTAATGGTGTGACTAATACCTTGATAGGTGAAACACCTAAAGTGGTTGACAATGGACAACCTTATATCAACAATGCCTTAACCTGAGATGAGTCCATATCATTGATGATAGTAGGGTAATTCAAGTGTGTGACTTATGGCCTTGTGATCCATGTGAATAGTTGTTTCCTTGTGAGAGGTGACAAGATGTTTAATGGCCTTGTGATCCATGTGAATAGTTGTTTCCTAGTGAGAGGTGAAAAGATGTTTAATGGCCTTGTGAGCCATGTGAATAGTTGTTGCCTAGTGAGAGGTGACAAGATGTTTAATGGCCTTGTGAGCCATGTGAATAGTTGTTGCCTAGTGAGAGGTGACAAGATGTTTAATGGCCTTGTGATCCATGTGAATAGTTGTTGCTTAGTGAGAGGTGACAAGATGTTTAATGGCCTAGTGAGCCATGTGAATAGTTGTTGCCTAGTCAGAGGTGACAAGATGTTTAATGGATTTGTGAGCCATGTGAATAGTGGTTGCCTAGTGAGAGGTGACAAGATGTTTAATGGGCCTTGTGAGCCATGAGAATAGTTGTTGCCTAGTGAGAGGTGACAAGATGTTTATAAAAGTTTTCATGTAAGAAATGATAATGTTCAAAATAAACCAGGAAATGGCAACTTAGTAACATAATAATAACAATAAATGGATACAATAATAATAATGAAATTCTGATCATACATGCTTTATGTTTATCACCAAATAAGGTATATAGTGTTTAAATATGCTTAAAGGAGATAAGAGTAATACTTGTATTGTAGAAAGGACGTGAATAAGTATGATGGCTTAGACAAGGTATACTACTTGGCTGTGACCTCAGGATTGGTATAGTCCAATGCCTAGTTGTGACCTCATGATTTGTATAGTCTAATGCCTGGTTGTGAACTTAGGATTGGTATAGTCCAATGTCTGGATGAACTCAATATCAGGATTGGTATAATCCAATGCCTGGCTGAACACGATCTCAAGATTGGTATAGTCCAATGCCTAGATAAACTCGATCTCAGGATTTGTGTAGTCCAATGCCTAGATAGAATATGATGATTTTTACTCTTCTGTCTAGTATAATTCAATATTAGTTTAGGAGATTGGCTAAGGCCAACAGATGGAAATAAGAATGAATCATGGGTGACATATCAGGATAATAAGGAAAACCTTGAGATGTTGAAATGATATGATAGATAAATGATATACATGTTCTTACTATTCCTTATAAAGAGTTGCAATACTTTAAAAGATGAGAATATTCTAAAATTAGAATATTCTAAACTACTTATCCTCTGCTCAATTTAATATTATTTAACTATGATAATAACATTGTTGGCGGAGAGTTATATCTCTCGCTGGGACAATTGTCTCACCCCATGGGATCCACATTTTTTTAGGTGGACATGCACGAGGGGGGATTGAGACCGTACTGTAGAGAAAGAACAACAGCGACAGGGACAACAATGACAGCTCATGTTGAGTGTACTATCTGTTAGGTCTTGTAGATAGAAGTCCTATGTGTCGTTTCTGTACTCTCAGGTCCTTGGAGTTGGTTCGTATTGGTTTCATGAATAATATGAGATTTTGGCTTGAATGCCTCGAGGTTTTATGTTGCTCTAGTATGTGTTTTGATAGAGCAACTGGTATATGTTGTCCTCGAGATGAGATGAAACAATGGTGTATAATGTAAATCATGATATGTATGACTTTTGGATCTTTCAGTAAAAGTTTTCTATACAAGGATCTCCTTGCAAAATGGTTTTAAATTTTAGTGATTTTTGTTAATTTGTTGTTTATGTTTATTCCTCTTAATCAGTAATGATTTGTTTTTCAGTTTGGCAACTGTTGTTACAAGTTTGGTTTTAGAGCTTAAGGTTCACTGAGTCTATAGAGACATAGGACTAAGTTGTTGAGTTTGTGTTAGTGTCCTCCAGTATACCCTATAGTGACTTCTTCTTATGTAGGGTAAAGGGTAAAGTTTATAAATGACTGGGGAACACGAGGAACACATTGTTGAGGGCAATGTTGTTGCACTAAGGGAGGGTGTAAGGGATCAGACAAGAGAAGAACAAGTGCCTGAGAATTCCCATCTTGACCTGATCAGGATAGAGAATCCTATGTTTACGCTCTTGAAGGGCAGGTTAGGACAATAGTGATGCATATAGAAGACTGTATACTAGCATTACAACCTAGGTTACCAGTCCTTAATGCAGAAACTTTGGATTTTGAAAAGGTTCATGAATTACAAAGTCATGTTGGAACAGTGGAAAATGTGGAAAGATTAACATATGGCGAGAAAGTTGACTCTTCCATAAGTTTAGACAGTTAGTATATCTATGATGGTAATGCCCAAGAAGGGGAAATAAGCTGAGAAATATGGAAAGGTCTCTACGATTCTAGAGACATTTGCATAGTTATTCTAAAAAGCCAAAGTTTTTGGTGCCATCAGTGCAATAAATGCCTAGTGTACCAGGGCAGTAGCCACTAAGTAAAGGCAAAGGTCCTAACTTTCCACCTATAAGAACCCATGGCTTAGTCTCTACATCGGTAATAGTACCGATAAGACCATGGTATGAATAAGACATGTTATAGATATGGATATGTTGAGCATACTAAACTCTTTTCTTTGAAAAGAAAGGAGGAAATGACTCAAAAACCAAGGTAGACTCGACAGGGCTTATGAAAGTTACAGCCCAATAATGTGAAAAGGCAAGAATAACAACATGAAATAACTAGACTCTGTGTTGAGTCAACCTAAAGCGGTAGATGACCATGAGGGGTAACAGTCAGATAGAGCTTTTTCATTTCAATATGCCTTATCTTGATGTTATTTGATAATCCTAAAAACGATTGCTTTTATGGATTTCCCTATTGATTGCCCTATGGGGACATAGGGAAGAAATGATGAGAACTAGAATTTATATTCTGTTCAGTATTCTTTTAAATGTTCTATAATTTCTCTTATCTGTGTGAAAGAGGATGAGATATAGAAGTGATTCCTGGAGAAAATCTAGGAATGCTAAATCCTGTGTTTATAATGATGAGAAAAGTGAGGAACATGATAGTAAATAAAGTGCATACTACCTAATCTCAGTACTTGCATACCCTGGCTAGGTATATAATTATTGAAGATTAGGCAAGTATGGAACTCTTAGATTGTTATCTTTCTAATTACTCTGTTCAAGTAGTCATTTTGAAACAATCTAGTGAGTATAATGAAACTAAATAGGGATTTCTAAGTGAACTTTCCCAAGGGATTTCTAAGTGAACTTTCCCAACTAAATAAGGGATTGCTAAGTGAACTTTCCCAACTAAATAAGGGATTGCTAAGTGAACTTTCCCAACTAAATAAGGGATTGTTAAGTGAACTTTCCCAACTAAATAGGGATTGCTAAGTGAACTTTCCCAACTAAATAAGGGATTGCTAAGTGAACTTTCCCAAGGGATTGTTAAGTGAACTTTCCCAACTAAATAAGGGATTGCTAAGTGAACATTCCCAAGGGATTGCTAAGTGAACTTTCCCAACTAAATAGGGATTGCTAAGTGAACTTTCCCAACTAAATAAGGGATTGCTAAGTGAACTTTCCCAAGGGATTGCTAAGTGAACTTTCCCAAATAAATAGGGATTGCTAAGTGAACTTTCCCAACTAAATAAGGGATTGATAAGTGAACTTTCCCAAGGGATTGCTAAGTGAACTTTCCCAGCTAAATAAGGGATTGCTAAGTGAACTTTCCCAAGGGATTTCTATGTGAACTTTCCCAACTAAATAGGGATTGCTAAGTGAACTTTCCCAACTAAATAGGGATTGCTAAGTGAACTTTCCCAAATAAATAAGGATTGCAAAGTGAACATTCCCCACTAAATGAGGATTGCTAAGTGAACTTTCCCAACTAAATAAGGATTTCTAAGTGGACTTCCCCAACGAAACACATGTCTCTTCTTTGATGAACAACTCTGGGAAATGATGGGGTGATCAGAGAAATAGTTATGTTTCTTTGTGCTCCCTCCTTTTAAGAACATGGCAATCAAGTCAGTACTATGGCACTTGATGTGCATGAATTAGAAATTATCCAATGATGGATACTTAGAAAAGTATTAGTTCATCCTGGACTTTGGTTCCAAGATAAAGATATGTGTAACAAGTAATGTCCCAAGGTGAAAGAATGATGCAGATGTGATGTGTTTTGACACATGTGATGGATACCAAAGTAAGGAATTTTGGTATCTAAGAAATACTAGGTGGTATGGAAAAGTAAAAGCATAACTCCTAATTAAGTGATTTATGTTGGTTACCTGGAATGGCCAACTGTGAAATCAAACTAGTTACATAAAATAGTATTGACATCACATGTTAGGGGTTTATGCTCCGCATGAACATAACATTGATAAGGATGTACTAATTGAAGGAACAATTGTAAAATCATTGAGGGAAAAGCTTATCAAGATAAAATAATTCCCTAGAATACCCCTACCTAGATCTGTTAAGGCAGCTTATACATAACATCTAAAGATACCTCTAAGATAAGTCCTTAATTGATAAGTAACCTCCCCTTATGAAAAGAGAATGTACAAATAATGAGATAGTTGGTACAAGTAGTAAGAAAGTTTAGTGTTGTGTCAGTAGATTGGATGGCACAAAAAATGTATGATAAGACTTGTAGTCACAAGTGGATGACAAAATATAACTCTAGTCTTTCCTTGAAAGTGAAATGCTAAACTGAATGAGGAATATGGAAGACTCCCCAGAATCAAGAATCATGTCACATAAAGTTATAAGTTGAGAAAGGTGACAAATCAGTGAGGTTTGAGACCTGAATTAAATGAGGTATGTATAATGTTTCTCTGACTAAGAAAAGTATTACCTGACATAGAGTTGACTCAACAATCAATAATGAAAAGGATAGAGGAGTATGTGTCATGTGTGACAGATTCTATGATAACCATGTGTGTAAGAACTTTGTGTTGATCAAAGTTCTACAGCATCTCCATGACATTAATATGTTATGTGGAGACTTAGTGATATAATGAATGAATAACATCTGTCTCCCTGTACCTAGGATTTCGGGGACGAAATCCTTGTTAGGGGTTTATAAATTGTAACATCCCTAACTTAGGTTATGAGGTAACCCCATTTGTTTTGGCTAATAAAGTTTCTTAGAACTTTAATATAATCCTCTAAGGTGTTTTTATATCATGTGAAGCACTTATGTTTCAAGTTTGGTCCCGATTGAATGTTGTTTGAGCAATTTTCCTTTATTTTGGACCAAAGTGCAATTTACCCAAATTGAGGGGATATAATGCAAAATGTCACATGTTGAATTTACCCCATGTGTTTTATCATCATAAGAGAGAGAATGATGCTAAGTGGTGGATTTTGGAAAGCCTAAATTCCAAGTTTGAACTTGTTTGAACAATGTTGGTGCATTGTGCACCAATTTTGGTACAAATTGTAATTTACTCAAAATGTGGGGTTGATATGAAAATTCCCACCTCTAGAGTGTCCCTACTTCCTTGATGTATAATTTAGAAGAGATAGAATGAATGATACACTATTTTTGAATCAACTATGAGTGATGGTATTCTTGGTGATGAAATGACCAAGAAAAGAGAGTTGAATATAGAAGTTTAACTTGAGTTGTATGGAAAGCTTATATATGAGGGCCTATCGGACAAGGAGCCATAGGAGGAGCCTCATATCATGTTGTGAACTGTTGGAAAAGGCCATATCATGCAAAGCACCTCAAGGAGGTGAGTTGTGTCGGGTTACATCTTCCTTAGCAAAGTTGTGACGAGTTGTGCATAAAGTGATGAATTAATTGATATATCTTAATCAAAGGGATAAATAATGGATGAATTTGCATCTCTAGATGATCATCAACCATTTTGCAAGACAAGTTAATTATTGATTCATGCATGTACATGTGTCATCCATGCATGGACACGTGGCACCTACTAGCTCAAAATGATGACACCTCATTTTTACCTTCCTTCATGAACAACAAGTATATATACCCCTAGTTTCACCCCTCAGTGCAATTTTTCGACCCTTACCACCCTCCTACCTTATGGTATCGTGCATAGAGATCCTATATCGTGAAGGGATGCTTTGGTATCGTGCATAGGACCTTGGGTATCGCCCATGACAAGATCATATCGCCCAAGTAGGTGATATCGGTCATATAGGGTGATATCGCCCATAGTGAAGTGTTTTGATCATATGTGAGTGGCATATCGTGCCAATGACTGTCATATCGTGCATGGGTGGTGGCATATCGTACAAGAGTAGTATTGGTATCGTGAAAGGGTGATAAGTAGCAAGAAGGAGCTCATACTTAACCCTAAGGTGAGGCAACGATCATATTCAACCTTGGATTGAAGCGTGATCTTAGGGTTTTGATCTTCCTTTCTTTTCTTCTTCACCAATTGCTTATCCATGGTGATTCTTTGTATATAGAGGAGTTTTGAAGTTCATATTCAACCTTAGGAACGTGGAGCTTTGGAGTTTGGAGATTTGAAGTTGTTCTTAAGGAGGGATATATAACTTGAACTCAACCATGTTATTATTCATCACCTAAATTGCTATATTTAATGATCTACTTTTAATTCCAAAATTTCCTGAAATAGTTGATGAAATTATGAGTTCTAGTAGTTTCTTATACCTGTTTCCATGAACTATAACAGTTAGAACTAAGGTCTAGAGCTTGAAGATGATGGTATCACTTTATAAAAGTGATATCGTGTGCAAGCACAGAGGCAAACACCTATAACCCGATATAATGATGCACCTACTTCAATAAAACGATATGGATATGATTGTATACCTTATTGCACGATATGGGGGTGTTGTATACACCTCTTGAGTGATAGGGAGTCAAGTATATACTTCGTGCACGATGCAAGGTTAAATGAATACTTATAAGTGAACATGAAACCCTAATTTGGGTAAACCGATATGAGCAAAGAATAGAAAATGCTATTGCACGATATGGTAGCCCGATACACAACCCTAGTTGATGTCTATCCCAACATGGTGGTGGCTTAATACCTCATGCACGACATGGGTAACACATACAAACACCTCTAGCTGATATGAATGGTGTGTATATACTTCTAGCCCGATATGGTGAGTTCTCATACACTGACAACCCAAAATGGAGAATATATGCACATTTCTAACCCAAGATACCTTATGAAGGTGAGGGAAAGACACTCTTAGGAGTGATGAGTGTAACACCAAGTAATGGTGTGATTAATACCTTGACAGGTGAAACACCTAAAGTGGTTGATAACGAATACCTTATATCAACAATGCCTTAACCCAAGATGAGTCCATATCATAGATGATAGTTGGGTAATTCAAGTGTGTGACTTATGGACTTCTGATCCATGTGAATAGTTGTTTCCTAGTGCGAGGTGATACGATGTTTAATGGCCTTGTGATCCATGTGAATAGTTGTTGCCTAGTGAGAGGTGACAAGATGTTTAATGGCCTTGTGAGCCATGTGAATAGTTGTTTCCTAGTGAGAAGTGACAAGATGTTTAATGGCCTTGTGAGCCATGTGAATAGTTGTTGCCTAGTGAGAGGTGGCAAGATGTTTAATGGCATTGTGAGCCATGTGAATAGTTGTTGCCTAGTGAGAGGTGACAAGATGTTTAATGGCCTTGTGAGCCATGTGAATAGTTGTTGCCTAGTGAGAGGTGACAAGATGTTTAATGGCCTTGTGAGCCATGTGAATAGTTGTTTCCTAGTGAGAGGTGACAAGATGTTTAAAGGAATTTTGAGCCATGTGAATAGTTTTTGCCTAGTGAGAGGTGACAAGATGTTTAATGGGCCTTGTGAGACATGAGAATAGTTGTTGCCTAGTGAGAGGTGACAAGATGTTTATAAAAGTTTTCATGTAAGAAATGATAATGTTCAAAATAAACCAGGAAATGGCAACTTAGTAGCATAATAATAACAATAAATAGATACAATAATAATAATGAAATCCTAATCATACATGCTTTATTCTTATAGCCAAATAAGGGCTATAGTGTTTAAATATGCTTAAAGGAGATAAGAGTAATACCTGTATTGTAGAAAGGACGTGAATAAGTATGATGGCTTGGCCAAGGTATAGTTCTTGGCTGTGACCTCAGGATTGGTATAGTCCAATGCCTAGTTGTGACCTCATGATTGGTATAGTCCAATGCCTAGCTGTGAACTCAGGATTGGTATAGTCCAATGCCTGGATGGACTCAATATCAGGATTGGTACAGTCCAATGCCTGGCTGAACTCGATCTCAGGATTGGTATAGTCCAATGTCTGGCTAAACTCGATCTCAGAATTTGTATAGTCCAATGCCTAGATAGAATATGATTATGTATACTCTTCTATCTGGTATAATTCAATATTAGTTTAGCAGATTGACTAAGGCCAATAGATGGAAACAAGAATGAATCATGGGTGACATATCAGGATAATAAGGAAAAGTTTGAGATGTTGAAATGATATGATAGATAAATGATATACATGTTCTTCTTATTCCTTATAAAGAGAATATATGATTTACTGTTCTATCATCGACAGTTGCAATACTTTAAAAGATGAGAATGTTCTAAACTGCTTATCCTCTGCTCAGTTTAATATTATTTAATTGTGATAATAACATTGTTGGCAGAGAGTTATATCTCTCGTTGGGACAATTGTCTCACCCCATAGGATCCACATTTTTTTTAGGTGGACATGCACGAGGGGGATTGAGATCGTACTGTAGAGAAAGAACAATAGTGACAGGGATAACAATGACAGCTCAGGTTGAGTGTACTTTCTGTCAGGTCTTATAGATCGAAGTCCTATGTGTCGTTTCTATACTCTCAGGTCCTTGGAGTTGGTTCGTACTGGTTTCACGAATAATATGAGATTTTAGCTTGAATGCCTCGAGGTTTTATGTTGCTCCAATATGTGTTTTGATAGAGCAACTGTTATATGTTGTCCTCGAGATGAGATGAAAAAATGTTGTACAATGTAAATCATGATATGTATGACTTTTGGATCTTTCAGTAAAATTTTTCTGTACAAGGATCTCCTTGCAAAATGGTTTTAAATTTTAGTGATTTTTGTTAATATGTTGTTTATGTTTATTCCTCTTAATCAGTAACAATTTGTTTTTCAGTTTGGCGACTGTCGTTACAAGTTTGGTATCAGAGCTTAAGGTTTACTGAGTCTATAGAGACATAGGACTAAGGTGTTGAGTCTGTTTTAGTGTCCTCCAGTATACACTATAGTGACTTATGCTTATGTAGGGTAAAGGGTAAAGTTTATAAATGACTGGGGAAGACGAGGAACACATTGTTGAGGGCAATGTTGTTGCACCAAGAGAGGGTGCAAGGGATCAAACAAGAGAAGAACAAGTGCCTGAGAATTCCCATCTTGACCTGATCAGGATAGAGAATCCTATGTTTACGCTCTTGAAGGGCAGGTTAGGATAATAGTGATGCATATAGAAGACTGTATACTAGCATTACAACCTAGGTTACCAGTCCTTAATGCAGAAACATTGGGTTTTGAAAAGGTTCCTGAATGACAAAGTCATGTTGGAATAGTGGAAAATGTGGAAGATTAACATATGGCGAGAAAGTATACTCTTCCATAAGTTTAGACAGTTAGTATATCTGTGATGGTAATGCCTAAGAAGGGGCAATAAGCTGAGAATTAAATCTATCATTATGTAGACATTCAATATGTTCTATCACTATCTCATATGATTGAACCAGAAAGAATTGGAAGCTTGCCTTTGATGCTTATTAAATCAATCTTAATGTATCCCATGACTGGCTCTAAGAGAATACATACCAATAAGCATCTCTATCATCATGATTATGTCTTGCATCATAATTGTAATGACCCGTTTTCAAATTAGTCATCTGATTAGGATTTACTTGGATAATTGTATGCTTAATTAAGTTGATCATTGTTTAAAGTGTGATTAGTGATGGTACTTAAATTTTTATGTTTTAAATATAATGAGAAGGTTTAATCATACTTTGATTCACATAATTAGGGTTAACATTTCAGAAACCCTAATCGGCCCAAATTAGGGTTTTGGTGATATATGAGTACATAATTTGATAAGTATAGTGTCTCACTAAATGATTTTTAGTATTTTATGTATAACTCAAATTTACTTCAAATTTGTATATGATTTGTATATATGAAATGTGAACAATATTAGAAAATATCAGAATTGTTGAAGAATTTTCTAACCTGTTTATCGGTCGAGTTTCAAACTCGACCGATCATATTTTTAGATTTATATAGCATTGTGGTAATTTAATTTTATCTTTTTATTGGAATATCCAATTGATCTAACATTTTAACTGTCCTTGAAAAACACAATTTTAGACACCCTGTTAAATTGGAGTAATTTTTGGATGACTTTTGATCTCTACAGTGAGGGTGTCGGTCGAGTTCTGTGCAGGACAAACTCGACCGACCATGCTGCTGACTGCAAAATAGCAGTGTGGTATTTGATTTTTAATTATTTATTGGTTACTCCAAATGATCTAAAATTTTTACTGTATCTTAAAAACTGAATGTTAGACATTTTGTTAAAGTTTCATAATTTTTGGATGAGGTTTTAGTTCTGAAACATGTAGTTCGGTCGAGTTATGAGAGAGACAAACTCGACCCACCAGATTTTTCTGGAAAAATAAAAAAGACTGAAAAATGTTTATAATTAATTATTCCAAGCACCTTAATGAGTATATAGGACTCTATTACGACCCAAGCACCTCTCATTTCCGTCCCACACTTCAAAGCTTCGTAATTCTTGAGAGAGGAGGAGATTTTAGGGTTTGGAGAATCTGAAGTGGAAATTTCAGATTTCTGAGTTTTCTGTTTCCAAGGTTGGTAAATTCTGTATAGATCATTAATGTTTACTAGGTTTATTTGCTTCTATTCTCTCCTATGTATAGAACTCGTCACTTCCCTGATTTGGATCAAAAGAATCCAAATTGATCTCTTCTTTCATTCTTTCTTCTTCAATTCTTCTTCTTCTAGGTTCTTGAGTGAAGAGGAGCAAGAAGATTCTATTTTCTTGAAGCAAGGACTTCATTCAAGAATTAGCAGTAGTAGCTGGGCTACGAATTTCAGGTGTTTCACGCCCGAGGTGAGTGTTTTCCTCCCTCCTAAGCTTTGTATCCATGTTGAAAGCCTAATTCAATGCGGATAAAACAATCACAAACCTTATTTATATATGTATGTGATTGGATTTGATTTGGGAAAGATATTGGGGAATCTAATTTTACTGATTTTGATTATTTCTCATTGATTGAAACTTGACTAGTTCATGTTATATTGGTTGAAAATGCATGGGTATTCTTATGGGTAGATGAATATGGTATTTCATGTGAAATTTTCCTAAAAATCAGCCCAATGGCCGATATGCTTGGAATTGAATTGACATGTATAAATTCATATCTGAATTGTGCTAGATTGTATCATACAAGTGTATTGTTGAATGTTAATGGATTTGAATGACCACATATCCTGATTAGGATTTGTGTTGAGGAAGTGAATCAAATGGGTCAATTAATCAATGTATACTTATGATTGATGAATGAAATGTGTGAAAATGGAAACTAGGGTTTCCATGTTTGTGAATAACCCTAATGAACCCTTGAGATATGATTGGATTACTGAATGATATGATTCTTATGATATGTTGAAATAAGGAATGACTTCTTGAAAACCCTAAAAGTTTATTATTAAGAATATTATGAGTGATAAAGCTAGAACTTGTTTATGATGTTTGAAATGTGATCAAATGCTGAAGTTGAAAGTATTAATACTTCAATTGAATATGATGAGTCTTATGAATATCACCTAAGTCCAATGTAATTGTTTTAATATAATAAAGAATGATCATTGTTGATTATGGAAATGACATTAGTAGTTAACATTAAGGTACACTTATCTGAATATAAGAGACAATATGAACATGATGTACGTAATGGTGATTGCAAGATAAAGATGAAACTAATGAAGATAGTATGATGAAGTATTTTATCTTTTTTTTTTATTATATGTGGATTAACCCAAACTAAATCAAATATAATAAGAACTATATTTTAGTAAATGTTATGTGGAACAGAAGCATTGTATGTAAAGTGAATCAAGAAATATTGGTCTAGATAATGTAATGAACATGAAATGAAAGAAGTTGAGACTACTAAGTATAAAATGATGGAAAAAAAGATAGGAATTAGTAGATGATTATAAGAATGTAACTCTTACCCTAAAATGATGAGGTTGATGATGCTAGTGAATGATAATATCAAATGGGGAATTAAGAGATGCACATAACTGTAATTGAATTCAACTAAAAGATGAAAGTCAAGTATTTGAATTGATTTATAAGAATGTGTTCTCGAATTGTGAATTGTACTCTGAGAATGGACTAATAGTACAAACTTCAATTGATAGTGAACATGTGATGACTAGTAACCCCATATGAAGAATGTGAAATAAAAGAAGAAGAGAACTAAGTTTGGTATGCATGTATATGCATGAAATTTATTGGCATCTATTTGGATTGGACGGAACATGCATATGTTGTATGATAAATCTATTTTGGGTATGAGGAATGATACATGATATCTATATGCTTTTACTATCGCTAGTTTTAATGCATCTACTAATATTTGTTCAGAACTGTGATATACAATGAGTTGATAAAATTTATGTTGAAATGGAATTTTATATGCACTTCTTACATTGAGAAACCCTGATAAGGGTAAATGTTGCATAATGAGATTATATCTAGGGCTGAAGGCCCAGTGATGATGATAAAACCCTGATGGGATAAATGATGGACAATAAGATTATGTCTTGGGTTGAAGGCCCAGTATTGATGATTGCTATGAGTTGATGCAGAAGATAGAATAATCATATTTGTTTCAATCTATAGACTTATTGTGCTTCTTGCTTTGATCATTGCCCTTATTGATAAACTGAATCTGTTTCATGTTATTATAGTTACACGAGAATACACAGATATGATATATGATGCTTTGAATTCTTTTAAGATGACTAAAAGAGATTAATAACAAGTGAAATGATTGAACATTTAGTTAGGTGCCTTGAACACCGTGAGTTTCCCCCGAGGACCACACTGGGGAAACAAAACGGATCTCCTTGTAGTAATCGATGAATTATGAGAAGGATTTCTAGAGTGTGGATCGAGACCTTAAAGGTTAGACCACCAAGATTTAGGAGTGATTCATTTGGAGTGGCTCTGGCCCTAAATCCTTGTTGTGAAAGTCTATGTCCAGATGGAATAGACTCTGTTGAAATGAAATATGTGAAATGTGAAATGAAAAATATGTGAAATACTGTGATATGTGATATAATGTTTTGTTGGTTCCTATCTCGTGTACCCGAGATGAGGACGTGAGCCTCTTTAGGCAACCCTGAGGTGGCCAGGGTCTGTTGTTGATATCTTAGGGTGGCCGGCTAAACCCTAAGATAGTGACGGTGAGTCGTTGATACGAGAATCAGGCGTGGAGACTTCTACTTGGTGAGGTACAAGCCAAGTAGTTTCAGGGCAAATGAATAAAAGATGATAAGCCGTGTAGAACATGATATGAATGGTTGTTACATTCTTTGTACTGCTACTTGATGATTTGTTATTGTTGATTATGCTTCTTGTTGAGGAAAGTAATCATGTTGATATGGATATTCTCTATTTCATATTATGATATGTCATGCTGACAAGTTATAAATGATGGGATTTATATCCATTTTGATTATGAGTTGGATAGCTTACTATTTGACAATATTGTTTGGTAGATATGTTTTATGTGTACTTCAGCTTCAGGACTATAGGATGTGTTCCTGGTCCGGCTGGTGGAGTGTTACAAAGATAATGTTATTTTTATGTATTGGTTCAAAATGCTTAGAACTTGACTTATTACTAATGTAGTAAGATTCTTAATCTGAATTAGAAGTATCTGTTGATTTGTTCATGTCCTGCTGGTGGAGTGTCACAAAGATAATGTTATTGTTATGTATTGGTTCAAAATGCTTAGAACTTGACTTATTACTCATGTAGTAAGATTCTTAATCTAAATTAGAAGTATCTATTGATTTGTTCATGTCCGACTGGTGGAGTGTCACAAAGATAATGTTATTGTTATGTATTGATTCAAAAATGCTTAGAACTTATCTTATTTCACATGCAGTAGGGCTCTTAATCTGAACTGAGAAGTATCTGCTAATTTGATCATAGACATGCTTTAACAGATGTTTCAAAGTTATAATTGGTTTAAGTGATTAATTTATCTGTTGGATTAGATTACCATTGTAAGATAGATTTGACTCATGATAGAACTATCTGTTGGACTTTTCAATATTATCATGTTTCTGTTAAGTTTATTATACTTAATCTGATGTTGATGCATGTACCTAGCTTGAGTGGGAGGTATCCACTCATTGGGGCTCTATATGAGTCTCATGAGGTTGTTTCAAATGTTTTTAGGTATAATGCTATCCAGCAGAGAGGGCGTGACAAAGAAGATATAAATAGTATAATCTAGATAGATTAGAATGTCCATGTACTCTCTCTTTCCCGGAAAGGGTTGTAGATTTTGTTTGCTCATCAATGTACATGTATCTGATGTAAACTGAACCGCATATGAGAACAAGATTTGATTCTGGATTTAATGGAGTTGAATATGATTTGTGATATTTGAATGTGATGTCCTTGATGTGACATTAATTTATGAGTTTGTGAACAAAGAAAAAGGAAAAATTTATCTGTGATTTTCGTATACTGTTTAATCGCCTTTGTCGAGAATTCATTGTTTTATTTCATAATCTGGGTTTAGGTTTGGGATTATCTCTAATGGTTGGTATTTATGCTGATCAAAAGAGTGGGTCCCGACAATAATAATAGCTAATAGTATTAACATGTCTAACAGATTGAACAGATCTACATCATTAGTAGATCTAATAGCATAAGCATGACTATCTACATAAGCATGTTTAGCAATCTAGGCATCTCTGATTATAGAGCCATATCTAGCAATATTAGCATAACTAATAGCATGTGATAACTAATGTCATAAGCATAGGCAACAATAGTACTATATTTATTAGTCATAAGCATAGATATTATATGTACATATCTTCAACATGAGCATATCCAGAACATTAGCATATCTACTATGTTTTAATGCACTGAACATCACTTTTATGTAAAGAGAACAAACCATGGTTCTCATCCAATGTGAATTGATGTGTATAATGCTAAATATATATGCTACATGGCTGTATTACATCTTTTATTAAGCCCTGGGGAGTTTGAATCGTACCATCCAAAGTCCAACTAACCCCTGCAAAGGGATATTCAGTTCTGAACAAGATCTAGGTGAGCCAGTACCTAAGATATCTCCTCTACCCAATTAGTATAGGCCAAAAAGGTAGTGACATATCAATCAAAGATTCCACTACATTGACATATAGTGAAGTTTCTAACAACTAGTCTGTCATTGGTATAGTTCACGACACCAGAGAACAGGCTCACACATGGTCATTCTATATGAGGTATCCTATAATTATACCGCTGCCTTTCACATATCACAATATCTGAGGCATGACCAAAGTCACCCTCCATAACTTGCAATTGTGGACGCATGAAGGTAATTGACTTCTGCCCCCACATATTCACCAATATGTGCTCTAAGTTTCCCATAGGAATTTCTCGTTCACCACTAGCAAGTTCTGATGCTGAAATGATTCTACGACACAGGGCACTACATGATTAGTATTTCACTTAATTATTTATACCAATTAGGTGAATTAAGGTTGCATCAAACAAATGGACATAAAAACCCTAATTCATTTCTAGCAAACATTTCTATAAAAGAACTTCAGAAGATATGAAGTGTGTGACACATAATTTCTCATCTCAACATCACAAAGCACTATTCACCTACCAATCAGGAGAATATACTTGTCATCACATCATCATCACATGGTACTATTCATTTCCATTCAGGAGACTACACTTGTCATCACACTATCAAATGATACAAATCCTTATCACAACATCACATGGCATAAAACCTTATGAACGTAAGAGGATTACACCTTATTTAGGGCTCAACCATTCCCAAAGGCCTGTAAAATAATCACAATATTTCCTACAAGTTCATCATTATCTTTCTATGCCTAATAACAAGGCTCAACAAACATTACCACACATGCGATACACATGCTCAACATAATTTGCATTAAAGAACTAAAAGATTTCACAATATAGCATTGTAGGTTTATATTAGCAATCAAGAGCATTCTCTTATTATATTAACATATAAGGAAGTTAATTGATTGGCCATCATCACACTTATAGTGTACAAATTCAGCATAAGAAGGCATAAATCATAAAGCTATGATGACCGCCAGTTAACACATTATTGTCACAATTATTCATTAGGAAGGATACTCATTCATTACATTAATCACTCAAGGAAGGGTAGCATAACTAACCACCCTCATCCATTTACATTAGGATTAGGTTTAGCAAGATAGGTTACATTGAGATATGGTTCGACACTTGTACACAAACCTTAACTCACGGCATCCCTATACAATCATGGATGTATAAGATAAAACATCACCATCACCTTTCATACGTTCCTCAAGTATGGATCCATACATAGCTCAAGGTATTACCACTAAATTATAACATACTAAGGTTTCAACAACAATACAAAATCACTCCATGATTCTATTAGTCATTCAAGGGGGCTACTCATGATCAATCATTGTCACTTGGTTATATTATAGTTATGTGTAACAAGCTATACTTCATTAGAGTTTTTTTTTTTAATAAGGTAAAATAGTATTCCAACCAAAAACAAGTATAGGGTCACACAAAATCCTATATACTACACAACATTAGACCAAGTCCTAATTTCGAAGGACCATAGTCTCCATTCCTACCAGATCATTGGGTAAGCTCTATAAAAACCCCTCATTCTATTTACAAGGTTATCAAAAAAGGTGAGGGAGTCAATACTACTCTTTCCATGAGCCCTCCTATTTCTCTCATTCCATAGCAAGAAAACCAGAAGACATAGGATATTTCCTCCAATGCCAGACATCTTCTTTTTCCTTTTAGTTTCCTTCAAAATCCAGGTGACAGTCCCATCAACGCTATTAGGGGGGCACCCACCCCAACCACATTTTAGACTAGCTCTGCACCAACTGTATTTGGAGTACTCGCATTCAAAGAACAAGTGTTCATGGCCTTCCTCAAACCTGTTATAAAGGTTGAAAAAGGGATTTGTGTCAAGACCCCATCTTCTAAGTCTATCAGTTGTGGGTAGCTTCTTCATCAAACTTCTGTACAAACAGAAGCTACATTTGGGAGTATGCAGTTTCCCCCAAAGGATCATGTCCCATTGGACATGGGGTTGATGATAATTGATCTCCCACGGTTTAGTATGGTTATTGAGGTACCACCCACCTCTGTCGAAGTAGTAATTTGTCCTCGAGTACTTCCACCTCTCAACCATGGCTGTCCAGTTTTTTGAGATGTCTTTACTTCTCATCTGTTGAGCATCATGTTGTTGTAGCACCTCACCATATCTAATGTGCATCCATTTTGCCCAAGGCGAATCCATGTTCTGGAGGAAGCAGTCCATCTTCCTAGTTGTCGTTGCAGTGGCCAGGTCCATTGGATCTTTAAGACACAGACCACCACACTGGTAGGACCTCGCAATGGTTTCCCATGACATGGCATGATTCTTGCCTCTCCAAAGGAAATCAGAAACCAAAGAATGCATCTGCAGTAGGATGGAAGGCGGAAGAGTCACATGTCAACACCAATATTGTATTTTGCTTTGTAGAACAGACCTGATCAAAACAGCCCTACCCACCATGGAAACATTAACTCTGACCCTTTTGTCAGTAGTTCTTATGAGATCATCAAGGCATCCAGCAAAGTCCCCACTCTTCCCATTACCCCCCGACAGAGGGATGCAAAGGTATTTGGTTGGGAACTGGCTGATCTCAATGCCAACAGCCTCCTTAAGTTTACCCCTCCTTCCATCACATGATTTGTAGAGGGAGACATTTGACTTAATAATACTGATGTAGAGTCTAGAGAGAACCCTAAACTCGTTTAGGATCAGTCTCATCCTCCTTAGGTTCTTGGCGTGCCACGAGAGGAAGAACATCACGTCATCAGCGAATATTAGGTGGGAACGCATAGAGGTCCCCCTCACTTTAAAAACCTTAATGAGATTTGTCTCCTCCGCCTTCTTCATCATTGTGGTGAGTGCCTCCATGATTATAGTGAATAGGAGAGGGGAGAGGGGGTTGCCTTGCCTAAGGCCATTGCACGCTTTAAAGAGTCCTTTGAGGCTTCCATTAACCAACACTGAGAATGAGGTTTTTTCAACGCATTCCATATGTTACTGAACCCCATAGTTAACATGATCCTCCATAAGGACTCCCATCCCACTAGATCATAAGCCTTCTTGATGTCAAGCTTGAAACAAGCCTTCCTTGATTTGTGCTTATCCCCAAACTCAACTAGGAACTCAGTTGCAAGTTGGGTACCATCTGAGATACTACGCCCTGTGATGAAGGTAAGTTGGTTGTCAGATATGATACTGGGTAGGATCATCTTCAGTCTTCCTGCAAGGAGCTTAGCATACACATTATAAAGAACGGAGCAACAGGCTATTGCCTAAAATCATTCATATTGGTTGCCATGTTTTTCTTTGGAATGAGCCTAATGAAGGTGTGGTTAACCTGACATACCATTCTTCCTCCCACCACCATCCATCTCATAGCATTGCACATATCCTCCTTAATGATCGGCCAAGCCCAATGGAAAAACTTGGCATTGAAGCCATCAGGTCCAGAAGCATTAGAAGCATTAATGGAAAAGAGATCTCTTTTGATCTCGTCTTCAGATGGGGTTGCGACCAATTCAGCATTAATCTCCTCAGTGATTCGCCTATTATGAAGGATGAACTCCCTTAGGTTCATGATGTTGGGCTGGTTGTACATCTCCAAAAAGAACTGAATTGCTTTCTCAAAAAGCTTCTATGTGCCTTCTATGACATCACCATTAGCATCAATGAGAGTGTGTATCTCATCACTGATGTTGTTCCTTTTCAGAGCCGCATGATACACCTTGGTGTTTCTGTCTATTTCCTTGATCCATTTTATTATGCTCTTTTACCACATGGACACCTCCTCCACCTTCTCAAGTTATAGAAGTCTACTAGCACACAATCTCTCCTCAGCAATTTTACCCTCATCCAAGGGGTCTAACCTTAGAGTGGTAGCCGCCTGCTCAAACTGACTATGTGCCTCAGCAATGAGATGTGGTAGGTCAATGAGCTCTCTAGACCAACTCTTCAACATACTTTTAACACCTTTGAGCTTTTCCATCACAATGAATAGAGGATTGCCCACGATTCTTCTATCCTACGCCTCCTTGATGACTCCCTCAAAACTTGCCCAAGTCAGCCAATGGTTTAGGAATCTGAAAGGTTTAGCTTCCCTTGCTTTGATCGTCAGTTGCATTTTAAGCCAAGCATGGTCGTTATTAGGGTGGCTCCTGATCTCGATAGCAGCCTCGAGGAACACATCCAGCCAAGATGCATTAACAAGGCCCCTATCAAGATTATTGGCTATGCATCTCCTCGGTGCTCTATTATTACTCCACGTAGTAATACCACCCCTCGTGTTTGCTTCTAGTAGATTGGCTGCATCTATGGATTGATTGAACCTTCTAAAGACAGAGTTCGGTATAGGAAGCCCCCCTTTCTTCTCCCCTACTCTCCTGACGTGGTTGAAATCACCAATCACGAGTTGGGGAATGTCATTTTGTGTTGTTTGCACCAACACTTCCCATAGCCTCCTCCTCTCCATTTTTGAAGAAAGCCCATACACTACTGAGATGATGCAATGGAAACCACCATGATTGATGCAACAGAGGTTGATCATCTGGTCCATGGAGTGGATAGGCTAAACAACCCACACATTCAGGTTTCAACCCATTAGCAACCTACCACCTTGAATGTGGTATATGTTAGATGTGTACTCCCAAGCTGGGGGAAACAACCCCTACATTCTATCAGTGACCTCTCTTATTATTCCTATTTTATAGTAGATCACTATCGTAGCCTTCTGTTCATGTATCACCTTTCTCATCCTATGTTGTCTGTCCAGTTGAGATGCCCCCTGCACATTCCATGCGAGGATGGTCATCTGGGGCATCCTCTTACACCACCCCTGGCATGGGTGGTCCCTCCTTTCCCTCGTCCTCCTCTTACTGGAGTCACCGTGCTTCTAGTCTCCCTTCTGTTACTGAGCCACTAGTCCTCATTCTCGAGGTCCTCAAGGACCGAGAACGTACTGCCCAGGTCAATCCCTTCCTCCACTCCAGCATCTACCCTTTGTGCTTGTATCTCTTCTGTGGCATTCCCTTCAGTAGACTTCTCCTCCACTTCAACATATATCCTTTGATCTTGTATCTCTCATGTGGCATTCCCTTCAGTAGAATTCACCACATTGATCGGCTGAGTTGGGATCAAATCTCCAGAGTCCTCATCATTTTTCAGCATTTCTTCAATCATCTTGTGTGCAACATATTTGGTGCTAACTCTCTTCCTTCTTCTCCTAGGTCTTCTACTGGTGGATCAGCCACGATTGGTGGCATCTCCCTCAACACATGGAACAGGGCAGCAACCATGGTTAAGTTAGAAGACCTGGAAACTCTCACATCTGTCAGGTAAGGCCTCGTAGATGACCTTAACCTCCAGAGTAGAGCCATCAGGAATCTCTACCATCGCTACCTTGGGGGGATCTTGTCCGCTTGTATCTCGACGCAGATCCTCGCCGCCCCGATATGTCATCCTGCAATGGCCAGATCAAAAGCCTTGTGTACACCAATAGCATAGGTGATGATGGTTAGTGCCCGACGGGTCCAGTGGTGTCCCACTTCAGGCAGGTTGATCCAGACAGGAGAAGAAGTAAGTGCAGCTCTACGCAAGTCCAATGAGGAATACCACTTCCTGGTAAGCATGAGTTTATTGTCAAAGAACCAGGGGCCTACTTCCAAGGCCACCTTCATATTCGCTGCATTGGCGAACCTGACATGGAACAACCCTTCATTCAGGGTGAAGAGTTGGATTTCACCTTTCTGTTTCTAGTTCCTTAACATCCATCTGAAAAGCTGCTCATAGATGCATCTCTATCCCAGGATTGGAAGAACGATGGAGAGCTTGTGGTTGTCATCCATCTCGTTAACCACGGGTTCAGAGAACTTGGTCCAGGTCCTATTGTCCCCCTCCTTAAAGAACAAGCTCTTTGGGTTGTATTCCACCTCACAAGGCTTACCACTTCTGATGAAACAAGGTTCGCCTTGCAAAGTTTCTTCCCAAGACCGAGCCTTCGTCACATCCGCTTTGGGGTCTGACCAAGGAAGATCACGCCCAGAAAGTAGAGGGATGGGCGGGGGGTTGGGTGAGGCTGAGACGAGGCTTCTGGTGGTGGTGGTGGTGATGGTGGTGTAGTAACCGTGGAAGAAGACCCATTACTACGTTGGTTTCCAACCCCACTCGCCATGGTGAGGAGGGTGGCAGATGGAAGGGTGGGGAAGAGGTTCTAGAGAGGTATGGGAGCTCCTCTAGAGAGAGAGGGGACCACCGATTATACTTCATTAGAGTTACCCATTAACTTATTATGGTGATTATAAATTCTATTCATATGAGGGAAAAGGTAAGACTTGCATAAACAAGGGCAAACCTCCATCAGTTTCAAAATCATTTAAACCATACTAACATACTACAAGCATCAACCCAGAACAGTTGGGTGTTGAGGAAGTAAAATCATTGGTTGTTTGCATAAGTAAAAACCTAGAACAAACCACCTATAACTCCATCAAGTTGTGACTTAGAAAGAGTCACCATCTAACCTTAGAGATCCCTTGTTACATAATATAAAAGGTACCATTGGTTGTGGGGTTAAAACCCATCACTAATTGCATATTTAAAGCAACTCATCAATTAAAAACAATCAAGCTCCTTAGGTTGATCACAAGGAGGAAATCATGAAATTTACATCATCATTACCAAACCATTTACAATAAAAACTTCATTATAGACCATTGTATGTTGAAGCACCCAATCTCAACCATTGGGGCAAGATCATTGATGCGATGATTTTGAGTCGCATTTATAGACTTGTTTTACTCGACTCTATGCATTTATTGGTCATTTTGGTGGTTAATATTACATAATTCAATTACTTTAGTCTATGATCCTTCTCAGTGTCAAATCTCTCTTATTTTATTGTTTTGAGCATAAATAATTACAATAATAGGTTTTATCTCGGCTTATGTGGTTTTGTTTTGCAATTTTAGGAAAAACATATTTCTGCAGCTGTCGATACCATCAACGGCTATCGATACCATCGACACAACCACAAGCAGCCAGCCATAAGGAGTAGCAGAGAGTCGATACCATCGACAGGGAAGTCGATACCATCGACAGGGAAGTCGATGGTAGTGACATTCCATCAGGTTCCTGGCGACCAGTCAGTCGATACTATCGACCCCAAAGTCGATACTATCAACACGTGGAGTTTCAACGACGGAAAAGGGATAAAATTGACGCCTTAGGGTGTCAATACCATCGACCCGCGTCGATGGTATCGAGTCAGCATCAAGCGCAATGAAAAAAGGAAAGAAGGCTTGCCGATATCGCACAGTGTCGATACCATCGACGTGGACCATCGACCCGGGTCGATGGTATCGACACTGTCAGATCAGAGTTTGTTTCAGATCGACTGAAATCTGACAGCTGTGATATTTTTGCAACCTAACTCGGTCATTATACCTAATGACAACAGACAAGAGCAGGGTATCACATCATTAGCCACTGCACACGTCCCGAGAAGATGTGGAGAGAAGAACGGAGCCCAGAAGCATGCCATGATCATTTCGGAAGCCAAAGAACACGTTTTCCACTGCCGAAAGGATGTAGATCGTGCATTCTACGCCGAGGAATGCTTGGGTCTTCTCCGTTCAGGGGTTTCATTACATATTCACATTTTTCTCCATGTTTCCCCTTTTATCAACCATGTTTTGTTCTGAGATGAACATGCGGGGCTAATCCCCTTTATCTTTAGGACCGGGAGTAACCTGGAGACGCATTGTATGACATTTTTATCATAGTAATCCATAATTTATCTCTTAAATCCGTGGTATGATTTCGTTTTCTCAATTATATTGTTATGCTTGATCACCATAATGATAATCGAATGCCTTAAATTACTTTGAAAGAAGAATTAACGGTTCGAAAGAGATGAAATTCACATTAATTAACAAATCCCTTGAACAAGGTGATGTAAGGTTAATGGTGGAAACCCAGAGGTCGATTCTAATGCACCTAGTTTAGGGTATAGGTTACTACGACTGTGGAACCGACCTAGACATAGGTAGTGAATTGTACCACGACAATGGACAATTCTGACTACAGGCCACTACCCGGATTGAGAGATGAACCTGAGTAACTATATGGAAATTCATACAATGAAAACCCGTGGTGAAACCATAATCCTAAAGACCTCCATTTGAATTGATTAAACTAAACATTTAATCGATTGCTTTGTTTTATTTTCTTTTCTTTTATTTTTACAAACAACTCTCATAACCTTTTTATTGGTCTAGCTGATTGCGAGTAGTTAGTAGTAGTCTACCAATAATTTAGTGTCCCTGAGTTCGACTTGGGCCTCACAAAGGCCTATACTACATTGATATGTGCACTTGCGTTATACGCACGGTAAAATTGTGTCAAGTTTTTGGCGTCGTTGTCGGGGACACGACAATTGTCGGCACTACGAGTGCTGCAAGAGGCCACTCTAGGCCACATTTTTTTATTTTATTATTTTATTATCATTTTATAAATACATAGTTTTATCTTTCATATTATTGTAATCGTCTAGCATTGTACTAAACTAAAATTATCATCTTGCAGGTATTGGTGCATGGTGAGGACGCGTAGCACCGACTACACGCAGCAATCACCAAAGGTTCCACTACCGGGACTAGACGACGAGGAGAACGATATTCAAGACCAACCAGACGATATAGATTCTGACTCAGAAAGAGAAGCCATGGCAGAAGAGAAGACGATATGGGAGAAGATAAAAGCTTCTTCATCATCTGCTTCCAAGGGGCCAATAAAGAAGCAGGCAATCAATATTCCAACTTATAAAATTGATCATGCATTAATAAATTTGGTCAAATCAAATGCATTTCACGGGCTTAAAAATGAACATCCGATGACTCATATAAGCCAGTTTGTGGAGAACTGTGATATGATCAAGATAGACAAGTTTCCACAGGAGACGTTGTACTTGAAGCTGTTTCATAGCTCTCTAGCGGGAAATGCACGAGAATGGCTACATAATCTCAATGATGAGTATGTGGAATCATGGAACCACATGGTGGAAGTGTTCTTTGAAAGGTTCTTTCCACCTGAGAAGACAAATGATATGATCAGAAAAATTCATAATTTTAGTCAGAAAGCAGGAGAGACTTACTCCGAGACCTGGAAATGATTTCAGATCATGCTAAGGAGGTGCCTGCATCATGGGGTTGACAAGGAGAAGCAGGTTAAAATCTTTTATTTTGCTCTTTCCGAGCATGATAGAAGTAACTTAGACTCCGCAGGTTCAGGTTTCTTCCTAAACAACACAGGCACGAGGTGTTGGGAAATTTTGAATAACATGGCTAAGAAGCAATCTTGGGGCGACAGAGACGCCGTAGAGCATGTTAGGGTTGTGGGGGAGTCAAAGGCCATCAAAGAACTAAATGAGAAGATGGACCTTCTAGCAAAGAAACTGCTTGCAAAAGAAGACGCAGAATCAGACGATGAGGCTCAAGTAAAATTCATGCGCCAGCAGCAGGGGTACAGAAACAACGATTATTCATGGAGGAAGGACAAGAAATTTTCTTGGAAGGACCCAAATAATTTCTTGCATGACCCCAATGCAAAAAACCCAACCGTCACCAGAGGATAAGAGCAATGAGTTTCTCAATCAAGTAATAAAGTAGAATCAAGAACTAATGAACACTTTTGGCCAGCAGATCAAGCAATAAGGTGAATTCATGAATCAGTTTGGGCAGACCCTACAAAGCCATGGGGCTCAGATGAGGACGATAGAGACATCCTTGGCGCAAATGGCAGCTGAGATAGAAAATTTAAAGAAGCCAGTGCAACATGGCTTCCCGGGTAATACAAACATTCTAGGAGGAAACCAACAGGCTAAGGCAATCTTGTTAAGGAGTGGTAAGAAGATTTTAAACCCCAGGGCCGATGAACCAAGCAAACCCCAGTCAGAAAACACAGGTGAGGCCACAGAGGAGGTTCCGATCGTAATTACCGAGCCGGTAGAGGATGTGGTAGAGGATGTTGCAACATAGCTCGTCATTGTTGAGGAAGAGACACAGAAGAGGATGCCATATGTGCCGCCATATCATAGGGCACAGAATGTCCTGGTCCCATATCCAAATAGTGTGAAAGCCAAGAAAGGGGACGCTCAATTCAAGAAGTTTCTAGATAGCTTTAGAAAGTTGTCAGTCAACATTCCACTTTTAGAAGCAATCGAACAAATACCCTCCTACGGGAAATTTTTGAAAGACATCATCACAAAGAAAAGGAAAATCCATGATACTTAGGTTTTGGTTCTCAAGGAGCAGATGAGTGCCTTCATCATGGGCACATTACCACCTAAAAGGCAGGATTCAGGCTACTTCAATATTTCATGCTACATTGGTAAGGTGAAATTTGGCAAAGCACTGTGTGATTCTGGGGCAAGCATAAATCTGATGCCTCTCTCTACGTTCAAGAAATTGGGATTGAAAGAATCAAG
Organism: Alisma plantago-aquatica; assembly: GCA_963693085.1. Lineage (NCBI taxonomy): Eukaryota > Viridiplantae > Streptophyta > Magnoliopsida > Alismatales > Alismataceae > Alisma > Alisma plantago-aquatica. The sequence continues at coordinate 545,211,778 of OY856414.1, forward strand.
GCCAAGCAATATGACAATAGAGTTGGCAGATCATTCAATGGTGAGACCGTATGGTATTTGTGAAGATGTGTTGGTGAAAGTCGATCAATTTGTGTTTCCATCTGACTTTGTAGTAATGGAAATACAAGATGAACAGGGTAATGAGTTACTCCTTGGACGACCCTTCCAAGCCACTGCTGACATGATACTTGAGATGGGGAGAGGTCGTTTGACCTTGGGCATCGCTGATGATCGATTTGAGATGGTCATGCCCTCTAGCACAATGAAATCTCAATCTAAGGAGCAATGCCACATGATGAAGCACTTTGATCAGAATATTTCTCTCTGTCTAGGGAAGCCATTTTTAGATATGGCTCATGTTATGACTAAGGTAGACAAGGGGAAACTGGTTGTAGACATTATGGAGCAGACCAAGGTTGTGTCACTTAGCAAGGTGGTGGGTTTTCCCAATGATGAAGAGGAGGAAATTCCTCCTTCTACTGAAGATGAGGCCATAGCAAATTCTGTCTTCAATGCATAGCCACAATTGCCTCTTGAAGCATGTCTGATTAATATAACACATGATTGGATGAGAAGCAAGTCACTACAAGAATGTGCCAAGATTCTTTAGGTGTTGCTGTGTTTCTACGCTAGGTACTATGAAAACCTTGGAGATCTCCCACCATCGCTTCATTCATCCTTGATCAGCCCGCCAGATTTAGAATTGAAGCCACTGCCACCTCATTTGAAATATGCATTTCTAGCTGAGGGTGAGAAGCTGCCAGTGATCATTTCAGCATATCTGAGTGCCGAGGAGGAGGATCAACTATTGATCATGCTAAAGAACCACCGAGGTGCATTCGGGTGGTCGGTCCCGGACATCAAGGGGATCTCCCCTACATTGTGCCAGCACAAGACCCGGCTCGAGGAGGGAGCCAAACCTGTAATTCAGCCACAGCGCAGATTAAATCCTAGCATGATGGAGGTCGTCAAAAAGGAGGTGATCAAGCTCCTTTCTGCAGTATCATCTATGCTATATCCGACTCGACGTGGGTGAGTCCTACATAGGTAGTCCCTAAAAAGTGGGGAATTATAGTTACACATAATTTGCTAAATGAGCCAGTCACGACCCGTCTGGTAACTGGGTGGCATGTATGTATAGACTACCGTAGATTGAATGCTGCTACGCTTAAGGATCATTTTCCTCTTCCATTCATTGATCAGATTTTAGAGCGATTGGCAGGTTGATCTGTTATTCGGGCTACAATCAGATTTCAATTGATCCTAAGGACCAAGAGAAGTCCACCTTCACTTGTCCTTATGGAACATTTGCATACCGTCGTATGTCGTTTGGGTTGTGTAACACACCATCAACCTTTCATCGTTGCATGCTAGCCATTTTTTCCGATATGGTTGAGCATTGTTTGGAAGTCTTTATGGACGATTTCTCCGTCTATGGTGCGTCTTTCGATGAATGTTTATACAATTTGGATAAAGTTTTGCAATGATGTGAGGACACGCATTTGGTTCTCAATTGGGAGAAATGCCATATGATGGTTAGCGAAAGAATCGTGCTTGGGCATAAAGTGTCTAGCAAAGGGTTGGAGGTAGATCCAGTGAAGATTGAAGTTATTTCCAAATTGCCCCCACCAAACTCAGTTAAAGGGGTACGAAGTTTTCTAAGTCACGCCGGGTTTTATTGTCACTTTATAAAAGATTTCTCAAAAATCGCCAAACCATTATCTGAGTTGATGGAGAAGGATGTTGTGTTTGATTTTAACGAAAAGTGTTTAAATGTGTTTAATGTACTTAAAGAAAAATTAATTTCTGCTCCGGTGGTGCAAACATCAGATTAGACAAAGTCGTTTGAATTGATGTGTGATGCATCGGATTTCACAGTAGGGGCTATTTTAGGACAACGTGTGAACAATAAACCCACTGTGATTTTCTATGCATCCAAAACTTTAAATGAAGCACAAATGAATTACACGACAATTGAGAAAGAGCTTCTCGCCGTTGTTTTTACGTTTGAAAAATTTTGGCAATATCTTGTTGGATCTAAAGTCATGGTATGGACGGACCACGCCGCCATAAAGTACTTTATGGAGAAAAAGGATGCCAAACCTAGACTGATTAGGTGGATCCTACTTTTATAAGAATTTGACTTTGAAATCAAAGATAAGGTCGGAATAGAAAATGTGGTTGTGGACCACTTGTCTAGGTTGGAAAGGGTAGATGAGAAGGGCGTGTATATACCCATTACCGAGACATTTCTTGATGAAATCTAAAGATCCTTGGTTTTCTTATATTTTTAATTATCTTACCTGCAAAATTATTCCAGATGATTGGACATACCAAGAGAAAAAGAAATTCTTCCATTATTTGAGACATTATTTCTGGGATGACCCCATTCTGTTGAAGCAGTGCAGGGACAGTGTGTTGCGCAGGTGTGTACCGGAGGTGGAATATGAAAGTGTCCTTTGTCATTGCCATATCGACTGGTGGCCACCATGCTAGTTCTAGAACCGCGGCCAAGGTACTTGAGACTGGTCTCTACTGGCCTACTTTGTTCTGGGACGCATATGACTATGTGCGGCAATGTGATTCCTACCAACGGGCAGGTAACATTTCAAAGAGACAGGAGATGCCCCTCGATGTATTTTAAGAGGTCGAGGTGTTCGATCTGTGGGGTATTGATTTTATGGGACCCTTTGTGTCCTCCAACTCTGACTTGTACATTCTATTAGCTGTTGACTATGTTTTGAAGTTTGTAGAGGCAATACCCACTAGGACTAACGATGTCGCTGTAGTGTGCAGTTTTGTCAAAGAATACATTTTCTGCAGGTTTGGTGTACCAAGAATAATTATTAGTGATGGAGGTACACACTTCCGAAATCAGAAGTTCGCGACATTGTTGAGAAAGTATGGGGTAAAGCACAACACTGGTACCCCATACCACCCGCAAACACATGGGTAAGTGGAAATCTCCAATAGAGAGATCAAGAAGATCTTGGAGCGCACTGTGGCTTCGACGAGAAAGAACTGGAGTACCTTGCTACCAGACGCTTTGTGGGCGTACATGACGGCATTTAAGACACCTATAGGTGTTGGCAAAATTGGACATTATTATAATCTTTTTGTTTTGATGATGACAAACATTTCATTCTTGTGGTTTTAACGTGCTATTTGAGTATTTCAGGAACAAGCATATAAGGTGGTGGATAACAAAGACTTGGAAGAACAATTTGATAAAATCGCTTTATTTTCATGATTGTAATAAAATGTAAATGCCTGTACAAGTATATAATGTACAAGTAATTAGATATCATGTAAATCAAGCGTTTAGATCTTCCCTATCCGCTCACAACACTTAGATAGGTCATTCCCCAAGATAGTATCACAATTGCACATTGATACACACACTTAGTAAATGAATACATTGAGTCAGTAATATTTTCAGTCGACAAATCGTCGATCGAGAAAATATCGGTCGACAAAAACTTCGACCGAGAAACTCTCGGTCGACAAAATCTCCGATCGAGAATAGACCCTACTAGCCGTTAGACCCAGCAGACAAAGTGGTTGGGAGTTGGAAATGAACGTTGTAAACACTTGCTCCAGGAGGTCCTTCGGTCGACAAATCTTCGACCGAGAAGGACTCTCGGTCGACAAATCTTCAACCGAGAAAAGTTCTGTCTGCATTTTTCAGGGTCAATTAACTAGTCGTTGCAAATGCAATTAGTGGACACATAACGGCTAGTTGAGCACTAGGAACCCCCTAGAAAGTGTCTAGAACGTCCTTAAGCACTTGTAGGTCATTCCTATAAATAGGACATGCCTTAGGACACCAAAATACACCTAAGCTACACTTGTGCTACACTCGAGATTGAATACTCATTGGCAATCTGTTTTGAGCAATAGAGCAATTCCAACATTGGCTATTCATTCCCATTGCTCCTATTTCGTGTCCTATAGGCTAGTATCTCCTTTCCACAACACTTACACTTCTACAATCATTGGTTAGGAGATCAATACGCTTGATATAGGCAAATCAAGCCTTGTGCTTCAAAGGATAAGTTGTACTTTCTATTTTCCTTCTTGTTCTTTTTATTCTTTGTATTCTCCTTTCTACTCCTAGGGTTGGAGGCTGCGGATTGGAGAAGGTTCTTCTCGGAGGAGAAGGTGGACTTCAAGATACTTCAAGAAGGCTATTGCAACGGGAAGCTACTTCAAGAAGGCTATTGCAACGGGAAGCTACTTCAGAAGGAAGGCTGCTTCAAAGTTGGTGCAATTACTTCTAGGTGAAGGCTGCTTCAAGGTGGTGCAATTACTTCAAGGTGAAGGCTTCTTGAAGGGTTTAGGGAGAGAATTGTAATTTTATGTAAAGTCCTTGTGAGGTAATAAAATTAAATTCTTTCCAAATCCCGGTTGGGTAAGCAACCGGGTAGTGGACTGACTATCTTAGTTTTTGCTAAGGTAGGAACCACTCTAAATCCTTGTCCCCTTGTCCAATATTCTTGTGGTTGGTTGCTTGAGTTAAATTATTGTTAAAATAATCATAAAAACTCTATTCATCCCCCTCTAGTGTTTTTTTCAATTGGTATCAGAGCAGGCTTCAAGGAACCCTAACAAGGTCTTGAAGAATGGGTGACGGGGTGATCAACAACCTTAACCTTGAAGGGACATTTGTTGCTAGGCCTCCAGCGTTTGATGGAACAAACTACACATATTGGAAGAGAAGGATGCAGTTCTACTTCCAAGGCATCAGTTGGGACTTATGGAGGATGGTGTCAACTCCATACGAGCTTCCTCAAACGCAATATGCAGAATGGGATGCAAATACGGTAAAGTTGGCTCAAATGAATGCCAAAGCTGTAAGCATTTTATATTGTTCAATTTCAGTAGGAGAATTTAATAGAATATCAAATTGTGACACAGCCTATGACATTTGGCATAGACTTTCCATAACTTATGAAGGTACAGTTCAAGTTAAGAATTCTAAGATTAGTATGCTTAAACAGAAGTTTGAACACTTTCGTATGGATCCAAATGAATCCATTAGTGAAATGTTTGCAAAATTCTCTTCTATTGTTAATGGTTTAAATGCCTTAGGAAAAACCGTTCTTGAAGAAGACCAGGTATTAAAGGTACTTCGATCACTTCCTCCCAAATACAAGCCCAAGGTGACAGCCATTGAAGAAGCTAATGATCTCACTAAACTGAAAATGGAGCAACTCATTGGCAATCTAGAAGCTCATGAGGCAACCTTAGAAGAGGAAGAAAGAAGAGAACGTGAACGTCAACAAGGCAAAAAGAAGGACATTGCATTCAAAGCATCAACCAAGGACACTCATGACACAAGTGAAGATGATAGTGAAGAAGAAACTCTCATTGTAAATGGTAAGCAATATAAAAGTTTTAAAACTAATAAAACTTCTAGTGTTTCTTCTTCCAGGTGCTTTGAATGTGGCAAAAAGGGACACATGAAAGGTGATTGTCCAAAACTCAAGAAAGGGAAGAAATCATCTCACAAAAAGAAAGAAAGAGCATATAAAGCTGCATCGAATGATTCAAGTGATGATAGTGATGATGCAAAAGAAGAAGTAGAATGCCTCATTGCTACAACAAATGAAGACGAAGAAGAGGTAAGTCTTTATGATCTACCAAAAGAAGATCTAATTGCTAGTCTTCAAGATACTCATGAGAAATATATTGAGTGCAAGAAGAAACTTAAGAAATCAAATAAAGTAAATGATGATTTAAATGTTAAACTTCTTGCTCTTGTATCCGAAAATGAAAATCTCAAAAAGGAAAATGAAGATTATGATCTTATGTTAAAATCGGTAGAAGCTAATTGCAATCTTCTTTCCTTAGAAAAGTTAAACTTGCAAACTCAAGTGAATGATCTTCAGAAACAACCTGTTCTATGTTCACATTTAGATTATGATGAGGTTGTCAAAGAAAGAAACTCTCTAGTATCTGATTTAGATCAAGCAAAGAAAGATATAAACAAGAAGATGGATGATATTACTAAGTTACAAAGAAATGTAAATGAGTTAAGAGGAAATGACATGCTTGAAAATATTCTGAAAATTTCCTCTAGTTATAATAGAAGAAAAGGATTAGGATATGATCCAAGGAAAAATAAACCCAAAAGAGTTAAAGCATCCAAGACTAAGATTATGATTGTACCTAGGAATACAATTCCTAGAAAGAGAAATGAAGTTGACTCTATTAGTTGTCATTATTGCATGCGTCTTGGACATTATTCATTTTCATGCCCATATAAGAAAAAGAATGATGATTTAGCTTGGATTCGTAAAACTTAGTAGCTTAAAATTAACTAGTTCAGATTTGACCTAGACTGATTCTTGATATACAAATTTCATATCTCAACACAATCGAGCTCTAACTTGCATAATCTGATTTTGCTTGGAATAAATTAACAGTTCTGAAAATATTCCAAAAACTTTGTCGGTCGAGAATCTGTCGACTGAGTGAACTTCGGTCGAGAAATTGTCGACCGAGCATGTCACTGATTTCCAGTCTGCTGTAAAATTGCTGAATTCTTTTTGTAATTGATCAAATTGCTATCTATTTGTGATTAATGACTGTATATATTTTGGAAATCATCCCTGAAAACTTATATGAGATTAATTTGGTTTATTCTTTAAATGATTTAAGTTAAAACTGAAATTATGCTTAGCTTAATAAATAGGAAATTTCTGTTTTATGCATTGATACTTGATGATACATAGGCAAGCAAAATAATTCAATGATGATATGTCTCTTAGAAATGCTTGCAACACATAAGATAAAAATTTCTCAATTGGCATCTTTAAAAGACTTGAGATATTAATCGTGCTTTCATTTTTAAGAGGATGTTTTCATATTGAGTATCACTAAACATGCTTCAAAATTGATATCTAATCAAGTACTTCACATACGAGTGCTTAAATTGGAAATCTGCAATTTTTGCCTCTTGGTTGAAATAAAATTTGAGCAAGGGGCGCTATGGTCATAGTCAAGGGTGACCTAAAATAAGCTTTGACAAAATGCTTATTTGTACATCATTTTACTGCACTTAATCTTGGTATCTTGATTCAAAATGTGTTTAACATATTGAAAACATAATTTTAGTGCATAACTCTCATAAAAGGTCAACTTATTATGATCTAATATTGATTGTGACCTTATAATCCTTAAATTATCTTGACTATAAGATTAAGGGGGAGCTCACACAAACTATCTTGATTATAAGATTAAGAAGCTTACAAAACTCTGTAAACATCATTTGAAGCTTGTTATGACCTTAGTATTTTTAATCTTGGTTATGAAAATAAAGGAATCTACAAATCTCATGAATGTGATAAAATAGAATTCTCTAAACAAATCAGGGCTTAACATCCCTTGCATTTAATTAGAGGTACTTTCTACTATAAGCTTAAAAGAATCTCACATCACTTCAGGGCTTAACATTCCTTGTAAATTGGGTGAGAAATCAATACACACATGCCATGAACTTAAAAGGAACTCATATCATTTCAAGGCTTAACATCCTTTGCAAATGATTGAGAAATAAATTGTGGCTAAATTTAACATTAATTGGATTGCATTAATCCCTTTATTTTAAATCAAATATCTCTTTAAGGGGGAGCATAGCATAAAATTTAAGGGGGAGAAATAAAAAGTCATACTAAATGATTATCTTGGATATCTTTTTGAAATGACAAAGGGGGAGAAATAATATAAAATCAAAAACATAAAATAAAATGAGTTTCATAATATCTCGGCCAGCACCCACTTGCAAAAACAAGAATGGCTACAAAAGGTAAACTTCAGGTATGAAACTCATATGATTTATATTTCCTTATTTTATATTTAGGAAATGTTTGTCATCTTCAAAAAGGGGGAGATTGTTGGCAAAATTTAACATTATTATAATCTCTTTGTTTTGATGATGACAAACATTTCATTCTTGTGGTTTTAACGTGCTATTTGAGTATTTCAGGAACAAGCATATAAGGTGGTGGATAACAAAGACTTGGAAGAACAATTTGATAAAATCGCTTTATTTTCATGACTGTAATAAAATGTAAATGCTTGTACAAGTATATAATGTACAAGTAATTAGATATCATGTAAATCAAGCATTTAGATCTTCCCTATCCACTCACAACACTTAGATAGGTCATTCCCCAAGATAGTATCACAATTGCACATTGATACACACACTTAGTAAATGAATACATTGAGTCAGTAATATTCTCGGTCGACAAATCGTCGATCGAGAAAATATCGGTCGACAAAAACTTCGACCGAGAAACTCTCGGTCGACAAAATCTTCGATCGAGAATAGACCCTACTAGCCGTTAGACCCAGCAGACAAAGTGGTTGGGAGTTGGAAATGAACGTTGTAAACACTTGCTCCAAGAGGTCCCTCGGTCGACAAATCTTTGACCGAGAAGGACTCTCGGTCGACAAATCTTCGACCGAGAAAAGTTCTGTCTGCATTTTTCAGGGTCAATTAACTAGTCGTTGCAAATGCAATTAGTGGACACATAACGGCTAGTTGAGCACTAAGAACCCCCTAGAAAGTGTCTAGAACGTCCTTAAGCACTTGTATGTCATTCCTATAAATAGGACATGCCTTAGGATACCAAAATACACCTAAGCTACACTTGTGCTACACTCGAGATTGAATACTCATTGGCAATCTGTTTTGAGCAATAGAGCAATTCCAACATTGGCTATTCATTCCCATTGCTCCTATTTCGTGTCCTATAGGCTAGTATCTCCTTTCCACAGCACTTACACTTTTACACTCATTGGTTAGGAGATCAATACACTTGATATAGGCAAATCAAGCCTTGTGCTTCAAAGGATAAGTTGTACTTTCTATTTTCCTTCTTGTTCTTTTTATTCTTTGTATTCTCCTTGCTACTCCTAGGGTTGGAGGCTGTGGATTGGAGAAGGTTCTTCTCAGAGGAGAAGGTGGACTTCAAGCTACTTCAAGAAGGCTATTGCAACGGGAAGCTACTTCAAGAAGGCTATTGCAACGGGAAGCTACTCCAGAAGGAAGGCTGCTTCAAAGTTGGTGCAATTACTTCTAGGTGAAGGCTGCTTCAAGGTGGTGCAATTACTTCAAGGTGAAGGCTGCTTGAAGGGTTTAGGGAGAGAATTGTAATTTTATGTAAAGTCCTTGCGAGGTAATAAAATTAAATTCTTTCCAAATCCCGGTTGGGTAAGCAACCGGGTAGTGGACTGACTACCTTAGTTTTTGCTAAGGTAGGAACCACTCTAAATCCTTGTCCCCTTGTCCAATATTCTTGTGGTTGGTTGCTTGAGTTAAATTATTGTTAAAATAATCATAAAAACTCTATTCACCCCCCCCCCTCTAGTGTTTTTTTCAATAGGCACTATGACTTTTAGGTTGGCTTATGGTCGGGCCTGCCATTTGCCGATGGAATTGGAGCATAAGGCGCACTGGGCGCTAAGAAAGCTGAATTTGAGCTATGATGAAGCAGGAAAGAAACGCTTGTTAGAGCTTAATGAACTTGACGAGCTGAGGATGAATTCATATGAAAGCTCGCGGATCTACAAGGAGCGAACAAAGCTGATTCACGATCGGCATATTCAGATGTGTGTCTTCAAGAAGGGAGATCGTGTGCTCTTGTTCAACTCACGGTTGAAGATGCATCCCGGGAAATTGAAATCCCAATGGAGTGGACCTTTCACTGTAGAGGAGGTCAAACCCCATGGAGCAATCATGGTGCGTGATGGTGAGACGACATTCTTAGTTAATGGGAAACGATTGAAGTTATACTTCGGTGAGGATTACACTAGGAGAGTGCATGAGGTCAAACTTATTGCACTTACGGATACATGAGGAGCTTGACTTCGTCTAGCCTAAGACGTTAAAAAGGGCGCTTTTTGGGAGGCAACCCAGCCATTGGTAGTTTTTGTTTAGTTCTTTTACATTTTTAAGTTAGTTTGATTCGATTTTGTTTTTAGTGTAAACAAGGTACCTTGATCATTTGTTCAATGTGCAGGACTGAGGCAGGGTCGATACCATCGACCTTTGTGTCGATGGTATCGACAGGGGTACAGTTATGCGACTACAAAAATTTCTCTGAGTCGATACTATCGACGACATCATCGATGGTATCGACCTACCAATAGGTTGCTCGCCAAAATGAGGTCGATAGTATCGACATGGTTGTCGATACTCACGAGATCTCTGGAGAGATTCAGACGAAATTTGTCTCAGTGAAGTCGATACCATTGACGGGCCTGTCGATGGTATCGACCCGGTTATAGGCAGAAAGCGGTGGCCGGGCCTCACAAGGGTGTTTGCCCTAAGCAGAGTCGATACTATCGACTTGCATCAATGGTATCGACGCGACACGTCATCGATCCGCGAGAGGAAATCAATGATGATCGCTACATCAAGAGAATCGATCTGTGGGATGGGTCGATACCATCGACCCTCATCGATGGTATCGATGCGTCATCGATCCGGGCCCCCACATCAGGCTATCAACAACTGTCGATACTAGCGAAAGATCGGATTGTGCTACAGGTGTCGATACATCGACTCACATCGATGGTATCGACGGGTGCACAACAGTGACGACCATGGTTATAAAAGGGAGGGATGGTTGTCATATGACGTCACACCTTCAGAGCATTTGCCCTCTATTGTGCCATACGTATTGTTGTGCGATCGGAGCCCGGCTACGAGCATCCAAGGAGCACGATCTTCCCCGAGCCTTCACCGAGCGAAGATTGTCTTCTCCGACCTTCAACAAGCTCCATCTTATATCCCTTCTTTCTCGGTGACGATGGTGCGTACAAGTGGTGCATCTTCTTCACGGGTGGATCCTATGGAGATCCCCAAGTTCATTCCTCCAAACATTGCATCTATTCCTCATCTGAGGATTGTCCATCCTTCCGCGGAGGTCCGGAAGGTTTATGAGGAACTAATGAAGAGAAAGATCGAGCCCACGTGCTATGTTGATAGGACAATGGTCCGTGATCTGGGGTTCGAGGCCAACCTCGCCTACATCTTGAAGGGGCAGGCGAGACACACATCCAGGAGGCCCGACAAGCTGTAGTACCATGCCGATGCCCAACCCTTCTTATGCGAGTGGCCAACGTATAAGGAACTCATGGCGGAGTTCATGGCATCATTGGACATCAATGTGGTGCCCAATGACATGATCGCCACTGACAGAGAATGGAGAAAAGGGCGGGTGTCATTCAGACTCTACAACAACGACTACACCCTCACCCTCGCCCAGTTCAATTCAATTTATAACTGGTTTCATAATGACTACCAGCACCGGAGGCCAGACAGTAGGACAGACTACGATGATATCTTTGCCCAGCTCGTGACTGCGCCTCCGTGTAAATCCGTCAGTTACCACAACGTTGTAGTGGCAGATTTCGAGCATCCATTTGTGCGGATTCTTCACCGCATGCTCTGCACCACGTTGTTCGCTCGCGGTGACCTATCTCTCAACAAGTTTCAAGAGACAAATTTGTTCTTCCTGCACAAATTGTTGAAGCACGAGGAGTGCAATTGGGGCGCATTCTTCTTGACGCGCGTGTTGGCTATAAAGAGGAGTACGCAGAAGGCTCCAATCCACTTTGGAGGGATTATCACACCGCTGGCCCACTATCTTGGGTTAAATTTTCCCCAACTTACTCCCCTTTCCAACAGGAGCAAGGTCAACCTGCAGCATCTGCACCGCTCCAACCTCATCCTGCTTCGTGATGGCTTGGCATATGCACACTGCCATGTCAATCAAGCATATCAAGAGTGTTCACTTCCAGACCCTGTCTTCCACATTGAGGGCACTCAGCATTTTCGATGGCCTGTCATTGCCATTGACGATTCCAATGAAGATGGTGGTGATGACGACAATAATAATGACGGCGATGAGCATGAAGAGGAAGAGGAGGCTTTCACTACTCTTCACGCACACATAGCACCCCAGAAGCGTCCCCGCATGCATCTGGGTGCATCATCTTCTTCACAGCCTCCGCCACCTCCGCCCTCTTCTCAAGTAGAGGATGCCTACTCCATGCATGGGATGTATACAATGCTGCAAGAGATTCATCAGACGCAGCAGCTGCATACAGCTTCATACGCCGGTATTCAGGATACAACGAACCGACTGTTAGATAATAAGAGGGCCATTTTCGAGAATGAGCGCCCCCTCCTCGACAACTAACAACACATCCATGACAGGTTGCATAGGATGGAGATGTAGCAGTAGCCCTTCTATGATCATTACTGGAGCCAGAATTATTTTGGGGGGTATCCACAACCTCCACCAATGCCCCATTATGACCCGAGCTTTTAGGGCAGTACCCATCTTGGGACCCCACGGCTCCGCAGTACCCGCCTCCTCCTGAAGAATGATCGGTATCACTATTCCACCTTTTCAGGTTGTTTTTGACTATGGTAATGTTTGTTGTGATAATCTGTTCTTTAGTTGACCCTTGCAATTTTATTCTAAAGTTTTGTTGCTCGAGGACGAGCAATGTTCAATCTTAGGGGAGTTTGATGTGATGATTTTGAGTCGCATTTATAGACTTGTTTTACTCTTATTCTATGTGTTTGTTGGTCATTTTGGTGGTTAATATCGCATAATTCAATTTCTTTAGTCTATGATCCTTCTCAGTGTCAAATCTCTCTTATTTTATTGTTTTGAGCATAAATAATTACAATAATAGGTTTTATCTCGGCTTATGTGGTTTTGTTTTGCAATTTTAGGAAAAACGCATATCTGTAGAGTCAATACCATCAACAGGGAAGTCGATGGTAGCGACATTCCATCAGGTTGCTGGCGACCAGTCAGTCGATACTATCGACCCCAAAGTCGATACTATCGACACGTGGAGTTTCAACGACGGTAAAGGGATAAAACTGACGCCTAAGGGTGTCGATACCATCGACCCGCGTCGATGGTATCGATTTAGCATCAGGCGCAATGAAGAAAAGGAAAGAAGGCTTGCCGATATCGTGCAGTGTCGATACCATCGACCCGCGTCGATGGTATCGATACCGTCAGATCAGAGTTTGTTTCAGATCGACCCAAATTCGATAGTTGTGATATTTTTGCAACCTAACTTGGTGATTATACCTAATGACGGTGGCCAAGAGCAGGGTATCACGTCATTAGCCGCTGCACACGTCCCAAAAAGGTGTGGAGAGAAGAACGGACCCCAGAAGCACGCCCTGATCGTTCTGGAAGCTGAAAAAGACGTTTTCCACCGCCGAAAGGATGTAGATTGTTCATTCTACGCCGAGGAACGCTTGGATCTTCTCCGTTCATGGGTTTCATTACTTATTCACATTTTTCTCCATGTTTCCCCTTTTATCAACCATGTTTTGTTCTGAGATGAACATGCAGGTCTAATCCCCTTTATCTTTAGGACCGAGAGTAGCCCGGGGACGCATTGTATGACATTTTTATCATAGTAATTCATAATTTATCTCTTAAATCCGTGGTATGATTTCATTTTCTCAATTATATTGTTATGCTTGATCACCATAATGATAATCTAATGCCTTTAATTACTTTGAAAGAAAATTAACGATTGAAAAGAGATGAAATTCACATTAATTAACAAATCCCTTGAACAAGGTGATGTAAGGTTAATGGTGGAAACCCAGAGGTCGATTCTAATGCACCTAGTTTAGGGTATAGGTTACTATGACGGTGGAACCGACCTAGACATAGGTAGTGAATTGTACCACGACAGTGGACAATTCTGACTATAGGCCACTACTCGGATTGAGAGATGAACCTGAGTAACTATATGGAAATTCATACAATGAAAACCCACGGTGAAACTGCAATCCTAAAGATCTCCATTTGAATTGATTAAACTAAGCATTTAATCGATTGCTTTGTTTTATTTTCTTTTCTTTTATTTTTACAAACAACTCTCATAACCTTTTTATTGGTCTAGCTGATTGCGAGTAGTTAGTAGTAGTCTACCGATAATTTAGTGTCCCTGAGTTTGACTTGGGCTTCACAAAGGCCTATACTACATTGATACGTGCACTTGCATTATACGCACGGTAAAATCGTGTCATTCATCATTCAAAACTATTGATTAGAATGTAGGTCTAACCCTTAATGCATTTAACCCAAGAAACAATTGTTTGGGCTTAAAAGAAGCAATATTTAAAACCTTGACTTACCATCAGTTGTGGTAAAGTGAACCACCATAGGTTGTCACATTGTATCACCATCTGTTGATGGGGTCAGCACTACCATCGGTTGGCAACTTTAGGTGATGTTCTTCTATCATCTATGGTTGCTATCAACTTTAGGACACAAAATCATCCGTTGATATGATTTCAAAATTGTCTAACACTGACCCAAGGTGTGACCATTGGTTGACACCACTAATTTGTTGACTCAAGGTCTAAATTGAGTAAACATTTGTGTTGATGATGACTAAACCATTCCACTTATTTGTGTCTAATGCCTCTACTTAGTCTACAAAGTATGAGAAGCTCTAGCTACCATAAGTGTCACTTTTCTCATCCATATCAAGAGAAATCAGAACAAGCTCACAGACATTCTTGCTAAATCCTACCTTAAGCAACCTATGTCTGAAGGTGACTGGTAGTTCTGCCCAACCCTAGGAGAAGCTTTCTACCTGGAAGACAAGGCCTTTTTCTATAATTTGTTTAGCTTTGAGTCCTGATGTAACCGAGCTATTTGGTATTGCACCAAAAAAAAAGATATAGCAAACTCAAAATAGCAATGAACCAAATTAGTCAGATGAGTTGGTTGAAATAGGACTTAACTTTTTTTTTAAATTAGAGAGTTGACCATTCTTGCATTTAGTAGATTGGACCTACAAAGAAACAACTAAGTTCCTTGCATGACGGAACCTCTACTGTAACATCCCTGACCTGGGTTATGTTTTAACCCTAGGTGTTTTGCTTAATAAAGTTGATTAGATGCTTTCTCAATCCATTAGAACCATGTTGTAAATCACTTGTAATGATTGTATTTCTTGTAATTAAGCTTCAAAAAAATCAAGAGCACTTACATCGAATATTTAAGCACTCAAAAGCCATTTTCTAAAATTCACATCAGGTTGTTCATCAGTTGAGTTGCAAACTCAACCGATCTTGATTGGATCTTGAAAATGACTTTTGATCGGTCGAGTTTGCACTTCATAGAACTCGATCGATCCCTCTACTGACCAAAATTAATTTAAGTGAATGGTCGAGTTATCCCAGGACAAACTCAACTAATGGCCTAAATTGGTCTTGTCTTTTAGTGGGATCGGTCGAGTTACCTTTATAGAAACTCGGCCGATTGCACTTGTATAGAAAATTGCAGAAAAGTGTTTTTTTTTTAGATCAAGTCATAAGGATTTTTTATTTATCCCACCCTTCTCTTGTAGGTAAATAAAAAAGATTACATATTTTTCCTATTGAAAAAAGAAACTTGGTGTATGTTCCACCATTACATCGAAGAAGATGTAGAGGATGACCCACAGGGTCAAGAGGGGTGTCCGAGTAGAGACAAACATTCTAGTGTGTTTTTAGGTGATGTTTTCCGAGCACATCAGCAGGAGTAATATCTCGTCTTGGGACCTTCAGAAACTTCACTGTATCATAACAATCCAGACACTCCTTGATAGGCTTGGTCCAGGTACACCAGCTCAGAAACTTCCCAGCTATATCCTCGATCGCCTCCACAACATTTTGGCAATCAGTAAGAAATATGAGGGGCTTACTGTAATCATTGTTTGGGTTAAGCAGTGCCATTGCAATAGCATGTAACTCAGCAGTGGTCATGGAACTCACCCAGGTCGTCTCGACTCTTCCAAATGGCCAACGACCATTACCATCAAAATGAATAGCAGCTAGTGTTGCATTGCTATTCTTTACAATAGCTTCCACCATTATAATAGTCCCGCCTACCGGTATGGTGATGTCATTGATGGGGTTAACCTTAGAAATAGTTTCAGTCTTGGCTTTTGTCTGCATCCCTTGTTTGATGAGGTGTTGGAGGTGATTGATGCTCAAGAGTTGTCATTCTAGTGTGGTGACTTTGTTTTCAATAACCCACGAGTTTTGAGCCTTCCAGATAGTCCAACTCGTAATACCAAACAGTGACTGGATAGATTTTGAACCTTTAAGCATCCTCACCAGCTAGCTACGAGCATCAACTTCTTGGTAGGTGTATGTCTCCATAGTATATTGACTATTTTTCCAGACCTCCATGGCATAGGGACATAAGAGAAGCACATACATTGTAGTTTCTTCCTCATAGTGAGGGCACCTCTCTTTATCAGTAAACTTTCTCTTTTTCCTATGAGCATTAGTCATAATAACATCGTGTGGGGTTAACCATAAGAAAACTTTTACCTTACTCGGTAGCATGAGGGTTCATATCCTATGCCAAAGATCATCCGTATGTGTATCGTCATTTTACCGAATGAGACCGTATGAAGTACTCGTATTATAGTTCCCTTCATAGTCATATTTCCTGCTCCAATGGTCGTCCCCTTTGGATGGATGTGGCTCTGGTAACTGGAGAATCTTGTCCATGACATCCCACTGGAAATAATGATAGAGGAAGTGTGTATTCCAATTCCCATCCAGATCTGCTAAGCTAGAGACACGAAGATCAATAATGTCTTCATCAACCATCCGAATTTTGTGGTCTTCTAGACGCCCAAGATTTGGAACCCAAGGGTCGCGCCACACTAAGGTTGAATCACTATTTATGGTCTTATTATAGTGACTTTTGACAAAGGATAGTCCCCTATGTAGATGGTGCCAGTAGGGGGTGGCATTTGTACTCTTAAATGCATTGTACACCTTGTACTTCTTCTGTAAAATTTCCCTCCATAGCTCGGTAGTATTATTCAAATATTTCCATGAGCTCTTCCACAAAAGTGCTTTGTTCCAGTCAGCCATAGAATGTACACCCAGCCCTCCCTCCTGCAAGCTGGCACATACCTTCTTCCAGGAAACCAGAGACAGTGGCCTTTCCTTGTGCCCACCTCCTCAAATGAATCTACGTATTGTCTTGTCCAATTTAGCACAGACGTTGTTAGGGACTTTAGTAGTTTGCATAACATAAGTTGGTAACACCGTGAGGACAGTCTTGGCTAGGAAGATGCGACTGGCAAGAGATAAAGTTTTATCCGCCTAGTCGTTAACTCTGGATTCCATGCTAGCAGTGAGAAAAGAATAGGTATCTCTGGGCACCTTCTTATGGAGGACAAGAACTCCTAAGTATTTCCCCAGAGCATCTGTCTCTGGTATCTTACTGATAGAACAAATTGTGTCTCTGGTATGCCGAGTGAAAGATTTGGAAAAGAAAATTCTTGATTTTTCGATCGAGATTCTTTTTCCGGAAGCATTCTCAAACAGCTTGAAACAATCATTAATGATTTTAATTTGATCAACATAAGCTTTAGCAAAAATGACTATGTCATCTACGAAGGATACATGAGATATTACAGGTCCCTGTTGGGACACTTTAATCAGTTTCCATTTCGTTCCTTCCACACACCGGTTGATGAGTTGAGTGAGACATTCCATACACAGAACAAACAAATAGGGGGACAAGGGGTCCCTGTGTCTTAGACAGTGGGTAGCTTTGAAAGGCGGTAGAGATTCCCCATTGAAGATGATATTTGAGTTCCCTACATTCAGCGAATTTATGATGTATCTCTTAATTTTCGGAGGCCAAGACATTTTATTGAGCGTGTCTTTGATGAAATCCCAGGACAACTGATCTTATGCTTTGGACAAGTCAACTTTAATAGCCATATGCGGAGCACCAGATCTTCTTCTCATATTGTGAATAACCTCCTAGACAATAACAATATTATCTGAAATGCTTCTGCCTGGTACGAAACTCGTTTGAACGGGAGAAATCCACTGAGGTATGTATCTTTTCACTCTCTCAACCACTACCTTGGATGCCAGCTTCATGCAGGTGTTATTTAAAGTGATCGACCTCAATTAGTTACAATTCAGAGGGTGCTTTGTCTTGGGTATCAGGACAATATTATAATCTCCCATCGTCCCAACAAAAGGATTACCATTAAGCATGCTCCTAATGGATTTAAGGATAGAGTGGCGGATGATTTTCTAGTTGTTTTTAATGAAGAACATGTATGTATCGTCTAGTCCCACAACTTTGAAAGGAGAGGAATTTTTGACAATTTTCCAAACTTCATATTCGATGGGTGACACACCTACCCCACACAGTTTTTGATGTTTTAATCTCTTGAACTTTGCAGGTACCTTGTCCATGGCCATCGGGACAGGTATAGTATTCACGGTGAACAAATTTTGAAAATGGTTGGCAACAAGAGTCTTCAGCTCCATCTGAGTGGACACCCAATTACCCCCCTCGTCTTGAAGGGTGGTCAGTTTATTGGCTCTTCTTCTATTATTGACAAAGGTATGATAAAACTTGGTATTGTTATCTCCTTCTCATAGGCAATCAATATGGCTGCACTGCTTCCAGTCATATTCCTCTTTAGATAAGATGGCCTCCAACTCGAGTTCCTTCTGGTTGCACAAACGATCTTTTTCAGTATTGTAACCTTCTTCTAACTCTCTCTGTAGAATGCCAATAGTATGGATGATGGTATGCTTTTCCTTATTATGCTTCTTCTTACATGAGGCGTCCCATTTTAGAATGGGTTGTTTTCTCCGTTCCAACGCAACTGAGAAATCCAAGGAATTATCCCACAACATTTCCAACAAGTCGGGAAACTTAGTGTGTACTTGCCAAGAGGCTTTGGATTTGAAGTGGATCATGTGGGTTCCTGTCCGGCTATTGATGATAGTGATAGGATTGTGATCAGAACCAACTCATGGGAGAGTGATGCAACTGTAACTCGGATACATTCGCAACCATTTTGAGTTAGCAACCACTCTATCGAGGTGCTCATGGAGAAGATTCTTTCTATGCGTGAACTCGAAGCCTGAATAGCCTATATCAGTAAGGTCTTCCTGCATCAAAGCATTGTGGAAACATGTTGCCTCAGATAGATTAAACCTTTTGCCTCCTATTTTCTCTGTAGGATTCAGCATACAGTTAAAATCTCCCATTGAAATCCAAGGCTTCTCGATTGTTTTGCTTAGTTGAAATAGATAGTCCCATAGGATTGGCTTGCCGCTTGGGTTTGGTGATGCGTAGATAAATGTATAATAGACTTCCTTGTTTATGCAGCACTGAATATAATATTTATGGCTTTGAATGATCCTAACATTGCACTGTGCCTCATTCCAAAGAACCCAAATACCACTAGAAAACCTGCGTGCCTCCAAGCGATGGGAGCTTGAGAAACCCAGGTCCCGAATAACCTCTTGAGTTTGTTACACTGATATGCGAGGTTCAGAGATGGAAATGACCTGAATCTTATGTTGGACGAGAAGATTTTTTAAAGAGAGCCGAGCGATCTTCTTACTGGCTCCTTTGATGTTCCAGGCTAGCGAATTAATCATAAAGACAACATATTAGTTAAGTTGGGGCCCTATAGTTCCCTCATGAGCATCACCTCCTCGTCTATCTTTACTTCTCGTGATATAGTTTTGGGATTTTTGGGATCTATTTGCACCCAGTGAACCCTTCTTTTCTTTTGCCTTTCTTCCAGATCCAACTCCATCAATGTTGCTACTATTAGGCTTGTGCCCTTCTGCTCTGGCTAATACAGCCATTGTCGGTGTCCCTTGCTGATCTGTAGGAATTGTCGTCGGTCTTTCGTGTATCACCTTGTCACCCACTGGCATGACAATAGTGTGTGTCGTGTTCTCATCAGTCTTCTTATTGGCCTCCCTATCTGAGGCGTCAACCTCTATAGCCTCCATCGATGGTTCTTTGCTAGCTGAGACATCAGGGTCTTCATTGCGGCGTTGTTACTTTCTCCACACCTTTTCCCCTCTAGGGTCCTCCTGGTTTTGCTGAGGCATTTGTTCCTATCCCTCTCCCACCCGACTTTCATTGCTCGCTTCATGTTCTTCCTCCTCCAGCAATTGAAACTTGTTAGCTTGCTTCTCGAAAAAAGGGTTCTTCTTGGTTGCTTCTCTATTTCTTTATGGTCTTCAAGTGAGAATGTTTTTCCCATAGTATACCTACCACTTTTCTTCTTCCTTAACCCACCGTACTCTAGCGTCGTCAGCCATTGGTACTGAGTTTGGTGGCACCGCCGTGTTACCGGATCCATCACACCCTTCCTGGTCATGTCCCGATTTTCCGCACTTCTGGCACAGATTGGGTAGAGATTGGTACTCAATCTTGTACTCCCTTCCATTGTTAATGATTGTTAGGTGCACTGACTTTGATGTATCGATCTCCACAACAAGGAAAGCAAATTGACTGCGTGTGCGGTTGAGTGAATGATCATCTACACGGACCAAATAACCCATTTCCTACCATATGCGCTCAAACATCTCCTTATTATAGTAGTGTATCGGCAGTCCGATGACGTGAACCCAGGTAACTATCCGATCTGATAACCCCTTGTAGGGTTCAAAATAGCCATCCCTAGGCCACACCATTAAACAACTTCCGAACAAGGACCATGGCCCTTTGGTAAGGACATCCTCTTGGTCCCTGCGGCTGTAGAATTGAACTACATAATATTTCTCTGCCAATTCATAAAGTTCAAATATGCATGATGGTTTCCATAATAGTTTTAGTCTATCTGCCTTTATTAGGAACCCAACGTGCCTGTAAACTAACTTGACTATCACATCATGCTTGAAAGTTTTACTCATGAGCTCTTCTGCTTCCTGGGCTACATATATCTCTGGGATCCCTTTGTCATGGATAATTTCAATATCTTCAGGGTTAATCAGTTCTTCTGGCTCATCGTCAATGAAAACCAAGTTGGAACTGTCACCTCCGGTTGCCCCTGTTATGGCCTGCTTGAACATCATCGTCTACGTCGCCATGTGTCCCTCTAGAAGGAAAGGATCACCATCGTCAACGTAGGTTGTCTCCTGGTTCTATCACTAATTGTCGGTGTCCATCATGGTCATATCGTCGTCTTCCTCCTCTTGGTATGTTCCCCGCATGCCCTTATACATTAGGTTTAAGACCACATGTGGGATCTTGATCTGCGTCGCTGATCGTGCCGTCTTCCCTCATGTTTCTTCTGCTTTGTCTTGGCAATGTGATCCCCTGTCACCTTCTAGGGTTTAGTTTGTTCCCCCCTGATCGCCCAAGTCACCGTCTCTCTCCCCCGCAACCCCCACCCTTTTCTGAGAAAAGTGTTTCTAGCTGTTGTGGAGTTGCAACAATTGAGAATATATTTGTTGCAAGCCACAAAATGACTAGTTTTCATTCTTAACTGTTCCCAAATGCTAAGGGGCATCTCCATCTATAAATAGGACCCCTTAGGCTTCATTTCAAGGTTGATCATTCAATGCAAATCTCTATGTGAGGTTCCTATTCTATAGTTGAGTGCTTCCTACAACCTCCTCTCTCTCTCTAAGCTTAATCACTTGCTACATTCGTTAGAGTGATTAGGAAATTTGTAATAGAGGTAGTACTACATGTATATCTTGTGAGACTCTCACTTCTCCCATCTCCCTATCTCTCATTTCAACTATGAGGATGAAGGTTTTCTCTCTTGGCTAACAGAGGTGAAGAAGAACAAGGGAAGTCATCCCTTGGTGAAGATCAAGGATGAAGACTTGGAGTAAGAGTGGGTATGCCCTTGGTGAAGTAAGAAGACTCCTTTCGCAAGTGGGTAAGTCCTTGGTGGAAGCTTCTCCGGGTGAAGGTGAGGTCAAAGGCTGAAGATCCAAGAAGAGTGGGAAAGTCCTTAAAGGCGGAAGACTTGTTCTTGAGTAGGTGAGTGTAAAGAGTGGGACCCAATAGTGGGCCCACTCAATGGTACAAAATAAGCCATGATATAATTAAGCAGTGGAAAACATTACTATTTACAAAGTTACAAAATGTGTCAATGTACATAACTTTCTCACCCTATGGGTGGTACAAAGAATGAAAACATTACATTTATATACAAATGATCCCATATACAGAGGGTAACAAGGCTATCTCAAGTTGTCCTTATGTCCACCGATTAGCTCACAATCATCCTGAATCTCCGTCCTATAGAACACCTACACCTGGGGTGGAGGGAACACCCAGAAAAATAGGACAACAAGGTATGAATCAGGAAAAGTTGAGTATGTACGTTAAAAGATTAACTAGGGCATTAAAAAAGTAAAGTAAGATGTTCCCATCAAAAAGGGGGCATAAAACTAGGTAAGTTTCAATGAGAAGTATCAAAAGAAGGAATTTTCAAAAGAATAAGGCATATAAATAAACACGTGAAATAACATATCTTGCCATTATAAATTATCAGTATCACAACAATTATTTGCATGCAGATATATTTGACTAAAGTAACTATAATAGGGCCAAGACACCACTGAGTCATTGACCTAAGTAAAAATGGGTGGAAGTAGCGCACCCTAGGCAGAAGTAGCATGCCTCTGTATATAAAAAGGTGGAAGTAGCATGCCTCTGTATATAAAAAGGTGGAAGTAGCACACCCCGGGCAGAAGTAGCACGCCCTAATGGTTACGCATAAGAGTCTATGATAGTTAAACTAGTCAAATTATCTAACATGCATAAATAAAGTGGCAAGATGTACCTTTCACAAGCATGTGGCATGATTTAACCACAATAGCAGATGGGGTCATTAACCCAATTCAATATGATAATAATTTCAAAAGAATAATAAATCCAATTGAAAGTATATGAACTATCCAACAAATGGAATAAAAGCAAGTATTTCAAAAGATGCCTCATTATGGGAAAATTTAGTCACATAAATGCCCAGTTATAAATAGGGAGGAGTACATACCTCCAATCCTGTCTAAGTCAAATAAATGATCACCTAAGTCTGAGCCAAGTTTAATATCGCCACCTAAGCAAAAAATGTTACTTACAGTTAACATGGTTTCTCATGCAATATTTGATCTACAAAACACTTCCCTTAAAATCTTAGGTTAGGTCCTGAAGCTTAAATATTCAAAAAATCTGCCTGATTTCGAAACACCCACACACTCATCTATAATTATCCACTGACTCAATATTGATCGATCCGGTCAAACCAACTACTGAAGTATACAAGTGCTGAAGCCACATGAAAACAATGACTAATATCTCCTGGATTTCCAACCTAGAAGGTGGCTAGTCAATGCGAGTTGGAATGGAAACGAAAGGAAATATGTGGATAAGTTATTTTGTGATTAGTAGGGTCCTAATATCCAAAACACTACTGACTAAGTCCTATTAATTATTGTCATATTTAATTAATTGAGACAATCCAAACGGTGATGCTGGTGATTCGGAACGTAGAGGCGACCTATCCCTCTCACATGCTCACTTCAAGAGCAGCTCCGATTCCGAAGGGATCATAACTCGCTCTAGATATGTATCCACCCAGAAAACTTCATCTTGGGCCTAGATTCCCGGTCACAGCTATGAATTCCCATATCGTTTCGTCAAGTGAAAGGATACCATTCTGGTCATTGGTATACAGGCGAATTCAGAACGAAGTGAAAGGACACCATTCTGGTCATTGGTATACAGGCGAATTCAGAATGCAAGCGGGACTATGATCCCAGAGATAAGGCTCCAAAGGCTCACATGCCAGTAGTCCTCCCTAGCCTAACTAGACATCGGCACGCGAAGCGGAAAAGCAGAAGACCGTCAAGTAAAAGATGGCCAATGAACAATCAACGTAAACATGAATAAGGAAGAACTCACGACACCAACCGCACAATTGAGTGTGGATTCATATTTAGAGTTATTTCTACAGGCACGATGGTCTTTATACATGGAGAGATGTCACACGCAGTGGAAACAGGGGAACTCGTTGACCCAATGACTTGGGCAAAGCTAGCACAATCTGAGAATGGGAAACAGAAGTTCCTAACCTGGAGATGGTGTAGTTACCTGCAATGTCTCCGAGGATTCTATGCATGATTGGTTGCTTGATTGGGATTTCTATGTTTTGATTAATTATGTATTTGAATCTGCAATACAGGTATGTGGTTACGCTTATGAGTAACTGTTCTAGTTTCACGTCGATTCCCGAATGTTTTACTGATTGCTTTAAATAAACTGTTGGATGAATTTATTTCATGCAAGCTATAATGTGGCTATGACTATCACAAAGGATATATCCCTACAAGCTCAGATCCTGGTTCTCTCTGTGGCAGTATAGTTGACCTAGTACATGGTTGCCAATGGATAGGTCCATCAGGTCAGAAGAAGACATAGTACATGGCTACCTATTGGGTAGGTCCATCAGGTCTATGGATGACTTAGTACATGGCTACCATTGAGGTAGGACCATCAAGTCACATTCAGTTAGATATTGGGCTACCTCGAGTAGTGCCATGCGACTCTACCTTTATAGAGGTATTATATAAGTCCACTGCAGGGACAACACAGAGTTGGGGATATGTATGGATTGAGATTGTATGGCTTAAAATGTAATCTTGATTGTTAAATGATTAATTACATGATTACATTATTATTATAGTTGCATGATTATCATTTCCCCCACATACCAGCTTCGGCTGACCGACGTTTTGTTTGTCGGCGTTTTAGGTACAATGAAAAGAACAAACAGTAAAGTGGCATATGTGGTACTAAATGAGAATTAAAGTGCAAAGGAGGATTAGATAGATTAGTATCTGTGTGGATAGAAGTTTTGAAATCCCAGTTTTAAGAGGTATGCAAAATTTTTTATTTTTCTCCATATTTCAGTATGTTCGGTAGAATTTAATAATTGGTAATGATTATTTGTCGAACCTTGATCCGGGTTATTGGTTAACGGCTCTGTCCTTTCGGTCTCCCTTAATTGGGGGTTACCGGGAGGCGGGGTCATAACATCATATTTGTAGGAATGGCATACTAGTACTTAGGAACGTTCTAGACACTTTCTAGGGTGTTCTTAGTGCTCAACTAGCCGTTAGGTGTCAACTAATTACATTACAATGGCTAGTTGTTTAATGCTGAAAAGTGCAGTCCAGAACCTTTCTCGGTTGAGAAGTTTGTTGATCGAGACTCTCTCGGTCGAGGAATTTGTCAATCGAGGGAAGGTCTGGAATGAGTGCATTGCAATGTTCATTTCCAACTACCAACCACTTTTCATCTCAGTCTAACATCTATAGAATTTTCTATAAGGACTATTCTTGGTCGAGAATATTGTCGATCGAGAGTGTCTCGGTCGAGGAATTTGTCGACCGCGAATGTCCATGTTCCAATGTTGTAAGGCATGTACTAAGTGTGTGTATCAATGTGTAATTGTGCTTCTATCTTAGGGGAGGGTCTATCTAAGTGTTGTGAGTGGATAGGGAAGATCTAACACTTGATTTACATGATGTCTATGTACTTGTACAATATATACTTGTACAAGTTTTTACATTTGAGTACACTCATGAAAATAAAGCAATTTTAACAAATTGATCTTCTGAGTTTTTCTATCCACCACCTTATGTGCTTTTTCGTAAAACACTCAAATAGCAAGTTAGATTCACATGAATGAAATGTTTGTCATCATCAAAACAAAGGGATTATAATAATGTCCAATATATCCAACAATCTTCCCCTTTTTGAAGATGATAAACATTTCCAAAATATAAATCAGGGACATATAAATCATATGAGTTTCATACCTAAAGTTTACCTTTTGTAGCCATTCTCTTGAGATTATAAAACTCATTTTACTTTATTTTAATGATTTAGATTGTTTCTCCTCCTTTGTCATTTCAAAAAGATAACCAAGATAAACATGAAGTATGACTTTTATTTCTCCCCCTTAATTTGATAATTTGATGCTCAGTTTTTAAAGCAAGGGTAATCAACACAATTTAATGCAAACCACTTATTTTTATGTCAAATTTAGCCACAATTTATTTCTCAATCATTTGAAAAGGATGTTAAGCCTTGAAATGATATGAAATCCTTTTAGGTTCATGGCATATGTGTTTTGATTTCTCAATCATTTACAAGGGATGTTAAGCCCTGAAATGATATGAGATCCATTTAGGCTCATGATGGATATATGTATTGATTTCTCATCCATTTTGTAAAGGATGTTAATCCCTCAAAATGATATGAGATCCATTTAGGCTCATGATGGATACATGTATTGATTTCTCATCCATTTTACAAGGGATGTTAAGCCCTAAAATGATATGCGATTTTATTTACGACATAGTAGGATCAAGAAATATATCTCTAATCAATAATGAGGGATGTTAAACCCATATTGACATAGAGAGTCCATTTTAGAACATGATAATTCAATAATCCTAAGTTCATAACTAGTTTTTGAAGTTTTGATTTGATCAAGAAATGTTTACAAATTTTTGTGAGCTCCCCCTTCACCCTATAATCAAGATAGTTTAAGAATAACAAGCATTAAACTTTGATTACAATAAGTCAAACCTTTTATGAGAGATTTGCACTAAAATCTTATTTTCAACATGATGAACAAGTTTCGGTTCAATATACTAAGATCGAGTGCAAAGAAATGATTTAATATCACAAATAAGCATTCTGCCAGGCTTATTTTAGGTTGACCATGACTTCGACCGGGGCGCCCCTCGGTCGAACTCTTTTTCAATCGAGAGACATTTCTGCAGATTTCCAGTTTAAGCATTCACAAAGACCCACTTGATTGAATATAAAGCCTTTATGTAACTGGTGGATACCAATTTGAAAGAGTTTATATCAATTTGAAAGATTATAGCTTAGGATCAAATTTGTATAGAACTTAATTCATGTGAGAAATATTTGATTTTGAAATGGTGTCTTTCTCTTGATTTTCTTAGAATAGGATTTAGATAGAATAATTTTATTCTAAACAAGATCTCTTATTCCACTAGTCTTCCCATTTAGACTTTTCTCAATTATGATCATAAAGTATGTCTTTTATTCATATGAAGGAAAATTCTTTTTAAGAGTTTGCAAGGAATATAGCTTTGAAATTCCTATATAATTTAAATACTTAGAACAATTTATCATGTAAAGTTCTATTTCAAAAAATTTGCAAGTAGAGTATTTGATTTTGAATCTTAGAGCAAAATTGTATGAATACAACATCATCTCTATTTGCAAGACTGTGAGCCATCATAAACAAATTGATGACAAAAACAATATCTTTCTCAATCAATAGAAACAAGTCCATAAGTTTTATTGATGAAGTTTTCTCAAAACAACATGGTTCATAATTTTCATATTGTCCAAGGAATACTTTAGGCAAACCATGTATAAGATCATATCCTTTTAAATAGCAATTGAAAATGAACTTGCAATCTATGCTATATTTGTATTGATTCATTTTTGCAAGAAAGCATATCCAATTTTAGTTTACAAAAAGTATACATGTTTTGAATTAACACGGTTTGTAACAAGTTCAATAAGAATT
This sequence comes from Alisma plantago-aquatica, assembly GCA_963693085.1. Classification (NCBI taxonomy): domain Eukaryota; kingdom Viridiplantae; phylum Streptophyta; class Magnoliopsida; order Alismatales; family Alismataceae; genus Alisma; species Alisma plantago-aquatica. The sequence goes on from OY856414.1 coordinate 545,239,237, forward strand.
GTATAATCAAAGTATACTTTCATTTAATAAGTCATGATTAAAGCTTATCAATATGTTTTAAAAAAAATTGTCTCCAAGATTCATTCTTGATTTGTAGATTAAATCAACATTAATAGCAAATTGATAGAAAACTGAAATAAATTAAGCAGGTTTTATAGAACCTCAGTCGATTGAACTTTTTCTTAACCAAAATGTTCTTGGTCGACAACTTTCTCGACCGAGCAAGTTAATGTTTGTTCAGAAAGTGCAGGTTTGAGACAAAAACTTCTTTGGTCGACTATTTTCTCGACTGAAGAGTATCTCAGTTGAGGATTTATTTGACCGAGAATGTTTCTATTTCAGCAAATATTTTCAAGTAAAACATAAATTACTTTCAATACAAATACAGAATTATGCAAATTAAATCTCAATTTAGATGAGATAAGACATTTTGAGTATCAAAACAAAATTTTAGGTCAAATCTGAACTAATCAAGTTCAATATTTCTACATTTGGGGTTTTGGAATCCAAACTTGATCATCATTCTTTTTCTTGTATGGGCAAGAAAATGAATAATGTCCAACACGTAAACAATAATAACAACATATAGAATCAATTTCATTTCTCTTCTTAGCTAGATTGTCTTTAGGCATATACACGACTTTAGTCTTGGGTACTTGTGTCCTTCTTACTCTAGGTTTTTGATAGGATTTACCATTGGGCTTATAACCTAGTCCTCTCCTTCCAATCTGACTAGAAGAATCTTTTAAGATCTTATCAAGAATACCATTGTTTTTCAAGCCACTAATTTAATTTTGTAACTTAGCAATTTCATCCAATCTCCTTTCAATGTCTAAGTTTGCTTGATCTAAGTTAGATGACAAACTATCTCTTTCTTTTACAATGGCATCATAATCTAAATGAGTGCATAAAATAGGTTGAGATTGAAGATTATTCAACTTAGCAAGTAATTCAACCTTTTCTTGAGAAAGAAGATTATAGGTTGTCTCTAGAGTAAGTAACTTTGTATTGCAATCATTAAGAGAAGATTTCAAGGTAGAATATTTAGAAATAATACTTTATTTTTTAGAAGATCATTTAATTTATCATAAAACACCTCATTAGTTTTAGTAACTCTTTTTAGTTTCTTTTTACAATCAATACACTTATCATGCAATTCATCAATTCTAGCAACTAACTCTTCTTTAGATAAATCAAATAATCTTACCTCATCCTCTTCTTCATCGATTGTTGTAATGAAACAACATACCTTGTCTTATTTATGAGTACTTGATTTTTCCCTTCTATCTTTGTGGAACTTTCTCTTTGGACAATTAAATGTTGTGTGGCCCTTTGCTTCACATTCAAAACACCATCTATGATCTTGATCGCTTGTTGATTGCTGGCTCATGTTTGTCCTCTCCACATAGAGGTTGTTGAAGACACCATCCCCCATCTCTTTAAGACCTGTTAAGGCTCCTTGAAGACCTACTCTGATACCAATTGAAAAACACTAGAGGGGGGTGAATAGGGTTTTATAATAATTTTAAAAATTATTTAAACAGACACCCACAAAAAGATTGGAGGAGGCAAGGTGTTTAGAGTGGTTCCACCCTTTGCAAATACTAAGGGAGTCAATCCACTACCCCGTTGTTCCCAAGTAGGATTTTTAAAGCAATTGTATTTTATTACCTCACAAGGATGTTACATAAGATACAACTACCTTCAAAACCCTTAGAACAGCCTTCACCTAGAAGTAGTCCCACCAACCTTGAAGCAGCCTTCCTCGAAGTAACTCAAAGCAACCCCTTGAAGTAGCCTTCCTCTTGTACTAGTTTCCCATTGAGACAGGCTTCTTATAGTAATCCTAAGTCCACCGAGCTACCTCCACCACCTGAAGAAGCTCCAAAAACCTCCTTTCCACAACCTCCAACCTAGGAGTAGCAAAGGAGAACAAAATACAATAGAAGGAACAAGATTGGAAGAAAGAAACAATGTTACCAATTGAGTACAATGCTTTGATCCTATATCAAGCGTATTGATCTCCTATCCACTATAGATGAACGTGGTAGTGTGGTGGATAGGAGATACTAAGCTATAGGACACTAATGTAGAACTCAAGTAAAACAGATTACAAGTGTAGCTCAGCTTGTTGCTCACAAAGAATGAATCTCAAGTGTAATTGTATGCACACATGATCTTTTGGGTGTCTTAAGGCATGTCCTATTTATAGGAATGGCCTACTAGTGCTTAGGTACATTCTAGACACTTTCAAGGGTTTTCTTAGTGCTCAACTAGCCGTTAGGTGTCCACTAATTACATTGCAACGACTAGTCATTTAATGCTGAAAAGTGCAGTCCAGAAACTTTATCGGTTGAGAAGTTTGTGGACCGAGAGTCTCTCGGTCGAGGAATTTGTTGACCTAGGGAAGGTCTAGAATGAGTGTATTACAATGTTCATTTCCAACTACCAACCAATTTTCAACTCAGTCTAATGTCTATAGAATTTTCTAGGACTATTCTCGGTCGAGAATATTATCAACCGAGAGTGTCTCGATCGAGGAATTTGTCGACTGAGAATGTCCATGTTCCAATGTGTTGAGCCATGTACTAAGTGTGTGTTTCAATGTGTAATTGTGCTTCTATCTTAGGGGAGGGTCTATCTTAGTGTTTTCAGTGGATAGGGAAGATCTAATTCTTGATTTACATGATGTCTATGTACTAGTACATTATATACTTATCCAAGTTTTTACATTTGAGTACACTCATGAAAATAAAGCAATTTTAACAAGTAGATCTTCCAAGTCTTTCTATCCATCACCTTATGTGTTTTTCCATGAAACACTCAAATAGAAAGTTAGATTCACAAGAATGAAATGTTTTTCATCATCAAAACAAAGGGATTATAATAATGTCCTATTTATTGAACAAAAAATGCTTGTCTTAGCCAAGTAGACTCTCTTAAACTTAAAAATACTAGTTTACTTGATAAGGTTAGATTTCTAGAAGCTCAACCTCTTATGCCTAGTTCTAATGAAGAGCATACCTTAATTGTTGATTCTCTCATGCATGTTATTGATGTTCTTAAATCTAAAAACAAGGACAAAGATTTTGCTTTGCAAGGATTAGAATCTAAAAATGGTGTTTATCTCTCTAAGATTGATTTTCTTGTAATAAAAAATGATCCTTGCTAAAATCAATGTGCTTGAATTATGTTCTAGTTTTACTAGTAGAGAGAATGATGTAGCTGCTCTTCATTTTGATACAAATTCGTATTTAACTAAAGCTCTTTGCTTAGAAAATGATCTTTTGCATGCTAGAGATAATATCAATCATTTGTCTTCTACTATTTCTTCCCTTATGCATGATAATGATAGTTTGAGATCTTGTTTGAAAATGTTCTTAGTTGGTAAAAATAATCTTAATGACATCCTACACCATACTACTAAATAAATTGGTTGACATGGTTTAAGATATGATAGTAGTCAAAGGAACTACAAATGTAAAGGACCTCCAATCTTCGATGGAGAATCCTCTAGTTCCAAGACTATGGGCACATGCAACTATTGCAATGATATTGGCCATTATTCTACTTTTTGTCCTTTTAGGAAAGCACCCAAGAGTAATAGGACTTGGGTTGCTAAGCTAACCCCTCCAGACCCAAAAACATGATTGGGGACCATTTCATCTTACTTCTTGTAGGTACTTGCATATGGATTGACTTGAGCTATTGAATTGCAAATTGACTTCTCAATCAACATGAAAGAAGAAAGGTGAGATGTGTAGAGGGTGACAACAAGTGGAAAAAAGGAATGGTAAGAACAAAGGTAAAGGTTTTCTTGCTTATAACCATTTCTAACTTGTTTTTGTCAAGTTAGTGTGCACTATGCATGTGGTTTTTGAGTAAAAAGTGGTATTTTGGGAGTCTCTTCACACTCTTGCTCAAAAACTATTTCTAATGATTTCATAGTGCATTAATAATTTGCTTACACATGTTTGGATATGGCTTATATCTTTAGCATGTCTCTAAATATGTTTTTATGAAATATATGTGCTATTTGACAGCAGCTTTGTCGGTCAAGTTTGTCCTCTTTGAAACTTGACTGATAGGCACCAATGAGTGTTGCCAACAGCTGTCATCAGTCGAGTTGTCAATACATAGAACTCAACTGACAACACTATGTACAAAATATACATTTGGCTTATTGAATGAGAATTTCCCTCTCAACTAGATTTTCTCAAGCAATAGCCTTATTCTTTGGCACTCTCATTTGGTACCTTTATATATGCACATTGCCATGTCCTATATTTCCTATCTTGCTTACAACTCTATCTTTATAATTGCTCTAAATTGGTATATTTATATCTTGCAATTACTTTCTTTGAGTTGTTTTGCAGGTTTTGATGATGATCTCTTTGGATCTATTGGTTGAGTCTAAAATTACTTCCGTTGTACTCTAACTTGATTTTCTTTCTATGCTTGTACAAGCCCCTATCTATGCTCTTCTATTCTCCTTATATAACGTTTTGTTATCTCCTTTCTCTTAACAAGTGGTGTTTCTTATTTCTTCATACCCCCACTTTTTGAAATGACAAAGGGGGAGAAAGGTATGTCTTCTTTTGGCAAAAAGAGGAAGAATGCATGTCTTACATGAAGAGGAGAAGCATATTCATGTAAAGGGGGAGAAGTTAAAGTGGGGAAGACATATATGTGTAGAACATATATGAGTAGAAGACATAGTATTGTATAAATGTTATGAAAGCTAACCATGCGGGAGAAATAGTATCAATTGAGGGGGAGTATGAGAACTCCACTAGCATCAATTGAGAGGGAGTATGAGAACTCCACTAGCATCAATTGAGGGGGAGCATATGAACTCATTTCTATTGAAACCCCTAGGTTTCTCCAAAGGTTTGACTTTACGTAAATGCTTTCAATACATTTATGTAATGATTTGTCATCTTCAAAAAGGGGAAGAATGTTGACTCAAGGTCTAAATTGAGTAAACCCTTATTTTGATGATGACTAAACCATTCCACTTATATGTGTCTAATGCCACTACTTGAGTGATTTCAAATTAGGTATAGACACACTCCAAATGCCCTAACTTACACATCTCAAGTTGGAGAAAAGACAAGCCAAATTCCATACAAGTGCACATTTTTGGAATATGATGTAAATCCATAAGAATCATATTGTAAATCACTTGTAATGATTGTATGACTTGTAATTAAGCTTAGAAAAAATCAAGATCACTTAGATCGAATATTTAAGCAATCAAAAGCCATTTTCCAAAATTCACATCAGGTTGTTCATCAGTCGAGTTGCAAACTTGACTGATCCTGATTGGATCTTGAAAATAACTTTTGATCGGTCGAGTTTGCACTTCACATAACTCGACCGATCCCTATACTGACCAAAATTGATTTAGGTGAATTGGTCGAGTTACCCCAGGACTAACTCGATTGATGGCCTAAATTGGTCTTGTCTTTTAGTGGGAACAATCAAGTTACCTTTATAGAAACTCGACTGATTGCACTGTACGAAAAAGTGTAAAAAAGTTATTCTAGCCGTTGTGGAGTTACAACAATAAAAAATATATATGTTGCAAGCCACAAGACGTCTAGTTTTTGTTTTAAGTATTCCCAAAGGATAAGGGGCATCCCCAGCTATAAATAGAAACCCTTGGGCTTCATTTCAGGGTTGAGCATTCAATGCAAAACTTTGTGAGGTTCCTATTCTATAGTTGAGTGCTTCCTATAACCTCCTCTCTCTCTCTAAGCTTAATCACTTGCTACATTAGTTAGAGTGAGTAGCAAATATGTAAGAGATCTAGTCCTACATGTATATCTTGTGAGGCTCTCACTTCCACCACCTCCCTATCTCTCATTTCAACCATGAAGATGAAGGTTCTCTCTCTTAGCTAACAGAGGTGAAGTAGAACAAGTGAAGGCATCCCTTGGTGAAGATCAAGGCTGAATACTTGGAGCAAGAGTGGGAAATCCTTTAGTGAAGGCATAAGACTCCTTGCTCAAGTGGGTAAGTCCTTGGTGGAAGCTTCTCTGAGTGAAGGTGAAGTCAAAGGCTGAAGATCTAAGAAGAGTGGCAAAGTCCTTGAAGTGAAAGACTTGTGCTTGAGTGGGTAAGACCTTGGTGAAGGTTTAAGACTCTTGCAAAGTGGGTAAGTCCTTCGTAAGGTGGATACTCTATGTATTGGATAGGTAAGCCCTTTGGGGGTCATGTATTGTAAGTCTTATGAATGAATAAAGAGTGCAATGGTTAAGAAATCCTAGAGGTTGACCACTCTAGGTAGTGCACTGACTCACTTCTAGTTTGAAGTGTGGAACCACTCTAAATAGCTTGTCAATTGGTGTATGTTCAATAACTCTCTCCCTTTCTATGCATGTTTTAGTTGCATTCAAACTTCCTATTTAGCAACCTTATCTACTGATATATCTTGAAGGTCTAATTAATTTTGTTTAAGTCAATTCAGCTCTATTCACCCCCCCTCTAGAGCGTCTAATCACCCATCTAGAATCCAAATTAATTGTCATCATTGGTCATCACTATGGGTTGTCAAGAAAACAACTCCATCAGTTCTAAGGCAAGGCCATCAATCATTTCCTATGTAAAGAAGAAAATAACTTAGAAACCTATGTATAGAATATCATTTGAATGGTTTTTAGCACCATTGGTTGTCATACCAACCTGATTTAAGTCTTAGTCTACCTTAGGAAGAACGTTCACATCATTTCAGGTTAATCTAGAGCTGGAAACTAAGAAAGAAACAACATTAAAACTGAAACCCTAGGCAAGCATAGCTTCTCTAAGTGTGTAGATCACCATTTTAGAGAAAGAATTTAAACAACTAAGCTTGTAGTAAGAATAGGAGTGAAGAGGGATATAAAACTCGCCTCTAGGAAGAAGAACATGCTCTTAATAATAAGAAAACTCAAGAAAAAAAGGTGGAAAACTCTATTTTAATCTCTAAACTCGGACAGCTAGTTTTCTCTCCACAAGGGAAGCAAACCCTAGTCATAAGGAACAAGAAAGGTGAGTTCTTTGATTTTGAGAACGCTTTAGCATGAAAGGTGATGGATCTATCAAGGAAGAAGGTAGGAGGAAGATGAATATCTAGAAAAATGGGAAAGGAAAATGAGAAACTTACTCATTTTGGTCAAAAACATGTTAAGGTAGCTTTGCAAACCCTAGAAATGGATAGATCTAAGCTTTACTTGCTCCAGCAAGAAGGTCGGTCACCTTATTCAATATTGGGTGACCCTTTCCTCAACCAATAAAGGAAGAAAAATCTCCAAGTATAGGGGAAGAGATAAGCAACTAAAGTTCTCATTTGGGGGCTAAGGAAGGAGTATATAAATCTTTATGGATAAGGAACATGTAAAGCATGAGGTGTCCAAGCTACTTTCCATGTGTCCATGGCTTGGGAACTCCATATACATGCAAGAAGAAGGTCCACTAGTTGTTGGGGACTGCTAGGTTATTGGGTTTTGGCCTACCAGGCCAACCATCAGTTGTTGGCACTTCCAAACCATCATTTGTTGAGGTTCTATCTCAAAAGACCATGAGTCATGGTTCTACCATCTATTTCAAGTGAACCATTGGTCCAATGCGTTCAAACAAAAAATACATAGACCTACGGACCATCTAGGGGTCACCACCAATTGTCACCACTGGTTGGTGACCACCGGTTGTTTACCTAACAGAAGGACCATCGACTGTTGGCCTTGAAGGTGGCTCATCCATGGTGGGTAAACCCTAGTTCAACCCTAGAAGGGTAATTCCACCAAACCAAGGTTCAATGAAAAGTTCCCCATAGATCAACAAGCTCAAGCATGATGAGAAAACATTTCAGGAACATAATGCATTTGACAAATTGCAATTAAAACCTCAAATTTGGGTAAACTTAAAAAAAGTCCAAAATGTGCATAAAACTACTCAACTTGCACAAACAGTGTCCAAATTAGACCAAATTTGAAACTTAATCTAGTCACATGATTCCCAAGATACATAAAAGTTTAATTAAGGATTGTTAATTAAGCATGTTCAACCAAAAATCATGGTTTGAGATCACACAACCATAAACCCCTAATAAAGATTACGCCCCCGAAATCCAATATAAGCAAAGATGGGTACCTCACTTCTACCTCATCCACAACACTCCACATTGTTACTTCCATCTCATGATGATGTGATGTCACTCTTGTATAAATCATGTTTTTCTTTCTCAACTCGTGCAACATATCTCATCTTGGGTTAGCAAAAAAACCTCCTCATGCAACTCCACATCTACTATTTATATAACTTGTCGTGTATTAGGGTGACTCTCCCTCAATCCTGGGATCATAGAAATTGTTGTTCCACTTGTACTACTCTGGAAGTACCTTTCAACTTGGAGCTCTAGTTGTCGTTCTAGTCTATATTATCTATTGTATCAATACTTTACTCAAAATCCTTACTTGTTGGCTTTTACCAAACATGGAATATAATGTATCTCTTATAAGATTTAACTTCACAAGGTTTCATCTCTATGATCCTTTAATGGTTGTTGTAGTTATCAACTCAATCAATCAGGTGGGCATCCCCTAACTATCAAGAGCTATAAGGCATGTGTTTCTTAGAAAATTCTCCAATCATCTCAATGGTGGATTGAACATCTGTCTAGTTGAAGAATCATATACACTCTACAACCATTAAAAAATAGGACTTCTTCATTGACCTTGTTAGGGGTAAAGCAATGACACTGTCTACATCTTACTAAGATTCACACAACACACTTATCAGATATATCATAAATCTAAGAGGATACTTTATCTAATTCTCAATCTCACTCTTGCTAATCGTAACACGGCATTAGTGTTGTTTTTAACAACCCTAAGGCTCAATGAAGATACTGACTATGTTATTGACCATCTCTAAACTACATTGAGATGTTACTAATGAAAACTTACCATAACTTATAAAGATGCAACTTGCACACTCTATTCCTCAAGTTCTTAATCATGGTTGATGGATTGGTTAGTCTAAACGACATAGCCTTAAACTCACCATGACTATGCAACTTATGTCATACACTTGGGTTCTTATTCACTAATATCCCAACCTCAAGTCTATCTTGAAGGATCATTGTAGTACATGTTGACTGGTCAACCAAGTATGTATCCCTAATAGTGTGTTACCTAACTGTCAACATCCCATATACTATTCACTCAAGGTCTAAATTGACTAAACCCTTGTTTTTATGATGACTAAAACATTCTAGTTAATTGTGTCTAATGTCTCTACTTGAGTGATTTTAGATTATGCATAGACACACTCCAAATGCCCTAACTTGCGCATCTCAACTTGGAGAAAAGACAAGTCAAAGTCAATATAAGTGCACATTTTTAGAATATGATGTAAATCCATTAGAATCATGTTGTAAATCATTTGTAATGATTGTATGACTTGTAATTAATCTTACAAAAAATCCGGACCACTTAAATCAAATATTTAACCACTCAAAATCCATTTTCCAAAATTCACATCAGGTTGTTCATTCGTCGAGTTGCAAACTCGACCGATCCTGATTGGATCTTGAAAATGACTTTTGATTGGATGAGTTTACACTTCACATAACTCGACTGATCCCTCTGCAGACCAAAAATGATTTAAGTGAATCGGTCAAGTTACCCCAGGACAAACTTGACCGATGGCCTAAATTGGTCTTGTCTCTTAGTGGGATCGGTTGAGTTACATTTATAGAAACTCGACTGATTGCACTATACAAAAAAGTGTAAAAAAGTGTTTCTAGCCATTGTGGAGTTGTAATAATCAATAGTATACCCGTTGCAAGCCATAAAATGGCTAATTTTCATCTTTAAGTGTTCCCAAAGGCTTCTAGGCATCCTCAACTATAAATAGGACCCCTTGGGATTCATCCCATTGTTAGCCAAGCACTATGAAGTTCCTTATTCTATAGTTGAGTGATCATATAGCCTCCTCTCTCTCTCTAAGCTTAATCACTTGCTACATCCATTAGAGTGAGTAGGATATTTGTAGGAGAGCTTGTCCTACATGTATATCTTGTGAGGCTCTCACTTCCACCACCTCCCTATCTCTCATTTCAACCATGAAGATGAAGGTTCTCTCTCTTAGCTATGAGAGGTGAACAAGAACAAGGGAAGGAGTACCTTGGTAAAGATCAAGGCTGAAGACTTGGAGTAAGAGTGGGTAAGACCTTTGTAAAGGAAGAAGACTCCGTGCTCAAGTGGGTAAGTCCTTAGTGGAAGCATCTCTGAGTGAAGGTGAAGGCAAAGGCTGAAGATCCAAGAAGAGTAGAAAAGTCCTTGAAGGTTGAACACTTGTGCTAGGGTGGGTAAGGCCTCAAAGAAGGCTGAAGACTCTTGGAAAAGTGGGTAAGTCCATTGTAAGGTGGAATACTCTTGGTGCTTGGATGGGTAAGTCCTTTAGTGGTCATGTATTGTAAGTATTATCAATGAATATAAGAGTACAATGGTTAAGAAACGCAAGAAGTTGACCTCTCTAGGTAGTGGACTGACTCACTTCTAGTTTAAAGTGTAGAACCACTCTACATAGCTTGTCACTTGGTGTATGTTCAATATCTCTCTCCCTTTATATGCATGTTTTAGTTGCACTCAAACTTCCTATTTAGAAACCTTATCTTGTGATATATCTTGAAGGTCTAATAAATTTTGTTTAAGTCATTCAGCTCTATTCACCCCCTCTAGAGCATCCAATTACCCATCTAAGATCCAACAATTGGTATCAGAGCGGGTTTCACCAAGCATACTTCAACAAGTAGGAGAAGATGGGTGACTACCAAGGTGGGAGATACTTCATCAACCTTTCAATCGTTGGTGGTAGTAACTTCGTCTATTGGGAAAGAAGGCTACAATTCTACATACAATGATCAAGTCTTATGCTATGGAAAATGGTGGATCATCCATACAAGCTATCAGTGATGAAGATAGAAGAATGGGATGAAGCTACCATGAAGAAAGTCACCTAGAATGCAAGAGCAATCAACATCCTCTATGCCACCATGACCTCCACCAATATTAACCGGACTTCTTCTTGTGAGATGACCTATGAGGTATGGAGAAAGCTATGCATCACTTATGAGGGGACTCAACAAGTGAAGGAAAGCAAGGGCTGCTTGCAAACTTCAATATGGAAAAGGAGGAGAAGATAGCCAACATGTACTCAAGGGTCAACACCATTTTGAATGGTCTTGTTGTTCTAGGACAACCTATGAGTAGAGGAGATATCAACTCAAAGATCCTTAGAACTATCCCCAAGAGATGGGAACCCAAGCTGACTTCCATTGAAGATGTAAGGTATCTTGATGATATCCTTATTGAAGAGCTCATTGGAAATCTACAAGCCCATGTAGCCATACTTGACAAAAGAGAAGAAGTTGAAATACAAGAGGAGAAAGAGCTAAAGAGAATGAAGAAGGCTGAAATGAAGGCTGAATTTGATGCTATTTTGGGACAAGCCTCTCCATCCTCTCATGTTGAAGAAGATGACATGTACTCCAAGGGTAGATTCTACAAAGGCAATAATTCCTCCTCCATCCGGTGCCTCAAGTGTGGAAAGAAGGGTCACTTCAAGATAGATTGTCAACAAGGCAAGCAGACCCATCATCACAAGGAAAGAGAAGAGAAGTACAAGATGAAGGAGAATTAACACTCAAGCTCAAGAGACTCCTCCAAATCAAGCACAAGTGAAGATTCAAGTGGAGGATCTATCTCAAGCTCTAGTGAAGAAGGAGAATGACATTTTATGGGACAAGCCTCTCCATCCTCTCATGTTGAAGAAGATGACATGTACTCCAAGGGTAGATTCTACAAAGGTAATAATTCCTCCTCCATCAGGTGCCTCAAGTGTGGAAAGAAGGGTCACTTCAAGATAGATTATCAACAAGGAAAGAAGACCCATCATGACAAGGAAAGAGAAGAGAAGTACAAGATGATGGAGAATTGGCACTCAAGCTCAAGAGACTCCTCCAACTCAAGATCAAGTGAAGATTCAAGTGGAGGATCTAGCTCAAGCTCTAGTGAAGAAGGAGAATGTCATTTTGGTTTTATGGCTTCTATAAGAAAAGACTCAAATGAGGTAAATCTAAACTCTATATATAAAGAACCTTTATTTCCTATCATTAATGCTACCCATGCCTCTCTTAGGTTTTCTAAAAAGAAATGGAAAAAGCTTGCTAGAATTGTTGATAATATGCATGTAGAATTAGATGATCTTGAACATGCTAATTCTTTCTTGCTTGATGACAAAAATGCTTGTCTTAGCCATGTAGACTCTCTTAAACTTAAAAATTCTAGTTTTATTGATAAGATTAGATTTCTAGAAGCTCAACCTCTTATGCCTAGTTCTAATGAAGAAGCATACCTTAATTGTTGATTTTCTCATACATGATATTGATGTTCTTAAATCTGAAAACAAGGACAAAGATTTTTCTTTGCAAGGATTAGAATCTAAAAATTATGTTTATCTTTCTTAGAATTCTTTGCTTGAAATAGAATATGCATCCTTGCTTGCTAAAATCAATGCTCTTGAATCATGTTCTAGCTCTACTAGTAGAGAGAGCAATGTTGTTGCTCTTCATATTGATAGATATTCCTATTTAACCAAAGCACTTTGCATAGAAAATGATCTTTTACATGCTAGAGATAAAATAAATCATTTGTCTTCTACTATTACTTCTCTTATGCATAATAATGATAGTTTGATATCTTCTTTGCAATTGGTTTTTGTTGGTAAAAGGAATCTTAATGATATACTACACCATACTACTAAACAAATTGGTAGACATGATTTGGGGTTTGATAGTAGCCAAAGGAACAACAAGGGCAAAGGACCTCCAATCTTTCATGTGAATATTCTAGTTCCAAGGCTATGTGCGCATGTAACTATTGCAATGAAATTGGCCATTATTCTAATTGTTGTCCTTTTAGGAAAGCACCCAAGAGCAATAGGACTTGGGTGTTGGGTTTTAGGGGAGGCAGAGAAGGCAGCATAAACAAAAATTTTCTCCTCCCAAACCTAGAACAAAGGAAATGTGTCAATGTCTATACAATAGGAAGGATGGTTTGTAGAGGCATACCTTGTGCCGAGGCTTGCTCGACGACGTTACCTCATGGCTTGCACGGTCTTCACCTCCGGTTTTGGATGGTGTCTGTGCAGCTCCTGGTCTCACCAGGACTGTCAAGATTGACAACTGTCCTCTGAGCGACAGAAGTCTCCCTCCTCTAAAGTAGTCCACACGGACCACCTGGAACTCCGATCTCCTTGTCTCATAAGGAATCGGAAGGAGTCGCACCCTCCTGCCAGCGTACTAGTCACCAACACACTCTCCTGCAACCAGTTGCTTTTCCGCAGTTGTCTTTCCCTTGTTGTACCTCCCTTTTCGGGTAGCACTTGCTTGGGCTATCTCTTGGTTACCAAAACTAGAGAGAACGACAAATTTGTAGAGCAATTGGTCTCTCAGTTGTTGTTCTCAAGAAGCCCCCAATACCCCTATATATAGGAGGGTCATGGGACAGGGTTCTCTACCCCGGGCAATGCCATATTAAATAGGAGTAGAAGGGTTTGATATTTTCCACAAAACAAGAAACTTGCGTCAGCTAAACTGATCGTTTCAATGCTGAAACGATAATTTGGTGACCTCAACCAATCGGTTCACACCTGAATTGATCGTTTGGGACACCTGAGCCGATCGGTTCAATACATGAGCCGATCGGTTCGTGGTCCTGGTCCAACTCAAAGTGACTTTCAAATTTGTCTCCGATTAATCAAATATTAATCCTTGTCCAAATCGAATTTGTACAAGTGAAACAAATTGTATTTGCAAAATAGTCTTCTGAGTTTCCAAACGATCTCAGTTAGACCTGTTGAGCTGATCGGTTCAACTCTTGAACCAGTCGATTCAGCCTGTCTTGAGCCGATCGGTTCATCACATGAGTCGATCGGTTGGGGCAGCAGAATGTGCAAAATTAGTCAATCGTAGTTCCAATCAATCTGATACTCTAATGAATCGATCAAACACCTTGAATACTATGATTTTGATCTATCAATTAATCGAGTGTTTAATTGAACTACTAAACTCCTTTAGTAATCAATCTAAACATTGTTTGTGGATAAACTCCTCTTCTAGGTTAAATCCTATGTATGTGACCATGGAAGTCCATTTCACGTTGGTAGTGAAAGTCCATAACACTTATGACTTCATAAACAAAGAGTGGTGCCTAGTCGCACATCAGTGCTACCCAAGTCAAATAGAAAGTTGGAGAACAACTTTCAATCCTACAATCCGTGAATGGTGTTACAATGAATGTATAATTCCTTTGTCATGGATATCCCGAATGAACTCAAGGCATGGAACAATCATCCTATCAACGTTCATTCACTTTCTTGATCTCAGAGTAGATTGGAGGAGATATGTATGACATCAATATCACATACTGATTCACACATGCTTGTGCAGGCCTATCTCAATCGTACTCATCAAGTGGCCATGGATATCAAACTCCCTCAGGAGGGAAAAATCCCATATCTATCACTCACCCCTCAAAAGCCCCATGTGTCAAAGCCACCCAATCATGACGTTTATAACAACCCATGATTCAGGATTGCGTTTGATGATGTCAAAGTGTACCCAACGACATGTGTTGAGTGTAGTGATTTCAGGTCTAAGAATCACACTCACCACCATCACTTTGAGAACTGACTATGACTACCATGTCATGGTTCCATGTGTCAAACTCACAGTGGGTCTGTCTGGTACACTTGTTCTCTAAAAAGTACCTAAGTGTTTGGTTTGATATCTCAATATCATGACTAATGAGATTCTATCACCAAATACTAATCGTGAAGTCTCTCTCCTACTAGGAAAGTATGTGGGATCCTCATGAACTCAACCCTGGGATCTACCCCTTTATATAGGGGTGGAAAACGAAGCCCTAGGTCGGCTATCCACGAGATCTAAGTCTCTCTCCTACTAGGAAAGTATATTCCTTCATGAATAAGTAGTCTTCTCTCTCTTGCTTATCTCCTTAATATTCCTTTGATATTCTTTATCCTTGAGATATTAGAATTTCGAAAATCCCTTCTTTTATCTTCTTAGTACTCGCCCTTTATTCTAATGGCACAAAATTCTATTTTCATTCAATAGAAAATACTTCCTTTTTATCAATATCACAAAATTCATTAATAATGTATCACATTATCCTTTTATTTTGCAATTTTGGTATTTTCTCTTTCTTTCCTCTTTATTGGGACTCCGTGGATCACAAGACACTCTATTATTTTGAAATTCCTTTTCGAGGATAATTATTATCCTTCTAGATGCATCTATATGCATTATTTCTCATTATCTTGTTTATTTCTTATTAAAATATCTCTTTTTGAGGATTTCACTTTATTTCTTTTTTATTTTCCTCATTGGTATTCCTTTTATCATTAGGAATCCTTGGTATACGAAATTCCACCAAGGATAACTCAATTATACCTCTTTCCACTTATTTTCCACATTTTATCATTGTTTTCAATTTCTTTCATAATAAAGAAATACTTAATTGATCTTTTCTTTTCTCATTGCATTCTCTATGAAACTTTGGACTCCTTGGAACCCAAGGAACCCAAAAGGCACGAAATCCATCCTTGGAGTACATTCTTTTTCCTTCCAGAGGTTTCCACATCATTCTTTTATCAAAAACTCAATTATTCATTTACTAATTTAATAATTGAATTTCCTTTCTTCATTTCCTTGTTATTGGCCCCAATAGCCAATAAATCCCACAACACAATCATCAAGGCTATTGTAAATGAAATCCATTTATTCAAAACAAATTATATCATTATTTGTTCAATTATCTTTAATATGAGAAATTACCTTTCTCACCAATTGAACCCAAAAATTGGGGTTGTAACAATTGATTAATCATGTCCAAGAGATTCATGTCTCTTATTTGTTCTCTAACCAAAAGAGTCTAGACTTATCCATGATATGGAAACTAGAAATGAATTTCTCATAATTTATGCTAATTTGATAGTTTGAGTTATCAAAAACTTTCAGGTATCATTTTATCTTATACATATCAAGCACCACAAGATAAATAGGGCATTCCCATAAGGAAACAACAATTTTATTAATTGCCATCATTGTCATACAATATGCAATGAATAATGTGTCTCTATCTATTGGCAAATATGAAATAGCAATTCATAACTCTATTACATGCCTTTAAGGATGAAAATTAAACTAAAGTACTCCTATCTATGGCGGAAACATTTGCCCTATAAATTGAGTGCTTTACACTCTATATCTTGGTATCATATACCTAAAAAATGTTACAAGTTTATTTCATGACACCTTTAGGTGGAGACGTCTGTTGCCTCCTTCTTCTATAGTTCTTCCAGATAGAGTGGACAATTCCTTTTCCAATGTCCTGGCTTTTGACAATGGTGGCAATTGCCTCTCTTGGTTACGCCTCCCTTGGCCTTGAGAGTTGAAGACGACTTGGGTTGCTGGATAGCATTAGAACCTTTCTTAGCCTTGCCTTTGCCCTTGCGCTTGGACTTGCCTTTCTTGTCGCTGATCATCATAACATACTTAGGCTTGTCCGTCTTCATTTGTGTCTCTGTTGTCCTCAACATACCCAACAACTCCGTCAAGAGCTTGTCAAAGTTGTTCAAGCTGTAGTTCATCACAAACTGACTGTAGGATTCTGGCAACGATTGTAGTATCAAGTCAGTAGCCAACTCTTGGCTCAGAAGAAATCCCAGTCTCATCAGGTTCTCCACATACCCAATCATCTTGAGCGTGTGAGGACCAACTGGATCTCCTTCTGTCATGACACACTTGAACAACGCCCTAGAGACATTGTATCTCTCTTGCCATGCTTGATCTTCATACATGTTCTTGAGATGATGAATCATCTCAATGACACCCATGTTCTCATGTTGTCTCTGCAAATCATGGTTCATGGAGCACAACATCAAGTACTTTGCATTAATGGCATCATCAGAATGCTTCTTATAAGCATCCCTTTCTACCTTTGGTGCGGTAGGAGCAGGTTCCTCTGGAATTGGAGTATCTAGGACATAGAGATTTCACTCTTGAGTGAGAACAATTCTCAATGTCCTAAACCAGTCATGGAAGTTTGTTCCATTCAGCTTGTCCTTTTCAAGGACCGATCACAACGAAAAGTGATTGTTGTTTGTTGTCATTTGTACTACAAAATGAAATATATATTCAATTTAGTCCAAAACTCAATTTTGACTTATTTGATTGATTTGAAAGGCTGACAATATTATTAGGACTTTAATTAATTATTGCTCTCACTATTTTATTCAAATTGATAGTCCTCACCATCAATTCAGAAGATTGCAACATACAATCTTCTAGTGGGTCAAGATCCTGAAATCCTCTAAGTCATGGACCAGCTAGGGCTGTCACCCACAACTTAGATCTTCCAGGTAGGCAACTTTTACCAATTGCATCATATGCAACTCTTGAAAGATGTCATATGCAACTCCTTGACATGATCACATCCATGCCTCAAGGTGCTAGATCCTATCTAGGTCACCTTGTTAAGTCTGACCCAAAGCCAACACGATGAATATGCACCCTGCTAGGGCAGACCCACACATTCATCCTTCACGCTTCCACGAGATAGACGGTGCACCACACTAGGGCGTGCCCACACTTGGCCGATCAAGCTTTTCACATGTGTCGCATTTGGAATGCATCTAAAACTTTAATATTTAATGAGGGATTTGCTTTTATAGGTACATATACATATCCAATCACCACAATATATAATACATATCATATACATGCTATATCCCACAGAAAACATGTGAAACGATAAAAGAGATTATTATGGCCATCCTAATGTGATTCCTCAAGCCAAGAGGAATCACAGTCATCTAGGTCCACATCACATGCAACATGTATAAGATGAAGTGCTATAGCCATCCGAGTTGATCAACTCATCACATGAATGACTTGCTCACCCTGGCCGGTCGTCTGGGTGCCACCAGCCAATCGGTTGGATCCTCCAATCGATCGAATCGCCTGGTCACCGTACATCTCCTCCGGTCGCCACCCGCTCGTGTCTCTCGTCGAGCTGATCGTCTGGATCGCCAACTGACCAGTTCACGCCTAGAACCGATTGTCTCAGTTGTCGTCAGATTGTCAGCCGTTCTTTGACATAACAGGAAGTAAAAGATCTATCCTATTTTACATTTAAATTGAGAAACCCCGAGTTACATTCGGGGGGAGCAAAGGTAGGAAACAATCTCGAGTTATCTCGAGTTACATCAAGAAAAAGGAGGTAGGGAATCAGTGTGCAGACCGAGATGCAAGCAACCACATTCAACCAAGCACATATACATAGGGTTTATTGGCCATAACCATGCTATACATCCACCACAAAACTCATTTAAGGGCGACACGTATCGAGTGCATTCATATTACATATCACATATGTATATTGGGATTTGTGGATTTATGATTGGACATGCATAAATCCAATTTTATTCACATTGTATGCAATAAATAAAGGTGACAAACCAAAACCGATCACATCGATAATCCTAAAGTATAGAGCAGTTGATGTGGCTCTGATACCACTGTTGGGTTTTAGGTGAGGCAGAGAAGGCAGTAGAAACAAAATTTTTCACCTCCCAGACCCTGAACAAAGGAAACTTGTCAATGTCTATACAATAGGAAGGATGGTTTGTAGAGGCATACCTTATCCTGAGGCTTGCTCGACGACATTACCTCGTGGCTTGCGCGGTCTTCACCTCTGGTCTTGGACAGTGTCTGTGTAGCTCCTGGTCTCATCGGGACTGTCGGGATTGAAAACTGACCTCCGAGTAGCAGAAGTCTCCGACCTCTGAAGTAGTCTACACGGACCACCTGGAACTCCGATCTCCTTGTCTTACAAGGAATCGGAAGGAGTCACACCCTCCTATCGGCGTACTAGTCACCAACACACTCTCCTGCAACCAGTTGCTTTTGTGCAGTTGTCTTTCCCTTATTGTACCTCCCTTTTTGGTAGCACTTGCTCAGGCTCTCTCTTAGTTACCAAAACCAGAGAGAACGACAACTTTGTAGAGAAACTAGTCTCTCAGTTGTTGTTCTCGAGAAGCCCCCAATACCCCTATATATATAGGAGGGTCATGGGATAGGGTTCTCTACCCCAAGCAATGCGGGATTAAACAGGAGTAGAAGGGTTCAAGATTTTCTACAAAACAAGCAACTTGCGCCAGCTGAACCGATCGTTTCAACCCGGAAATGATCGTTTGGTGATCTCAACCGATCAGTTCACACCTGAACCGATCGTTTGGGACGCATGAGCCGATAAGTTCATCACATGAGCCGATCGGTTCGTAGTCCTGGTCCAACTCAAATTGACTTTCAAATTTGTCTCTGATTAATCAAATATTAATCCTTGTCCAAATTGAATTTGTACAAGTGAAACAAATTGTATTTGCAAAATAGTCTTCTGACTTTCCAAACGATCTCGGTTAGACCAGTTGAGCCAATCAGTTCAACTCTTGAACTATTCGGTTCAGCCTGTCTTGAGCTGATTGGTTCATCACATGAGTCGATCGGTTCACCAACCTGAGTCGGTCGGTTCATCACATGAGCCGATCGGTTGGCACAACAGATTGTGCAAAATTAGTCAATCACAATTCCAATCAATCGATCCAACACCTTGAATACTATGATTTTGAGCTATCAATTAATTGAGTGTTTAATTGAATTACTAAACTCCTTTAGTAATCAATCTAAACATTGTTTGTGGATAAACTCCTCTTCCAGGTTAAATCCAATGTGTGTGACCCTGCAGGTCCATTTCACGTTGGTAGTGAAAGTCCATAACACTTATGACTTTACAAACAAAGAGCGGTGCCTAGTCACACATCAGTGCTACCCAAGTGAAATAGAAAGTTGGAGAACAACTTTCAATCCTACAATCCGTGAATGGTGTTATAGCAAATGTATAATTCCTTTATCATTGATATCTCGAATGAACTCAAGGCATGGAACAGTCATCCTGTCAACGTTCATTCACTTTCTTGATCTCAGAGTAGATTGGAGGAGATATGTATGACATCAATATCACATACTGATTCACACATGCATGCATACGCCTATCTCAATCCTACTCATCAAGTGGCCATGGATATCAAACTCCCTCAGGAGGGACAAATCCCATATCTATCACTCACCCCTCAAAAGCCCCATGTGTCAAAGCCACCCAATCATTACGTTTATAACAACCCATGTTTCATGATTGCATTTGATGATGTCAAAGTGTACCCAACGACATGTGTTGAGTGTAGTGATTTCAGGTCTAAGAATCACACTCACCACCATCACTGTGAGAACTAACTGTGACTACCATGTCATAGTTCCATGTGTCAAACTCATGGTGGGTCTGTCTGGTACACTTGTTCTCTTACAAGTACCTATGTGTTTGGTTTGATATCTCCATATCATGACTAATGAGATTTTATCATCAACCAATAATGACATCTGACTAGGGACATAATAAGAATGTACAAACTCTTAGCATCTGTATGATCTCATCATTCAGGTCCTTAACCTAAAAGAATACGTCATTGAGTACTGTCATTCTCTAGACATTCAATCTGTTCTATCAATTGCTCATATGACTAAACCAGAAAGAATTGGAAGCTTGCCTTTTATGTTTATCAAATCAATCCTAATGTATCCCACCAATCATCCCATAATTGGCTCTCAGGGCATACATACCAACAGACTCCCACTTGCAATGTGAGCCAATCACCCTTGAATAATGTTCATAGTGATCTTCAATAATGTCACACATGTTACTGTGCTCTAGTGCTAACATAGTGAGTTATGACAACACCTTGCCAAAGTCGATATTAATTCCATGTCTCTCATCTCTTCGTTGTACGTCACATGTATGAGATGGAGTTGTCATAATATGTGATCTAGTATTCCTTTGCTAACCTTTAGCCACATTGCATGACCAAGTGCTCCTAACTTGTCCTCAATGACTGGAATAAGTTCATCTCATGAACTTCCAGATCCATATAGTATCCACTGCTATTCTCTGACACACGGATACTCGGCTTTTCCCTTTTAAAATGACTTTATTGGAATGTTTCCATTATCAACAAACATTCACTTTTATCCCATATATATTGCGATTAAATTCTCTGTCCTTTTCGTAAGTTCGCATCAGTGTAACTCTTTACAGTGAACCCTTTCTTATTTTCATAGAACTAGTACTTCTCAAGTACTTATCAGGTTCATATGGTATTCCAGTAACCCTTACTGGAATTAGACTGACATCCACTTGTCATGTCCCACATATGAGTTGTCAGGATGAGCACATCATATTGTCATGTCCTACACGAAAGATAATGAATGTGTTTTGTTCTTGCCATGTCCATACATGCAAGATAATGGGATGATTACATACATGATAGATCCACATCTATTCTCAGTTTTCCCATTCTTCATAAGAATTGGACACCTGGCCTTGGGATACTAACTCCATGTAACATGGACAAGTTTTCTCCCACTGAATCTATGCACACTGAACTCTTCAATATAGATTGCCAATGTATGCTCTCTCCTTTCCAGGTCAAGAGGTTTTCGAGAACTATCTCTATAGATCTCTATTCCTATCTCATAGGAAATGTCTCTTCCTTATATATAATTTCCACTTCGGATTTCCATTCTAGAACATCTCATTCCTCATCAACATGTGGAATGCAAATACGCTCCCACTAAATCACAAATCCCTTCTTTATCTTTGACATGTTAGTCAAACCCTTTGACTATATTATCAAAGTGAAGATTCAGCTCTGAGTTGCTTGTACTCAATCGATCATATTGATTAGTCCATTGCAACTTATAGACTTTATTTGCATTAATGGATTCATAAACCTTGTAGGTTGTGTCACGTACACATCCTTGTTTTATTCCTCATAGGAATGCAATTTTAGTATTCGTTATGCCAAATGTCTCAGTCATTAAGTTGCAATCACCAAGCATCATCCTTCAATTTTTGGTGAAAGAGTAGTGTTTTTTAATACATAAATGACCTTCTAAGAAAGACTCATCGCTTTGCCATGAGCCCTGATACTTTTTGGGCAAATTTTGTCATCTTGATGGTCAAATTTGTGATTTATTGTTTTTCTGCAACACTTTGTCTTACTTTATGGGTTGTTCAAGTACATGTGTTAACTTGCTTTTATTATATGCTTGGACAAGCCCATTGTTGTGCTCTTCTACTATCCTTATTAAACATTTTGTTATATCCTTTATTTTAACAAGTGGTGTTTCTAATTTCTTCATACCCCCTCTTTTTGAAATGACAAAGGGGGAGAAAGGTATGTCTTCTTTTGGAAAAAGAGGGAGAAGGCATGTCTTACATGAAGGGGAGAAACATGTTCATAAAGGGGAAAAGTTAAAGGAGAGAATACATATATGTGTAGAACATATATGAGTAGAAGACATAGTATTCTACAAATCTTATGAAAGCTAACCATGCAGCAGAAATTGCATCAATTGATGGGGAGTATGAGAACTCCACTACTATCAATTTAGCGGAAGCATATGAACTCCATTCTATTGAAACCCCTAGATTTATTCAAAGGTGTGACTTTACTTAAATGCCTTCAATACATTTATGGAATGATTTGTCATATTCAAAAAGGGGGAGAATGTTGACTCGAGGTCTAAATTTACTAAACCCTTGTTTTCATGATGACTAAACCATTCCAGTTAATTGTGTCTAATGTCTCTAATTGATTGATTTTAGATTATGCATATTCACACTCCAAATGCCCTAACTTGCGCATCTCAACTCAGAGAAAATACAAGTCAAAGTCAGTATAAGTGCACAGTTTTTGAATATGATGTAAATCCATTAGAATCAAGTTGTAAATCAATTGTATTGTTTGTATGACTTGTAATTAAGCTTAGAAAAAACCAAGATCACTTAGATTGAATATTTAAGCACTCAAAATCCATTTTCCAAAATTCACAATAGGCTATTCATCGGTCGAGTTGCAAACTCGACCGATCTTGATTGGATCTTGAAAATGACTTTTGATCGATCGATTTTATACTTCACAAAACTCGACGGATCCCTCTACAGACTAAAACTGATTTAAGTGAATTGGTTGAGTTACCCCAGGACAAACTCGACCGATGGCTTAAATTGGTCTTGTCTCTTAGTGGTATCGGTCGAGTTACCTTTATCAAAACTCGACCAATTGCACTGTACAGAAAAGTGCAGAAAAGTGTTTCTGGCCGTTGTGGAGTTGCAACAATAAAAAATATGTTTGTTGCAAGCCACAAAATGGCTAATTTTCATTCTTAAGTGTTTCCAAAGGCTTCTAGAAATCCTCAACTATAACTAGGACCCCTTGGACTTCATCCCATGGTTAGCCAAATTAATATGAAGGTCCCTATTCTATAGTTGAGTGATCCTACAACCTCCTCTCTCTCTTTAAGCTTAATCACTTGCTACATCCATTAGAGTGAGTAGGAGATTTGTAAGATAGCTCTTCCTACATGTATATCTTATGAGGCTCTCACCTCCACCACCTACCTATCTCTTATTTTAACCATGAAGATGAAGGTTTTCTCTCTTAGCTAAGAGAGGTGAAAAAGAACAAGGGAAGGAGTCCCTTGGTGAAGATCAATGCTGAAGACTTGGAGTAAGAGTGGGTAAGACCTTGGTGAAGGAAGAAGACTCGTAGCTCAAGTGGGTATGTGCTTGGTGGAAGCTTCTCTGAGTGAAGGTGAAGGCAAAGGCTGAAATCCAAGAAGTGTAGAAAATTCCTTGAAGGCGGAAGACTTGTGCTAGAGTGGGTAAGACCATGGAGAAGGCTTAAGACTCTTGGCAAAGTGGGTAAGTCCTTGGTAAGGTGGAATACTCTTAGTTCTTGGATGGGTAAGTCCTTTGGTGGTCATGTTGGTATGTATGCCATGAGAGCCAATCATGGGATGATTGGTGGGATACATTAAGATTGATTTGATAAACATCAAAGGCAAGATTCCAATTCTTTTTGGTTCAGTCATATGAGATAGTGATAGAACATATTGAATTTCTAGAGAATGACATTACTCAATGACGTATGCCTTCAGGTTCAGGACCTGAACGATGAGATCATACGGATGCTAAGAGTTTGTACATTCTCATTATGTCCCTAGTCGGATGTCATTGTGGAAGGTAGATAGACAACAATGACACAGAAGACTAGATTGTGGTGTTGGTTGATGACAGAATCTCATTAGTCATGATATAGAGATATCAAACCAAACACATTGGTACTTGCTAGAGAACAAGTGTATTGGACAAACCCACCATGAGTTTGACACATGGAACCATGACATGGTAGTCACAGTCAGTACTCACAGTGATGGTGGTGAGTGTGATTCTTTGACCTGAAATCACTACACTCAACACATGTCGTTGGGCACACTTTGACATCATCAAACACAGTCCTGAAACATGGGTTGTTATAAAGGTGATGATTGGGTAGCTCTAACACATGGGGATTTTGAGGGCTGAGTGATAGATATGGGCTTTGTCCCTCCTGAGGGAGTTTGATATCCATGGCCACTTGATGAGTAGGATTGAGAAAGGTGTGCACGCATGTGTGAATCATTATGTGATATTGATGTCATACATTTCTCTTCCAATCTACTCTGAGATCAACAAAGTGAATGAACGTTGACATGATGACAGTTCCATGCCTCGAGTTCATTTGGGATATCAGTGACAAAGGAATTATACATTCACTATAACACCATTCACGAATTGTAGGATTGAAAGTTGTTCTCCAACTTTCTGTTTCACTTGGGTAGCACTGATGTGTGACTAGGCACCTCTCTTTGCTTGTGAAGTCATAAGTGTTATGGACTTTCACTGCCAACGTGAAATGGACCTGCAGGGTCACACACATAGGATTTATCCTGGAAGAGGAGTTTTGTCCACAAAAAATGTTTAGATTGATTACTAAAGGAGTTTAGTAGTTCAATTAAACACTCAATCAATTAATAGCTCAATATCATAATGTTCAAGGTGTTAGACTGATTGATTAGAGTATCAGATTGATTGAAACTGCAATTGACTAATTCTGCACAATCTGCACTCCCAACCGATCGGCTCATGCGATGAACTGATCGGCTCAGCTTGGTGAACCGATCGGCTCAGGTGGTGAGTCGATCGACTCATGGACAGGGTGAAACGATTGCTTCAAGTGTTGAAACGATCGGTTCAACTGTTGCAACCGAGCAAGTTGGGAAAGTAGAATTGGTCAGAAATTTCCTTTCGTTTCACTTGCCCAATTTGATTGGAACAAGGATTGGTATTTGATACCAATTAGAAACAAAAGAGGAAAAGTCAACCGGGAACTGACCAGGACCACGAACCGACCGGTTTAGAAGTGAACTGACCGTTTCATGGGTCCCAACCGATCAGTTGAGGTGTCAACCGACCGACTCAGGTCCCCAACTAACCGTTTCAGAAATGAAACGATCGGTTCAGGTTGCGCAGTTTGTTGTTTTTGTGGAAAATCTTGAACCCTTCTATTCCTGCTTTAGTCCCATATTGCCCGGGATGGAGAACCCTATCCCATGACCCTCCTATATATAGGGGTATTGGGGGCTTCTCAGAGTACAACACAGTGCAACCAGTTGCTCTATAAAGTTGTCATTCTCTCTAGTTTTGGTAACCGAGAGAGCCTGAGCAAGTGCTACCCGATAAGGGAGGCACAACAAGGGAAAGACAACTACAGAAAGCGACTAGTGGCAGGAGAGTGTGTTAGTGACTAGTACGCTGACAGGAGGGTGCAACTCCTTCCAATTCCTTGTGGGACAAGGAGATTGGAGTTCCAGGTGGTCTGTGTGGACTACTTCAGAGGCGGGAGATTTTTGCCGCTCGAAGGACAACTGTCAATCCCGACAGTCCCGGTGAGACCAGGAGTCGTTAGTCCCAGTGTGACCAGGAGCTGCACAGACACCGTCCAAGACTGGAGGTGAAGACCGTGCAAGCTACGAGGTATTTTTGCTGAGCAAGCCTCGGTACAAGGTATGATTCCACAAACCATCCTTTCCTATTGTATAGACGTTGATGGGTTTCCTGGTTCTGGGTTTGGGGGAGAAATTTTTTTGTTTCCGCTTCCTTCTCTGCCTCCCCTAAAACCCAACAGGTCATGTATTGTAAGTCTTATGAATGAATATAAGAGTGTGATGGTTAAGATATCCTAGAGGTTGACCTCTCTTGGTAGTGGACTGACTCGCTTCTAGTTTAAAGTATGGAACCACTCTACATAGCTTGTCACTTGGTGTATGTTCAATCTCTCTCTCCCTTGCTATGAATGTTTTAGTTGCACTCAAACTTCCTATTTATCAACCTTATCTTATGATATATCTTGAAGGTCTAATGAATTTTTTTAAGTGCATTCAACTCTATCCCCCCAGACCATCCAATCACCCATCTAGGATCGAACATATACATCATCAAAGAATCTCTCTCCTCCTTTCCAACAACACTAGGAGGATTAACATCAACCCTCTCTCTCTTCTTAGGGAGAGGAACATTATATCAAACTCATACAATATACACCTTCAAACTCAGTTACCATAGGTACATCCTGGATACTAGGATTCATTACCTTGGTATGTACTACATGTGTTATAAGAAACTCACATCCTTGTCTCATCCACTTCTCCACCATCATAACTAACTGAAAAAGTATAGGATGAGTCTTACAAACTCTTGGAGGGCTCAAAAAGCATGCTCACACAAACACCATGATCTTGGAACTATAGTCTAATGCTAACCACATGCCATAACAATCTATACATCCCCAACATTACAACTAACCCACACATACCAAGTGGCATAAGATCCACTATAAAGTTGTGCCTCTAAAATAAGGATCGCAAATGAAAACACACTTCCCATAACCCAGTGACACTGTCCAGGGGTTGCTAGCAAGGGGTTACCAGTTCTACCTTCATTATGCAAGTAACAAAATTGTATGTATAGTTTTACCTTTTTCAACTTGGGTTCCTTGCCATCAGCATAGGAACTATCAAGATTAATATATCTCATTACTCTTTCCTCGTTAACTGTTCATCATTCTTATGTATGTCCTCTCAGGTTATCATGCTTTTCAACCCTTTATCATGAGGTAGATCATCATATTTCACATTTTCTTCATTAAACATGGACCATCTCCCTTTAATTTCTTTCACATGTCATGAAGACTTTCTATTAACACTTTCATTCACACATAGGTTGGTCTGAGATTAACTTAGTTGCCACCTTATCCATCTATTATTATTCTTATTTATCTTCTGATATCTTACTTATCGTAAGAGTTATCTCCATCTTATGTGAATTTTATACCTTGAATCACTTCACTAGCACAAATTTATCCTTATTTTACTTCATTATGCTCTTGAATTATAGCTTCAATAACTCCTCTTTTGATTATTTGTATTCAGAATCAATTTTCATGGTGTCACATCTTTCCCTTATAGTTACTAAACATTCAAGTTTTTATAGGTTATGATGTAATTCTCATCTTCTTTAGAGTAAGATTAACATATCAGCATCATGGTTTTTCTTATTTGTATTGTTTCAAAATGACTACTTGATCAGAGTAATTAGAAAGATAACAATCTAAGAGTTCCATACTTACCTTTTCTTCCAAATTGGAATACCTGGTCAGGGCACCAAAGTACTAAATTAGGTAGTATGCACCATGTTTTTATGTCATGTTCCTAACTTTGACATCATCCTAGTCCTAAGTCCTAGTGACCTTGTAGACTCAGTGAAACTAAAGCTATGATACCAACTTGTGAGAACCTATCACACTAAATGAGTTTACTCAAAACATAAAACATGACTGATCACTAATTAAACACATACCAAAAAATAGGGTAAATTAAAACTTCTTTCAACATCATCCATGATTAGAAACATTTTCTTTGAAGACCAACATCTTGTTTGTATTCATACTATGCCAAGAAGCAGATATAATTTGTTCCATGCCTTCAACAACACACACCCAAACATTATATATATATATATATATATATATATATATATATATATATATATATATATATATATATATATATATATATATATATATATATATATATATATATATATATATATATATATATATATATATATATGAGAACATTACCCATATATGCCATATAAACAAGCATCAACATGATAACAAAATCTGGAATCAGTTAAAAATCATATACAAATTTTACTACCTAGACCTATGAGTATAGGTATGACTCTAGGTAGTGACATAACAGTGAAAGTTGCCACTACAATGACATATAGTCAAGCTTCTAGCAGCTCATCTACATGTGGTACAAGTCATGGCACTAGAGAATAGGCTCACGCATGGCCGTTCTAAATGAGGCATCATGCATTTATACTACTTCCTTTCACATAACACAATATCAGAGGCATGGTTGTAGTCAATCTCAATAATCTACAATTGTGGATGCAAGGAGGTAATCAACTTGTTCCCCTGCATATTCAACAATATGTGCTCCGAGTTTCCCGCTAGAATTGCTCATTTCACCACCAGCAAGTTGTAACACTAAAATGGTTCTACGACACACGACACTACATGATTAGGATTTCACTTGATTATTTATGCCAAATGGGTGAATTAAGGCTGAATCAAACAAATGGACATACAATCCTTAATTCATTTCAAGAAAACATTGATATATAACAACTTTAGAAGATATAAAGCATGTGAGACATAATTTCTCATCCCAACATCACAAAGAACTATTCACCTTTCAATTAGGAGACTATACTTGTCATCACATCATCATTACATGGCACTATTCATTGCCATTATGAGACTACACTTATCATCACACTATCACATGATATAAATTCTTATCACAAGATCACATGACATCAACCCTTATGAACATAAGCAGATTACACCTCATTCATGGATCAACCATTCACAAAGGTCTTTAAGACCATCACATTATTTCCTACAAATTTACCATTATCTTTCTATGCCTTATAACAAGGTTCGACAAACATCCTCACACATCTAATACACATGCTCAACATAATTTGCATTAAAGAACAAAAATATGTTCACTAGATAATATTGCAAAGTTATATTAGCAACTAACAGCATTCCTTTATTATATTAACTTATAAGGAAGCCATATGATTGCCCATCATCATGCTTATAGTGTACAAGTTCATCATAAGAAGGCATAAATCATAAAGCTATGAGGGCCACCAGTTAACACATTAGAGTTACAATCATTCATTAGGAAGGATACTCCATCGTTATATTAATCAATCAAGGAAGATTATCATGACTAACCACCATCATCTATTTGCATTTGGATTAGGTTTAGCAAGATAGGTTACATTGAAGTTATGGATCAACACTTGTACATAAACCCAAACTCATGGCCTCCCCATACATTCATGAATGTATAAGATAAATCATCACCATCTCATTTCATACCTTCCTCAAGTGTGGATCCATACATAGCTCAAGGTGTAACCAATAAGTTATTGCATACTATGGTTTCAAATAATACAAAAGCATTCCATGATTCTATTAATCATTCTAGGGGTCTATTCATGATCAATCATCATCACTTAGTTACATTAGGGTTAGGTGTAACAAGCTAACCTTCATTAGGGTTACCCATTAACTCATTATGGTGATTACCAATTCTATTCATATGAGGGAAAAGGTAAGACTTACATAAATAAGAGAAAATCTCCATTAGTTCAAATAGCATTTAAACCATACCAACATACTAAAAGCATCATCCCAAAACCATTGAGTGTTGCGGAAATAAAATCATTGGTTGTTTTCATAAGTAAACACCTAGAACAAACCAACTATAAAGACATCAAGTTGTGACTAGAATGAGTCACCATCTAACCTTAGACATCCCTTGTTTCATAATATAAAAGTTACCATCAGTTGTGGGGTCAAAACCCATCATCGGTTGCATATTTCAAGCAGGTCATCAATTTCCAACAATCAAGCTCCTTAGGTTGATCACAAGGAGGAAATCATGAAATTCACATCATTATTACCAACCCCTTACACTAAAGACTTCATTCTAAACCATTGGATGTTGAAGAACTCAATTGTAACCATTGGGTCAAGTTCATCATTCAAAACTAAATATTATAGTGTAGGTCTAACTGCTAATTCATTTGACCCAAAAAACCATCGCGTTGGGATTAAAAGAAGAAATATGTAAAACCTTGACTTATCATCGGTTGTGGCAAACTGGTCCACCATAGGTTGTGACACATTGTGCCACCATCAGTTGATGGGGCCAGCACTACCATCGGTTCATACCTTCAGGTGATGTACTAATATCACCATCAATTGCTATTAGCTTTAGGGCATTAAACCATCAGTTGATATGATTTCAAAAGTATCTAAAACTGACCCAAGGTGTGACGATTGGTTGACACCATTGTTTGTAACCATTGGTCATCACCATCGGTTGTTAAGAAGACAACTCCATCAGTTTGAAAGCAAGGTCATCCATCAGTTCATGTGTAAATAAGAAAACAATTTAGAAACCTAAGTATAGACTATTATATGATAGGTGCTTAGCAACATCGATTGTCATACCAACCAGTTGATATGATTTCAAAAGTATCTAAAACTGACCCAACGTGTGACCATTGGTTGACACCATTGTTTGTAACCATTGGTCATCACCATCGGTTGTCAAGAAGACAACTCCATTAGTTTGAAAGCAAGGTCATCCATCAGTTCAGGTGTAAATAAGAAAACAACTTAGAAACCTAAGTATAGACTATTATATGATAGGTGCTTAGCAACGTCGATTGTCATACCAACCTGATCTAACCTCTGACTTAGGAAGCGCTTGCACATGGTTTCAGGTTCATCTAGATCTAGAAACTAAGCAAGAAACAACATTAAAATCAAAACCCTATGCAAGCATAACTTATCTATGTTCTTAGTTCATCGTTTTAGAGAAAGAACTTAAACAAGTAAG
Organism: Alisma plantago-aquatica; assembly: GCA_963693085.1. Taxonomy (NCBI): domain Eukaryota; kingdom Viridiplantae; phylum Streptophyta; class Magnoliopsida; order Alismatales; family Alismataceae; genus Alisma; species Alisma plantago-aquatica. The sequence continues at coordinate 545,270,357 of OY856414.1, forward strand.
CTTGTAGTAAACAATAAGAGTGAAGAGGGTTATAAAACTTGCCTATAGGAAGATGAATAGAATTTGAACAATAAGAAAACTCGAGCAAGAAAGGTGGAAAACCCTAGTTTAAGCTCTGAACTCGGCAACTAGCTTTTCCTCCACAAGGGAAGAAAATACTAATCATAAGGAGCAATAAAGGTGAGTTGTTTGAGCTTTAGAGCAAGCTTTACCATGAAAGGACACAGTTCCATCCAAAAAGAAGGTAGGAGGAAGACGAATAATAGGAAAAATGAGAAAGGAGAAGGAGAAACTTACTGATTTTGGTCAAAAATACCTTAAGGTAGCTTGCAAACCCTACAAATGGGTAGATATACGCTTTACACGTGCCAACAAGAAGGTTGGTCACCTTCTTCAACCTTGAGCGCCCCTTTCCGCAACCAAGCAGGGAAGATGAAGCTCCAGGTAGAGGAGAAGAGATACGCAACTAAAGTTCTTGTTGGGGGCTAATAAAGGAGTATATAAAACTTTATGGATAAGGAGTATATACAACCATCAACCTCCTCATCATCTAGGGGTCACCACTAGTTGGTGACCACCGGGTGTTCACCTAACAGAAGGACCATCGACTGTTGGCCGGAAGGTGGCTCATCTATGGGGTCTAAGCCCTAGTTCAACCCTAATAGGGTAATTCAACCAAACCAAGGTAAAATTGAGCACCCCATGGATCAACAAGTTCAAGAATGATGATAAAATGTCTAAGGAACATAACTGAAGTGACAAATTGCAAGTAAAACCTCATATTTAGGTAAATTGCATAAAGCCTAAAATGTGCATAACTTCACCAACAATGTCCAAATTGGACAAAATTTGAAACTTGAGCTTGTAAAATGTTACCAAAGCACCTAAAAAGGTTTAATTAAGGTTTTGAGCAATCAATTAATATAATTAAGCATGTTCAACCAAAAAATATGGTTTGAGATCTCACAGTGGTGCTCATATCAATAGTCTGATATGTGTTCAATCTCAAAATGTGCTTAAATCCACTAGATATAAAATCTCAAGTAAGGTGGAGTCTTACGAATCACTAAAAAAGGGTGAGTGGTCATTATGGATACACGGTAGAATAGTTCTTATGGAGTAGTAGGGATATTTGAACAAAAAGAAGATCATCTTGCATGAGTTCTGCTACCACCCCATGCGTAGATGAAACAATGGCATGGGTGGTGGACATCATGAATCCAAATATTGCTATTTGTATTCAACTCTCTAGTACATTTAGGTGCAATACTATAAATTTGAACATGTGCGGATGGGAGGCTATGACATATTAAAATAAGGAATATGTTGCAAGACCAGCCACACAATATAATCGAGTTGGGGAGCCTCATAGAAGAAACAAACTTATGTCATGAAGGGACAAATGTGAAAATAATGTGAGTGTTCCAACTAAGTATTTAGGAAATGCACATTATTAAACTATGCAATTTGGAGAGTTGTATTATGGAAGATTTGGGAAGCCAAATCAAGATATGCACTCCATAAAGGCGAGCATTAGCAAATTAACTTCCAAGGATATAAGGATATAATAAGGAACAAATTGCATGGAGGAGCACATACACTTCATCGGATAATAGTCAAGGAGAAGACTGTTGAATTCAAGTACCTTTTCTTAATTTTTAGAATAAAATTTATTTTCTTGCAATATTATTGCTATACTTGGAGGCTAGTATATAGTTAGACTTATCTTATCGTCTTGTCTAATTTAATTTGGCCTTACCTTTTGGTTATCTACTTTCATGATTTAACTTTAATCTCTCATCATGACTTATCAAGTTTGTCTTATCTTTTTGTTTAGTCATCTCTAGTCCTATGAAGGTTCTATAAATAATTCTAAAGGACATAGGATATGTGCATCAAAATAGGGAGAAAAAAAGTGTCAAAAAAATAGTCAAAGAGGAGAGAGAACAAGAGTGGGATAAGAATTTCTATATGTAAGGTATGTGGATTATGAGAGATCAAAATTTGTATGTAATCTTTTTGAAATTCCTTATAAGAATTTTATAATCGTTTCCACCAGATAGGTTCTGTAGATGAATATTCGTTTAGTGATTTTTGACTTTATCGACTAGATCATTATTGGCTAGATCGTTATTAATCTTCCTCGTGTATGCTGAGGATACATCTAGCATAACAAATTGTATTAGATTTAACTTCCAAGTCACTTCACTTTTAATCACATGCTTATGAAGTGGCACTAGAAAGTATGAATAGTATTCAAGAGAGGGAATAACGAACAAAATAGGATATCTCCTTAATTATTTATGGTGGCGGAGTCAAAAGTCATTTCAAAATCACGATGCATGACCTTACTTGATGCTATCTAACTGATCTTTGGTAACCCTGCGAGTTCCAAGTTCAAGACATGAGCTACAATGAGCAACATGTTTAATCGACCAAGCCAATTATCAAGTGAAGAGAATGTGAACAATTAAGTGATAAATGAGTTTTTCTGCATTTCCTATCTTTTGTAATGGCTTTTTTATTGTATTATCTTGGTGTTTGTATATGGAGAACGTTATCTTCCGCTTAGTCTCACTAACTAATCGCCTTTTAGAATTAAATTTATAATTTCCATACATTATTACACGCGTACCATATCTAGCCATAGTACAATTGATGCTGGATAAGAAACTAATAGAGCTTGTAGTTCCAATTGCCGGAATCTATGTGCGGGCCTTTCATTGTAACAAGATTAGTAGTCTTTTTTTTTTCCTCAAACGAGTACACATTCAGTAACGCCTGCATTTTAACACAATGCTATATTTGCCGGTGCGACAACCCAAGTGAATTGCTTGGTAAGTACGAAGTAAGTGAGTCCCTTGATCCACCATGAATGGACGGCAGAGAATTTATTAGTCTGAATCTTTAGTGAAGAATCGGAAAGACACTCCGAAAGCGATGCGCCATTGCTGCACAGCACACATGCCCATCGTCCCCATAAAATCTTCACGGGAATGTAGACATGTTTCAGGTGCAACCCTTGGTGGACGTGGTACCAAGCTGTGGACCTCGGGCGGCCAATCTACTTCAATGCACATTCGATCCGTCCATAAACGATATTGTGGAATCTCGTGATCGACGGAAATGGAAAGGAGAACCACATTCTGTACATGTGATTGGTTCAATTATAGAAGAAGGCATCCGTCCCGTATTAGTTCATCCCCCGCTCTCCCTATCTTTTTGTCATTCCTTCATTATGTCGAGGCAAAACATCAAACATCACTATATAACAAGCGGCAGCAACTTCTCAGCCGTTCTTATGTGTAGTTCCTTATCCTGAAATACAGCTTCATATGGTCCATTTGTTGAGACCAGGAACACGGTGATGGGAACATGGTCTATTGTATTGCTTTGTCGTTAATGGTGAACTAAGTTCGACCTTTTCCGTATTTTGTCCAATACACAGCGCAAAGTACAATGGAACTTTTTCATTTTGTTTTCTAGGGGCTGGCAGCCAGGCGGCAGGAAACATTTATGTACAAAACATCATGGGACCGCAACTGAAGGCCAAACAAAAATTTAGACCACACTTGATGCTCCTCCGGTGGAGATGTAGTTTGGGGCCGACTCCCGAGTAGTTACAAGGGTTGGGATTAGGAATATAACTCAGCCCATGTCCTAGTAGGATTTGGATTTGAGAGATGGTTGGTTTGTGCTACCAATCCTAATAAGAGTCAAATTCAAGAAAAAAGATGATTGTTCCCTATGTGCATCATGGAGTTGGATTAGGAGTGAGTCTAGGATGTGGACAAGGAGTCATGGTTGCAACCACATGCACGAATGCCTATAAATAGAAGCCCTGGGGGAGGCCATTGAAACCATCCCACCATTCACCAGTTGAGGTGTGATCTCTCCAGTTGCTTGTTGGTGTCTTCTGTGATAGAGGGTGTCAGAGAACAAGAACAACTGGAGGAGCTCTCTTGATAAATAAGAGAGGGTCAGCGACTTCGCCTTGAAGCGAAGTAGCTGCTGACAGTCGGTGACACATAGGGTGTACTAACAGAGCAACTCTCTTGGTTGATTAGAGAGGGCCAACGACTTTGCCTTGAAGCAAAGTAGCGGTTGGCGGTTGCTACCTAGATTTAGGGGTAATTAGATCTGAGAGGTGTGAGTTGTAATCTTTATTACATAGTGCTTATTGGCGGGATTTCTCCGTGATTTTTCTCTCCTTGTCTTGGGGAGAGTTTTTCACATTAAATCCGGTATTTCTTCTTTGGATTTATACGCTTGTCGATAACGCTTCCATAACAACTTTTCATCACATCCAGGACTGTATCGGTACAACATCCCCAACAAGTGGTATCCGAGTTTTGGCTGCAGATACAAGTCCAGATGGGGAAGGATGAAGATGCAACGATGATAAAGTTGACAAGCTCAAATTGGCAGATTTGGAAACCCAAGATCGAGGGCATTCTCTATTGCAAAGATATGTACGATCCAATAGAGGGACAAAAGCTAGAGACTATGTCTGATGCAGATTGGAAGAAGCTAAACAGGAAAAATCTCAGAACAGTGCAGAAGTGGCTCGACATCTCCGTGTTCCATCACGTCTTAGAAGAGACCAATGCCAAAGATATGTGGAAAAAGCTCAAGAAGTTATATTAGCAGAAGACTGTCACAAATAAAGCTTTCTTGATCCGAAAGTTGGTGAACCTCAAGTACCAGAATGGTACAAGCATCACAGAGCAATTGAATGAATTCCAAAGCCTTGTAAATCAGCTAGGGTCCATGAAGATGATTCTTGATGTTGAACTTCAGGCTCTACTTCTTCTAGGATTGCTACCGGACAGTTGGGAGACACTCGTAGTGATAGTTAACAATTCTGTACAGGAAGGCAAGTTGACATTTGACTAGGTGAAGAGCAGTCTGCTGAATGAAGAGACTCGACGACGAACTTCAAGTGACAACGGATTAGAGTTACACTTCACAGAGGGTAGGAGAGCTGACAGAGTGAGAGATCGTGGCATATCTCAGAGTCACGATGAGTCCCAGGACCATGAGAAGTCTCGTGGTAGATCCAAGTTGAAGAGTAGTATAGGATGCTTCCATTGTGGCAATCCAGGTCATTTCAAAATGGATTGCAAGGTTTCGAAAAAGAAACACGGGTTTGAAGACAAAAACAAGCAAGATGATGACAAGAACACCGCAACGATAATATCAGATGACAGGAACGATGATGATGATGTGGTCTTAACAGTCCAGGAGCAGTGTTTGCGTGTTGATGAGGACAATTCAGAGTGGGTGGTGGATACTACATCTTCTTACCATGCTTCACCATGTGAGGAGTTCTTTACTTCATACAGGAAGGGGGACTTCGGCAGAGTGAGCATGGACTATTCCAGCTTCTCTAGAATTGTTGGGATTGGAGACATTTGTGTTTAAACAAATGTCGGTTGCACGCTCACGCCGAAGGATGTTCGTCACATTCCAGATATGCGGTTGAGTTTGATTCCTGGTTCTGTCTTTGATAGAGAAGGTTGTCATCTTGATTTTGGTGGTGGCAAATGCAAGATCACCAAGGGGGCTTTGGTTATTATACAGGGCAAACTGTCTCACATATTGTACAAGACCAAGCTTAAAGTGCTCAGAGATGGCAGTATACATGCATTTGAGGATAACCACACAGATCTATGACATAAATAGTTAGGATACATGAGTGAGAAGGGATTGAATCTACTATCCATGAAGAGGTTGATTCCTTGTGGCAAGGACAGTGGTCTTAGTGCATGTGACGCATGTCAGACAGGAAAGCATCGGCGAGTTTCTTTCAATACAAGGTCTGCGGTGAAGTCAAAGCTTCTACAGTTGGTTCATTCAGATGCCTGCAGTCCGTTTGAGGTGGCTTCACTGGGTGGCAATAAGTATTTTTTCACATTTATTAATTATGCATCTAGGAAGGTGTGGGTCTACTTACTGAAGACCGAGTATCAAGTTTTTCATTCCTTTCAGAAGTTTCATGCCATGGTAGAGCGGGAGACCGGTGAAAAGTTAAAGTTTCTCTGGACGGACAATGGAGGAGAGCACACCTCCAGAGAGTTCCAGGCATATTTTATGCATCGTGGCATACATCATGAGAGAATATAGCATGTCACACCACAACACAATGGTACAGTTGAAAGGATGAACCGTACTATTGTAGAGAAAGTGAGATGCATGTTGAAGACTACATAGTTGCCAGAGACATTCTGGGGTGAGGCAGTGAGTACTTCCTGCTATCTGATAAATAGATCTCCATTAGTTCCTTTGGGGTTTGATATACCTGAGAAGGTATGGACATGCAAGGATGCCTCTTATGCTCATTTGTGAGTATTTGGGTGCAAGAATTATGCACATGTTCCAAAGGAAAAGAGGCAAAAGATGGATGATAAAGTGGTGCCATGTATCTTTCTTGGCTATGGAGATCAACAGTTTGGGTACAAAGTATGGGATCCTGTGAAAAGGACCATGACTAGACACAGAGATGTGACTTTCTATGAGAGTCAGACATTGATAGAGCCTGAGGTTGATGATGCAGAGGCTGCGGGATCAGGTGACAGTTCTTCATACGATGAGTATGAGGATGCTTTGGCTTCTTCACAGGTACAATCTTAAAGAGCAGCATAATCACCCTAAGTAGTAGAGTGATAGCACATTGAGTGGTCCAGTTCCAGATGCACAGATGAGTGATTCAACTTCACAGACAGAGACTTTTGGGCAGGGGGGGCAGGATCAAGATCAGGCAGAGTCTTCAGAGCAGTAGTTGACGAGGTCTGACATAGTTCATCATCCTTCAAACAAATATCCAACATCTCAGTATATCTTTCTTACTGATCAGGGGAGCCAGAGACTTTTCAGGAGGCACAAACTCATAGAGACAGAGTACATTGGCATCAGGCGATGCAGGAGGAGATGAATTCTTTACAGAAGAATGACACCTATGAGATTGTGGCACTTCCCAAGGGTCGGAGACCACTAAAGAATAATTGGGTTTATAGGATGAAGAGAGATGTATAACACGATGACTCCCAGTTAGAGAAGGTCACTCCAAAGACTTCTTCAAGACAACACACATGTGAAGAAGAAGGGAAATACATTGGAAATGTAGTTGCTACACCCAGGCCAGAGGATCTTGATGTCAAGTTACATCGATAGGGGAGCATCATCAAATAGTTTTTAAACCTTAATACAGAAGGTCAGAAACATGGTTTTCATGCAGGAGAGCTTGACTGGCCATTCAGGGGGAGCCAGCAAAGTTCCAAGTGTGGGCATGGAGAGAGAAGAAGCACTGCCAGGATACTTCTTCTCAGTTTCTTGGGAACAGAGTGAAGTCGGGATTGGACTTCAAGAAGATGGATGAAAATGAAATGATGCTGACATGTTCAAGGAGAGTGGATCAATCACAGGTGGTGATGAGGTCCACAAGCTACTCCAGATGATAGCTGAAGACCATGTCTCCCTCATGGACTAGAGGGGGAGATTGTTGGGATTAAGAATATAATCCAGCCCATGTCCCAATGGGATTTGGACTTGGGAGAGGGTTGGTTTGTGCTACCAATCCTAATAAGAGTCAAATCTAAGAAGATAAGAGGATGGTTCCCTATGTGCATCATGGAGTTGGATTAGGAGTGGGTCTGGGATTTGGACAAGTATTCCTAGTTGCAACTACATTCATGGAGGCATATAAATAGAGGTCCTGGGGGAGGTCATTGAGATCATCCCACCATCCATCGGTTGAGGTGTGATCCCTCCAGTTGCTTGTTGGTGCCTTCTGTTGTAGAGGGTTCCAGAGAACAAGAACAATTGGAGGATCTCTCTCGATAAATAAGAGAGGGTCAGTAACTTTGCCTTGAAGTGAAGTAGCGACTGACAGTCGGTGACACATAGGGTGTACTGATAGTGCAGCTCTCTTGGTTGATAAGAGAAGGCCAGCGACTTTTCCTTGAAGCAAAGTAGTAGTTGGTGATTGCTACCCGGATTTAGGGATAATTAGATCTGGGAGGTGTGAGTTGAAATCTTTAATACATAGTGCTTATTGGTGGTATTGTCCCATGGTTTTTCTCTCCTAGTCTTGGGGAGAGTTTTCTATGTTAAATATAATGTTTCTTCTTTAGGTATATACGCTTCTCGGTAATGCTTCCGTAATAACGTTTCGTCACGTCCGGGACTGTATAGGTACAACATCCCCAACAACAAGTTCATGCATTTCATTTAGCTACAACTGTGGAGATATAGATTAGACTGACACCCGAGTGCTAAAGTTTATGCATTTCATTCTGGTACAACATTTAATTCTAGCAAAGTTTGCATGCATTCTTGTTCAGCCTGTAGCAAAAATTCAAATAGAGAATGCATGCTAGATATATAATTCCAAATTTTACATGTTGACTGAATTGAAGGTTGGTCTAGGAGCCAGACTCAAGAGATCCATAGATCATCTATGGCTCAACTACACTAGGACATCCATTTATGTTTGGGTCGACGGAGCCCAATCCAAGCTCAATACAAAGCGAATCGATCTAAGATATTGATAAGAACTCATCGAGCTAACACCTACAAAATCGCTAATTGAACTCCAAATTAATGGCCCTCAAGATAACCCATCAATCTCCTAGTAATCGACCTCCTCAAGATATTTGACTTAAGATCGATGAAGAACTAATCGATTTAAAGACCCATCGACCACCTAGGTCAGTGGCAGGAAGTCCAAGGGTCAGCGCCATGTAGACCAACTACATGTGAACAAGGAGATAGTCAAACCCTATAAATAGATCCCAAAAGCATCAGTTCAAGGCATCTGATTTTCTAGGAACAAGGTGAAGGGATATTGCATAGACTAAGACCAAGACTATAATGATCGACCTAGAGATATCGATCGACCTCCAATTTTACAACTGGCCATCACCTTCATCAAGCTCAACTGAGTCCTTCTTAATAAAGTACAACAGAGAATGAAGTGGAGATGATGGACCTCCTCAAGATTGATTGGGATATCTATCGACCTCTCCCAGGGAGATCGACCTCCTTGTCAGATTCAGTTGAAAGGTGGTTAGACTGACCTTCGGTCTCTATCTACCCTTGTATGAATTTCTTCTCCGTTCTCTCAGTGTTTTACAATTTTCAGTCGAGAGCTATGATTTGTTCAAGTTGTAATCTACTTCTTTCTTGCACCATGAGTGGCTAAATTCAATAGCATGAGTTGGGAGTAGGTTTCGGACTCTCCCAGTCATGCAACCTTTTTTTCTTATATTTTATACATATGTTCTTGCATATTTGTTTCGATACTCCTATTATAATATGTCACTGGTATGAGTAGCTACCTTCTTATGATGTTTTTATCTGGATGAATTTGAGAGAATGAGTTTAGTAATATCTAGAGTATAGTTTAGTAGCGATACACAAGAGTAAGGAGTTATTATAAAAGTTCATACACTTACCCTTGATCTATTGGTCATCATCTTGAGAGAGAGGTACCTTTACATAGAAATCTACCCGGATCTTGAGAGAAGGAAGATTGTAGATATATTTCTTAGAAGAGAAGATTTTGCATGGTTGAGACTGGCCATATTGGTAAAACCCTATCCAAGTTCCATTTTATCATATTTAAATGTCTTCATTTTGTTCGATCTTTCATTAATTTAGATTTAATTTTTAAGTAGATTAATTCATTACTTAACTAGAATACAAAATTCATCCCTTTTGATTTGACTAAGCTAGGTCAAGGGTTCTTGTTCTTCTATTTCTCCTTATCCCTACGTTTGACCACGTATTGTTACAATAGACAATATTTAATTGTAGATGTGTCTTGAGGTCATGAATAAGCAATTGTACTTACACTTTTGATCCATGATTAAGAACGATCAAATTTTGACACTTTTCCTAGGGATAAGGCAAGAAGCAACCACTAAGAACTCAAAGTCTACTTATATTTTCTCAGGTGTTATTAAGTTTAGTAATATGCTTAACTACGCCCTTTCTACATATCATCATACTTTCCTTTTTCAATTTCATTTATGTTTCCAATCTTTGACTTTGACTCGTTTGATTCCTTTAGGTTGTCAATATCCTCCTCTTTTCAACCCTCATGAATTTTTGCAAAATTTCATTTCTTAATGAAGCTATGGCTGATAAAGGAGAACCAGGACAAGACCTAGAGAATGGTCTATCTCTTCGATCACTGGCAACAACATGTGACAATGAGAATAGGCAACATGTATTGATCCCTCACCTACAGGTAGCAAATTTTGAATTAAAACATGCTTTCTTAAGTATTCTTCAGCACTACAATTTTGAAGGAAAATCTATTGAAGAAAATTCCTATCATATTGATGCCTTCAAGAACCTTTGTGACACACTAAATATAAATAGGGTCCCATAATAATTCATATATCTTAAAGTTTTTCATTTCTCTCTAAGAGACAAAGCTCTAGCTTGGTACCTAACTTTGAAGGGAAGCACTCGTTGGTAGCAGCTACCTCAAACCTTTGTTAGCAATTTTCTCTCTATCGATAAGATTATTCGATGTAGGCACAAGATTAGCGATTTCACACCAAAGTTTTTACAAAGCTTGGGAGAGGTATTATGAATATTTGAGAGACAGATCCCACTACAACTTCGAAGACAACTTCCTAATAACCATTTTCTCCAATGGGATTACTTTGTCTGAAATAACATCCCTTAGCATAGCAACATGAGCCAATTTATAAGGACATTACATTGAGCATTCTAAAGAAATCAATAATAACATGGTTGAGGTACTAGCTGGATTAGACTACAATAGGGGGTCGACTGGGACCACATCCACCATTAGCACAACTTCTAAGTCATATTTTCTTGAAAATTTAAATGCCCATATGGATAACATGGACACTTATGTGCATAATCTGAAGGAAGCTTACACAAGTTACTGCACTAAAGCTATCATGAAATGTTTTTCCTGTGGGGAAGGTGGACACAAATTGAATCACTTCATACATTCTCACAAATCAATAGATTAACAACTTATTCCAATGCAGAATGTTTCCCAGGTGAGCTACAAAAGACCAGAGTATCCTTGTTTCTCATATGGTAATACATCAGTGTCATAAAATTTGTATCCATTGAATCATCCATATCAATCCATAGAAAGAGTCCAAGATGTAGGAGAGGAAATACCCAGGGTACTATAAAAACAATTATAGGATACAACAATAATCAAGGAATTTCAATGGATATCCCAGAGGAAGTCTATTCCAATAATAGTGTAACTCAATAATTTAGTTCAAGACACAATGAGAGATTGAGGCAATGTATCCTGAGTAATATTGACCTTATAACCAATATGCAAACACAATTGGGTACTTTCAATTCCTCAAATTAGTGTCTTGAAGAATTATAATGGAATGATGGACCAATAATTTTCTTCCATAGATGCATCACTCAAGAACTTAATTATCTATTTTCCCTCTAGTACCAAAAAAACCAAGTAATAGAATTTCAAGGACGGAAACACTTTAGTCTGCGACCACATTAAGTGCACCTTTCACACACCAGCTTGTAGACGAAGAAGATGATGACTCGACAATACCTATGGAAGGGATTGTTCCAGCATAAAAGATGTCGTGAGGAATGACCAAAGTAGTCCCCTCCAGCAGGACTTCCATAAATCCTTCTGAAACACCTTTCCCTCATAGATCCATCAAGACCCAACTGTAGAAAATATATAAGAAATTTCTAGATACCACCATGAAGATACACTAGGATATACTACTTTTTGATGTCATTGATGAAATGCCAACATATCTCAAATTTCTTAAGAATCTGATCACTAAGAAGAGAAAAAGAGGAGGAATTGAAACTATCCATGTTGCATCCAACTCATAAAAACAAGATTAACTAATGCGGGAGTGTATCATTCGTAGCGGATTAACAAAAATCACTAAAAATTAAAACCTTTTTCCAATAGATCCATTCATAGGAGAACTCTTTCAACAAGAACCAATGTATTACATTTACATCCTAGTTCATAAGTACATATTTTTTACCATCTCTTCTTGAGGGTTACAATATCAACTGCCTTGTTAAAAGCGAAACACAGACAGCATAAGAACCTTGAGGCATCAAGCCAAATCTCAAAACAATTCATTAAAAACATTAACTATAAACTCCGAGGACCTGAGAGTACAGAGACGACACTTAGGACTTCTATCTACAAGACACGACAAACAGCACACTCAACCTGAGTTGTCACTACTATCCCTGCTGCTGCTGAATTTCTTCCTCTGCAAGATATTCTCAGTCTCCTCCATTCTTGTCCACTTAAAAATGTTAGATCCCACAGGGGTGAGACAAAGTTAATTGCCCCAGAGAGAGATATAACTCTCCACCAAAAACATTATTATTGCACTTTAATGATATAAAACTGGGCAGAGGATAGGCAGTTTAAAGCATTCTCATCTTAAAGCATTGTAACTATTTATGATAGAATAATAGATCAACTATTATCTTAATAAAGAATAGTAATAACATGAATATCATTTATCTATCAAATTATACCATCATGTCAAACTTCTCTAGTGACACTCATCATCTTGATATGTCACCCATGTGACATTCTTGTTTCAATCAATTGGCCGTAGCCAATCTTCTATACAGATATGTGATTATATCTACTACGTACTCTTATATCATTAATACATGCATTAGGTTATTACCAATCATGTGTCATCATTAAAGGAATTAGGTTATTACCAATCATGTGTCATCATTACAGGCATTGGGTTATTACCAATCTTGTGTCATCATTACAGGCATTGGGTTATTAACAATCCTGTGTCATGATTACAGGCATTGGGTTATTACCAATCCTGTATCATCATTATAGGCATTAGGTTATTACCAATCATGTGTCATTATTATAGGAATTGGTTTATTACCAATCCTGTGTCATAATTACAGGCATTAAGCCTCTACCAGGTATTAGACTCTTCCAAACCTGATTATACCGCCAGACATTAGACTTCCACCAATCCTGATTTCACATCCAGGCATTGGACTTTAACCAACCCTAATTACATCACCAGGCATTGGACTCTAACCAATCCTGATTTCACAGCCAGGCATTGGACTCTAACCAATCCTAATTACACAGCCAAGCATTGGACTTTAACCAATCATGATTTCACAGCCAGGCATTGGACTCTAACCAATCCTGATTTCACACCCAGGCATTGGACTCTAACCAATCATGATTTCACAGTCAGACATTGGACTCTAACCAATCCTGATTACAGGCATTATACCTCTGCCAGGTATTAGACTTTAACCAAACCTGATTACACCACCAAGCATTGGACACTACCAATCCTGATTTCACAGCCATGCCTTGGACTTTAACCAATCCTGATTACAGACATTATACCTCTGCCAGGTATTGGACTTTAATCAAACTTGATTACACAAAACATGGGATATAAATTTTCTTTTAACTCATCATTAATCATCACATCCTTCTCTAGGTATTGAACCCTGAGGTTATCCTTCATAGCTGTTCACATTCTTTATTAAATACAATTATTCCTTTTATTAGGTTTATTATTATCATTTCTTACAGTAAACTTTTATAATCATCTTGGCGCCTCTCACTATGCCACAATTGTTCTCATGGCTCATAAGGCCCATGAAGCATCTTGTCACCTTTCACTAGGCAACATCTAACCATATGGCTCACAAGGCCATTCAACATCTTGTCACCTATCACTAGACAATATCTAATCATATGGCTCACAAGGCCATTACACATCTTGTCACCTCTCACTAGGCAACAATAACATACTACCTCATGTAAAACAATGGTAACAACACTATTCCCTCAATAGGGTTAGAGCTTACTATTCACATTACATTAGGGTTTGTCATGTCCCATTACCCAATTTAGGGTTAGGGTTTTCCCATCTCACATTAATTAGGATTTCATATTTATCAAATCAACCCTAATATATTGCTCCACACCTCTAGGAGCATCCATTAACATCTTTAGTATTCAATCATATTTATTACTCTTAACATTTACCATTAAATGATTATCAATACAAGGTATGAGTTCATTTCTCATCCTTATTATGGTATTATTACATCATACTCAGTAGTTTGTCTTAACCCCATTCTCAAGCTATATTAGCCTATACTTATCAAAGTATATCAAACTCATTACATTTTATTGTAACAATTTACATAACACACTTCATGTGTTTCTTATCCAAGTATATTGGATGAGGTGCATCAAGGTATATCAACCCTGGAATGCTAAAATTGAAATATAAGTTCCTCTTAAACCTTAATTAATTTTCAAGAATTAAGAGCAAGCATATAATTATCTTTCTTAAACAAAACACCTAGGGTTAAAGCATAACTCAAGTCAAGGATGTTACAAATTATAAACCCCTAACAAGGATTTCGTCCCCGAAATCCCAAATAAAAGGGAGACAAATATTATTCATATATCATCTCATCAAGTCTCATAACATCTCAATTTTATGTTTATGCAAGGCATAAACCCCTAACATATGATGTCCATGCTATATTATATAACTGATCTAATTTCACAGTTAACCACTCCAGGTGGTTAACATACTTTATCTGATACCAAAATCACTTACCTTGGTATCCATTACATGTGCTGGAAACACATCACATACTTATCTTTGTTTCATCATGGGACATTACTCATTACACACATCTTTTTCTTGTAACCCAAGTCCAAAACAAACTGATACTATTTCTAAGTATCCATTAAATAAACAATTTTAATTGTGCACATCAAGTGTCCTAAGACCCACTTGATTTCCATGTCCCTGAAAGGAAAGAAAACAAAGAATCATATTCCTCTTTTGTTTATAAGTTGATTTATAATTAAATCAAATTCCTTCGTATATCAATTAGAATTATGTGGTAGAAATATACATGCCACATCTCCTTCTTGATTAGGCTTCTTCGGATTGTATCAGAATGATTAATTGATCAGAGTAATCAGAAAGATAACAATCTGGTATGTCATACTTACCTTGCCTTCAATAAATGAATACCTGGCCAGGGTATTCAAGAACTGAAATTAGGTAGTATGCATTCATTTTATTTTATGTTTTCATCTCTTTGAATTTGATATACTTAATATCTCAGATTTTCTCTAAGTTCCTTTTTCATTTCTTCTCTTCCTTAAAGAAGAAAGAGAAATTTCAAAACATATGAAAGAATATTAAACTGAACACAAGTTTTCATCCTACTTATCTCTTCCTCATATTCTCAAAGGTTTATACAGATGAACTAAACAACACCTACCCTTTTTATAGTAGGGAGTGCAAGATAATTCAAAATAGAAAGTTCTATCTTGACATATATACTTATTACAAGTTATCTAGTGTCTTGTATGTTAAGTCACCTCATCACTTTTATTTGGACATTGCAACCTCAGATTTCCTCTATGTCCACATCTATAGCAAGCTCGAAGCCTCTTAGGTGACTGCTGCTGAGGTGCACTATATTGTACTTGAGTTGGTACTACTGAAATCTTTGATTGTTTAGTATCACTAATTCCTTGTTCCTGTGACTATTTGGACTTCCTTTTAAGGTCTGTCTCCTATTTCTTTGTCATGGACCCTTCTATCCTTCGAATTGACTCCACAAATGTGACAAACCTCTCTCTACTTTCTAGGGCAGATGCCAGAATAGACATTTCAACATTCAATCCCTTTTCAAAATGTCGAATCTTTTCTTCCTAAGTAGCAGCCATTTGAGGACAAAATCGCAAAAGTTCCATAAACTTAACCTCATACTCATTTATCGACATAACACCCTAAAGAATCTTCTCAATCTGTGAGATCTTTTCATCTAAGTATGTCTTTGGAAAATACTTATTGATGAATTCTCGATGAAATTCCTCCCAACTAACCTCTTTGTCATTCCTTTTTATTTCTTCTATAGCCCACCAATGTCCAACACTACCCTTCGAAAGGTATATATCATGTTTAACTTTGTCAGCCTCTGGAATACCAAGGATCTTAAGAGCTTTTTCTAACTCAGTGAGCCATAAATCTGCATATGTTGGGTTAGATGTCCCAGCATATTCTATGGCTCCTACATGACATAATCGTTCAAAAGTCTTTCTAGATCCATATCCCTCATTGGGAGCTGGTGCCCTAGGTGCCGGTTCTGGCATCTGGTCTGTCATATGCCTCACTGTAGTCATGAATTGCCCAAGAAGTGTAGAAAAAGTTGGGCTTCTCATCATGACTTCATCAACAGGGGGATTCTCAGGCACCGTTTCTTCTCTTGCCTGATCCCTGGCACCTTCTGCTGGTGCAGCAACATTGCTCTCAACAACATATTCCTCATGCCCTCTAGACATCTTTGAGTTGTATGTCTTCTTCTGCATAAGTAGAAGGCACTATAAGATACCTTGGGTACACTTAGAACAGACTCGATACCTTAGTCCTATGTCTCTGTAGACTCAGCGAACCTAGAGCTCTGATACCACTAAATTGTTGCATCCAACTCACAAAAACAAGATTAACTAATCCAGAAGCGTATCATTCGCAACAGATTAACAAAAAATCACTAAAAATTAAAACCTTTTTCAAAGAGATTCATTCATAGGAGAACTCTTTCAACAAGAACCAATGCATTACATTTACATCCTGGTTCATAAGTACATATTTTGTACCATCCATTCTCGAGGGTTACAATATCAACTGCCTTGTTAAAAGCTAAACATAGACAACATAAGAACCTCGAGGCATCAAGCCAAATCACAAAATGATTCATTAAAAGCGTTAACTATTAACTCTGAGGATGTCAGAGTACATAGAAGACACATATGACTTCTATCTACAAGATACGACAAACAACACACTCAACGTGAATTGTCACTACTGTCCTTGGTACTGCTATAGTTCTTCCTATGCAAGATATTATGAGTCTCCTCCGTGCTTATCCACCTAAAAATGTTGGATCCCACAGGGGTGAGACAATTGTAATTTCCCCAATGAGAGATATAACTCTCCACCAAAAACATTATTATTGCAGTTTAATGATATAAAACTGGGCAGAGGATAAGCAGTTTAAAACATTCTCATCTTAAAGCATTGTAACTATTTATGATAGAACAATAGATCAACTATTATCTTCATAAAGAATAGGAAGAACATGAATATCATTTAACCATCAAATTATACCATCATGTCAAACTTCTCTTGTGACACTCATCATCTTGATATGTCACCTATGGAACATTCTTGTTTCAATCTGTTGGTCGTAGCCAATCTGCTATACAAATATGGGATTATATCTACAATGTACTCTTATATCATTAATATAGTCATTGGTTTATTACCAATCTTGTGTCATAATTATAGCCATTGGGTTATTACCAATCCTATTTCATCATTACAGGCGTTGGGTTATTACCAATCCTGTGTCATCATTACAGGCATTGGGTTATTACCAATCCTGTGTCATCATTACAGACATTTCGTTATTACCAATCTTGTGTCATCATTACATGTATTGGGTTATTGCCAATCATGTGTCATCATTACAGGCATTGGGTTATTACCAATCCTGTGTCATCATTATAGGCATTAAGCCTCTTCCAGGTATTGGTCTCTTCCAAACCTGATTACACTGCCAGACATTGGACTTCTACCAATCCTCATTTCACAGCCATGCATTGGACTTTAACCAACCCAGACTACACCACCAGACATTGGACTGTAACCAATCCTGATTTCACAGCCAGACATTGGACTCTAACCAATCCTGATTACACAGCCAGACATTGGACTTTAACCAATCCTGACTTCACACCCAGGCATTGGATTCTAACCAATCCTGATTTCACAGCCAGGCATTGGACTCTAACCAATCCTGATTTCACAACCAGGCATTGGACTCTAACCAATCCTAATTACAGGAATTATACCTCTGCCAGGTATTAGACTTGAACCAAACCTAATTACACCGCCAAGCATTGGACACTACCATTCTTGATTTCATAGCCAGGCCTTGGACTTTAGCCAATCTTGATTACATGCATTATACCTCTGTCGGGTATTGGACTTTAACCAAACCTGATTACACAAAACATGGGATATAAATTTCCTTTAACTCATCATTAATCATCACATCCTTCTCTAGGTATTGAACCCTGAGGTTAGCCTTCATAGTTGTTCACATTATTTATTAAATACAATTATTCCTTTTATTAGGTTTATTATTACCATTTCTTACAATAAACTTTTATAATCATCTTGGTGCCTCTCACTATGCCACATATGTTCTCATGGCTCATAAGGCCCATGAAGCATCTTGTCACCTCTCACTAAGCAACATATAACCATATGGATCACATGGCCAATGAACATCTTGTCACCTATCACTAGGTAATATCTAATCATATGGCTCATAAGTCCATTACACATCTTGTCACCTCTCACTAGGCAACAATAACATATTATCTCATGTAAAATAATAGTAACAACACTATTCCCTCAATAGGGTTAGAGCTTACTATTCACATTACATTAGGGTTTCTCATGTGCCATTACCCAATTTAGGGTTAGGGTTTTCCCATCTCACATTAACTAGGATTTCATATTTATCAAATCAACCCTAATATATTGCTCCACACCTCTAGGAGCATACATTAACATCTTGAGTATTCAATCATGTTTATTACTCTTAACATTTACCATTAAATGATTATCAATACAAGGTATGAGTTCATTTCTCATCCTTATTATGGTATGATTACATCGTACTCATTAGTTTGTCTTAACCCCATTCTCAAGGTATATTATCCTATACTTATCAAAGTATATCAAACTCATTACATTGCATTGTAACAATTTACATAACACACTTCATGTGTTTCTTATCCAAGTATATTGGATTTGAGGTGCATCAAGGTATATCAACCCTGGAATGCTAATAGTGATATCTATCATATCTTGATGTATCACTTTCCTCATAACTTCCAACTTTCTTGAGTTATCAACTTATCTTGGGTTAAGGTATTTACCATCTTAATACTTTCATTCAATAACCTATCACTCTTACCATGAAGTGCATAGGTCACACACAAGAATGGTCTAACTATCTTCAATGATATGGACTCATCTCAGGTTGAGGCATTACTTACTATAAGGTTTCCTATAATTAATCCATTTGAGATATTTCACCTTTATAAGGCTTTACCAACTATTTTATTATTAGGATTCTGGTTTGTCATGATATTATCCAATATTAGGGCTTCATGTATTATAACTTCAAATTAGATTTTTACATACCTTCACCCTATATTAGGGCTCCTCATCATACCATTGTATAGGGTTTCACATGGCATCACCCTCAATTAGGGTTTCACATGGCATCACCCTCTTTTAGGTTTTCACATGGCATCACCCTTCATTAGGGTTACATCCTTACCCTAGATTAGGGTTACACCTAGCATTGCCCTAGATTAGGGTTAATGTTCACCAATCTTCTTAATTAGGGTTTCATGATTACTTCATCAAAGATCATACCCTAAAATCTTAGTTTATTCATCTTGGAAGTGTGTAAGGCTTATCCATTACATGATTATCCTACATGTATGGATTCCTCTCTCTCTCATCCTCTCTAGGATGTTGACTATGTCAAACTTGGATAAATTAGGTCAACCAACCCTTTAATTAAATACATTCAATTAGGGTTGACATAGTGTATTAAAATATTGCTTACTTAAGATTCATGGATTAACTCAGCTAGGGTTACCAATTACTTAGTACCTTAAAGGTACAACCCTAGTGATTATCTTTGAGATAAATCAGTAACAACCATAGGGTCATTTTATCTTTCATCACCTTAGGTTTCTAAATGACTTAATCACATTTAAACATCCAAACGTTCTTGACCATTGATGCTCTAAACGGTTTGAAACTGTTTAAGGAAAACAAATTGAAACCGTATGGACAATTATACTTGAAACCACTTGGGTCTCCAAATGGTCTGAGGTCGTTTGATCCCAAACGGTCTTGAGACCGTTTGGACTAAAATGGTCTTAAGACAGTTTGGTCCAACCTCTCTCAAAACTGAATGGACCAAAGATCTTCCATCACTTTATGAATTTAGGATTTCAATCATTATACCATATATCAATTGAACCACTAATTTATTCTTCAATTGGACCATTGAATCACCCTTCAATTGGACCTTCAATTAGAGTTTTGAACCCAATTGAACTAGGGTTTATAATCAAGAAACCATCAATTAGGGTTTTGAAATCGAGGAACCATCAATGGTTGACATTGTGGAACTAGTCCAATTGAAATCATTGGATCATCATCAAACCATTACATGACCTGACCTCAAATGGTCTTGAGGTCGTTTGGATGACCTCCAAACGGTCTTGAGACCATTTTCCCCATCCATCATTAAAATTTTGTGAGATTCAATTGGGGTTTAGATCATTAGATTGATCACCAATTGGACAATTGATTGCATTTCAATTTACCATCTCTGGTCCTTCAATTACCTAACCATACTCAACCCTAATCCTCCAAATGGTCTTGGTTGACCTCCAAATGGTCTTGAGGCCATTTGGGTTAATCAACCCAAAATTTTAAATCAAACAATTGAGATTTTAGCACTTAACCCGATTAGGGTTTCTAATTGGAGGATTGCCCATACATTGAATTAATCAATTGGATCCATTAGATCATCATCCAACATGTACTAGGGTCCTGACCTCAAATGTTCAACCCATCCAAATGGTAAACCCTTTTAAACAGTTTGGGATTCAAAACTCTAAACGGTTTGCAAACCGTTTGGTCTCCAAATGGTTTGGTGAAATTGTTTGGACCAAATTGTTGAAACCGTTTGCAATAGATATTTGGGGAGGTGTGTGCTTATGATAATGTCATCATCATCAAGCTCTAAACTCATGAACCTTTTTGTGATTTTCATGGTGATTGCGTCAATCAACCAAATAAAATTTCGAGAATAAAGAAAGGATCAACAATTGATAAGGAATTGAATGCAATAACAATATTAAGGGTTCAAGTTATAAAACCCACATCAAATTGAGCTTAAAAGATCCAAGCTCCACGTCTTTAATGGTGGAAGAAGCTTTCTCAACTATCCCAAGCTCGTTCTCAAGCTTTTGAATGAAAAGAAGTGGCTAGGATAGAAGATTGCATGGAGAAAAGAAGAAATCCATCATTTATTTTCAATTTCTACCATGAAATCATGGTGAAAGAAGGTCAAGAAGCTTACCAAAAGGTTGGGGGTCATCCTCCTATTGCTCCAAGCTCCCTTGGTCATTTTTTGCAAATAATAAGTGGAAGGGGTTTCGAAATTACCCTTTCCACTTGTGGATAAAGGAGCATATATGCATTTTATTAAAAATTCATTTTAGGAGAGAGAAAGTAGGGTTTATCTCCTCCATTTCCTTGACATTTTCTCCCTTCTCTTCCTTGAATAAGAGGCTATCCTCCTTGCCTCTTATTCCTCTCAATTATACATGATTTAAAGAAAAGCAAATTAAGCACCTTAACCATTATAATAATAATATCCTAAAGTTAGTGGATAATTCTTTTTCTTTTAATAATGTGAGCGAGTTATCAACTTCATTTAGATATTTTCATGCCTTTGCAAGGCACAAGGTCGTCCATCCTTTTGCAAGATCATCCCTTACCTTTTGGTTAAAGGGATCTTCAATTAATATATTTATTTTTGCATTAAATTGAAGTAAAATTCCAATTAAGCTTAAATCTTGATTATTTTAATATCAAGATTCTCTCTCCTCCAAAGAGATACAAATGAGATGCCCCTCTCATTTTATTTGCTCTACATGATGCCAAGAAACATTGGGGACTATTTTGAAGTGGTAATTTGCATATTGAACCATAGGTTTTGGGTAAATTGCACATTACACCAAAACTAGGTTTTAATGCACAAACATTTCTTTATCAGCTCTTTCTTGGTACTCAGGCTACCATAAGCCATACCTCTACATCATATTCATTATCATGATGCTTCAACACATGAGGAACATCTTATCATGTAACATTTGCAATTTAACCCGTCAACTTGGGTAATTTGCACTTTAGTCCAAAACAAGCAAAATCATGTTTCAACATTATTCGAAAAGGACTAAAATTGAAATATAATTTCCTCTTAAACCTTAATTACTTTTCAAGAATTAAGATCAAGCATATAATTATCTTTCTTAAACAAAACACCTAGGGTTAAAGCATAACCCAGGTCTGTGATGTTACAATCCACCTAGCCAAGATGACCACTTCTTTTGTTTAATCCACAACGACAACCAAGTAGAAGGATCTTGGGGCTTTCGCTATCTCATTTCTTATAGGAGACACCTGATAAAGATATGGCCTGTCTAACTTAGGTGTGAGCATAATCCTCAAGACGCATTCTTTAGCAGCACAATTGGTATTTACTAACATAGTTTCCTCTAATATGATGACCCAACTAGCTGATAATTCATACACAAAATCAGTTGGTATGATTGAAGATTTCCCTATTCAGACTGAAACTTCTTCATTCCACGTGACATAGTCATTATTAACGCCGCTGAGAATCATATGTTCTCTATGATCTTAGGTCAATCTTTTCTCTCTACTACGAGCCCTAGTTGATGTCACAAATAGATTAATTTCTATTAAAGTAGGAAAGAGCACATCAATTTTAATGTGCTAGATCATATGAAGGGACTATCCCCTATAAAGACAAGTTATTTCTCTGATTTTTTTCATTCATTTATGTAATAATTCCAAGAACATAATGCCATTTTAGATCCTACAATTAGAGTTCTTAGAAAACCAACTTCAGGAATCAGAGATCCAAATGTAGAGCATGTTCTAGCTTATCTTCACATAGTAGAAGGAGAGGAGGCAAATCAACATGGAACTATAGAAACAACCAAGTACATCTCCACTCAAAAAGAACCAAAAGACATATCTACACCAAGGCCTCTCCCTAAACTAAAACCCCTACCTAAAAGTTTGAAGGATGAATTATTGGATGATAAAGGATGAATTCTTGGATTATGAGAAAAGTAACTCAATAATCGTAAACTCTAACTTACCATCCGATTAGTAGGAACAACTCCTCGCAAAACTTAAACGTTGAAGGACAACTCTTGGATATTGATTAGATGCAATGAAGGGACTCCGTATAGGTGTTTTCATGCATCAAATTAATTTAGAGGACAATGATAGACCATGTGTCCAAGATCAAAGAAAACTAAATCAAAAAGTGTGTGAGGTCATGCAGAATGAAGTTATCAAGATTTATAACGTAGAATCATCTACACCATTAGTTATGGTAACTGGGTATGCCCAGTTCATATCGTACCAAAGTGAGGAGGGATGATTGTGGTGAAAGTAAGTGATGGCAAGGATTTAGCAACACAAAGAGTAATCAATTAGCATATGTGCATCGACAACCAAATGTGAAATGTTTCGACAAAGAAGAATTATTTTCCACTCACACTCATTTATCATGTCCTGGAACACCTACACATCACTCTCACTTCTACTATTTGGATGGTTACTCCAATTTCTACCAAATGTCCATCCATCTGGATGATTAAGAGAAGATAACTTCTTCCCATCTCTATGGCACCTACAGTTTCTGTTCCATTCAGACTCTACAATGCTTCAGCCACCTTTCAAAGGTGAATGCCAGCTATCTTTGCCAATTTTTTTGAAGAAATCATAGAATTCGTCATGGATGACTTCTCTATCTACGAGTCTTTCTTTGAATTTTTTTTTGAAAAAATTATCTCTCATACTACAAAGTTGTGAAGAAAAATAACTCATTCTAAACTGGGAGAAGTGTCATTTTATGATACAAGAAGGTATTGCTTTAGAAAATAAAGTGTTTAAAGAAGGAATCAAAGATGGAAAGAATAAGACTTAATCTGAATCCTAAAAATCACCGCTTTCTTCTATCGCTTTTGTTTGAAGCTTTCTGGGCCATTCTGGCAATAATCTTCATTTCGTTAAAGATATCTCAAAATCTCCAAGCCCACCTCTAGACTTTTAG
This sequence comes from Alisma plantago-aquatica, assembly GCA_963693085.1. NCBI lineage: Eukaryota > Viridiplantae > Streptophyta > Magnoliopsida > Alismatales > Alismataceae > Alisma > Alisma plantago-aquatica. Next base: position 545,294,456 of record OY856414.1, read on the forward strand.
TGAAGGACACACCATTTATTTGCGATGAGGAGTGCCTTAAATATTTTCACTCATTGAAGAAATCCCTTAAATCTGCACCAATCATGCAAGCTCCACATCCGGATTAGGCATGACAACAGGTCAAGTTTTTTTCAGCTTAAACCAATCGATCCAACCCACACCTATACGATCCACATCTGATTTGAACCTGAAAAATCCACAAATGAAAAAACTCGCACAGACCCAATCCGCAACTATTCGACCTGATCCGCACATATCCAATCTGACCTGCAAGCCAACGAAACAAAATAGCCCACACCGCCTTCGGGTTCATCACCACGAGATTGGTTGTCCCCCGACCCAATAGAAGACGCCTTGCTTGATATCCCTTCCTAGTCGTTCGAGGACAGAGCACCGCCATCGTCGCCGCCCCCAGTGTTGTATCCACTGGTGGAAAAAGGAAGTCGGATGATTGTTCTACCTCTAAGAAGGGGTTCTACCTTCCCAGCTCCACATCAGATTGTTGCTTCTACTGATGTTGATGTTGGTGTTCCCGAACAAGCCATACTCACGTGGTTCCTTACGGTGTTGTCTGTCAGCACGGGGAACATTCTTGTTATCATCTAGTAGTTGCTCATCTTCCTCCTTCGTGAATGCCCAGCAAGTAATCCAGGGGTATAGGTAGTTGAATCACCGAAGCCAGCAATGAGTAAAAATCACAACTTTGTTAAATAGAACGAGTACAACTCGCACTGCTTGTATATTAGTGTTGCTGAATTGGATCACAAAGAATGCCATGAAATTGTAAATGACGCAAATTAATCCTTCCTTCGAATTTCCTTCAAATCAATGTTTCGTGGAACTGCATGGAGCTTCTAGCTATCAAAGGCATTCAGGCAGTGGGGGTATCAAGAGAGCCTCCATCATCGTTCTCACCGTCGTGGTGTTGGTCGGTGTCTACGAGGCCGGACACGAGGAGCATATAGATCATAGAAGTGGTAAAACTGGTCTTCCGAGGACCTGAAGCGGTGAGGAAGAAGGAAGTCTGGGATGGTGTTGACGGGAAGTGGAAATCCACATGACGCCGTGAACTCGGATGAGAACGTGGGGGTGATGGTGAGGCAAAAGTATATTAGGGTGCGTCGGTCACTTGCATGTCGTGAGTGGTCGGGATCTGGTTTCCTGCGGATCAAATGGGTACATAGAGAATACACTGATTTTTTGGTTTTTCTCCTCAATAAGTATATGATCCCTGGGTCTCCCGAAAATAGTTGTAAAATTCACAAGAACCGCTAATTATGGTTCAGATTGGACTGGATCGGGTCAGATTAGATTGAATCAGTCTTTTTTGCCATGCCTAATTGGGATCTCTATTTTGAGCTTTTATGTGATGCTAGTAATTTTGTTGCTGGGGAAATCCCTAGGTAAAACAAAGACAAGAAGCACCGTGTGAATTTTAACACTAGTAAAACCCTTGATGAATCGCAAATAAATTACACCATCACCAACAAAAAATGCTTGTGATCATTTATGCTTATGGTAAATTTCAATCATATCTACTAGGAGAGAAGTTCCTCATCTATATGGACTATGGGGCAATCAAATACTTAATGTAGAATAAGAATACCAAACCACATCATTTATGATGGGCACCTCTATTACTAGTATTGGATCATGAGATTATTAACCAAAAGGGATTCGAGAACTTGGTCCCTGACCATCTTTCCCAAATTTACTTAGACAAAAAGGATCCTTGCCTAATGATGAATCATAGGGATGAATAGCTCCTAGAATTCATAATTTGGATCCAATCACACCTTGATATGTAGATTTTTGCAATTACCTTGCATGCCAACAATTTTCTCCTGATATGACATAAAACTAGAAAAAAAAATTCTTTGCTGATTTGAAAAAATTATTACTAGGATAACCCACTTTTGTTTAAGATATGTGCGGACAATGTTTGTATGAAATGTGTCTTGGATGATGAATCTCACTCTAATATTTATAAATTTCATTCAATTCCATACAGAGAAACTTTAGTGCCAAGAAGACATCTACAAAAATTTTGGAATCATGATTTTTTTGGCTCTCTGTCTTCAACGACTCACAAGCTTATGTGTGAGCATTTGATGCATGTCAAATAACTAGAAATATAAGCAAGATAATCAAATTCCTCTCGTTGATGGATCGATGTCAAATATTCGATGTATGGGGAATAGACTTCTTGGGGACTTTCCATTCTTCTTTTGGGAATTAGTATATATTAGTCATTGTCGACTATGTATCAAAGTGGGTAGAAGCTATGGCTTCACCCACCTATGAATCCAAAACAATCATCTACCTCTTTGCAAAAAATATCTTCCAAGATTTGGAGTCCCAAGAACAACGATAAGCGATGGTGGCTCATAGTTTATAGAAAGTTATAGGGTAAAGCATAAGATGTACACTCTATACCATCCTCAAACTGTTGGACAAGTTGAAGTTTCTAATAAAAAAATTAACAAAATTTTTGGGAAGATAGTGGAAAAATCCAATAAATATTTTTCTTCCAAACTTGATGCTGCCCTCTGGGCATATCATACTGCATATAAACTACAATTCGAACGACTCTTTATTGTTTGATTTATGGAAAATCTTGTCATCTTTCTTTAGAATTAGAGCATAAATCGTATTAGGCCATAAAGAACCTCAATTTAAACCCAACCTTGCCAAGAAGAAGTGTTTCCTTCACTTATAGGAATAAGAGGAAGTTTGATCACATGCCTATGAAAAAATAAGAATCTACAAAGAACACAATAAAGCCTAGCATGATTCTCACATCAAATACAAAGATATCTCAGAAGGCGACAATGTCTTATTGTTTAATTTTACGCTCTATATTTCTCCTGGAAAACTGCAATCTCGATGGTTTGTCCCATTTAGTGTTATTACCATATATCCTTGTGATATGATGGACATCTGCAGTGAAAAGTTTGGGACTTTCTTAGTCAACAGACATCAATTGAAGTGCTATTATGAGGACAAAGTCTTTAGAAAGAAGGCAGATTTGGCCCATTTAGAACCGCCTGTTGTAGAATAAGAGAACTTTGATAATCCAACTAGATGACTCTAAGAAAATCACTAATTGGGAGGAAACACACAAACTATCTTTCATACTTTCTTTTTTGTTGTTTACTTGGTTTTGTTTTCCTTAGATAAACATTGATGTAATGCATTTGATTGACCTATCAATCGATCAAACTCCATGTTATCATATCAAATATTGAAAGGTGGATTGTTTTAAAATGATTACAAGTCAATACTCCTTTCACATAAATCTATCATACTAAACTTTTATCCTCACAACAAGGTATATATCATCCTTCACTCGAGCATGTTGTTTCACACCCATCAACATTTGCATATCGGCCTTTCCTGTTGACATTTATCCATCGACCTTAAAAGATCAATAGACGCATGTTAACAATCCATTTACCACCCTCTAACCACCCTTGGTTCCACTATAATAGGAGACCCAAGCCAAAACGTCATCCTACATGCTCACCTTTACATTGGAGAACCACCACTTTTTACTCTGAGCTATCGACCAAAAAAACTGATTGACCTACATTTTTGTCTTAACCATCAATGTCATAAGCTCGATAGCCAGTGGAATAAATATCTAGCTGCTCTATAACCTTGTATGTTTTCATGATTGATTGTCTTCTAATATAGTCAACCTCCCAGATCGGTAGTCTTTTATTTTGCATCCACTGTCCTACCACTTTCTTATGTTTTTGACCTTCGATCTCAATAGTACCTAGCATTACTATATCAATCTCCCTTTAGACTAGATCTTCTATGCCGATCTTACAAATATCAGCAATGCTAATGCCTATTAACCTACAAACTCTACAGGTCGATTGTTCTATTCTTTTTTGGGATTGATCACCCACTCCACTAACCCAAGCACTTTCTCTCATTCCTATGCCAATATACTCAACATTAAATATTGTCTTATGATTTTTGCAGTCCTCACCATGGCTCGTACTCGCAAAGAAACAACTTCTTATAGAACCACCAATGTTGTTACTACCCCACAACAAGGACTCAACAAAATCCACCTTGAGTCCTCAACAACATCCGCCAAAAAAGGGACAAAACATGCCAATCTGGATGTGTAAGCCACTTAGGTTTCCCATGATGAGAATCCTGTCCAAGTCACACAGTACGACACATTTTGCCCAAGTGATAGGAAGCCTCCGGTAGTAAACAATGCAATGGAAAAATTTGTTCAGGAAAAATGATTTGCATTCAAGACGCACTGAAAGAACTTGGTGTCTAGAAATGTGTACGCAACCTCTTAGCCCGGTAACACTTATCTAAATTGTGCCTAGAAACACCAACGTCTGACACAAAGAAAACCTTCGAGTTCATGTCTTCAATTAAGGAACTCTTGATTGCACTGGGAGACAGACAAACATGTGGAGGGAACTGACAAATCTAAGTCCACCTCTTAAACAAGTATGCATTTCTATATGAAAAGAAGTTGAACACAATCTTATGTCCAAATGATGAAGAAACCAAGGAAAAAAGCATTGGACTACGTGACAAAAAGGATTCTAGTTTCAAAGCTGAATAAATATGGGGAAAACTCACATGTCAGATCAGTTACAGGTTTAACGCTTTTAAAGCCACAAATGTCCACTCTGGTTTATGATGAATTATGCACAAGATTATAGAAAATGTCCTCTTTAGCAATTCAGATATTGGACGTATATATCACAAAGAACTCTATATCCTATCATGAATCATGGAGGGAAGACCTTTCAATATTTGTCACCTACTGATCAACAAATGGACATCTATTATAGCAATCTTGTAAAAGGACTACTACATGGATGGACTAATTAGTCTTATATCCAAGGAATTTGAACACCTCAATTCCCTAAAAAGTCTCATAGAAACCAAGGGCAAATGAATCATCAACATTAATTATAAGATCCCCGTTGGTATTCTCGTGCGCCTCAATAAGAAGCTTCATTATTGCTTCATGCTATTTGATGTCTACACCTCTTGCCAAAGTTTGAAGACTATGATGCATAAAAGTTACTCTTTGTAGAAGCTAAACTCGAAGAACTTTTATCCCAATCTAGAGCTTCTACTTCAACTCTATGAGGTACTCCTACCATCTCCTCCTCTACAACCAACCAGGTGCCCATCATACTAATAATTGCACGAGAGCCACTCTCCATCATTACTGAAGAGAGTGACCATGATGATAGAGTGAACAATGACTCTTACACCCCTCCACCACACTTATGGAACATGCTTCCTCCAAGAATAATGTCAATCCTATTGCCTCCACACAAAATAAGTTATGCGTGAAGGATTCCAAAGAAAAAATCTGAGCCTCTACTGCAATTACCTCACATGTTGCATCATTACAACTCTCCCACCATCCATCACCTTCACCTACTTCAACAACAACTATGCCAATTCCACATGATCCACCCCTATCTCCTACTCCTTTCGTGCATGAGATCCCACCCAATCCCCCTCTTAGAAAACTGTATGAAGTTGGTCCCTCTATGACTCATGCCTCTCCATGAGTAGAACACCCTTCAATGTTGTCCACCCATCACTCATATGATATGGTTTATCTTGAAACACTATGTGTTTTTTGCAACGGGTCTGACATCTTACATGAGGTAACTAACACACATATTTATGACATTGTTAAATTAAAAAAAGATGTGTGTCTCTTACACAACCAGGTTGAGACCCTAACCACCCTGTGGGTCCATCCAATGCGTGGCCCAACTGCTCCCTTACCTCTTCCCCTTCCATTTTGGGGAAAAACCACAGTGAAGGAAGCTCTTCCTCTACCTCTAGCCAAATCGAGCAATGGAGGAGGGGAAGGACTAGAACCATAACTCTTTTTATATCCCTCTGTCTTTTTCCTTCTTCGTTTCCCTAGTTTTCTCCAGCCACCATCTCTCTCCTTCCATCCCCCTTTGCAATTGACACCCCAACAATAGGTCACCTACTTGACCCCACCCTCCTTGCCACCTAGGAGAGGTGTGAAGGACTAGCCCTTAGAGCTACAAAGTCTCTGGCAGTGCACTCCTGACCCCTATCGCCTGGGATGACCAAGCTCCGAGCCATTGCAAAGCTCCAACCACTGGTGGGTGAAAGGGGGGTGTTTCCCCTGTTGGTCCCATATTCTTGCGGGGAGGAACCAGAGCTTGTGTGAATATGAGTGGCGGATGACTCACGCAGTGACGAGTGAAGGCTAGCGATAGCGCAGTTGTGGTTGATGGCGTTGAGCAGCGGTCCATGACCAAAGAAACTAACTAAGTGAACGGTGGGTAGCGGTGACCAGCAGGGGCGGGCAACCCTAAACTAGACATTCCACAATGACGAGTGACATGGACCCTATGAACCATCGATCTTCAATCCGATGATCTGTCTCACGAGGGAAATAATTCAAGGGTATGTTACTTGATTTTTCCTATAGTTCTTAATCAAAATATTCCAAAATGCATAACTCCCAAACCCCTTTTCCAAATTAGACAAATAAATATGCCAAATTGATCAGATTGACAAGGCCTACACTATGGGCATTGTCCCAGATCCTAATTCTAGCATTTAATCCCCTGATTTCTGGAAAATGACAACATTAGTCTTGTTGAGTACATTTAATGCACTTTTATGATCTAGCTTGGGACTTTGATGATCTTCCACCCAATTAATCATGAAATCAGTAATATTGTGCATATTTTATCTAAAAGATAGTCCTAATCACCCCTATTGCCCCTAATTGACTCTAATTGTACATCTATGCCTTATTTTAGACCTTATTGATGTACTTTTCACTAGCTTGATAATCATGATTCTTATTATGGACTAATGCTAATCAATTTTGAGATCAGTAAGATATGTCACACCTATTGACTCTTATATCATTACCTTATCTCCTTTTGCTTTGGTGGTCACATATCACAAGTATTCTTGGTTTTGGACTAGTTATGATGATATATGTTTCACTTGATTCAAAATGGTGATGTTGGACCCTTTGTGGCAAAAAACTATATTAGATTCATCAAACCAGTAATCTCATGATTCTTGTGACTCTAAGGCCTAATGATCACATCTCCTTATTCTAATTATGATGTTTGTGGCCTTTAACCACCCTTGTTGACCTCCTATGTGACTAAATGACTTGTTTGTCTTTCTTGTGCCCTTTTCATGATATGAACCTATTTTCTTATGTCCTCCCTTCTCAAGTCAGGGATTTCCCTAATCTTAATGACCCCTTTCTATGTGGATGATTCACCTAAATCACATGTGGAATATATAAGATATGTATGTTGCAAAGTTGAATATAATGACAACCCTTATGAGCATAGACCTAGGTGACCATCCACCCATGTCGAGTTTTCTAGTATTATTTGTACCTTGCCAATCTAAAACATCATCTATGCTTAGTCCTCATGTCTTGATGAATCTTGACCATGTTTACCCTATTGTGAGTCTTATGACCTAGTTTTGTACATAATTACCTTGAATCTTGTAATGAGCATATAAAATGAATGGAGCCTCAGAATATCATGAAATTTGAACCCCACCTTAATGATGACATCTAAATCAATACAAGATCATTGAATGGACTAATAAGAAACTTGGAACGTAACTTGGCCAAAACCCTAAAATGAAGCTAGTTAAGGGTTAATGATGAGAATCTCGTGCATGTATGTAATCTTGATCTTAATCAGGTGTTGCTTATGTCTAGATGGTCAAGGATAAGTTAAGTTAAGAACCTATGAATCAGGTATGAGCTTTAAATACTATAGCTATCTTGCTTGAAATGTGATACATATATATGCTTGTTTACTTGCTCAAATATTGTCATGTAGCATTCTAGTATTACTTGATGGTTGTCTTGTATTGTGGTTTTATAACTTGAAAACATAATATAGAAACTCCATTATACAATGTTGAAATAGGGTTAGCTCTTGGCAATGGCCTTGAGGTCCCTCACGCATAGAAGGTTTAGCTAATCGTGAGCACCCTTGTGGATCTTTCCAATGGCAAGTTGATCAAAGGCCTTACGAATACATGATATGATGGTATAATTGGAGTGAAATAACATAAAGCATGGGCTCTCGTTTTGGTAAGAACTTATCTTGTTTACTCTTACTCGTTTACTTATGAACTCTTTTCAAATTATGTCAAGTTTATGTATATGTATCTTTGAGCCCTATACTCGGCACCTCGTGTGCTTGACCCGCCTTGTTTCACATATTTTATAAGTTCAAAAATGGCTAGAAGTGATGGGCTTGGTGAGCTATGACAAGTGTACTTGTTGTAGGATCCCAAGTATACATGAACAGTCTTGTAAAATTGTACTCTTCAATATGTAAGTGAAATCTTGTAATAAAAGGATGTTGCTTAATAATATTGTTGAATGTTGAGATATTGTTGGTCCCTTTATCTTGTTACTTGTTCATGTATGCTAAGCATTTCACACTTCCGCATGTTGTCTTTGGTATATGTTTGGTTCGTGGGCCTGGGATTTTGGTTTTGTGGTAGACATGGTAAGGGAAAAATGATGATTCCATGAATGATTTTCAACCTCTCAGTTAGAATAACGATGTGTTTCATCCCACTTTCTTCCTCATATACTTTTGATATTTTCTAGTGAAACATGATGTTTGGCTTTGTTGGCCACATAAGGTGATTTCTAGCCATTGGTTTGTTTAAGAAACATGTCATTGTGAAGTGTTTCGTTGATTAATGGGAGTTAACTGACGATGAGATGCAAAGATGGAAACTAAAATTTAAATCTAAGTCGTTAAGGTAATAACTTTGATTACTCTAGAAAGGGAAAGAGTTTTTAAGATAAATGTAATGTGGAAATTGAATGATGAGATCATAAACTACAAACATATATGTTTGGTAAAAAGTGGAGTACATAGAACCCACCCTACACCATGAACATAGATATTTGATTGTCCCTAAGAAAATACCATATCCAAGATGGAGGGGAAGAACTATGTTGGCTAAACCACAACCTGAGTTTTCTATCCATTCAATAAAAGTCTTTTTCCTACAATGAAAATGTTTGGAAATGAAGGTCTTGTCATAATATTCAGTAACTAACAAAATGAAAATATGTAATAAAACTATCTAAAATGAAAATAACACTCGGGTTGCCTCATAAGAAGTTCCTTTGTTTAATTTTGATTGCTTGACACTTGAATATCAATTATGGTATGTAGGAGGAAGGAGTGATAGGTGTTTGTCAGCCTGAATAATTGTGAAGTCACATTTGAGACACTATTCATTATATTTAAATTCACTAGTCTATCTGCTACTCATCACGTTGTGCATATCTGATTTGTTGTCTTAATGTAGGCTTCACCTGTAATTGTGCCAATAGTCCTACTAACAAGGACACCTCCAACTTCACATTCATATGATGCAAGGATACCAACATGTTTCTCCTATAGAAAAACAAAGAGAACAATTGGGCCTTATCCACAAATGATGATGAAGAAGGTTTCCTATTCAAAGCATCTGCCACCAATTCACCTTCTCTAGATAGTAGTCTATGGTGCAATCATAGTCCTTGATCAACTCCATCCAACATCTCTGACTCATGTTTAACTCCTTCTTCAAGAAGATGTAATGCAGGTTCTTGTGGTCGATGAAGATTTGACACTTCTCACCGTAAAGGTAGTGTCTCCATATCTTCAAGGCATGGAGTACCACTGCAAGCTCCAGATCATGCTTTAGGTATCTCTCGTAATGTTTCTTAAGTTGTCATGAAGCAAGCAAAATCACATTCTTGTCTTGCATGAACATGCAACCCAAACCATTCTTTGACTCATCACAAATGACTATAGAACCTTTCCCTTGCTCGAGAAGAATCGGCACCGGTGCACTAGTCAAATTCTCCTTCAAAAGTTGGATAGAACAATGACAATTGTCATCTTAGATAAATGACACACCTTTCATTTTCAACTTCATTAGGGGTAACCCAAAGATGCTAAAGTTCTTAATGAACCTCATGTAATTTCTTGCTAAGCCTAGGAAGTGTCTTCGGCTGCTCCCACATTAACAAAGACTAAAACATTTTGGGATCCACACACACACCTTCAATGGTTATGATGTTTCCAAAACAAGATACCTCCTTCAGCCAAAACTCACACTTGCTAAATTTAGCATACAACCTATGTTGTCTTAACAAGGTCAACGCCTGCCATAAATGTGGTTCATGTTGTTGTCTATCTCAGGAGTAGATTAGGATGTCGTCAATGAACACCATGATGAACTGGTCAAGATATGGTCTCAACAACCTATTCATCAGGTCCATGAATGTTGTCGGTGCATTGGTTAGCCCAAACAGTATAACCACAAACCGATAGTGACCATACTGATTCCTGAAAGCTAGCTTGGGTATGTCATCCACCTTGATCTGCAACTAATGATATCCTGATATCATATCTATATTTGAGATGTAACGAACTGAAATCTAGTCTCTTGTCCCCAATCATATGCCTTGGAGGATGGAAAGTTTGATTCTTTAGAGTTGGGAAAACAAGGATAACACAAGAGACCTAACCCGAATAGGCTTATAAAAAAATATCACCTAAAACTCATGAAAGGAAGTATTAGAAATGAAATCTAGTGTCAAAATCATGTTTCTTGGGTCCAAATTGGCTTGGGAACTAAGTTTCACCTTATTTGCACAATAATAACTACCCTAATTTACTTTAGAAAAGAAAATATGATTTTTGTCCAAAATACCAAAATGAATCATTAAATGACTTCAAAAGTGGAAAGAATATCAAATTCATAATCTACATATTAAAATCAACCTATGTGTGAATTTTCATCTAATTTGGATAATCTTAAATGATTTAGTGTAGATTAGGAGAGGGAAAGTGTGTAGAAGCCTAAAACATTAAATAATGTGATAAATAACTTTAAAAGATAGAATTAATGGTAAAATCATATTCCATATGATAGAGTTTTCTTGAGGGTAGAGTTTCACATTTATTGAGTGAATCTAGATGCCTTTTATACGTTAGGAAAGGGAAAGTATGATTTAATTTAAGAGAATTAAATAAAATACAAAAAGTATCTAAAAAGAAAACTAATACTAAAATCAGATTCTACATGCCTTATTTAGCCTAGATGAAAAATTTCATATTAATTGGATAATGTTTGGACCTTCAATTTAATAGGGAAACAAGGTAAATAATAATTACATTTCATTGTTGATTTGATAAAGTTTGATTTAATCACTGATGCAACCCTTTTCGCTTGTTTCCTTATATACACGAGATCTATCGACCAGATTCCCTTTTCATCCTGATCTAGTGATGGTTGAATCGTCTCCTACCTACCTTCTTCTGGGTGCACACGACAATAATGTGCCTATGTTTTCTCCTCCTCTCAACCTTATTTCCCCTAGTCTCTTGATATTTTCCCCAATAATTGCACCTTGATCTTCCTCAACTCATCTTAAACCTGGTAAACCTATAAATACATTCTGCAAATACCTCTTCCTTTTTTGCCTATTCCCACTCTGTTGTCCTCCCCTTCTCCATCTCCTCACAAACCTTCCTTTTTAGACCTCAAGGAAAGTGGTCCTAAACCTTTGTCGGATCATTTGGATTCAACGCTTGGTTTTAGTTTGCTCTCCTTCAGCCCTGAGCGGCTTACCCCAAAGAAAATGTGTAGTCACTGTCTGTTTCTTGCCGCCGCATTTTTGGTTCTTGGGAGACCTACTAAATGCCCAAAGATTTTTGAGGTGGTCATCCAAATCTATCTGCCCCTTGGTTTCCTCTGATTCAAGGTAGTTTGTGAATCCCCAATTTATTCTATTTTTTTTCTTCGTTCGACTGTGTTCTTCTATGTTTGCAATGTCATTGTCTATATTACTCATAGATGCCATAGTTGTGTTCAATTTTTCTCAATTGACCCTCTTATAGTTGTCTTCACTCCTGGTTTCTATATTTTTGGGTCTCGCCGACTTCCTGTTATGGCAAAGGGACAAGATGGTATTTTCGACCGCCTGTGGATATGATTAATGGCTTACTAAAAACTATTTGGTGAGGAGACCCCAAAGATCTGGATAAGGGGTGAAGATTACTATTCCAATAAATAATTTTCCTTTCAACTAGGGCTCTGATTTTTCTGGGTCAGGGTCTTACTGATGAGCGACAAGTTGATGATGATCTCCTGACGGCTTTCAAAAATACCCTTTTTATTTTGAATGTTCTTTACCTTGCGTCCAAGGGTATGCTGGTCTTTTGGCACAATCTAGTCATTCACCCGACTTTATGAAGGGCCAGGCCACTTTGTTATCACTAATATGCCATCACCACCAGTAGCTCATTCTTTGTGGATAATCTTGCCCTCATGGATTTTCCTAATTTTCTGGTTGGATAGTTTTAGGTAATTTATAATAAATTGCTTATAGCTAAAAAATTAAATAAAAATGTATTAAATATAGTAAATTATTCCAAAATAGTGATACCAGTTTTATCACCCAATTTTAATCTAATAAATATGTGATTTTGATGGATTTATCTAATTGATTATAAATGTGTAAATTCTAAACTAATAATTTATAAGTCATAAAAATAAAGTAAAATATGTTAGGAATTCATAAAAATTTAACCTACAATATGACATGGTTTTGATAACCTAGATCATAGATAATAAAAAGACAATTTTTAGAGTTTATGAAATTAATGTAAACCTAACCATCTTTCTACATATATATTTAATAGGTGCTTTGGAGACCTAGGCTTGGATCTACGACTGACTTTGGACTTCTTTAGACTCTGAAGTGTGGTATGTTTACATCCCCCATTATTCCTTTTGAGAAATATCCCAATTTTCTTCTTTTTCTTGGTTTTAAGGACAATCAACCACACAATTTTCCTTTCTCTTTTGAGAACATATTTCTTATGGAATTCCTTATTTGTTTCTGATCTTGTGATCTATTGTGATGGTCATTGGTCTATTGGAATCTAACCTATATTATGTTTCATGGTGGAAATTTACTTGGTGATACATGCTTTGTTTGCCCACTTTTGTGGTGGTTGCTTATAATGTCTCTTTTGTGGTGACAAATTTTATTTAATCTGACTATACTTTATACTTGCACTACTACAAAACACGCCTTTGGCGTCGGTTGTTTAACCCCATTTAGCGACGGTTTTCAAGCGACGCCTATGTGGGCGCCGCTAAAGGTCAAACTCTTCGACGTCGGTTTTATACCCGAGGCCTATATAACCTATAGGCGTCAGTTGTATATAGTAAGACGATGCCAAAAGGGTTCGCGCCACAAAAAAGGCGCGATCTAGGACACTTTCTGCGTCAGTTATCAACTGAAACACCGCCGCCATATTCTCAGATGCCACGGCTGTGCTTCCCTACACGACCCTGTTTAGTACTATAGGCATCGGTTTTATACGAATAAGCGACGCCATTTCCACCACGACCGGGGTTTCCTGCACGGTCGAATTGTTTGTCACATTAGGTGACGGTTTTTATCCAATAACCGACGTGGTAGGCCTTTGATGACGGTGTTCTATAAATAACCGACACCTACGTTTTAATTTTTTTTTCTTATCAGTTTGCAGGAATGCTGTGGTTGGTCAGCAGGATGAGAACCTGTAGTTCAGTTTTCTGAACTGCAGGTTTACGACATCCATTGATATCAGCCTACAAATAGGCCACAAACCTGTAAAATCAACATATATTTTTTCACACAAGTAGATACATTCATACATCAATTCAATTCTCACATTCACACATGTAGAAACATTCAAAATATGTAGAAACATTTAGACATGTATAAACATTCAGAAATATTCATTTACAAAATATCATTCAACATCGATATCAACATCCCAATTATATTTTACAATCGCCACTGCTTGTATGGCTTTTGCCCATTCTTCTCTTACTTCATTTAATACTTCCTCCGTATATGGAGCATGTACATTTTTTAAGCGTTTACCTATAGTGTGGTCAGTTTTAAACACCTGCAAAGAGAATGATGTATATATATAAGTAATAATATAAAAATAAGATTGATATATTTCATACTAACTAATGAGATTATATATAATACATCATGTATGGTATTGATGTCCAATGCGACATGTTTGATAATCATCTACATAAATCGCATCACATAGTATGCACATGCCCAGCCATTGTCTTGTGTAGCGCACTATAAATTAAAACATACAAAATATTAAAAAATACAACTAAGCATAGTTCACATCAGTAATATATACATTGGAGTTGAGAACTTACTTTTACGTTCTCCCAATTTATTGGTTGTTTCTTTTTCCTTGGGACTGTTCCTCCAGCCTTTTTGAATGCATCTAAACCCCTACATGTTAATGTAACACAATACATTACATAATTAAATAATAATGTAATAACAGATGTTAGTAGATATAAAAATGAAATATTTCTCACCAGAATAATGGCATTCTCATTACGTGTCCAATTTTAGTGTTCAATGTACTCCCCGCAGGATCTAGATAATAAACAGTGAATGTCCCGGGGACAATAACTAGTAACTCCCAATGCCTACCGCTAGAGGTAAAAAAGTTAAAAATTAATAACTCAAAATCCACAATAAAAATGTAATTTTCTTAAGTCCAAATTATAAATAAAGTAAACTTACCTGACATTGAATGGAGCTATTATTATCGTCTTCTTTTGCTGACCGAAAATTGTAAAAGCATCTATACATTATTGTTGAACACTATCAGGGTCTTTAGCTATTATACTAATCAATGATGGAATCAAAAATCCCACATGATCAAATGCAAATTGTTTGCATTGATCTTCGACTCAGTAGATGCAAAACATGTATTACGTATGCATTAATATATAAGAAACCAAATCACCGAATCTTACACAAGGTATATGGATGTATAAACAAGATCTCACCTTATCCATGTCTTTATCATTGATGTATTCAGCCAATCATACATAAACAACTCAATAATATCTTGTATAAATAAAGAGCTTTCGTATGATTGACCTGCATAATCCGCTTCTAAAGAAACAATTATAGGGAAATGTATATTATGTGCCTGTAGCCAACATGCCATTCCCCTACAAGCAGAACCTAACGGGTATTTTAGGTCAGTTGGAACCCAATTTGGTAATGTAGGAAGTGGAGGTGGAGGCCTAGGTGCTCCGAGTGTCTTCTTTTTAACCTGTATATATAATTTTAGATCAGTTGACCTCATATATACACATTAAAAATCTAAAGTAATGTAAATTTATCTTACAATTGCAGTAGTGTAGATGACATCAACTTTGGGCCACAATATCACCCCGCCTTCTACCTCAGCAAGTGTATCAATATCCGGGTTGGGATATGGCAATGTAGCTTCCCTCCAATCGGGTAATGCACGTATCGGGCTCACACGAACGTAGTCCTGTGGCATTGGAGTCCCGTGAAACGTTGCCCCAGGAAGGGACATGTAAGCCTGCACCTCTGCAACAACATAATCTTGTATTTTTATGTGGCATGGCTTCAATGCCTACAAATTTACGTAAAGAATATTATACATATATACATATCATCTTGAAAATATATCATCTTGAAAAGACTAGCTACAATGTCATAAACAATACTTATGGTAGACGTGTTAGGCGGTGGTGGGTCTACAGGATTACTCTCAGTCTGTACATCAGGAGAAGAGTATGTCGCCATAGGCTGATTGGAAGCCTGAGATGCCTGCCACCGCACTATTTCTTCCTTGACCTTCTCAGCAACTATATCATTGACCTTCTTAGCAACTATATCCTCGACTTTCTTATTCTCCTATACATGGATAAAAGAAACATTAGCTTCTTATTATTGAATTTCCTTTTGCAGTAACATTCTAAAAAAAAGGTTACCTCTTCTTGTGAAAGTCCCACTCTGGGTTTGCGCTGGGATGGCCCAAAGAATGCTTTGATGCCCACACCAGCGCCTGCACCCCTAACACGTCTAGGATGTTGTGGGTTACCCAGAGAAACTATCAATTCATCCCTTGTGCCCTGAGGGATGAACGTGCCTTGTTTCCTCTACTCGTGCAGCTCCCGCTAATCACCATCAACAGAAATTGGTAAGTTAACACCACAAATAATCAATTCAAACAATTGCTCTAAGAGTTGTATTTTACCATTTTTGCATCCGCCTCAGCAGTTGTGGGCTTCCTTATTTCTCCCTTCTTATTTTGCCTCCCATCTATCCAAACATCATGGCGAGGCAGAGGTGTGCTACCTATAGTAGAGGACTCCTGAGTAGTAGTAGACTCCGCCTGTAGTCTTTGGCGAACGCTTGCATAGCCCTTTGGACCCATAGTGTGGTCATGCACATTCAGTGCACGCCTTGCTTTTTGTGCCTCACTGAGGGCCTAGTTAGTATGCACATTAATGATTTGGTTAGTATCACTAAATGTTAATCTTGAATAGGTGAATACAACGTATATTAATTAAATTGGGAGTGACGCCTAATACCTTGAATTCTTTAGATTTTCTTGAAGCAAAAAAATTGTCCCAATCTTCTTTGTCCAAGAATTTCCACAGTTTAAGGGCTGACTTCTTCTTCTTATCACCATCTTTTATGTATTCTCTGTTGAGATTTTTCCTATAGTTCCTAAGCATATTTCCAGCATGTTGCATCATGCTTTTACGATGTAGGTTCTCATCCAATGCAAACAGATTCTGTAAAATAGAATTGTTATTAACTAGTATCCAAAAATAGAATTGCAAATAAAAGAATTTGTAATCTACAAAATAGAATTGCAAATAATAATAACTCACGCATAAATCCTTCCATATCAAGTCTTTCTTCGCTTGAGGAACTTTATGCCAATTATCATACTTAACACCACAATGGCTTCGAGTGACAACCCCAAGATAGTTTACAAAATTATTGCGGTTCACTCCAATTGAATTTCCTCCATTATCAAACTCCACAACCAATTTGGATCCAATGCCACTTAGCGCTATTAACTTGTTCAACAGAGTGATGCCCCTTTTCTTGTTAACTTTTTGGTGACGCACATCAAGTTCCTACAGTGCTTCAGTGGGTACATGTGCATCATCAACCAAAAATTGACAAAAATAAACACACTGAATTAGCCCAATATAGAAATATGGGATATATGACATAACTAGAAGATAATGAATTTTATAGAAATACAAGATATGTTTTTAGAACTTATATTGGTATCCTCTCCATGCTCATCATGGACTTCATGCTCATCATGGACATCATGCTCATCATGGTCAGCCATCTGAAAATGTCATGAAAAAGGAAAACATTTAGCATTTGTATTATCTAGAAGATAATGAAACATCAAATCTGAAAATGATATTGATATTAAAAAAGCAAACATTTAGCTTCAATAAAAAAATATAAACATACATGCCTCTAAAATTGTGATCTTTTATCAATGTATAGGAGAATAAGATTGTTCATTCTAATTTATACTCCATACAAACAGTATATAATTTAGTGATTGTTCATTCTAATTTATACCAATGTACAAGTAATATAAAGAACAATGATTGTTCACTTAGGCCAACAAACACATGTGATGTCATTCTGATATATAATAAATGTGTACCACCTATCCCATCCTTGAACACCTAATCTCACTAGTAAGTGTATAATGTGTATTGGGTTTTCAAGAAAATTTCGACAGCATTTCCCCGATGTTCTCTAAGTACATATGTACTTAGAGAACAAACGGGAAAATGCTATCGAAATTTTCTCGGAAACCCAATACACATTATACACTTACATCCTAAGTGAGATTAGGTGTTCAAGAACAGCCCCAAACCGGGGACTATCCAAGATTTACTCCTAATGAGTAAATCTTGGACGGGTTTCTAGGTCAACAAACACAATAATAGATATGTAAATCATATCATTAAGTGCATGGTTTCATGTTAGGTCATCATAGGTCATAATAATCCACTAGAATGAGCAAAAAATGTCTCATGGTGTTAAAATAGCATAAGAGTATTAGATCTTGATTCTAGAGTGTACAAGACATAATAGTGACTACTGATTTTGTGGGGTGATATCAATTCATAGGATTTATAGATTCAAATTTAACAAGTGTACAAGTTGCATCATTTTAATACTCTAAAGGTGACTAGGTCATAGCACATAAAAGATGGCATTACAAGGAAAGTAAGCAAACTAGATCAATTAACACTCATCTCAAAGGAACATTAGTTACTGAAGGGACCAGGAAAGAGTTATTTTAATCACTAGGATCATACAAGTAGCAATGTTGATTAAGTCTATGTGATTAAAGATCAAGCAGTGTAATCAAACAGGGTTTACCTCTGTTAGGGCGAGACAGAGGGTAGGCGAGTAGGCAGGCAAGCAGGAAGGTGAGAAGGCAATGGGCAGGGAGACGACAGGCAGTAGTAGATGATCAATTAATTCCTAAAACAATACATAAATAAATACAAATCAGTAGATAAATAAACACAAATCAGTAAATAACTTAATTTAAAAAAAATACACAGCAACATTGTGCCTTGGCGCAATCCAAGCATCGCCCATGCATCCCAGAGGCCTAAATAGGTTGGGCGCCTGAGTTTGGGACCCTAGGTGAACGTGTGGCTTCCTAGGTGTGCCTGGGTGCCGCCTGGGTAGGCCAGTAGGTACTTGGGAAAATGAGCAAGGCGAGGTCGAGGTGAGGTGAGGTCGACAGGTCGGTGGCGAGGTGAGGTCGAGCAAAGGACCGCCGACGCAGGGCAGGCGTGGCGAGCTCCAGGACCGCCGACGTAGGGCAGGAAGGTAGCCGCAGGGCGTGGCGACTAGGACCGGAGATGGTAGCACAGAAGGAGTAGGGAGCGGTGGCAGAGCGACGACGGCGTACAAGAAACCACAGCGGCGGGTGGGGGTTGCAATCAGGCGGCAGCAGCAGCGGGGGAGAAATTCTTGCAATGAAACAGAAGAAAGGGGAAGAGTCAGGTGATTGTGGGGGTATTAAGTTCATAAAAGGTGTCGGTTTTCTACAACACCGACACCTAAACATCTTCAGCGTCGTTTGATCGTAAAAACCGACGTCCAATTGAACAATATTTTTCCCTAAATTATTTGGAAGGAACCATTATCAGTGTTGGTTATCAAAGGATAACTGACACTGTATGTGACACTTTTCGCGCAAATTCTCATCATACATAGGCATCGGTTTGTGTATAAAAAACCGACACTGTATGTGACACTTTTTCTTTTTGCTCGAAATTTGGATTTCACGGGCGATTTTAGGCGTCAGTTTGGTTTACCTAGCCGACGTTGAATACAAAGTGGTACCCGTGTTTGGCTGGTCTTCGAATATAGACGTCGGATTTACTAAATAGTCGACGTGGAATGTTATAGGCGGCATTTTTTGTAAATAACCGATGCCCTGAAAAGCGACATTGAATGTTGTTTCTATAGTAGTGTTTCCTCTGCATTAAGCATGATGTGTGAATGAGTAGTTCAAGTGTAGTGTAAGTACATTGTATTTTGGGTTGTGTGCCCTTATTATGTTTTTGTGATGGAGGTTGCATGCCCCATACCCGAGTTTCAAGTTTGTGAGGTTTGACCCACCTTTATATATATTAGGAGTCTGACAATACGCCATTCTCAACCAGGTTTCAAGTTTGTGAGGCTTGGCAGCCATTGTCTTTATGTTGTTCTAGTGCTATTGTTATCCCACTTACATGCAGGTTGATGTTATTATTAAAGAGTTGTGTGGCCTAATTCATTATATGTGCTAGTTTGGCACAATATTATAATTTTATTAATGCCAAGTAATCCTTTGGTTATCAGTATTGAAATCCATATTCTTTTATGCCCAATTGGGTAGTCCTTTACTTTTCTATGGGAAGCCTTTTATTTTGTATTCCTTTACTACATATATTGCTCAATTTCATTTTGGTATGAACATACCAACCTTTTGCTGATGTCATCTACATTTCTCGTATTGTTGGTGTATGCGTCCAACCTCAAGTGTAGGTTAAGGAGAACATGACAATTAACATGGACTTAGCTTAATGAGTTTAAGCTTGGAGATAGTCTTGATATGGTTTAGATTTCTGTCTACTAGATTGTTATGATGTAATATTCATGTAAACCCTCTGTGGGAGATTATGATGTACTTTTGAAAAATTGATTATATTCATGAAATAATATTTCGCCACTTTACTTTGGTCTTTTACATACAATTATTTAATATTTGAAGATTTTACACCTATTCCAACATACCTTTTGAGTATGTGTGGAATGGATGTTTTGTATTCTACAAATTTTAGTAGGGAGTGGATCCCCTCTGGGTCCCATTCCTTATAACATGGTATCCGAGCACATGGTAGTCAGAATTTGACTATTTCAATTTGGTCTCCCTAATTAAATCCCATTCTTTACATTGTCCCCCTATAGGTGAGATTTTCACTCTAGAATTGACTTATGATAATTCATTAGATGATGGAATCATGAGATGATGGAAGGTTGATATGAGGTGCACATTAAAATCAAGTTTTGTAAACCCTTTATGTGATGAGATGATGTTACCCTACCATATAGGTTAATGGTGACATATATCTTTGAATGTTATGAGTTATTGGTTTGAAAACAGAGTAGTGATTGAGTATGAGGTACTGGTAGGATAAGGAGATCTTATTATGGAAAAAATTTGACTTGGTTTTCTCAATTGATTTTGAAACCATCTTTTGATTTACATTGAATAGATTTCTTCGCCAATTTTTTTCATTATATTATTATATGTAAAAAGGAATTTTTTCTCTATATGTGTGATGTCAAGAAGAAAAACCTTAAACGTAGTTGATATAAAATCTTAACCCTAGTTTTGTATATGAAGAAGTGACTAGGAATATGTGGAATAATATAAAGGTGTAGTGGACCTATCATTTGTACCCTATGACTTTTTAGTTGATAATGTGAACCTTAGGGTTGTTAGGTTAGAGAAAAAAGGATCTATAGCAGAACTCTAGGCTAATAAGACTTGTTAGTTAGATGTTTGACCAATGAACATCATTAAAAAGTATTCAAAACTAAAAGATTCATATGAAACCGTAATATCTTTAACAACTGTTTAGTTTGACTTATTGAGTTAAACCTTTTAAGGGGTGGAGAGTAGTTGGTCGATGATGTATGAACAATTAGATTTTGAGGATGAAATCCATTTAAGGGGTGGAGTGTTGTAACGAACAAAAATCTTGCCTCTTAACCTTGATCATATGCCTTTGAGGATAGAAAGTTTTATTCTTTAGACTTGGTCGAACAAACATTGATAACATAAGAGATCTATCAAAGAACTAAATAGGCTTGTAAAAAAATATGATCTAAAACTCTCATATTTATGATAAGACCAATAAAGGATACATAAAATATATCACATGGGATAATTGATAAATATATAGAATTTCATGCATATAATGATGTATAACCCTTTTGGTTTTAATGCAAACATATGGGACACAATTGGATGAATAATAATAATAATGATGAAATAATATGATAACTAAAATAATAATGGGCCACACATATTAATTTTGTATAACTCATGAAAGGAAGTATTAGAAATGAAATCTAATTTCAAAATCATGTTTCTTGGGTCCCAATTGGCTTGGCAGTGAAGTTTCACCTTATTTTCAAATTAATAACTACCCTAATTTCTTTTAGAAAAGAAAATACGAGTTTTCTCCAAAATATCAAAATAAATCAATAAATGAATTCAAAAGTGGAAACAAATCTCAAATTCGTAATTTACATGTTACAATTAACCTATGTGTGGATTTTCATCAAATTTGGTAAACGTAAATGATCTAGTATAGATTAGGAGAGAGAAAGTGTGTTGAAGCCCAAAACATTAAATAATGTGACAAATAACTTCAAAAGTTGGAATTCATGGAAAACTCATATTACATATGATAGAGTTTGCTTGAGTGTGAAGTTTCACATTAATTGGGTGAATCTATATGCCTTTAATACATTTAGAAAGAGAAAATATGATTTACTTTAAGAGAATTAAATAAAATACCAAAAGTATCCGAAAGGGAAAACTAATACTAAAGTCATATTCTACAAAGCCTTAATTAGCCTAGATGCAAAATTTAATATTACTAGTATAATGTTTGGAACTTCAATTTAAAAGGGGAAAATGTCAATAATAATTACATTTCATTTTTGTTTTGAGAAATTTTTCTTGATTTAGTCTGTCACACGACCCTTTTTGCTTATTTCCTTTTATAAATGAGATCCAACAAAAGGATTCACTTTTCAGCCTGATCCAATGGTAGTTGATTAATCTCCTACCCTCTTTTATTAGTGTTCACACTACAATAATGTGCCCATGTTTTCTCCTCCTCTTAACCTCTTTTCCCCTAGTCTCTTGATCATTTCCCTAATACTTCCCCGATCTTCCTAACTCATCCTAAACCTGGTAACCCTATAAATACTAGGGTGTTGTGGTACCCATATCTTCATATACTGCTTCCTAGTTCCCTTGTTCCCACTCTGTTCTCCTCCCGCTCTCTATCTCCTCAGAACCTTGTCTGGTAAGACCTCAAGGAAGTTGGTCCTAAACCTTCGTTGGATCATCTAGATTGAACCCTTGGTTTTGGTTCACTCTCCTTTGGCCCTAAGTAGCTTACCCAAAAGTGAATGTGTTGCCTCCAAATGTTGGGTACCTCCGTGAGGTTTCTGCCACATTTCTGGTTCTTGGGGATGGGGTGCTGAGTGCCCGAGAATCTTTAAGGCGGTCATCCAAAGCCATCCACCCCCTTAGTTTCTACTGATTCAAGGTAGTCTGTGAATCCCCCATTTGTTCTGTTTGTTTGCCCATTCAATGCCGCTCTTCTATGTTTGCAACATCATTGTATGTATTGCTCATAGATTCCACAGTTGTGTTCAATTTTAATCAGGTGAACCTTTAATAGATGTCTTTAATCCTAGTTTCTATATTTCAGGGTCTCACCGGCTTCTAGCCATGGCGAATGGATGAGTTGGTGTTTCAGGCCACCTTTGGCCGTCATTAAGAGCTTACTGAAATTGGTTTGGTGAGGAGATCTTGAAGATTAGGATAAGGGGTGCATTTTCTGTTCAATGATGATTTGTCCTTCAATTGGAGCTTTGATTTTTTTTGGTTGGGGTCTTGCTGACGAGAAACAAGTTAAAGACAATCGCCTGTTGGCTTACAAAAATGCCCTTTTAGTTCTGAATGTTCTTTACCTCGCGTCCATGGGTATATCGGTCTTTTGGAAGAATCTAGTCATGTACCTGACTTTGTGAAGGGACGGGCCACTTGTCTATCGCTGATAGGGCCATCACAAATAGTAGCTCATTTTTTGTGGATAATCCTATACACATGGATTTTCTTGATTTTCTGATTGGCTAGTTTTCCAAAATTGATAATAAATTAATTATTGGCTAGGAAAAGGAAATGAAATATGTTTTGAATATAGAAAATTATTCCAAACTAATAATACCATTTTTGTCACCCAATTTCTATCTAATAAATATGTGATTTTTGTGGATAGATCTAATTAAATAAAATTTTGTAAAATTCATAACTAATAATTTATAAGTCAGAAAAATAAAGTAAAATATGTTATGAACTCATAAAAATATAACCTACAATATGTAATGTTTTATTACCTTATTAAAATATAATAAAAAAGCGATTTTTAGAGTTGATGAAATTAATGTAAACCTAACCCTAATTCTACATATATGCTTAATAGGTGCTTTGGAGACCTAGGCTTGGATCTCGGACTGACTTTGGACACTTTTATATTTTGAAGTGTGGCATGTTTGCATCCCGTATTATTCCTTTTGAGAAATAACCTAATTTTATTTTTTCTCTTTGTCCTATGGACAATTAACCTACATAACATTCCTTTCTCTTTTGAGAACATATTTCTTGTAGAATATCTTATTTGTTTAGGAGCTTGTGATCAATTTATTATGATGAACATTCTTTTGGAGTCTATTGTATATACTTTTTCATGGTGGAGATTTACTTGGTGATACATGCTCTTTTTGCCCACTTTGTGGTGGTTTCTTATATTGTCATTTATTAGGTGACAAATCTTGTTTAATATGACTATACTTTATACTTGCCTCTACGTTAAGCATGTTTTGTGTTTCAATAGCCCTAGATCAGTGCAAGTACATTGGTTTTTGGATTGTGTGCCCTTATAATGTTTTTGGGATGGAGGTTGTGTGCCCCATACTCGAGATTCAAGTTTGCGAGGGTTGGCCCACGTTTATATATATTGGGAGTCTGGAAGTACATCATTATGTATCATGTTTCAAGTTTGTGAGGCTTGGCCTCCATTGTCTTTATATTGTTCTAGTGCTATACTTATCTCACATGCATGTAGGTTGATGTTATTATTGAAGTGGTGTGTTCCCTAATTAATCATATGTGCTAGTGTGGCACAACTGGGTAGTCATTTACTTTTCTATGGGAAACCTTTTTATTTTGACGTCCTTTATTCCATATATTGCTCAATTTCATTTTATTATGCATAAACCATCTTTTTATTGATGTCATCTACTTTTCTCCTATGGTTGGGTATGCTTCCAACCCCAGGTATAGGTCAATAAGAAAGTGGCAATTAACATGGACTTAGCATAACGAGGTTAAGCTTGGAGACAATTTTGATATGGTTTAGATTTCCCTCCACTAGATCCTTATTATGTAACATTCATGTAAGCATTGTGTGGGAGATTATGATGTACTTTTGAACAGTTAGTTATAGTCATGAAATAATATTCCACTATTTTACTTTAGTCTTTTGTATATCAATAATTAAGACTTGAAAATTGTACACCTATTCCAGCATACTATATGAGTATGTTTGGAATGTATGTTTTATTCTTCATATTTTAGTAGGTTGTTCATCCCCTCTGGGTCCCACTCCTTACAACATGGTATCAGAGCGCATGATAGTCAAAATCTGACTATTTCAATTTTTTTCCCAAATTAAAATCCTAGCTTTTCATAGTCCCCCTATAGGCTAGATGTTCACTATGGAATTGACTTATGATAATTCATGAGATGATGGGAGGTTGATATAAGGTGCACCTTAAAATTATGTTTTCTAAACCCTTTATGTGATGAGATGATCTAAGGTTGATATAAGGTACACTACCATATAGGTTAATGGTTACATATATCCTTGAATGTTTTGAGGTATTGTCTTGAGTATGGAGTAGTGATTGAGAATGAGTTAATGGAAGGTTACAAAGAACTTATTATGGAAAAATTGTCACTTGGTTTTCTCAATTGATTTTGGATCCATCTTTTGATTTATGTCAAATATATCTCTTAGCCATAATTATTTTCATTATACTGTTATATGTAAAAATGATTTTTTTTCTTCTAGATTTTATCGAAGTTTTCTTAAACTAAGTCACAATGAAGATATGTGTGATGTCAATAAGAAAAATCGTAAACCTAGTTGAAATAGAATCTTAACCCTAGTTTTGTATATGAATAAGTAACTAGGAATATGTGGAATAATATAATGGTGTAGTGGACCTACCATTTGTACCCTTTGACTTTTTGGTTGATAATGTGAACCTTAGGGTTGCTAGGTTAGAGCCACAAGGACCTAAACAAAATACTAGGCATTTATGACATGTTAGTTAGATGCTTGACCAATGAACTCCATAAAAAAGTATACACAACTAAAAGATTCATATGAAACCCTAATATCTTTATGAGTTATTTAATTTGACTTATTAAGTAAAACCTTTTAAGGGGTGGAGAGTAGTTGGATGATGATTTATGAATGATTATATTTTGAGGACGAAATTCTATTCAGGAGTGGAGTGTTGTAACGAACCAAAATCTAGCCTCTTGACCCTGACCATATGGCTTGGAGGATAAAAACTTTGAATTTTTACACTTGGTTGAACAAGGATAACATAAGATACCTAACTAAGACCCGAATAGGCTTGCAATCAAATATGACCTAAAACTCTCATATTAATGATAAGACCAAAAAAAGGAAACAAAAATATGTCACATGAGATAAATGATAAATATATACAATTTTGTGCATAAGAATGATGTATAATCCTTTTGCTTTTAATGTGATAATATGGGACACAATTGGATGAAAAATAGTAATAATGATGAAACGATATGATAACTAAAATAACAATGGGCTACAAATATTAATTTTGTATAAATCATGAAAGGAAGAATTAGAAATGAAATCTAATGTCAAAATCATGTTTCTTGGGTCCCAATTGGCTTGGGAGTCAAATTTCACTTTATTTGCACAATAATAACTACCCTAATTTCTTTTAAAAAGAAAATATGTGATTTCTCCAAAATATCAAATAAATCATTACGTGACTTCAAAAGTGGAAACAAATATCAAATTTTTAATCTACATGTTAAAATTAACCTATGTGTGAATTTTCATCCAATTTGGTAATCTTGAATGATCTAGTGTAGATTAGGAGAGATAAAGTGTGTATAAGCCCAAAACATTAAATAATGTGATAAATAACTTCAAAATATAGAATTAATGGAAAAATCATGTTCCATATGATAAAGTTTTCTTGAGTGTGAAGTTTCACATTAATTGAGTGAATCTATATGCCTCTAACACATTAGGAAAGAGAAAATATGATTTACTTTAAGAGAATTAAATAAAATACCAAAAGTATCCAAAAGTGAAAATGAATACTAAAATTAGGTTCTACATGCCTTAACTAGCATAGATGCAAAATTTCATATTAATTGGATAACATTATGAACTTCAATTTAATAGGGAAAAAGTCAATAATAATTACATTTCAATGTTAATTTTACAATGTTTTCTTTATTTAATTAGTCACACGACCCTTTTCACTTATTTCCTTTTATAGGCGAGATCCAACAGCTAGATTCCCTTTTTGGCCTAATCCTGTGGTAGTTGATTCATCTCCGACCTTCTTTTGTCTAGGTTCACACGATAATAGTGTTTTGATGTTTTCTCCTCCTCTTAACCTCGTTTCCCCTAATCTGTTGATCTTTTCCCCAATACTTCCTCCTCTATCTTCCTCAATTCATCCTAAACCTAGAAGCCCTATAAATACTAGGATTTTGTGGTTGCCGTATCTTCTTCATATTTTGCTTCTTGTTTCCAATGTTCCCACTATGTTATTCTCCCCCTCTTCATCTCCTCACAACCTTGGTTGGTTGTATCTCAAGGAAACTAGACCTAAACCTTCATCGGATCATCTAGATTCAACCCTTGGTTTTGGTTTTCTCTCCCTTCGGCCTAAGCGGCTTACCCCAAAAAAATGTCTAGCCACTGGTTGTTGGTACCTCTACAGAGTTGCCACCACATTTTTGGTTTTGAGGTGCCTTCTGAGTGCTCGTGGACCTTCAAGGCGGTCTTCCAAAGCCATCCACCCTCTTGGTTTCCTCTTATTCAAGGTTGTCTGTGAACCCCCAATTTCTTTTTTTTTCTATCATTTGATGACACTCTTCAATGTTTGTAATGTCATCGTATGTATTACTCATAAATGTTGCAGTTGTGTTTGGTTTTGATCAAGTGACCCTTTTATAGATCTCTTCAATTTGAGTTTCTATATTTCTGTGTTTCACCGGCTTCCAAGCATGGCGAAGGGATGAGCTGGTGTTTCTGGCCGCCTCTGGTCGTGATTAAGGGCTTACTGAAATCAGTTTGGTGATGAGATCCTAAAGATTAAGATAAGGTGTGCAAATTTATGTTCCAACAATGATTTTTCCTTTCAATCAGAGCTCTGATTTTTTTGGGTTGGGGTCTTACTGATGAGTGACAAGTTGAAGATGATCGCATGCTGGCATACAAAAATTCCTTTTTTGTTTTGAATGTTCTTTACCTCACGTGCATGAGCATATCAATCTTTTGGCACAATCCATTCATGCACCCAAATTTGTGAAGGGCCGTGCTACTTGACTATCGTTGTTAGAGCCATCACAACCAATAGCTCATTCTTTGTGGATAATCATGCACATGTGGATTTTCTTAAATTTCTAATTGGCTAGTTTTCAAATTTTATTATAAATTGCTTATATCTCAGAAATGAAATAAAATCTATTTCAATTAGAAAAAATAATTCCAAACTAATGATACCAATTAATCATCCAATTTCCATCTAATAAATTTGTGACTTTTATGGATTTATCTACTTGATTGGAAATTTGAAAATTCCATAATTAATAATTTATAAGTCAGAAAATAAAGTAAAATATTTTATGAGCTCAAAAAAATATAACCTACAATATGACAGTTTTGATAACCTTATTATAGATAATAAAAAGGTTATTTTTAGAGTTTGTGAAATTGATGTAAACCTAACCCTTATTCCACATATATGCATAATAGGTCCTTTGGAGACATAGCCTTGGATCTAGGACTAAATTTGGTCTCGTTTAGACTCTGAAGTGAGGTATGTTTGCATCCCCTACTACTCCTTTTGATAAATAAACAATTTTTCTTCTTTCTCTTGGTGCTATGCACAATAAACCTACACAATATTCCTTTCTTGTTTGAAAACATATTTCTTGTGGAATACCTTATTTGTTTATGATCTTGTAATCAATTAATTGTGATGGACATTATTTTGGACTATCGCATATATTATTTTGTGGTGGAACTTTATTTGGTGATACATTCTCATTTTGCCTACTTTTGAAGTGGTTTCTTATATCGTGATTTATGTGGTGACGAATCTTGTTTAGTTTGATAATACTTTATACTTGCCTCTACATTAAGCATGTTGTGTGAATCAATAGCACTAGATTAGTGTGATTACATTGGTTTTTGGGTTGTGTTCCCTTATTATGTTTTTGGGATGGAGGTTGTGTGCCCCATACACAAGTTTCAAGTTTGTGAGGCTTGTCCCACCTTTATATATATTGGGAGTCTGGTAGTATGCGATTCTCTATTAGGTTTCAAATTTGTGAGTCTTGGCCGCCATTGTCTTTATATTGTTCTAGTGATATGCTTATCTCACATGCATGTAGGTTAATATTAATATTGAAGGGTTGTGATCCCTAATTGATTATATGTGCTAGTGTGCAACAATTTATTGTGTTATTAATGGCAAGCAATTCTTTATTTATCAGATTTTGAAATCCATATTCTTTTATGCCCTTTATTTTGACATCCTTTATTCCATATATTGTTTCATTTCATTTTAGTATGCACATACCAACTTTTTGTTGATGTCATCTACTTTTATCCTATTGTTGGGATATGCTTCCAACCCCAGGTATAGGTCAAGGAGGACATGGTAGTTAACATGGACATAGATTAAGTAGTTGAAGCTTGGAGACAATTTTTATATGGTTTAGATTTCACTCTACTAGATCCTTATGATGTAATATTCTTGTAAATCCTCTGTGGGAGATTATGATGTACTTATGAAAAATTTGTTATAGTCATGAAATAATATTCTACGACATAAATTTGGTCTTTTGTATACCATTAATTAAGATTTGACAATTTTACACCTATTCCAGCATAGCTTATGAGTATGTTTGGAATGTATGTATTATTTTCAAATTTTAGTAGGAAGTAGATCCCCTCTGTGTCCCCCTCCTTACAATATGGTATCAGAGCCCATGGTAGTCAGAATCTGACTATTTCAATTTTGTATCCCTAATTAAAATCCTTGCTTTACATAGTCCCCCTCTAGGTGAGATGTTTACTCTAGAATTGACTCATGTTAATTTAAGAGATCATGGAAGGATGATATGTGGTGCACCTTAAAATCATGTTTAGTAAACCCTTTATATGATGAGATGATCTTACCGTACCATATAGGTTAATGGTGATATATATCTTTGAATGTTATGAGGTATTGTCTTGAGGATGGAGTAGTGATTGATGATGAGGTACTAGTAGGATAAAAATTGTGACTTGGTTTTCTCAATTGATTTTGGATCCATATTTTGTTTTGTGTAAAATATATTTCTTCACCAAAATTATTTTCACTATACTTTTATATGTAAAAAGGGATTTTTTTTAATTTTATCAAAGTTTTCTTAAACTAAATCATAATGAAAATATGTGTGATATTAGGAAGAAAAACCTTAAACCCAGTAGGAAAAGAATCTTAACCCCAATTTTGTAAATGAAGAAGTGACTAGCAATACGTGGAATAATATAAAGGTGTAGTGGACCTACCATTTTTACCCTATGACTTTTTGGTTGATAATATGAATCTTAGGGTTGTTAGGTTAGAGACACAAGGACTTAAAGAACAACCCTAGTCTAATATGACATGATAGATAGATGCTTGACCAATGAGCATCATAAAAAAATATTCACAACTAAAAGTTTCATATGAAACCCTAATATCCTTAAGAGTTGTTTAGTTTGTCTTATTAAGTTAAATATTTTAAGGGGTGGTGAGAGTAGTTGGTTGCAGATGTATGAATGATTAGATTTTGAGGATGAAATCCTTTTAAGGGGTGGAGTGTTGTAACAAACTAAAATCTAGCCTCTTGACCCTGATCATATGCCTTGGAGGATAGAAAGTTTGATTCCTTAGACTTGTCCGAACAAAGATAACATAAGAGACCTAACTAAGACCTGAATAGGCTTGCAAACAAATATGACCTATAACTCTCATATTAATCATAAGACCAATAAAGGATACATAAAATATGTCAGGTGGGATAAATGATAAATATATAGAATTTCTTGCATAATAATGATATATAACCCTTTTGGTTTTAATGCGATGATATGGGACACAATAAGATGAATAATAGTAATAATAATGAAATAATATGATAACTAAAATAATAATGGGCCACAAATATTAGTTTTGTATAACTCTTGAAAGGAAGTATTCGAAATGAAATCTAATGTCAAAATCGTATTTCTTGGGTCCCAATTGGCTTGGTAGTCAACTTTCACCTTATTTACACAATAATAACTACCCTAATTTCTTTTAGAATAGAAAGTATGAGTTTTCTCTAAAATATCAAAGTAAATAATTAAATGACTTCAAAACTAGAAACAAAAATCAAATTCTTAATCTACATCTTAAAATTCTCCTATGTGTCAATTTTCTTTTAATTTGGATAATCATAAATGATCTAGTGTAGATTAGGAGAGAGAAAGCGTGTATAAGCCCAAAGCATTAAATAATGTGATAAAAAATTTCAAAATATCGAACTAATGGAAAAATCATATTCCATATGATAGAGTTTGCTTGAGTATGAAGTTTCACATTAGTTGAGTAAATCTATATGCCTTTAATACATTAGGAAAGAGAAAATATGATTGAGTTTAAGAGAATTAAATAAAATACCAAAAATATCTAAAAGGGATAACTAATACTAAGATCAGATTCTACATGCCTTAATTAGATTAGCTACAAAATTTCATATAAATGGGATAATGTTTGGAACTTCAACTTGATAGGGAAAATGTAAATAATAACTACATTCCATTGTTGATTTGGTAACGTTTTCTTGATTAATCAGCCACACAACCCTTTTCGCTTGTTTCCTTTTATACGTGAGATCAAACAACTAGATACCCTTTTCGGCCTGATATAGTGATAGTTGTGCCATATCCTACCTTACTTCATCTGGGTTCACTCAACAGCAATGTGTCGATGTTTTCTTCTCATCTTAACCACATTTCCTCCTGAATCTTCTTCAACTTATCCTAAACCTGATAACCCTATAAATACTAGGATTTTTTTAGCACTTGTATCTTCTTCATATACCGCTTCCTATTTCCCCTATTCCCACTTTGTTCTCTTCCCCCTCTTCGTCTCCTCACAACCTTGGTTGGTTAGACCTCAAGGAAACTAGTCCTAAGCCTTCACTGGATCATCTAGGTTCAACCCTTGGTTTTGGTTGGGTCTCCTTCGACTCTGAGTGGCTTACCCTAAAGATAACATGCTAACGTCGATTGTTGGGTACCGCCCCGGGGTTGTTGTCGCATTTTTGGTTCTTGGGGTACCTTCTGAGTGCCTGGGAATCTTCGAGGTAGTTTTTCAAAACCATCTTCCCCCTTGGTTTCCTCTGATTCAAGGTAGTCTGTGATCCCCCAATTTCTTCTATTTGTTTTTCCATTCGACGTTATTTTCTATGTTCGCAATGGCATTGTCTGTATTGCTCATAGATGCCATAGTTGTGTTTGATTTTGTTCAAGTGAGCCTCTTTTAAATGTCTTCAATCCTAGTTTCTATATTTTTGGGTCCCATCAGTTTCCAACCATGGTGAAGGGACAAGCTGGTGTTTTTGGCTACCTTTGGCTGTGATTAAGGGCTTACTGAAATCGGTTTGGTGAGGAGATCCCAAAGATCACGACAAGGGGTACAAATTTCTATTCTAACAAAGATTTTTCCTTCAAATTGGAGCTCTAATTTTTTAGGTCGGGGTCTTGCTGACGAGCAAAAAGTTAAAAACAATCGTCTGCTGGTTTACAAAAATGTCCTTTCTATTTTGAATGTGCTTTACCTCACGTCCAAGGGTATATTGGTCTTTTGGCACAATCCGGTCATGTGCCTGACTTTGTGAAGGACCGGTCCACTTGGCTATTGCTAATAGGTCCATCACATCCAGTAGCTCATTCATTGTGGATAATCCTACATAAATGGATTTTCTTCATTTTTTTATTGGCTCATTTTCTAAAATTTATAATAATTTCTTATAGCTAAAAAAAGGAATTAAAATATGTTTTGAATGTAGAAAATTATTCCAAACTAATGATACCAGTTTTGTCACCCAATTTTAATATAATAAATGTGAGACTTGTATGGTTTTATCTAATTGATTAGAAATTTGTAAAATTTGTAACTAATAATCTATAAGTTAGAAAAATAAAGAAGAATATGTTATGAACTCATAAAAATATAACCTACAATATGAAGTGGTTTGGATAACCTAATTCACAGTGAATAAAAATGTGATTTTTAGAGTTTATGAAATTAATGCAAACCTAACTCTAATGGTACACATATTCTTAATAGGTGCTTAGGAGACCTAGGCTTGGATATAGAACCAACTTTGGACTTGTTTGGACTCTTAATTGAGGTATGTTTGCATCCCCTATATTTGCTTTTGAGAAATAACCCATTTTTCTTCTATCTCTTGGTCCAATAAACAATCAACCTACACAATATTCCTTTCTTTTTTTAGAACATATTTCTTGTGGAATACCTTATTTGTTTATGATCTTGTGATCAATTTATCACAATGGACATTCTTTTGAACTCTATCCTATATATTGGTTCATGGTGGGACCTTACTTTGTGATGCATGCTCTTTTTGCCAACTTTTGTGGTGGTTGCTTATATTGTCATTTATGTGGTGAGAAATCTTATTTAATATGACTATACTTGCCTATACATTAAGCATGTTATGTGAATGGGTAGACCTAGAGTAGTGTAGTACATTGGTTTTTGGGTCGTCTTTCCTTATTATGTTTTTGGGATGCAGGTTGTGCGCCCGATACCCATGTTTCAAGTTTGTGAGGTTTGGCCCACCTTTATATATATTGGGAGTCTGGTAGTACGTCATTCTCTATCAGGTTTCAAGTTTGTGAGGCTTGGCCGCCATTGTCTTTATATTGTTCTAGTGCTATGCTTATCTGACATCCATGCATGTTGATGTTATTATTCATGGGTTGTGTGCCCTAATTCATTATATGTGCTAGTGTGGCACAACTTTATTTTTTATTAACGACAAGAAATCCTTTGGTTATCAGTTTTTAAAATCCATATTATTTTTGTTAGCTAAATTGTACATTATTATAATCCCTTTGTTTTTATGATGACAAACATTTCATTCTTTTGGATCTAACGTGCTACTGGAGTCTTGCAAGAATAAGGTGGATGACAAAGATTTGGGAGATCTATATGCTTGGATTGCTTTACTTTCATGATTGAAATCAAATGTAAAAACTTGTGTAGATATATAATGTGCAAGTACTTAGACATCTTGTAAATCAAGCATTTATATCCTACCTATCCATACACAACACTTAGATAGGTCATCCCCTATAATAGTGTCACAACTGCACACTCATACACACACTTAGTACATAGTTTAAAACATTGAAACAAAGTCATTCTCAGTCGACAAACTTCTCGACTGAGACACTCTCGGTCGACAATCTCCTCGATCGAGAATGACCCAAGTAGCTGTTAGACACAACAGACAAGGTAGTTGGGATTTGGAATAGAATGTTATACACTCTTGCTCCAGACAGTCCCTCGGTCGACAAAAACTTCGACCGACTGCGATCTCGGTCGACAATTACTCGACTGAGACTGTCTTTATCTACACTTTTCAGGATTAATTAACTAGCCATTGCTAAAGCAATTAGTGGATACCTAATGGCTAGTTAAGCACTGAGAACCCCCTAGAAAATGTCTAGAAAATCCTTAAGCACTCATAGGCCATTCCTATAAATAGGACATGCCTTAGGACACCCAAAATACACTAGTGCAACACTTGAGCATATTACTTGCAATTGGCAATCTTTCTTGTGAAACAATTGAGCAACTTCTACATTTGGTACTCATCTTCATTTCTCAAATTTCATGTCCTATAGGATAGCATCTCCTATCCACTACACTTACACTTACATATACATTGGTTAGGAGATCAAAACACTTGATATAGGAAACCAAGCCTTGTGCTACAACGGTATTGTAATTTCTATTTTTCCTTCTTGTTCCTTTATATTGTTTATACTCTCCTTGCTAATCCTAGGGTTGGAGGCTGCGGATTGGAGAGGGTTTATCTTCTCAGGTGGAGTAGGGTCTTCTCGATGGAGAAGGTGGACTTTGGACTACTTCAAGAAGGATGTCCCAATGGGAAGCTACTTCAAGAGGAAGGCTACTTCAAGGGGGAGCTTGAGGTTACTTCAAGGAAGGCTACTTTGAGGTTGGT
Source organism: Alisma plantago-aquatica (assembly GCA_963693085.1). Lineage (NCBI taxonomy): Eukaryota > Viridiplantae > Streptophyta > Magnoliopsida > Alismatales > Alismataceae > Alisma > Alisma plantago-aquatica. The sequence goes on from OY856414.1 coordinate 545,329,414, forward strand.
GAGACTACTTCAAGGTGAAGGCTGTCCAAAGGATTTGGTGAAAGTATTTGTAATTTTATGTAACATCCTTACAAGGTAATAAAATTGAAGTACTTTCAAAATCCCAATTGGGTAAGAAACCGGGTAGTTGATTGACTGCCTTAGTATTTGCTAAGGTTGGAACCACTCTAAATCCTCTTCCCCTTGTCCAATATTTTTGTGGTTGCTTGTTTTGGTTGAATTATTTTTAAAATCTCCATAAAACCCTATTAACCCCCCCTCTAGTGGTTTTTCATTTGGTACCAGAGCAGGCTTCAAGGAACTTTAACAAAGTCTTGAATAATGGGTGAGAGGGTACTCAACAATCTCAACTTGGAAGGGACACTTGTGGCTAGACCTCCACCTTTTGATGGCACCAACTACACCTACAGGAAGAGGAGGATGCAATTCTATTTCCAAGGAATTAGCTGGGATTTATGGAGAATTGTGTCAAATCCATATGAATTTCCTCAAGTAGAGTATGCAAATTGGGATGCTAATACGGCAAGATCTGCCCAAATGAATGCAAAAGCTGTAAGTATACTCTAGTGTTCAATTTCAGTTGGTGAATTGAATAGAATATCAAATTGTTAAACATCATATGAGATATGGCATGGACTATCTATAACCTATGAAGGAACTGTTCAAGTTAAGAATTGTAAAATCGGAATGCTTAAGCAAAAAATTGAACAATTTTGCATGGATCAAAATGAGTCTATTAGTGAAATGTATGCAAAGTTTTCTTCTATTGTTAATGGTTTGAATGCTTTAGGTAAAGCAATTAGAGAAGAAGATCAAGTGTCAAAAATCCTTAGATGTTTGCCTCCAAAGCACAAACCTAAAGTAATTGCAATCGAAGAAGCCAATGATGAGGATGGATGAGATTGTTAAGTTACAACAAGAAATTTGTAGCTTAAGTAGCAATGATGCTCTTAATAAAATTCTAAATAACTCTTCTAGTTATAATGGAAGGAGAGGTTTAGGATATGTTTCAAAAGGGAAATCCTATCAACCTAAACCTAGAAGAATACAAGCACCCAAGGCCAAGATTATGTATGTACCGAAGAACAACTCAACTCCTACAAATGAGATTAACTCTATTAGCTGTCATTATTGCTTACGCCTTGGACACTACTCTTTTTCATGCCCATACAAGAAAAGGAATGATGTTCTAGTTTGGGTTCCTAAAACTTAAAGATTTAAATTTGATTAGTTGAGATTTGACCTAAAACGTTACTTTTATATTCAAATGTCATATCTCAACAAAATTGAGCTTTAACTTTCATATTCTTGTACCTTGCTTGCAAATGATTACTGAAACATAATACAGAAACATTCTCGGTCGAGAAAATGTTCGACCGAGAACACTATCAGTCAAGAATTTTTCTACCGATCAGGTTACTATTTTTAAGCTAGCAACAATCTGATAAAATCTGTACAAACAACAACATTCTCAGTCGAGAAAAATGTAGACCGAGATAAATCCGATCAAAGAATAGTTCGACCGAATCAAATTCTGCTGAACCTATTCAAATTGATCTAGTTTGCTATCAATTTGCTATTAATAATTGATTTAAATTTGCAAATCAAGAATGAATCTTGGAGACAAATTCTTTAAGCTTGCATTATGACTTCTTCAATATACTTTTATCAAACTTGTATATTGTTTTTGCAATCTAAAATTGAACACGCCTTCTTACAAAATGAATCAATACAGAAATAACATAGATTGCAAATTCATTTTTAATTGTTATAATCTTCTATATGGCTTGGCGTAAAATTGAAAATATGAACCATGATTGGTTTAATCAAGAAAATTACTATTTAATCACAATCCACATGGTTTGTCCTAAGTATCTATATAAAAACTATGTGTCTTGAAATTTTCTCTTAAATGATCATCACAAAATTATAGATATTCTTTTACTATTTTCCTTTTTTTACTTGGTTTGCCTAAAATAATCGTTGATCTATATATAGAAACCATGAAGGATATTTCTTTCAAATTGATCATTGTGATTCAGCTCATTACATATTAAGATGAATCTATATGGTACAAATGCATCCTGACATACTAGTTAAATGATTATCTTGTGCTTAGCTTATGGAAAATGATATTCTTGTTATACATGATTAATACTTTGTAAGCTATGAAAATGCTTAATTGGAAATATGCAAAAATTGCCTCTTGGTTAAAATCAAATTTGACCAAGGGGCACTATGGTCGAAGTCAAGGTCGACCTAAAATAAACTTGACCAAAATGCTTATTTGTAAATCATTTTCTTGTACTTAATATTAGTATATTGAAAACAAGATTTGAGTGCATAGCTCTCATAAAAGGTTAACTTATTATACTTATTGTGACCTTAGAATCCTAAAATTATCTTGATTAAGGGGGAGCTCAAAAAAACTATATTGACTTTAAAGTAATTTTGGAGCCTACACTATGTATGAATATAATGGAATTCTCTAAACAAATCAGGGCTTAACATCCCGTGTATTTGGTTAGAGATACATTCATGTACTATACTATAAGCTTAAAGGATACTCATATCATTTTTAGGGCCTAACATCCCTTGTAAAATGGATGAGAAATCAAAACACATATGCCATGAATCTAAAATAATCTCATATCATTTCAAGGCTTAACATCCTTTGCAAATGATTGAGAAATAAATTGTGGCTAAATTTGACAATAAGTGGTTTGCATCCCTTGCTTTTAAAACTGAATATCATATTAAGGCGGAGCATCTAAATATCAAATTAAGGGGGAGTAATAAAAATTCATACTTAATGATTACCTTGGTTATCTTTTTGAAATGACAAAGGGGGAGAAATAATATAAAATAAGTTTCATAATCATTCGGCCAGCACACACTTGCAAACAAGAAAATGGCTACAAAAGGTAAACTTCAGGTATGAAACTCATATGATTTACATTTCCTTATTTTATATTTTGGAAATGTTTGTCATCTTCAAAAAGGGGGATATTGTTGGCTAAATTGGACATTATTATAATCCCTTTGTTTTGATGATGACAAACATTTCATTCTTGTGGATCTAACATGATACTTGAGTGTTGCAAGAACAAGGTGGATGACAAAGATTTGCGAGATCTATATGCTTGAATTGCTTTACTTTCATGATTGAAATCAAATGTAAAAACTTGTATAGATATATAATGTGCAAGTAATTAGACATCATGTAAATCAAGCGTTTAGATCCTCCCTATCCATACACAACACTTAGATAGGTCATCCCCTATAATAGTGTCACAACTGCACACTCATACACACACTTAGTACATAGTTTAAAACATTGAAACAGAGTCATTCTCAGTCGACAAACTTCTCAACCGAGACACTCTCAGTCGACAATCTCCTCGATCGAGAATGACCCAAGTAGCCATTAGACACAGCAGACAAGGTAGTTGGGAGTTGGAATAGAACGTTATACATTCTTGCTCCATACAGTCCCTCGGTCGATAAAAACTTCGACTGACTAGGATCTCTATCGACAATTCCTCGACCGAAATTGTCTCTGTCTGCACTTTTCAGGATTAATTAACTAGCCATCGCCAAAGCAATTAGTAGATACCTAACGGCTAGTTAAGCACCAAGAACCCCCTAGAAAGTTTCTAGAACATCCTTTAGCACTCATAGGCCATTCCTATAAATAGGACATGCCTTAGGACACCCAAAATACACTAGTGCAACACTTGAGCATATTACTTGCAATCGACAATCTTTCTTGTGATGCAATTGAGAAACTCCTACATTTTGTACTCATCTTCATTTCTAAAATTTCGTGTCCTATGGGCTAGCATCTCCTATCCACTACACTTACACTTACATATACATTGGTTAAGAGATCAAAACACTTGATATAGGAAATCAAGCCTTGTGTTACAACGAGATTGTAATTTCTATTTTTCCTTCTGGTTCCTTTATATTTTTTGTACTCTCCTTGCTACTCCTAGGGTTAGAGGCTGTGGATTGGAGAGGGTTTATCTTCTCAGGTGGAGAAGGGTCTTCTCGGTGGAGAAGGTGGACTTTGGACTACTTCAAGAAGGCTGTCCCAACGGGAAGCTACTCCAAGAGGAAGGCTACTTCAAGGGGGAGCATGAGGTTACTTCAAGGAAGGTTGCTTCGAGGTTGGTGAGACTGCTTCAAGGTGAATTCTGTCCAAAGGGTTTGGTGAAAGTATTTGTAATTTTATATAACATCCTTGCGAGGTAATAAAATTTAAGTACTTTCAAAATCCCAGTTGGGTAAGCAACCGGGTAGTGGATTGATTGCCTTAGTATTTGCTAAGGTTGGAACCGCTCTAAATCCTTGTCCCCTTGTCCAATATTTTTGTGGTTGCTTATTTTGGTTGAATTATTTTTAAAATCTCCATAAAACCCTATTCACCCCTACTCTAGTGGTTTTTCAATTTTATGCTCAATTGGGTAGTCCTTTAATTTTCTATGGGAAGCCTTTTATTTTGAAATTATTTATTCCATATATTGCTCAATTTAATTTTAGTATGCACATACCAGCTTTTTGATGATGTCATCTACTTTTGTCTTATTGCTGGGGTATGCTTCCAACCCCAAGTGTAGGTCAAGGAGAACATGGCAGTTAACATGGACTTAGACGAAGTAGTTGAAGCTTGCATACAATCTATATATGGTTATGTTTCCCTCTACTAGATCCTTATGATGTAATATTCATATAAACCCTATGTGGGAGATTATGATGTACATTTGAAAATTTGATTATAGTCATGAAATAATATTCCATTGCTTTACTTTGGTCTTTTGTATACCATTAATTAACATTTGAAAACTTTACACCTATTCGAGCATACCTTATGAGTATGTTTAAAATGGATTTTTTATTCTTAAAAGTTTAGTAGGGAGTGGATCCCTTGTGGGTCCCACTCCTTACAACATGGTATAATAGCCCATGGTAGGTGGAATATGACTATTTCAATTTTGTGTCCCTAATTAAAACCCTTGCCTTACATAGTCCCCCTTTAGGTGAGATGTAAACTCTAGAATTGATTTATGATAATTAATGTGATGTTGGAAGGTTTATATGAGGTGCACAATAAAATCATATTTAGTAAACTATATGTGATGAGATGATCTTACCCTACCATATATGTTAATGGTGACATATATCTTTAAATGTTATGAGGTATTGGATTGAGGATGGAGTAGTGATTGAGAATGAGGTAATGGTAGGATAAGAATATCTCCTTAAGGAAAAATTGTGACTTGGTTTTCTCAATTTATTTTGGATCCATCTTTTGATTTATGTCAAGTAGATTTCTACACCAAAATTATTTTCATTATATTATTATATGTAAAAAGGAAATTTTTATCTAGATTTTATCAAAGTTTTATTTAATTAAGTCACAATGAAGATAAGTGATGTCAGGAACAAAAACCTTAAACTTAGTTCAAATAGAATCTTAACCCTAGTTTTGTATATGAAGAAGTGACTAGGAATATGTGGAATAATATGAAGTTGTAGTGGATCTACCATTTGTACCCTATGGGTTTTGGTTGATAATGTGAACCTTAGGGTTGTTCGGTTAGAGATACAAGGACCTAAAGCACACACCTAGGCTAATATGACATGTTAGTTAGATGCTTGCCGAATGAGCATGATAAAATAGTATTCCCAAGTAAAAGATTCATATGAAACCCTAATATCTTTAAGAGTTGTTTAGCTTGACTTATTAATTTCAAATTTTAAGGGGTGTAGAGTAGTTGGTTGATGATGTACGAAGGATTAGATTTTGAGGACAAAATCCTTTTAAGGGGTGGAGTGATTTAAGGAACCAAAATCTAGCCACTTGACCCTGATCATATGCCTTGGAGGATTGAAAGTTCTATTCTTTAGACTTGGATGAACAAGAACAACATGAGAGACTTAACTAAGACTCGAATAGGCTTGCAAACAATTATGGCCTAAAATTGTCATATTAATGATAAGGCCAATATAGGATACATAAAATATGTCACATGAGATAAATGATAAATATAAAGAATTTGGTGCATAATAATGATGTATAACCCTTTTGGTTTTAATGTGAAGATTTGGGACACAATTGGATGAATAATAGTAATAATGATGAAATAAAAGATAACTAAAATAATAATGGGCCACAAATATTAATTTTGAATAACTCATGAAAGGAAGTTTTAGAAATGAAATCTTATGTCAAAATCGTAAATTCTTGGGTCCCAATTGGCTAGGGAGTCAAGTTTCACCTTAATTGCAGAATAGCAACTACCCTAATTTCTTTTAGAAAAAAAATTATGAATTTTCTCCAAAATAATTAAAATAATTTATTAAGTGACTTCAAAAGTGGAATCAAATCTCAAATTTGTAATATAGATGTTAAAATTAACCTATGTGTGCATCTTTATCTAATTTGGATAATCTTATATGATCTAGTGTAGATTCAGAGAGAGAAAGTGTGTAGAAGCCAAAAACATTAAATCATGTGATAAATAACTTCAAAAGATAGAATTATTGGAAAAATCATCTTCAATATGATAGAATTTTCTTGAGTGTGATGTTTCACATTAATTGATTGAATCTAGATGCCTTTAATACATTAGGAAAGAGAAAATATGATTTACTTTAAAAGAATTAAATGAAAACCAAAATATCCAAAAGGGAAAACTAATACTAAAATCAGATTCTACATGCCTTAATTAGCCTAGGTGCAAAATTTCTTATTAATTGGATAAGGTTCATGCATTCAATTTAATAGGGAAAAAGTAATTAATAATTACATTTCATTATAAAAAAATTTATATTTAATCGGTCAGGAGGCCCTTTTCTCTTATTTCCTTTTATACATGAGATCCAATGGTTGGATTCCCTAATTTGGCCTGATACAATAGTATTTGAATCATCTCCTACCTTCCTTCATTTGGTTTCACACAGAAATAGTGTGCCATTGTTTTCTCCTCCTCTTAACCTCGTTTCACCTAATCTCTAGATCTTTTCCCCAGTAGTTCCTTCTTGATCTTCCTCAACTCATCTTAAACTTGGTACCCCATAAATATTGGGGTTTTGTGGCACTTGTATCTTCTTTGTATATTGCTTAACCTTTTCTCTTTTCCCACTCTGTTCTCCTCCCCCTCTCCATCTACTCACAACCTTTCTTGGTCGGACCTCAAGGAACTGGTCGTAAACCTTCACCGGATCATCTAGAATCAACCATTGGTTTTGGTTTACTCTACTTCAGCCCTGAGAAGCTTACCCCAAAGAGAACATGCTACCTTTAGTTGTTTGGTGCCACTTCTATGTTTCTGTTTCTAAGGGGACCGTTTGTGTTCCCGAGGATCTTCGAGTTTGACATCCAAAGCCATCCAGCCCTTGGTTACCTCTAATTCAAGGTAGTTTGTGATCCCCCAATTTCTTCAATTTGTTTTCTTGTTGGACACTATTTTTCTATGTTTGCAATGTTTTTGTCTGTATTACTCATAGATGCCACAGTTGTGTTCATTGTTTCTCAGTTGACCCTCTTATAGATGTCTTCAATCCTACTTTCTACATTTATGGGTCTCACCAGCTTCCAGCTATGGCGAAGGGATGAGCTGGTGTTTTGGGCCACATCTGGCCATGATTAAGGGATTACTTAAATTAGTTTGGTGAGGAGATTCTAAAGATCAGGATAAGGGGTGTATATTTCTATTCCAACAAAGATTTTTCTTTCAATCAGAGCTCTGATTTTTTTGAGTCAGGGTCTTGCTGACGAGCGATAAGTTGAATATGATCCTCTACTAGCTTTCAGAAATGCCCTTTTTATTTTGAATGTTCTTTACCTCACATCCAAGGGTATATTCGTCTTTTAGCACAATCCAGTCATGTATCACATCCAATAGCTCATTCTTTGTGGATAATCATGCATACATGGTTTTCTTGATTTTCTATTTAGCTAGTTTTCTGAAATATAAAATAAATTGCTTATAACTCAAAACAATGACATAAAATATGTTTGAAATATAGAAAATTATTCCGAACTAATGATCACACTTTCTTCACCCAATATCAATTTAATAAACATGTTATTTTATGGATTTATCTAATTGATTAGAAAATAGTAAAATTCATAACTAATAATTGATAAGTCATAAAAATAAAGTAAAATATGTTATGAACTCATAAAAATGGAACCTACAATATGACATGGTTTTGAAAACCTAATTCATAGATAATAAAAATTCATTTGTTAGAGTTTATGAAATTAATGTAAACCTAACTTTAATTCTAAATATATGCTTAATAGGTGCTTTAGAGACCTAGACTTGGATGTAGGACTGACTTTGGACTTGTTTAGAATCTAATGTGAGGTATGTTTGCATACCCTATTATTCCTTTTAGCCAATAACCCATTTTTCTTCTTTCTCTTGGTCATATGGACAATCGACCTACACAATATACCTTTCTCTTTTGATAACATATTTCTTGTGGAATACCTTATTTGTTTCTGATCATGTAATCAATTAATTGTGATGGACATTCTTTTGTACATGATCCTATATATTATTTCACGGTGGAACATTACTTGGTGATACATGCTCTTTTTGCCCACTTTTGTGGTGGTTGCTTAAATTATCATTTATGTGGTGAAAAATCTTGTTTAATCTTACTAAACTTTATACTTGCTTCTACATTAACCATTTTATGTGAATTAGTTGCCCTAGAGTTGTGTAAGTACATTGGTTTTTGGGTTTTGTATCCTTATTATGTTTTTGGGATGGAGCTTGTGTGCCCCATACCTTATTTTCAAGTTTGTGAGGCTTGGCCCACCTTTATATATATTGGGAGTCTAGAAGTATGCCATTCTCTATCAGATTTCAAGTTTATAAGACTTAGCTGCCATTGTCTTTACATTGTTCAAGTATTATGCTTATCTCACATGGATGCAGGTTGATGTTATTATTGAAGGGTTGTGTGCCCTAATTCATTATATGTGCTAGTGGCAAGTTGTAACGACCCTGCCTTCCGGTAACCCCCAATTAAGGGAGACCAAGAGGTCAGAGCCGTTATCCCAATTTCCGGATCAAATATTCGACAAATAATCAATATTAATTATAAAATTCTACCAGACTATACTGCAAAGTTTTACTAAAATATAATTTTGCATACCTTTTTCAAAAACTTGGATATCTAACTTCTATCCACATCCGGACTCTATTCTAACTTATCCTCCTTGCCCTTTATTTCTTAATTTCACAATATGCCACTTTACTATTTGTCCTTTTTAATTTGTACCTAAAATGCCAACAAACAAAATGTCGATCAACATAAATGAATATGTCAGTATGTGGGGGAAACAAAAATTGTGCAACTAGGGAAATAACATAATCAAGCAATTATCATTTAACAACCAAGATTAAATCTTAAGCAATACTACTCAATCCTTACCTATCTGATATCTCTGTGTTGTCCCTATAGCGGACTTGGATACTACCTCTCTCATATGGTAGATCCTTACCCTCATGAACCTACCACACATGTAGCCAATACATAGGGTTGTGGAGTCGCATGGCCCTACCAAGAGGTAGTCCAATCCCAGACTCATGGTGACTTGATGGACCTACCCCATTGGTAGCCATGTACTAAGTCACCCAATAACCTATGGACGTACCCCATAGGTATCCATGTACTAGGTAAATCTATCAAGCTACAGAGGGGACTAGGATCTGAGCTAGTAGGCATGTATCTTAGGTGATAGTCATATCCACATTACAGTTTGCATGAATTAAATTCATCCAACAGTTTAATGCAAGTCACTGATGAAAACTTCGAAAATCCTTAGAAAACTAATTTGAGATATTCATAAGCATAACCACATACCAATCAGGCTGACTTGAGTGCAAAAATAATCCAACTAAGCAAGAAATCCAGTAAACAAGAAAGAACACAAGATTATCATGAAATATGCATCCAATTTTCCTATCATTAATCAGGCCATCAAGGTCTATTAAACCTAGCTCGCTTCCTAGGGTTTCTAGTCCACTTAGGGTTTCCATTGCAATTAGGGTTTCACTTCATTTTTACTATTTTAAACCCTAATTTTATACAATTACTCACAAACCCTAATTATCTCATCTACTCTGCATGAAAGATATTAAGGTTACCTTTTAACAACATATAACCCTAATTTCGAATTTCAGGCACCATTAAATGTCCATTAAGTCTATTATGCCTCTTTTACATTAAACTACCATTTTTATCCTTTTAAGTCATGCCACGATCATTAGGCCCAATTATTATCTTTGGTTCCTTTCAAATTAGCAACTTATCTCTATTTATCACTAATTCCACATATATCCACAAGAAAAACCCTAATTACCATATTAAGGGTATTTATCTACAATTAGGAACTTTTATACTCAAAATAGCTTAGAACCATCATATCTCAGCTTTATTCATGAATTTGAACAATTAAAGCCATTAAGAGTCATAATTACTAACATTAGAGTTTGAAGGCCCATTAAAGCTCAATCATGTACATGAAACTCTAAATTAATCCATTTACATGTAAAGTTCATCCTTTTCATTCTTAATGTATCTTTTTATAATTAACAGGTTAAAATCAACTTTAATCATCCACATAACCCTTCCCAATACATTAATTATCTCAAATCAAGGTTTCTTAATCATTAATGCATTAAAGTTGATAAAGTCCACTATTTTTCGAATTGCAAGAGGAATTAGGTTTTTAAATTATTTTTATTGGATTCCTCGCATTTTTCGGAGCAACATTAATATTTTATACGCATCCATCCAAGCTACCAACAAAAAGATACAAATTTTGCAATATAAACGTACGTAGACCAGTCATCGAGCGCCACGTCAGCCATTATATGCTTCATGCCTGTGACAGAGTGGATTTTTGGAATCCTTAAATGTCAAGGAAATAAGTGAATTAATGGGTTTGGTTTATCATATTTAGAGTTTCAAGTGTCTGGTAAGTTGGAGTATTGATTGATGCTGATATCATTATTAAGATCCCCAACTTTATGCCTTTTTGAGATATTTAATCAATAGGTTGAATAGTTGGTTTTTAACATCAGACGTAAGCGAATGTAGTTGTGATGGTAATGAATCAATGTACCAAGTTTCATTATCAAATAAGGTTCCTAGAGAGAGGTATTTACGTCTGAATATTTTCAAATAATGTGTATTTTGTTGTACTATGGAGCGACGTTTCACATCTAGGAATTTAGGTCTTGATAGACTATGTAATATGTCACACATCCTAGTAAATGGACTACTCCCAAGGATTGTCATGTAATTGAAATCAATCCTGGCGGTTTATAATGGATCTGAAGGTCGCAACCCTGTCATGCACCTCCGACAATTGGGGTTGAGACGTGGGGATGTGCTTGACCCATCTGCGATGCCACGACCATGAGGACATGCATCGAGGGAGGAAGTTATAGGAGCAGTTGCTCTCACCAAGTTGAGATGATTCGTTTGACCCTCCTTAAGCCTCTCAGAGTAGCAAGACCAGGGAGAAATAGGTCCCCTAGTTCCCTCTCTTCGCCTTTTTAGATGACAAGCAGAGCAAGTAGAGAGGGGGGGAGAATAGCATATATAGAAGAGATAACAGAAGAAGAGGAGAAGTAGAAAAGCAAGTTCGAGATAAGTGGAGTCCAACCCAGTTGTCCGTAAGGACTATCATGGTGGTTTTGATGATTGTCGAAGGGCACCTTGCCGGAGATGAAGATGGAGTTGGGGACGTCAATCCAGGGCTCTAAGACTCAATCCAAGGGCCCCTTCAAGTCCTTGATGCTCTGTCGAAGCTTTTTGGTGCCTCATATGTGAGATTTGAGGTAGGGGAGTTCTTTTCCCCTTTCCTAGCGCCGCGGCGGCCACCATGGCCGGTGGGCTCATGGACATGGAGCTCCAGTGGCCGCCGAAGCTCTTCGAGGAGCTGTTATGGTATGGGAAGGTAGCTCGAACCTGTTGGTATCTTTTTTGGTAGGTGAGGACTAGGATAACAACCGGAACACCTCGCTGGAGCTTCCCCAGCCGCAACGGTGGCCCTGTGTAGAAGAGCAGAGGCTCTCACGCATCAGGCAGATTGCGAACGCTGATGAGGAGGAAAGCGAGCGACCCCAAGAAGTTGAACCGGGTTCACAACCCAAAATCACCTGACTCATAGAAGACTAGAGAAGCAAAGGAGGTGTTCCCTCCTCAGAGCCACGTGGTGAGACATGGTTCTCCGAAAAAGGTAAATCTTCAATAATTTACCAAATCTTGCAAAAACCATAGTAATTTGTACGATTATCTAGAAAACTACAAATAAGGTACCGAAATTCTCATTAAAAATGAGTTGAACACAGTAGAATGATAATATTAGGCTTTTGATGCATTAATAATAGTAATATCATGTAAGATGTGTAATGCTTATTTAATGGATAATAAATATCAAATGATGTTCTAAAATTATGAGAACATGTCAGTAAATACATATTCATGCTTATAATCATTCTGATATCAGTAATTATAATATTGATGTACGAAATCATGTAATTTGCTTAATATGGCTAATTAGAGCTAATAACCCTAAGTTAAATGCAATAAATATATACATGCTCAATAAATGATGAAATTCACAGAATATTCTCATATATGTAACTGAAAGATAATATGTAAATATGAGATCAGTTTTGTACATGAAATCATGTTATATGAAGATGACCCTTAATGCATGGGTTGTAACCCTAATATAAATAATGCATGCAACCTAGGGTTAATATGTGCGCAAAAAGGATATGGAACCTAATGTTCAGATAATGAATCATAATCTGTAAAATGACACCAGTAAGATAAGTCTAAGATAAGAATGCAAGTAATGATGCACATATCCTAATGAACTAGCTAAACCCTAATGGACATAACTAGGGTTGATATGATGAGAACTTGATGGTGATATGATCTTGTCTTGATCAGGTTTAACAAAGATATAGTTGATATCAGGATAGGTGATGATTAGGTTTGTCTCTTGATCAAGGTACGCCATTACCTCTTACTTGGCTTATTATACAATATGCTTGTGTTATATGTGTAGTAAAATACTTGGCATATGGTATTGGATGAAATGATTTCTCTTGTATGATATGTTGCTTGATATTTCCATACTTATTGCTATGAACACATCAAACATAATATATCTATTCCATTATATGAAAGCACTAATTCTCTTTGGTAGCATAGTGCTGAAAAGTGATCATTCTCTTTGGTAGAAGATCACATTGTACAATGATCTAACTCTTTGGTAGTAGATCATAAGGCCTTACATCTCATTCTCTTTGGTAGCAGAGACGATGAATTATTCCCTCAGGTGGCAAATGCATGGATATATAATCGAAAATTTGCTTAAAATATGTGTTCTCTTTTGTTAATGAATATCTTTGTGCAAGTATACGCTTTTCTTATATTCTTCTATTACTGCCAAGTATATTAGTTTTATCTTATTGCCAAGATATGATGAGAGGTATATAAAAGACACGTAGGCGTACTCAGTACAATATTCTTGAATATTGTGCTGACGTGTACCACATGTAATCTTTTGTTTAGGTTGTGGTTATGCTCTTGAAGATCTAGGATAGTTGAGAGTTGTGTAGCGAGCTGATGTACGGGTGGACTTGTTGTCTTAAGATCATGTAGTTTAGTGGTAGTACATGTATATGTATAAGTTTGTTGTTCAATAAGTAATATCAAATGTTGTAATAATTCATATTGTAATTATATGTTGAATGGTGAACATATGTTGTATGGTTTTATTATTGTTCATGTGCATGTAGTACTGATTGTTTCCTTTTGACTTCCTATGATTTTCTTCTTCTTAGCCTTATGTGGGATGTTTAAATTGGAATTCTCACTAAGGTGAGGGTTTCAATTTAGATGTCACACATCAGATAAAGTTTTAGAAAATCTAGGGATGTCACAATGCCTCTATGTAACCCAGTTGGTTTAGAAACATAATGAAAACGCGATTATACCCCCACGTTGCTTCTTAGTCCTGCAATGCCCAGAGGGGCAAAACTATCCAATGCCGGTTTGGTCATCTCCTACCTTGCAGAACCCTCTACTTCCACTATAGTCGGGATCGGTGTGGCCCTACTTCTCCTCCCCAGGCCCCAACAGCCACCAGGGACAGCTCCATCACCTCCGACATGTCTCTGCGTCCCTACAGACGCCCTCAACTCATGACCAGAGCGGTATGTTCATGCGTGCCGAGTCTACAACTTGCGGCCGGCTTGCAGCCATCCTGTGGCTATTGTGTCTGGGCTAGGGAAAAGAGATTACCGCCAAGCTTCCTTCTGGTGGTGTGGGAGCATCGAGCTTCCAACAAGACTACTCCATGTCCCTCATTTACTTTAGGGTGTCTCTATCCTCTCACGGCCAGGGTTTGCATGGAAAGAATAAGAAGAAGAGAGAGGGTTGCGTGGGATCTCTCTTGAACTCAAACCCGAGGTTCTACCCCTTATATTGGGGAGGGTATACACACCCTAAGATGACCATCCATGAGTTAATAAGTCCTTTTTCCAATAGGAACCCAAGTTCCTTCTTTAGGAAGCAACTTTCTCTCTCCTAATTATCTTCTTAATAAACCATGTTCATTGGATATTTAGGAATTTGAAAATTCTCTTTCTTATTCTCTTTATGCTTGACTTTTAATCCATTGGCAGGAATTTATATTTTCTTTTAGTAGAAAATACCTCCTTTTTAACAATGCCACAATATTCTTTAATTATGCATCATATTATCCTCTTATTTTTTATTTTTTGTATTTTCTCTTTCTTTTTCTCCATCGGGGCTCCTTAGACCCCAAGAAACTCTAATATTTCGTAATCTGTTTTAATGGATAATCATTATCCTTCTAGATGCATCTATATCCATTATTTCTCATTATCTTATTTATTTCTTATTAAAATATCTCTTTTTGAGGATTTCTCTTTATCTCTCTTTTTATTTTCATTTTTCAAACTCCTTCTAATATTAGAAACCTTATGGATACAAAAATCCACCAAAGATGACTCAATCATACATCTTTCCACTTATTTTCCACATTTTATCATTATCTCCAATTTATTTCTTAATAAAGAAATATTTAATTGATTTTTCTTTTCTTATTGCATTATTTTTGCAACTTTGGACTCCTTAGAACCCAAGAGGCACGAAATCCACCTTTTGATAATATTCCTTTGCCTTCTATAGGTTTCTACATCTTTCTTTTCTCCATTTCTTTAATAATGGAGTTTCCTTTGTCTTTTCCTTATTATTGGGCCCAACAGCCAATAAAGCCCACAAAACAACCAACAAGGCTACTGTAAACGAAATCCTTTTATTCAAAACAAATTATATCATTATTTGTTCCAATATCTTTAATAGGAAAAATTACATTTCTCACCAAAAGAACCCAACAATTGGGGTTGTAACATCCTTCCCCGCTTATAGGAATTTTGCCCCTAAAATTCCACCAGGCACACAAACAAACAAGATAAGCATTTCTTATGTCCATCATGGCTCCCATGTGGCCTGACCCTTTCCATGGTGCTTCCCAAGAACCTTCATCATCTCATATTCTTTCATCTGAATTCTCTCTCACCTTGGTATATCGTACCCTCATAGGTGACTCAGGACATTTCAGCCTCTCATAAAGCTGAATAGGTTCAGGGCTTAGCAAATAGCTTGGGTACCTCACATAGTGCTTTAGATCGGACTCATGGAACACATTATACATCATGTTATTTTGAGGGGTAAGGCTAAACATAACCATCTCCACTAATCCATCTCAAATGGACCCATGCAGCCAGGACTCAACTATCTTAGCTATAACTTAGAGGGGTCAATTTCACATCACATACTCTACCACAATGAACTGCATGTCAGTTTGCTTTGCATCATCTCACGACTCATGTCGTCCCTGGGCTCTCTTTCAGCCATTGCATGACCCAAGCGACTTCATATGCACACACTATGGTCCTTTTCTGACTTTCGTGAGGTCCCTTCACCAACATCATCTTAATGAAGTGGTGACCGACACAAACTCCCTTACATCCCGATACTGGTTGTGGTGGTTATCATCACATCTTACAAAGGATAAGAATTGTCTCCATGTATCACCATGAACAAGTACACATGCTCTCATCAGACCCTCTAGTCTGGATTATACTACTCATTAGTTAGGGGTGATAAACTATACTAATATCGAGTTCTTCATGTACCTACTTTCCCCGCATGGAAGTGAATCTTTAGGTTATACTCAAGAACTTTTGAACTCGCATCATGGTGTAGTTGAATCATCTCTCTCTCATATGTAGTTCAACCAGATCCATCCCTCGACAACATTCGTTCTTCCTCATGTCATCTAGGTAAGGCGATCTACCATAACCCATATTGCATCTTGACCTTCCTTGGTCTAGGGGAGACTTACCACAACATCCAAAGTGATGAACTCCCATTCCTTCTCGGGGACTCTTTATCCTCTATACCAACTCATTGGGTTACTGGTGTTCGTCCTTCACCTCCTGGCTTGCATGGTGACAAGCCACGTGCAACTTCATCTTAAGTATCCAAAGTACTATTGTCACTTACTATCTTAGTAGTACCACGGTGTATGGTGATCTTAAAATCATGATCTCCTATATGTCATGATTCCTCAAGATTGATTCCTTAGAAACCCTAAACCACTCTAGTCGAGTTTCATCACCTTCTTTTCCAAAGAAGTGCATCTGAGGTTATATAACCATTCTTTTATTGCATAAAGGCCTAGGCTAGCTACCAAACAACTACTAACTTAATCCACAATCTTGTTACACCTGAGTGTTAGCTAAACTTATCTCTTTTTCAAACTTAGGGCTAACCTAACAACCTCTTCTAGCCTCTAGCTAAACTAGGTAGCTGCATATCAACCAGAGCATCCATTACCACCTCACATCCTTATGTGTAGGGTAATGTTGAAGACATACACCTCCATGTATTCCACTTATCATCTCATCTCAGACTTTAGGTCTATCTTGAACAAGAAAACTTTGGTTATCAAACTCAATCTTATATATCACATAGCTCATGATAAAAACATCCTCATAAGATGACTACCTTAGTTCACTTGATGTTTGTAAACCATCCACATATCATTTATTCCACAAGGGTATGTTATCATCTCTGTCCTCATACCTCATAGCAACGTTCCAACTCCCATCATCTTTATCCTTGGTGTATGGCATGGGTACTATCCTATCTCTCACTCCCATAACAAGAGTAAATAAGCCTTTGGCAGCCGTCCAAAATCAAAGTTCTTCCTATTCCAAGAGTAGAGATGGCATATCCCACATTGCCAGTACACCTTTAAATCTAAGTTGAAACGTGCAACATATGTCTCTACATCTTGATCACCAAGGTTACTTTCATGGAAACTAATCTCGAATCTACTAGGGTCCACACACAATCCTTGGTCATCTCCTCTAGGTCTGTAGGGTACTGACACTTTTGGGGTCATCCCTCTTCCCTTATGAATCTAGAGGGTGCCCTCCTCATCTTCCCTTTGGGTCCCATGAGTTCATGAAGGTGATAAATCTCCTAACCCATGGCCCTCAAACAAAGATAGATGTCACCTCCAGACCCTATGGTCATGTTCAACTAGGGAATTACGCAACTCCTACTTCCATCGATCTTATCCCTACCTAACCCTAGGATAGACTTAGGATTATAACATAGTACATGTCCAACTTAGAACCTTACCCAAGTCTCCATCATCTCTCTCTGCATTCAAGGGCTGACTTTCATCCTTTCATAAGGGTCATGGCGACCTGCCTACCTTGGTCAGACCCCATATCGGTTACCTCCATGGTAACACATCCACATGCACTTAGAGATGGTTATATATGGGTCTACAGGTTCATTCTCATACTATGTACTTTTCACTTAGCTTCTCAAGATCCTATGAGACCTCTTTAGGTTACTTCAAAACCAACAAAACTGGTATACACCCTACAAAAGGGTCCCTCTCCCAGGATAGGAGGAAACAATCTCTTGATAGTCTCATGACAACCCATGTCATATGACCTAAGCATGAAACTATTCTTTAGTTTATGCTTAAACTATTAAGCTTATGTCTATGACGTCTCATTTACATGCTTTTTATTAATTTTGGTGGAGGATTCCTTAACCTTATCATGCATACCCTATCCTCAAGAGGGTGAGGAAGAGAGAGAAAACCATAAACCTCATAATCCTAATAGAATTAGGGTTGAGAAGGGATGAAAATAGATGAGAGAGTCCTAAAGGTATCTTATTTTGAGTCAGATCCTAAGACATTAGCCAGGCAGTCACACAGACCCGGGAGTCCTCGTATTCTGACTAGAGGTGTGGAGGAAAATATTTCCAGCCCTCGGACATGATCCTTTTCTAGACACCTCTGTCTTTCAGAAAATCCTCTAATAACTCCCTTGGGTTCTACAGTGTTTGTAAACTTTAATAATTATTAAAGATTAAATGAGGAACATATGCCTTGATACCAAATGTAATGACCCTACCTTCTAGTAACTCCTAATTAAGGGAAACCAAGCGGTCAGAGTCGTTATCCTAATTTCCAGATCAAAGGTTTGATAAATAATCAATAATAATTATCAAATTCTACCAAACGATACTGCAAAACTATACTAAAATAAAATTTTGCATACCTTTTTCAAAAACTTGGATATCTAACTTCTATCCACATCTGGACTATATTCTAACTAATCCTCCTTGCACTTTATTTCTTAATTTCACAATATGCCACTTTACTATTTGTCCTTTTCAATTTGTACCTAAAACGCAGACAAACAAAATGTTGATCAGCATAAATGAATATGCCGGTATTTGGGAAAACAAAAATTATGCAACAAGGCTAACAACGTAATCAAGCAATTATCATTTAACAACCAACATTACATCTTAAGCAATATTACTCAATCCTTACCTATCCCCTATCTCTATGTTGTCCATGTAGCAGACATGGATACTACCTCTCTCATATGGTAGATCCTTACCCCCATGGCCCTACCTCATAGGTTTCCAATACTTAGGGTTGCGGAGTCGCATGGCCCTACCCGAAGGTAGTCCAATCCCTGACTCATTGTGACTTGATGGACCTACCCCATGGGTAGCCATGTACTAAGTCACCCAATGACCTGATGGACCTACCCCATAGGTAGCCATGTACTAGGTCAATCTATCAAGCTACAGAGGAGACTAAGATCTGAGAAAGTAGGCATGTATCTTAGGTGATAGTCATATCCAAATTATAGTTTGCATGAATTAAATTCATCCAACCATTTAATTCAAGTCACCGATGAAAACTTCGAAAATCCTCATAAAACTAATATGGGATATTCATAAGAATAACCAAATACCTATCAGGCTAACTTGAGTGCAGAAATAATCCATCTAAGCAAGAAATCCAGTAAACAAGCAAGCACATAAGATGATCCTAAAATATGCATCCAATTTTCCTATCATAAATCAGGACATCAAGGTCTATTAAACCTAACTCACTTCCTAGGGTTTCTAGTCCACTTTTAGGGTTTCCATTGCAATTAGGGTTTCACTTCATTTTTACTATTTGAAACCCTAATTTTATACAATTACTCACAAACCCTAATTATCTCATCTACTCCTCCTAAAAGATATTAAGGTTACCTTTTAACAACATATTACCCTAATTTCAGATTATAGGCACCATTAAATGTCTATTAAGTCTATTATGCCTCTTTTACATTAAAACTACCATTTTTATCCATTTAAGTCATGCCACGATCATTAGGCCCAATTATTATCTTTGGTTCCTTTCAAATTAGCAACTTATCTCTATTTATCACTAATTCCACATATATCCACAAGAAAAACCCTAATTACCATATTAAGGGTATTTATCCACAATTAGGAACTTTTATACTCAAAATAGCTTAGAACCAACATATCTCAGCTTTATTCATGAATTCGAACAATTAAAGCCATTAGGAGTCATAATTACTAACATTAGGGTTTCAAGGTGCATTAAAGCTCATTCATGTACGTGGAACTCTAAATTAATCCATTTACATGTAAAGTTCATCCTTTTCATTCTTAATGTATCTTTTTATAATTAACAGGTTAATATCAACTTTAATCATGCACATAACTCTTCTCAATACATTAATTATCTCAAATCAGGGTTTCTTAATCATTAATGCATTAAAGTTTATAACTTCCACTGTTTTTTGAATTGCAAGAGTAAATAGGTTCTAAACCTATTTTTAATGGATTCCTCACATTTTTCTGAGCAAGATTCATATTTTATACGCATCCATCCAAGCTACCAATAAAAAGATATGAATTTTGCAATATAAACTTACTTGGACCAATCATCGAGTGCCACGTCAGCCATTATATGCTTCACGCCTCTATGTAACCCGGCTGGTTTAGAAACATAATGAAAAGGTGATTATACCCCTGTGTGGCTTCCTGGTCCTGCAATGCCTGGAGGGGCAAAATTGTCCAATGATGGTTTGGTCATCTCCTACCGTATGGAACCCTCCGCTTTCACTATAGTCGGGATTGGTGCGGCCCGACTTCTCCTCCCCAGGCCCCGACGGCCACCAGGGAAAACTCCCTCACCTTCAACATGTCTCCCCATCCCTACAGATGCCCTCAGCTCATGACCAGAGTGGCAGGTTCAGGCGTGCTGAGTCTGCAACTTGCGGCCGGCTTGCAGCTATCATGTGGTTGTTGCATCTGGGCTAGAGCATAGAGATTATTGCCAAGCTTGCTTTTGGTAGTTTGGGAGCATCGAGCTTCCAACAAGACTACTCCATGTCCCTCGTTTTCTCCAGGGTGTCTCTATCCTCTCATGGATAGGGTATGCACAAAAAGAACAAGAAGAAGAGAGAGGGTTAAGTGGGATCTCTCTTGAACGTGAACCTGAGGTTTTACCCCTTATATAGGGGAGGGTATCCACACCCTAAGATGACCATCCACGAGTTAATATGTCCTTTTCCCAATAGGAACCCAAGTTCCTTCATTAGGAAGAAACCTTCTCCCTCCTAATTCTCTTCTTAATAAACCATGTTCATTATATATTAAGGAATTGGAAAATTATCTTTCTTATTCTCTTTATGCTTGACTTTTAATCCATTGGCATGAATTTATATTTTCTTTTAGTAGAAAATACCTCCTTTTTAACAATGCCACAAAATTCATTAATGATGCATCACATTATCCTCTTATTTTTTATTATTTGTATTTTATCTTTATTTTTCTCCATTAGGGCTCCTTAGACCCCAAGAACCTCTAATATTTGGAAATCCTTTTTAGTAGATACTCGTTATCCTTCTAGATGCATCTATATCCATTATTTCTCATTATCTTATTTATTTCTTATTAAATATCTCTTTTTGAGGATTTCTCTTTATCTCTCTTTTTATTTTCCTTTTTGGAATTCCTTCTAATATTAGAAACCTAATGGATATGAAAATCCACCAAAGATGACTCAATCATACCTCTTTCCACTTATTTTCCACATTTTATCATTATCTCCAATTTCTATCTGAATAAAGAAATATTAATTGATCTTTTATTTTCTTATTGCATTATTTTTGCATCTTTGGACTCCTTGGAACCCAAGAGGCACGAAATCCACCTTTGGATAATATTCCTTTGTCTTCTAGAGGTTTCTACATCTTTTTTTTCTCCATTTCTTTAATAATGGAGTTTCCTTTGCCTTTTCCTTGTTATTGGGCCCAATATCCAATAAAGCCCACAAAACAACCAACAAGGATATTGTAAACGAAATCCTTTTATTCAAAACAAATTATATCACAATTTGTTCCAATATCGTTAATAGGAGAAATTACATTTCTCACCAAAAGAACCCAAAAATTGGGGTTGTAACACAGGTAATCCTTCTGTTATCAGTTTTTGAAATCCATATTATTTTATTCCCAATTGGGTAGTCCTTTACTTTTCTATGGGAAGACTTTTATTTTAATGTCCTTTATTCCATATATTGTTGAATTTCATTTTAGTATGCACATACCATCTTTTTGCTAATGTCATCTAATTTTCTCAAATTGTTGGGATATGCTTCTAATCCTAGGAGTAGATCAAGGAGAACATGGCAGTTAACATGGACTTATCTTAAGGGGTTGAATCTTGATACAATTTAGATTTCCCTATAGTAGATTCTCATGATGTAATATTCATGTAAGCCCTATGTGGGATATTATGACGTACTTTAGAAAAATTGATTATAGTCATGAAATATTATTTTGTTGCTTTAGTTTTGTCTTTTATATACCATTAATTAAGATTTGAAAATTTCCCACCTATTCCAGCATACGTTATGAGTATGTTTGGAATGCATATTTTATTCTTCAAATTTTAGTAGGGAGTGGATCCCCTCTTGGTCCCACTCCTAACAATATGGTATCAGAGCCCATGATAGTTGAAATATGACTATTTAAATGTTGATCACTCTAAAATTGATTTATGATCATTCATGATATGATGTAAGGTTGATATGAGGTGAAAACTAAAATCATGTTTAGTAAACCCTTTATGTTATGTGATGATCTTACCTTATCATATAGGTTAATGGTGACATATATCTTTGAATGTTATGAGCTATTGGCTTCAGGATGTAGTGATTGAGGATGAGGTACATGTAGGCTAAGGAGATATTATTATGGAAAAATTGTTACTTGGTTTTCTCAATTGATTTTAGATCCATCTTTTGATTTATGTCGAATAGATTTCTTTGCCAAAATTATTTTCATTATACTGTTATATGTAAAACAAGAAATTTTCTCTAAATTTTATTGAAGTTTTCTTAAACTAAGTCACAATGAAGATATGTGTGATATTAGGAAGAAAAACCTTAAACCTAGTTGGAAAAGAATCTTAACCCTACTTTTTTATATGAATAAGTGACTAGGAATATATGGAATAATTCAAAGGTCTATTGGACCTACCATTTGTATCCTATGACAATTTGATTGATAATGTGAACTTTAGGGTTGTTAGGTTAGAGACACAAGGACCTAAAGCACAACCCTAGGCTAATAATACAAGTTAGTTAGATGCTTGACCAATGAACATCATAAAAAATATTCAGAACAAAAATATTAATATGAAACCCTAATATCTTTAAGAGTTGTTTAGTTTGACTTATTAAGTCAAACCTTTTAAGGGGTGGAGAGTAGTAGGTTGATGATGTATAAACTATTAGATTTCTAGGAAGAAGTCCATTTAAGGGGTGGAGTGTTGTAACAAATTGAAATCTTGCCTCTTGACCCTGATCATATGCCTTGGAGGATAGAAAGTTGAAGTCTTTATACTTGGCCAAACAAGGATAAGATAAGAGACCTAAATAAGACCCAAATAGGCTTGCACACAAATATGACCTAAAGATCTCATGTTAATTCTAAGACCAATAAAGGATACATAAAATATGTCACATGAGATAAATGTTAAATATATTGAATTTCATGCATAATAATGATGTATAACCCTTTAGGCTGAATGTGAAGATATGAGACACAATTTGATGTAAAAATGATGAAATAATATGATAACTAAAATAATAATAGGCCACAAATATAATTTGGTATAACTCATGAAAGGAAGTATTAGAAACGAAATCTAATGTCAAAATCATGTTTCTTGGGTCCCAATTGGCTTTGGAGTCAAGTTTATCCTTATTTGAACAATAATAAATACCCTAATTTCTTTTAGAGGTGATGAAAACCTAGGCTTCATGAAGACTCCAGATTACTGTCCTTGATATTGTGCTTCTCTTCTTGGAACTAACCTCTCACACCTCTACAAAATGGACCACTCTTTCCTCCTGACTGACTCCACAAATGTGGCAAATTGTTCCCTATTCTCTAAGGCTAACACATGTGTTGTCAACTCGAAGCTCAAATCCTTCTCAAAACGTTTTATCCTCTCCTTATCTGTAGGATCCATGTGCCAAAAAAACCTCAAAAGTTCCATGAACTTCACCTCGTACTCATTAATCATCATAGAACCCTACTGGCTTCTTAAAATGCATGATCTTCTCATCATGTAGGTCTCCAAGAAGTATCGGATCATGAACACTCATCGAAAATCTTCCCAACTGATCACAAAACTAGGCCTTTTCTCCTCATTGATGTCCCATCAATGGATAACACTCCCTTTCAATAGGTACACATCATGTTTCACCTTATCCTCTTTGGGTACATTGAGGATCTTGAAGGTCTTCTCCAACTCAGTTAGCCACATGTCAACATCAGTTGGGTCTGAAGTACCGATATACTCCAATCTCCCCACACACCTTAACCTCTCAAAGGTCTTCGTAGAAACTTGAGACTCCATGCTGGGATTATCTGCTCGTGGCCATAAACTATCCAAACATGGACTGAAAAGTTGGATTGTCAGTAGTTGCTGGGTCAAACTGAGGCACTCCATGCATTCCCATCAACCCTTTCCTACCTTCTTGCATCACCTTCTAATGCGAAGACACTACTCTATGCATGTTCTTTGTGTTTCCAAACACATCATTTCTTCTCTTCTTCTTCTTCTATGAAAGTAGAAGTTACCATTAAATATATTAGATGACATGAGAATAGACATAAACCCTAGTCCTATGTCCCTCTGGACTCATCTAACCAAAAGCACTAATACCAACCTTGTCCATGTGACAACCCGATGCCACACGAACTAGATAACTCAAACCAAAGAGTGGAAATAATACTAATATCCAGGATTACCACAAAATTGTGTAAATTAAAACCATTTTAGATAACCACAAAAGCGGAAACAGATTACACCTGAGTCAACTTTCCACATATCATGCAACAAGATGGTACATATCACTGTTCACCTAGCCAACTTTCCACAACTTGTTACATTTGATAACATTTTCACATATATAAGCCATATTTTTACAACTGAGGCATACTCCCAATACTCATTATCGATGTACAACATCTACAAAACACCCCCAAGGACCTTAGAGTACAGGGATGACACATAGGATTCTACTACAAAAACTAGAAACATATCCAACCTTCAACAACAACTTCTCTTCTTGCTTCTCATCCTCAATTGCACAATCTCTACCTCATCGTGCGTGACCACATAAAAGATGTGGAAATCCACAGAGTGAGACCAAGGTCCCAACGAGAGATATAATTCTCCACCAACAACTTTTATAAGCACATATAAGCTATAGCAAGAAGGTAACGTTCTTATCAAGATGAGCAGATTCAGCTAAATGATATGAGTAAAGCAGTTAGCAATTTTAAAGTAATATGAAGAAAATGTATAACAATTGATTTCTCTTACCACTTTTTAAATCAACTAATCACTACAAGAGATAAGGCAAAGGGTCATCCAATGTGATTCATGTTTAACCCTAAGCAAATATACTACACAACTATATTATGTCTTTTATTATGACCTGAGGAGATGAGGTATACCACTAATACTCTAACTGACCAATACTAAGTCAAAATTAGTGCTATACAAGATCTAGGAGGATCCAAACTTCTATAATCTCCCACACCCTCAGTTATTCTGAGTCCGCCGTCGTGACATATAGCGTCCAAATGCAAAACAACCTAGTCTGCCTTGGTATATAGACACAACATTAGTCAAAACTAAGCTATGACCGCAGTTGCACTCCTGTTGAGGTATGACCACATACATCCTCAATACATATCATAAATATACTGAATCACAACACTTTGATATGGCCTCGACAATTCTCCCACTAGGATATGACCGCAACCAATCTTGTGAAATGCATATAATCAACAATTTATGACTCCAATCTTCCACTGAGCGAGAACTTGTTTCACCATCCTACAAGTATTGATGCTGAAGATGGATCTATGGCACATGGAAACTACATGATTAGGGTTTCACTTGATTAGTTAAGCCAATTGAGTATCTTTTAGTATCAATCGAGTTACAACGTGCAAACCCTAAACAAATTCTACAAAATAGGGGTAAAAGTTACAACCCCAGAAGATATACAACTTATGAGGTATGAACTTGTCACATCATCTCTTGATATCACTACCATTCAAGGTCATTAACGTTCTCACTTCACTAGGGGATAACAATCCCTCATCTCATCACTGGAGAGTATCACCTCACATTAGGTATAAAGCCTCTACTGGGTCATAAGACCCAAATCACATAATCCCTGCACATCATCATTATCTCACCATGCCTCATAAAGACTCTTAATCACCATCCCGAGTAATGATAAGAAATCCCAACCACTACCAACACTCAATAGTTCTAATTTTGAAGGAAATTAGAACCAAGGAATCTTCCTTCCATTGACCCTTATCCCCCACCACTTCATCTTTATAGAAATATATCAAATTCACACGGAAGAGAGGCCAAAAACTTCTAATCCATCCCCAATGAACATCAAGGATGTGTTCATGATGTGATTAGACCTTTATCTCAAACTCTAAACAACCACTTCTTCACTCCCATGGTTGTGATTCCCTCATCTTTTGTGACAACAATTTTCTCACTCTCTATGTGCTACCTTTTTGCAATTTTATTTGCTTCCATGAGCAAGTAGTTCTCCGATAGGGTGTGGGGAGTAGCCCAACCACCCAATTTTGTTCTCTCTACTGCATCTATTATTGTATGAACTACTATGTTTTTGGAATCAATCATTATCATGCTTGTATTCTTTCCTAACCATCAAGTTTACATGTATGTCCAATTTGGGGTGTAGAGAACTTTGGACCCAGGATCTAAGTTATCGATTGAATCTTGTTAAAACCTTGATGAGAATTTCATATTGGTAGCATCTCTAGGCATCGTGACAACAAGATTAGAGTGATATTTGTCCAAGTATTAATTCCATCACCAAAAGATGGATTTTCCTGACCTCAGCATCAATAAATTCATTCTTAATGTGAAGCAGTGAAAAAGACAATGACCAGTAGTAGTTGTGAGATGCATTCCATCCTAGTATCTCCATCATTAAACAATCAACCTTTAATCTAGTTTTTTCCATTGCAATCTTAGTGTAATCAACTAACAACCCACTTTTTTTAGATTAATACTAGCTCTTAGGTCATTACATTGATAAGATAATTCTTAAATATGTTTTTCTTTTTGTTTCAACCTAAATTATACTGCGATAAGACTAGTCCATCTGTTGGTCAAATTATCATGCACTTAGTTAAGGTAGACTATAGGGATTTCATCCCTGGTGAATTTACTCATGCAATAAATCACATATCAAATTTTAGCATTGTTTCTATAGACAATGGAATTTTTTGGAAAATTCAACCAACTTTGATTGCTCAGGAGTTTTCTTTTACAATTGACAATATAACTTCTTGAATTCAACTCCACATCAGTCATCCTAATTGTGGCCATATTCCTTCCTCAATAATTAGATCTATTGCATGTGATGCTCTTCTAGCATCAACTGCTAGGCTGAATGAGAGAGAAGTTCTAGATTAGATGTCTACAACAAATCTGAATATGTGATAGTTAGAATGATAGATGATATAAAAAAGGATGATTGACCCAAGTTTAACATAATGATATAAGCTGGTTCATGATGACCAATGTTTGTTTTCTAGGACCTGAGTTTGGTCTTGAGGATTTTAGATAAGTTTTGATGATGCAAGTACGCATTTCTTACTAAGATAAGATAATATAAGTTAAGACAAATATGTGAATCAACAAGGGCCTCAAGTTTTTTACATAAGAAGGATATTTGGTGTTAGGAAAGACTATAGGGTTAACTCTATAGAGGGTGAGACCCACAGGTTGAAGGTCATAGAACCTAACCTCCAATATATGAGAATATGCTATCTATGTTATTCATTCCACCTGCAAGGTTAGGGTTACACAAGTAGGAGAGAGAGAAAACATCAACTCATGTCATTCATTCAAGCAACCTCAACAAGCACATCATACACTTGAGAATTGGGGTTAGGGTTTCTCAAAAATTGATTAGGGTTTCCATTTCAATACTAGTCATAAAAACCTAGGCACATCATCTCCCACATTCTTGGAATGCATTAGGGTTAACATTACTATCATAAACATGTCCACTTCAGTCGTATGAGTCCTTTCTGGAATGGAAAAAAAGTATCTTTTTTCTGGGAACATGGTCAACCAGAAATTATGATGTTCACAATTCT
Organism: Alisma plantago-aquatica; assembly: GCA_963693085.1. Classification (NCBI taxonomy): domain Eukaryota; kingdom Viridiplantae; phylum Streptophyta; class Magnoliopsida; order Alismatales; family Alismataceae; genus Alisma; species Alisma plantago-aquatica. The sequence goes on from OY856414.1 coordinate 545,357,661, forward strand.
TCATCCACCAAACATCATCATGTAAATAACATCTTGTATTGACCACTAGGGTAAAATCATGTAGCGGTCAACAACCATGCATGTGTAGTGACCACCATGAGTGACACTTTGTAATGACCCCACTAGGTCAGCACCTTGTTGTGACTAGAACACATAGCTAGCAACCACTTCTTGTGACCAACTAGCATCATACAAATGTAGAGACCAAGAAAAAGCATCATAAGGTACGGACTGTCAACCATGTTACGACCAAAACAGTTATGTTGTAGTGACCCATCAAACAAGTTCATGTATTTTGACTACAAGAGAACACTTTTTGCGGTCCACCTAATAAAAAACATGTATTGTGACCACACACTTAAGATTAGGGTTTGTTACGCCCATAACGACCCAATAACATGTAGTGACCACCCACAGGGTTATCCCACTCTTATGACTAAAGCAAGACCAGTCTTTAGTAATGACCTCAAGAGAAGTTAGCCATGTAGACACCCACCACATCGACACATGTAGCAACCACAACACGGTCAAGGAAACCCCAAGAAACTAAGAAGAGCAAGTTGACCGTAGGAAAAGTTCAACCATCAAGAACTCAAATGTCACCAAGATGAAATATCATGAAATAGAGAACATCAAAAACCTTGAAACATTCATTCTCAAGACTAACTAGGCAAGACGTTCAAGAGAGAGAAAACCAACATCCAACATATGTACAAAACAACCAAAATCTCCAACCAACACATGATGGCCAAAACACAAACATGGTGAAGAAACCAGAGATCAAGGTGAATGTAAGGAACATCAACTCTCCATCACTTAGAAATTGGGTACATGAAATTAAGGTTTAAGAGAAAGAGTAATCCATGCAAGAATACTTCAAAATCTTAAACCCTAGATTATGATAGCATCTTCTATCATATTAGGATAACATATTATAGATGAAATTAGAAACATGCAAGAAATATAATGGTGCAGTAATAGTAGAGAATTATATAACCCACCGTATGATGCAGATCAAGCTCCAAAGTCACGACCTCTAATAAAGAAAAGAAAGCTCCAAACTTGTATCAACTCCTTGGACACAAGGTCACCTTAAGAAGAAGAACACACCAAGTTGAAAGAGAATATCAAGAAGAAGAAAACTCAAACCCTAGGCCGAACAAGAGAGAAAAAAGAAGAAGGAATTAAGGAGGAGGCTTCATCTCACTTAGGTACTACCATGATCAAAACATATTATCCGACTCCTATGGATAGATGATCATCAAGATAGCCACCATGGTGATACATAGTCTCACAGCCAAGAGGGGAAAAAAGATCTAGGGTTCAAAATGAAAAATGTGATCAAGGGTATAGAACCACTTACCAAGAAGGAAGATCACTAAGGATTACCACAAAGAAGATGATCAAGGTCAAGATTACCACATGCAAGGATGATCGACCACCAAAGATACAAGATCACCACCTCTACCAGAACCACCAAAATCAAGGCCAAACTCAAGGAATAAGAGAGGAAGAAAAGAGCTAAAAGAGATACTTGCATGTGAAAGAGAGAGCATATATACTCAAGGGTTATGATGGAGGTAAGGATATGAGGTGTCAAGGTATGAGAGAACCAAAAGGACACATGTTCCACAAAGTTTCTTCCATACAACCACACATGTAATAAGGTCATTAAAAGCTATGTGATGTAGTGACTACTTTGGTCCTCACTTCATCATGGTCGAAGAAAAACAACGAAGGTCACAACACCACCTGCTAAGGTCCCAACACATCACCACAAGGGAAAACCTAGCAACCAACAAAAGGAACAAAAAATCAAGGTCACGAAAAACATCACCCAAGGAAGTGTTGTGGTCGCAACACTTCATAAGCCATCAAAAAAGGTCAATACATCCATCCAACTCAAGCATCTAGGCAAACCCTAATATCATATCATGATGTTACCTCATCAACCAAGGCCCAAAAAGGCACACCTATGCATCATTCTCTCTCTCATGATGCTAAGGAACAAATGGTAATACCTACAGGCTACAAATTACAAGTTAGACCCTCAACAAGGGTAAATTGCAACATGGTCTAAAACAAGCATAACTAGCTCAAACATAAACCAAATAGGACTAAACTGAAAACATAAACTTTTCTAATGTTATTACGACATCTCAAGAGATTATATTAAAGTTAAGGAATTTTATTAAGAAAAGAAAGCATAATCAAGGACTAAGATACATTAGGGGCGTTATATTTATAATTTGACTTTTCTCTCACTTATTCTTTTGGAACTAAATTCACTTTAGGAATCAACCATCCTGAAAACAAACACTTTTGTTGTTGGATTAGAATATAAAAGTAATATTCAACAAAATAACATTTATGTGATTTGTGGAAAAACGATTTTCAAGAAACGATTTTCTTAGACAAGATTTCAATCCTAATATTTCTAAAAGACATATTTGGACACATCCCATGCCATATCTCATATGGTGCCTTTTGAACCATTTCAGACGGTACATTGTTTTAGTGTAAAGCATGTGACAAAAAGGAAATTGGAGGATCAACTAGATTTATTGATGATCACACCATGACTAACAAGGTCTTATACCTTCTTTTTGATACATCAATATGATTTAGGTGGAGTTCATCGTGATACATTATCAAGAAATCTCTAGAAGATTCTCAAATGCTTGGCTTAAAATATTTTACATTGATCATATCAAAGTGTCTTAATAAATTTTACCAAGATTGTTTTATACTTAATTCAGGATCTCCTTGAACATTTCAAGAGATTCAGACTTGTATTTCATTAAAGACAAACCTTCATATCTACTAATTACATCAATCAATATAATGAGATAATGTTAACTACCTCTAGCATTTATTCAAAAAGGTCTACATACATCAGTATGTATGGGGCCAAATAGAATACTTGGTCTCCCACTATTTATACTGAATTTTGTCATATTGCCCAATAAATAAGACTTACATGTCTCTATTGGTTCATTAACCAAAAGAGTCGATACAATCATCATTATGGAGTCTATAAAGGCATTTCTCATTTATGTACTCCATATGATAATGCTATATGTATTTTGAGTCATTGAGTCATTCACCATTTATTTTTCTTTCAAACAATCAAGTATAGATTATGAGACATAGGGAATTTCCATATAAGATCTTATCTTTTATAACAAACATCAATATTTTCATAATGCTCTTGCCCATACAAGATGATGTTTTCATTGTTGGCAGGTACATAATATCAATTCACTAATTCTAATACATGCCCATCAAGCTGAATGATAGATTGCAACTGTAGTGGCAATAACTATTGTTCCTCATAGTTTCTAGCTTACTTCTTCTCAAGTCCTGAAATAGAGATCTTTATCTCTTTCTTCATCCCAACTTCCTCTAGATAAAGAGGATAGTTCCTTTTCTAGTGTCTATGCTGGTGGAATCGGTGGCACTTCCCTTCCTTATTCACTCCTCGCTTACCTTTCGGTGCAAAAGACTTTTTTTGTATGTAGCTTTAGAACTCTTCTTAGCCTTTCCTTTACCCTTGGGTTTCCCTCTACTGATCATCATCACATATTTGGGTTTGTCCTTCTCCATCTATGCTTCACCTACTCTCAGCATGCCAAGTAATTCTGCCAATTGTTAGTCAACATCATTCATGTTTTAGTTAATGATAAACTTGTTATACGATTCCAGTAGTGACTGCAGAATACATATGTTACCAACTATTCACCCAAGGGAAATCCTAGTCGAGCAAGGTTCTCTACATAACCAATCAACCTGAGTACATGAATACCTACTATATCTCCTTGATTCATATTGCACTTGAACAATGCCTTTGATACATCATAAGACATGCAACCATGTCAATAACATCCATATTCTCATGGTGTCTCTTCATCTCATAGTTCATTGAGCACATCCTCATAAACTTGACATCCAAAACATCTTTAGAGTGCTTCTAATAAGCATCCATTTCATCCTTAGGCACATTGGGAGTGAGTTCACTTGGCTCTGGTGTCTTTAGGACATAGACCTTATGCTTTTGAGTGAGAATGATTCTCAACATCCTGAACCAGTCATGGAATTTGTTTCGGTTCATCTTGTCCTTTTCAAGGACCGGTCACAAAGAAAATGTATTTGTATTTGCCATTAGATTCTACAAAATAAATATTGCAACTTTTATCAAAACACTTCTGATTTGATTTGATAAGTTTGATGATATTAATAAGGATTTTACTTATTATCACTCCTACTATTTTGTTCAAATTGATATCCCTCACTACCAATTCCGAAGATTGCAATGAACAACGTTCTAGTGAGACAAGAACCAAAATAATTGTGATATTACCAGGCATTGTCAATGTTCATAACCAATTACTAAGGTAGGCAACTATTACCAATTGCATCTCTTGACATTTTTGGAAAGATGGCATGAACAACTCTTTGCCATAGTCATATTTATGCTTCTAGGCACTTAATCTTATTAATGTCACCTAGTTAAGTTTGACCCAAATGCCAACATGACAGTAATGCAACCTGCAAGGTAAGCCCACATAACTACAATCAAACTTTGACAATATGGACAATGCACCACAGTTGGCGTGCCCATGCTTAGTCGATCAAGATATTCATGTGTGTTTTTTTTTGGTGAACTCAGCTCGTCTATTGCTTTTTTTGAATTTTTTTGTACATGTACAAGTGTCTATACACTCTTCTTGTGAGAAAAGAACAAGAGAGTGATATCAAGGGAAAAGAAAGAAATGAAGAGGAAACCTACACAAGTTTGGCATCGCACCAAATGAAGGAGAGATACCAAAATAGGTAGAAAAGAAAATGAAGTTTCCATCCAATCACCCAATAACCCAATGTATATCATCCATGATGAACATCCACAGACTTTGAGTATCCCTTTTATAGTTTCTATGAACTTTGTTGTTCCTTTCTTTCCAAGTCTAGTGAAACACACAGATGCAGACCATCAATCATGTTTTTCCATGAATGAAGAAATATCCTCCATCCTCCAAGGAATATGAAAGTTAAAGACTGAACAAGCAAGGCTCCAAATAGATCGAGTAAAGGGACAGCTAAAAAACAAGTCAACCAAATCTTCTTCAGATGACTTGCAAAGCAGACATATCGAAGCAAGACTGATGCCCAGTCGCTTAACATAGCCAGCAGTTAAAACCTTGCCATGGCCAATCTTCCACCCCAATAGGTGAAAACTTTTAGGCCCTCTATATGTCTAGAGCCACTGAAAGAAGGGAATGGGGTTAGCACCATTTCTCAATCTCATATTATCCATAACCAACCTAAGGTTAACCTCAGTCTTTCTTACAAACGTAATACTGTCACAGTAACCACCAGGCATATTATTCATCAAAAAACCACTCGTCGTCATGAATGAGACAATTAACTTTAGCATTACTGATAATACTGAGCTGGATAAGGATTTGCTTGCCAAGAATCCTCACTAGAAATTTAGAATTTGGAAGCCACAGATCAATCCAGACATAAGTATCTGATCCATAACCAATAATGGACTCAATAAAGTTCCTAAGAACTTCTCGTTGCATCAACACTCTTCTAAGGAACTAAAAGAGAGAATCATTAAGTGGCAAAGACTAAAAGGAGCATTTACTCAAGTATTTTTTGTGTATCCATTTAACATTGACATTGTCTTTCTTCTTTGCAATGTTCCAGCAATTAAGGATAATAGAAGCTCTGATGACTTCTTTGATGTGTTTGATTCTAAGACCTCCTTCAATTTTGGGTTTAATTAAGGAACTCCACTTGAAAAGATGAATTGGGTTGGTGTTATCCAATTTTCCCCAAATGAAATCACGACACAATTTGTCAATATCCTCACAAGTAGAAGAGGGAAAAGGGAAAACAAAACCTTGATATTGATAATTGGCATTAAGGGTAGACCGAACTAACTCAACCCTACCAGCTATGGATAACTGTGAGACTTTCCATCTATCAAGCCTTCTTTTGATTCTGTCCACTAAAGGATTACAGTGAATTTTAGTGAGCCATCCTATAAAAAGAGGAATACCAAGGTATCTAACTGGAAAAGAGCCTTCATTGACCCCCAAGACCTTACAAATAAAATCCTTATTCACACATGAACTATAAATGACCACACTCTTCTCAAAATTGATCTTCAGACCAGTCGAGTTATACAGCTTATCAAGAACATTTTTAATGGCAAGAGCACTCTAAACATCAGCTTCAGCAAAGACCATAAGGTCGTCTGCAAAGATCAAATGAGAAATCTCTAAAGAATCAGAAGCCTTCAAGGGTTTAAGATTACCCTCATTCACTTCCTTTTCAAGTAAGAGGGTGACCACCTACATGACAAGAATGAAAAGATAAGGAGCAAGGGGATCGCCCTGTCGTACTCCATTACTAGGCTTAAAATATCTAGTGGCTTCTCCATTAACCAAGAATTCATACGACATAGTATCAAAAATTTCCTTTAACCAAACAACCCAGTAGTGAGGGAAATTCATGGAGTGAAGAATAAAAAAGAGGGCATCCCAAGAAACTATATCATAGGCTTTATAGATATCAATCATAAGACACATTCTAGGCATATAGCATTTCTTAATAAAATCATGGACGAGCTCATTAGAGAGAAGAAAAACATCCTTAATGCTTCTGCCTTGCACGAAAACACATTTACTATCACTTATTATGGAAGGAAAAACACTTTTTAATCTGATGGTTAATAATTTAGAGATAACTTTGTAAAACACATTGCAAAGAGCAATAGGACTAAGATTCTTGAACTCATTCAAATATTTGACTTTAAGGATAAGAGAGATAAAGGTGCGATTATCTTCCTTGAGAAGTCTTCCCGAATTGAAGAAGCCAAGTACAGCTTCAACCACCTCAGGACAGATAACACTCCAACAGTCCTTATAGATCTTTCCATTAAATCCATCGGGCCCATGACATTTGTCAGAGTTTAGATCCTTAACAACATCAATGGCATTCTTAATAGTGAAGTGTTTATCCAAGACAAGATTATCCAAATCCCTGAGCTTAGGAAAGCAAAGCTCTTTCATGATATCCAACTTGATAATATGAGGATTTTTAAACAATTCAATATAGTAATCTACAATGTGCTCTTTAATGACAAAACTGTCAGTACAAACAGTTCCATCAATAGATAAAGCTTTGATATGATTGAAATTCCTTCTGACTTTGAAAGAAGAATAGAATAACTTTGAATTAGAATCTCCTTCCTTTAACCAACTGATTCTAGATTTTTGTCTAAATAAGGACTCTTCCTACAACTTAGCTTCAACATCATCTTTTCTTTTGGTACGAATGTCTTCTTGAAATAAGACATTGGTTGGATCCAAATCCAGGTTTAGTTGAGCTTCAACAATAATAAATTCCTTTTCCTTAGCTTTTTTAGAGAAATTACCAACATGGGTTTTATTCCACTCAGAAAGGTCAAAACGGAGCTTTCTGAACTTAGAGTAGAGTTTAAAGATGGGAAAGCCCAAAACATCATTGCTCCAACTTTTCTTAATAGTATCAAGAAAATAAACCCTAGAAGTCCAAGCATTAACAAACCTAAAAGGGGTTTTCACTTTCACCCTGTCTCCTATGTCAAGGGTCATGATCTTATGATCACTAACAATGTTAGAATGAAGAACACATTTAAAATCATTGAATTCAGCCATGTACTTATCATTGTATAAGATTCTATCAATATAAGAAGTCACAAAGACCTTACCACTTTGATGGTTATCCCAGGAGAAAACAAAACCATTAAGCCTGAGCTCAAACAGATGGCATCTGAACATGCAGTTGTTAAAGTCTTCCATAGACTTATTAGAAGGGGATCTAGACCCATCCTCTCATCCACTTTCCTCACATCCTTTAAATCACCAAGAATAACCCAAGGGGCATCAATACTATGATGGATTTCTTCAATCTCCTTCCAAAGCTTGGCCCTCTCATTGTCAGGGTTATGTCTGTACACAACAGTAACAATGAAATCTTTACCAACACAAGAAACCTTCACGTGAATAGACTGATCAGTTTCATAGATTTTATTCACAAGACAATCATGTTCCTTCCATAGAAGAACAACCTTTCCTAGAAGATAGGAATTGTGGTTAGATATCCATTTATACTCAGAGAAATATTTGGTCATGAGTTTAGCCATCTTCGCTTCCCTCACTTTGGTTTCATTGAGAATAATTATGTTTGGTTTAAACTCCATTATTTTATTCTAGACTGCCAAGGCTTTAAGGTTTAGGCCTCTAACATTCCATGAGAAAATGTTGATTGAACCAACCATTGGAAACCTTTGAGACTAGTACTTCACTGGTTTGGGACAAATCAGAATTACTGCCTTCCTTACCATCCATCTTCAAACAATCAAACTTGTTGGTTAATGAGTCTTGGATATTTTGGACAAGTTATTTGCTAGAGATAGGGGGTTTTCTAGAATTTTCTTTCCCCTTCTTTCTTCTATATCCTTTCTAAACTTCAAAACCATCATCATCGTTCACATGATAAACCATAGGAGGAGTGGATAGATCAACAACTATCCATATAACTACATTGTCAACCTATGACAAAAAAGAGTTTGAGTTAAGAGAAGTATCTTCAAAGGAATCATTCGGGACATGGAACTCATCCTCTTCTCCTCTAGCATCCACAATGATGCTATCATCAGTAGTAGAAGTCATGACTAGATTTCCTACAGAATCGGAAGTGACAGTAACCACATTTGTATGCACAATTTTCTCATCAACAACTGAAGCAGTCTGTGTCTCACGAATAGTCTCAGTTACCTTCAAAACATCAGCCCACACAGTCTTCTGAACCCAGATCATCTTCTTGTTTAGAACAGGACCAACACCATTATAGTCATTATGCCCAAATAATTTGCAAACAGAACAGGCACTTGGCCGCCACTTATATTCAAAACTGATGACATGAGAATTGCCTTTGTCACTTTCTACTTCGAGCTCATTTGGAAAATTGGAACCTGCTGGCATAAGGATTTGTAGTCTTGCAAATTCAAGGTTCCTAAGTTCAAAGGTTGCTTTATCAGCTCGTAGAGGATTGCCTAAGAAGGAACCTATCCCCGAGAATATATTCATATCCCAAAGATCAAGTGGGAGGTTATGGATATGAACCAAAATAGGAATATCAGTGAGTTTAAGCCTACATAGGGCATCCCTTGGACTCCATTTCTTCAAAACCTTTGGTTTGTTCATAACAAAGTATATCCCACCATCAAGCACATTGTCAAGATAAGTCTAATCATAAAATTCGACTAAAAAGAACCCCTGTCCATGGCTCATGACCTCGATCATTCCCTTTAGAATCCAGATCTGTGAGAGATACTTCTCGAGGGTAGGGAGATATGGTTTGAAACCAAAAATATAACCTCCAAGGCAGTTCTTCCATCGTACGAAATTCTTAATCGCTTCCTCTTTTGGATAGATTAGCTTCTGGCCTTGGATCTCGATATCCATCTTCTTTAGTGAGGTATCGTAGGACTTTGGTTTCATCAGATCTACCGAGGACTGAGTAGATGATGAGATAGATTTGGCATTAGGATCAAGGAAAGATTTTTCACTATCGCTCCTCCTCTGAGGATGAGTGACTCTACCTCTAGGAATGCCAAAGTCATGCCGCCCCCCGCCAGAAGCCATGACCTTGCAAATTTTGTATAGTCTGATTTCAATATTTGAAAAGCATCTATGACTTAATATTTGATTGAAGGGTTTATATTTATATAAATATATATACATATACGATCATCATATACTCATATGTATCATATGAATACTATATCCATAAATGAAACATGCAATTATAAAACACGAGTAATAGTTATGGCCATACTATTGTAATTCCTTGGAGCAATAAGGAATTACTATCACATAAGGTCTACATCATATGTAGCAATCTCTTATTGATGAAGATCTATGCGGGAACCAGTCAAGATCAATTGATTCAACTCTTGAACTGATCGGTTGGCCTCTTGGTTGGTCAGTTGTTCTATCAGACTGATCGACCGATCTTTGGTTCAATCGACGTCTAGACTCTTATAGTCGATCGGTTGGGCCATCGTCCGATGTTTGACTAGACATGTCATCTGGCCTCCTCAGTCTTCTAATCGATCAGTTGACTTTTGAGTCAATGAAATCATGTGGTGTAGAATGCCTTCTTTGCCATGACAAAAAATAAAAACTATCCTATTCGTTTTTAACTTATTACATTCTAATAGGGGAACCTTGAGTTACATTCGAGAGGAGAATAGGAAGGAAATCATTAACACTTCTATATATGGAAAGGAGAGAGAGGCTCGATATGCAAACGGAGATACAAATATGAATATAACAATTTAACCTTGCACAAAATACATGGGTTTATTGGCCATAATCATGCTAACATCCACCATCAATACAGATTTTAGGAGGACACATATAAATTCATATATATATGTATGCATATATATATATATATAGGGATCATATGTGGTATTTGATTGGATATTCACATTAATCATTTCAATATTCACATCATGTGTAATATATAAATTATAATACAAAAATATGATCATATCATTAAATATGAAAACATTGTAAATTGATGTGGGTCTGATACCACTATTGGGAAATATGGGCGACAAAGATGGAAGCAGAAACAAAAAAAATGTCTTGCCATATTTCCCTTTACCAGCAGATTGTGTCAACAACTATAGATTGGTAAGGAAAGTTTCAAGGCATATACCTAGTCCTAGAACATGTTGAACAACTATCCTTGTAGTAGCATGCTTCTTTCCCAATGAGCACCTAGATGATTGTCGACGTCGGCCTCCTAGTGTTGCACCATTGACAAAGGTTGGTGACATCCTCCTAGTTGGTGGCAAAGGCCTCCTCACCTCTACATAGTCCACGCAGACCACCAAGAACCCAGACGACTCTACCATAGTCAATGGGAAGGAGTTTCCCCTTCGAACATCAACTTACTAGCATTTATTCACTCTTCCATGTTGTCTCTCCCTTGTTGTCCCTCCCTTTTATGGGTAGGACTTGCTCAGACTCTCATGTAACCATAATTGTGAGAGAATAACAATTGTCAGAGCTTGCTTTTGTGCCTCTAAAATCCTAGAAGCCCCCATTTATATAGGATGGCCAGGGTAAGGGTTTTCAGATCATCTGGGGAGTCAAAGAGATGGAATTTAATTATTATTTTTGGAAAATGCAAATGTTGAATCAAGCAATTCACAACTAAATCGGACGGATCACATGTGAAAAAATCTGCTCAACACTTAAAATAGTCGGTCCACTTTCTTTCATATTCTCAATCACATTGGCTTTCAATATTTGACTAATGCACAACATGACATCCACACCAATTCTTGATCCAATCATATTAATCATTGAACTGGGTGATTCAAACCTTAAACTCGTCGGTTCACCAACTAAGTTGTTCGATTGATGCCCCTGTTTTGGGTAATGTTCAACCAATGTAGTTTAAATTGATCTGACACTTGAACCGGAGTTCACATTCCAGTACGTCAATTTTTAGCAATGTTTCGTTATATTGAACACATAAACACTTTAGTAATCAAGTTAAACATAATTCATGAATAAACTCCTATTCCAGGTGAATCTGATTTGTGTGATCCTGTAGGTCCAAATTTACATTGGTAGTGAATGTCCATAACTAATTTATGACATCATGAGCAATGAGCGATGTCTTGCAACAAAACATTACTACCCATTTATTTGAAAAGTTGGAGAAAAACTTCAACCTACAATTTGTTATTAGTGTTACAATGATCATATAGTTCTTTTGTCTCTAATATTCTGGTACCTGAAGCATGGAGTCATCATCCTCTCAATGCTTAACCCATGTTCCTTTTACTAGAGCAGACTGTATGAGATGCAAGTGAATTCACATATCATATATTGAGTCATATGAGTATGGCCATACATTTCTCAATCTCTCTTATCAAGTGGCCAGGATATCAATCACCTATAGGAGGGAAAAATCCCATCTATATCACTCACACACTTAATCCCCATGCGTCAAAATGAACCTGAGAATCACCTTTGTGGAAACCCTTAATTAAGGTCACATTGGATGATGTCAAAATACATAAAATGACATGTGATGAGTGTTGTGACTTCAGGTCTGTGAACCACAATCACTAGTTTCACTAAGCGAGCCACTTCTTACTATCATTCCATGGTATCCATGTATCACTCTTATGGTGAGTATTTCTAATACATTGTTCTCTAACAAGTAGAACTACTACAGAAATAGCATTCAGTGTCACTTTTCTGGGCGTCGGTTCTTTAGGAAAACCGACGCCTAAAATATTAGACGTCGGTTATTTAGGAAAACCGACGTCTATATTCGAAGACCAGCCAGACACGGGTACTGCTTTGAATACAGCGTCGGTTGTTAATAAAAAACCAACGCCTAAAGTCGCCCGCGAAATCCAATTTTTGAGCAAAAAAATAGTGTCACTTTCAGCGTCAGTTATGTAGATAGAAACCGACGCCTATGGGCGATGAAAATTTGCACGAAAAGTGTCACTTTCAGCGTCAGTTAACCTTTGATAACCGACGCTGAAAGTGGTTCCCGCCAAACAATTTCATGAAAATATCGTCCAATTGGACGTCGGTTGGTTCAAACAACCGACGCTAAAGAGGTTTAGGCGTCGGCTGTTTGAAACAACCGACGCTATTTGGGAACTTAATATCCCGTGATTGCCCGACTCTTCCCCTTTCTTCTGTTTCATTGCGAGCCGATTTCCCTTTTCTTCTCTGGTGTCACCCGACCACGCCGCCAATTTCTCCTCCACGAAATCTCCTTCTTCCTCCACAACAGCGTCGCCGCGCCGCCACCGCGCCCCATCTCCGCCGCCACTGCTGCTGCCTTCTTCCCCTTCTCCGTGCCCCCTTATCCGTAGCCACTGCTGCTCCTTGGTCTACCTTCCCTGCCGCCTGGAGCTCGCCGCCGCGTCGCCTTCCTCCTTGCCACCGCCCGCCGACGCCGCTGCTCCTTGCCGCCGACGCCGCTGCTCCTTGGTCTGTCTGCCCTACCGCCTGGAGCTCGCCGGCCACCGTTGCACCTGCCTGCCCTGCCGCCTGGAGCTCGCCGGTCACCGCCACCACTGCTGGGAGGTCAGTTGTTGTTGCTCGCCTAATATTGCATCTAAATCTAAGTTTCACCACTTCTTTCACTGAGAACTGAGAAGAATGGCCTACCACGGCCGTGTTGGGCAGGACGGCCGTTTTGGACAGCACGGCCGTGCTGCCCAGCACGGCCATGGTAGGCCAACACAGCCACGGCCGTGTTTGATTTGATTTAAACCCTAAATTGATTTAAATCCATTCTAGCATCCTAATTTGATTTGATTAAACCCTAACATTGATGAAACCCTAACATCAATTGTGATGAAACCCTAACATGTACATATCTATTATTGTGTTTGTTGGCCTAGAAACCCGTCCAAGATTGACTCATTAGGAGTAAATCTTGGATAGTCCCCGGTTTGGGACTGTTCTTGAACACCTAATCTCACTTAGGATGTAAGTGTATAATGTGTATTGGGTTTTCGAGAAAATTTCGGTAGCATTTCCCTGTTTGTTCTCTAAGTACATATGTACTTAGAGAACAGCGGGGAAATGCTGCCGAAATTTTCTCAAAAACCCAATACACATTATACACTTACTAGTGAGATTAGGTGTTCAAGGATGGGATAGGTGGTACCCATTTATTATATATAAGAATGACATCACATGTGTTTGTTGGCCTAGAAAGTGAACAATCATTGTTCTTTATATTACTTGTACATTGGTATAAATTAGAATGAACAATCACTAAATTATATACTATTTGTATGGAGTCCGGCTTCATTGTAGATATCTATTATTGTGTTTGTTGGCCTAGAAACCCGTCCAAGATTGACTCATTAGGAGTAAATCTTGGATAGTCCCCGATTTGGGACTGTTCTTGAACACCTAATCTCACTTAGGATGTAAGTGTATAATGTGTATTGGGTTTTCGAGAAAATTTCGGCAACATTTCCCCGTTTGTTCTCTAAGTACATATGTACTTAGAGAACAGCGGGGAAATGCTGCCAAAATTTTCTCGAAAACCCAATACACATTATACACTTACTAGTGATATTAGGTGTTCAAGGATGGGATAGGTGGTACACATTTATTATATATAAGAATGACATCAAATGTGTTTCTTGGCCTAGAAAGTGAGCAATCATTGTTCTTTATATTACTTATACATTGGTATAAATTAGAATGAACAATCACTAAATTATATACTATTTGTATGCAGTCCGACTTCATTGTACATATCTATTATTGTGTTTGTTCGCCTAGAAACCCGTACAAGCTTGACTCATTAGGAGTAAATCTTGGATAGTCCCCAGTTTGGGAATGTTCTTGAACACCTAATCTCACTTAGGATGTAAGTGTATAATGTGTATTGGGTTTTTGAGAAAATTTTGGTAGCATTTCCCCGTTTGTTCTCTAAGTACATATGTACTTAGAGAACAGCGAGGAAATGATGCCGAAATTTTCTCGAAAACCCAATACACATTATACACTTACTAGTGAGATTAGGTGTTCAAGGATGGGATAGGTGGTACACATTTATTATATATAAGAATGGCATCAAATGTGTTTGTTGGCCTAGAAAGTGAACAATCATTGTTCTTTATATTACTTGTACATTGGTATAAATTAGAATGAAAAATTACTAAATTATATATTGTTTGTATGAAGTCCGGCTTCATTGTACATATCTATTATTGTGTTTGTTGGCCTAGAAACCCGTCCAAGATTGACTCATTAGGAGTAAATCTTGGATAGTCCCCGGTTTGGGACTGTTCTTGAACACCTAATCCCACTTAGGATGTAAGTGTATAATGTGTATTGGGTTTTCGAGAAAATTTCGGCAGCATTTCCCTGTTTGTTGTCTAAGTACATATGTACTTAGAGAACAATGGGGAAATGCTGCCGAAATTTTCTTGAAAACCCAATACACATTATACACTTACTAGTGAGATTAGATGTTCAAGGATGGGATAGGTGGTACACATTTATTATATATAAGAATGACATCACATTATACACTTAGGATGTAAGTGTATACCCTAATATTTTCCTAATATATAGTTGTTTCCTAATATATACTTGTTTTCTCTGATCATAGAATGGATAGATCATGGATGTCCATTCATAATCGTTGCACCCCAGAGTTTATATCTGGTCTTGATCAGTTTATTAGATTTGCCAAGGAACATAGGAAAAAACCTACAGATAGGTTCTACTGTCCATGTAGGCATTGCGGTAACAACTTGAAAGTCAACACTGGTGAGGAAATCAAAAGTCATGTCATGTGCAACGGGATTGTACAAGGCTATACAGAATGGCACTGGCATGGAGAGATTTCAAAATCGAAACCAATAGATGTCGATAGAAGTGCTTGGGTGGAAGAAGAAATTGCCTCCAATGACGTAAATGTGAACGAACCAGTTCCAGCAGACATCGTTGATGCGATGCTGGATAGTTGTAGGGTAGAGCACACTGATCCACCTCCTATCTTTAGAAACATTGTGCATGATGCTGAGATATTGTTATACACAGGATGTGCTAAGTTTACGAAGCTTAGCGCTGTGTTGAGATTGTATAAGTTGAAAGCTAACAATAGATGGAGCGACAAAAGCTTCACTTCATTGTTGACTTTGTTGAAAGAAATGCTTCCTGAAGGAAACGATCTGCCAATCTCAACATACCAGGTAAAGAAAATGTTGTGCCCAATGGGAATGGAGGCCAAGAAGATACACGCATGCCCGAATGATTGTGTATTATTTCAAAAGGACTATGTAGATTTGAAAGATTGTCCAAAATGTGGTGCGTCAAGGTATAAATTGACGACTTCGGGGGAGTCCAAAATTGGTTCTCCTGCCAAGGTGTTGTGGTATCTACCTATAATATCATAGTTTCAACGCTTGTTTGCAAATCCGAAAGATGCGAAGAATTTGAGGTGGCATGCAGATGTTAAGAAAAATAATGATGGGATCCTACGACATGCGTCTGATTCCCCACAGTGGAAGAAGATTGATCTATTGTACCCCAAATTTGGTGAAGAAGATAGGAATCTAAGACTTGGGCTTTGTACAGATGGGATGAATCCGTACGGGACATTGAGCAGCCAACATAGCACTTGGCCAGTCATGCTTGTTATATACAATCTTCCTCCCTGGATGTGTATGAAAAATAAGTATGTTATGTTGTCGTTGTTGATATCGGGCCCTAAACAACCCGGAAATGATATCGATGTTTATCTTGAACCTTTGATTGATGACTTAAAGAAACTTTGGGCTGAAGGTGTGATGACCTATGATGCTTCAGCAAGAGAGACATTTCGTTTGCACGCTATGTTGTTTTGCACTGTTAATGACTTTCCAGCATATGGGAATTTGTCTGGATATAGTGTCAAAGGAGCTAAAGCGTGTACCATATGTGAAGAAAACACTGATTCAATAAGACTAAAACATGGCGGCTAGACTGTATATCTTGGTCATCGAAGGTTTCTTTCAAAATTCCATCTGTATCGTAGGAAGCGCAAAGCATTCAATGGATGGAATGATGAACGGAGTGCACCTAAACCTATACCAGGGGATGTTGTTTATGCAAGATTAAAAGACATTGTCAATGAATTTGGTAAGAAATCACAATGTAGTATGGCCACACGAAGTGACAATTCTTCATTCAAGAAGAAGTCAATATTTTGGGATCTTCCTTATTGGAGTTCTTTGACAGTCAGGCATTGTATCGATGTAATGCACGTTGAGAAAAATGTCTGTGATAACATCATTGGTACTCTGTTAAATATACCAGGTAAGACTAAAGATGGGATAAAATCTCGACTGGACCTATGTGAAATGGGAATAAGGTCAGAATTAACAGAATTGCGTGAAATGGGTAATAAAAGAGCATACTTACCTCCCACTTGTTACATGTTGTCTAGAAAGGAGAAGAAAACTTTTTGTGAATGCTTGGTAAATGTTAAGGTGCCACATGGTTACTCATCCAACATCCGTAGATTGGTATCAATGAAAGATCTGAAGTTGATAGGTCTTAAATCTCATGATTGTCACACTCTAATGCAACAAATATTGCCCGTGGCAATTCGATCTATATTGCCGAAGCATGTAAGGTTTGCAATTACCAGACATTATTTCTTTTTCAACAGTCTATGCAGCAAAGTTATTGACCCTGATACTCTCGATAATTTGCAAAGAGAAGTGGTTGTTACCCTATGCCAGCTTGAGATGTATTTCCCTCCTTCATTCTTTGATATCATGGTACATCTTGTTGTCCACTTGACTAGGGAAGTGAAAATGTTGGGACCAGTTTTCTTGCATTGGATGTATCCCTTTGAACGATACATGAGCATTTTTAAAGGTGATGTTCGAAACCGTTATCGGCCTGAAGGGAGTATTATTGAAGATTATGTGGCGAGAGAGGTTATGGATTTTTGCAATGACTTTCTCAGTGGTAATGACACTCCTGATAATGACAAGAATATTGAGGAGGGCAAAGGAATTTTGGGATCACGGGTGAAAGTAATCAGCCGTGAGCAGTTGGAACAAGCTCACTTGTATATTTTACACAATATGGACGAAGTGAGTGTTTATATCGAGGAACATACCAATTTCATAAAGAGACAACATCCTCGAGCAAGTTCAATGTGTCTTGCTAGAGAGCATAATAAGACTTTTACTAAGTGGTTTGAAGATAAAGTCTTACATCAACTATCTCAAACACCAAATGATATTACAGAAACTATCAAATGCCTCGCCTTTAAACCAAAATCGAATGTTATGTCTTATGAAGGGTTTGACATTAATGGATTCACATATTACACAAAGCGCCAAGATGATAAGAGTGTCGTCCAAAATAGTGGGGTCACTCTTCAAACGTCGACTATGTACTTTGCAAGTGCAAAGGATAAGAGTCCACGTGAAGCTAAAATGTCATATTACGGTGTCATTGAAGACATTTGGGAGTTTGACTACATAGATTTCAAAATTCCGCTCTTTAAATGTAATTGGGTTGATAACACCAAAGGAGATATAGTGGATGAATTGGGTTTCACTTTGGTGAACTTTGAAAAGATTGGTGAGAAGGGTGAACCATTCATATTGGCATCACAGGCGAAACAAATATTCTATATCGATGATCCTGCAAATGATAAATGGTCGGTTGTTCTTCATGGTAAAAGACAGTTCATTGAAGATCCTATAGATGAAGAAGAGTACTATGATAAGTATGATGACTCCAGTCCATTCTCAGTTGGGTTGCCAACTCCACAAAATATTGAAGCTAATGATGACTTATATGTGCACGGAGATCACAATGAAGGATTGTTAATTGATAAAAGATCACAATTTTAGAGACATGTATGTTTATACAAATGCTAAATGTTTTCCTTTTTCTAGTTAATACAAATGCTAAATGTTTGCCTTTTTCTAGTTAATACAAATGCTAAATGTTTGCCTTTTTAATGACATTTTCAGATGGCTGACCATGATGAGCATGATGTCCATGATGAGAATGAAGTCCATGATGAGCATGTTGTCCATGACGAGCATGGCGAGGATACCAATGTAAGTTCTAAAAACATATCCTATATTTCTATAAAATTCATTATCTTCTAGTTATGTCATATATCTTATATTTCTATATTGGGCTAATTCAGTGTGTTTATTTTGGTCAAATTTTAGTTTGATGATGCACATGTACCCACTGAAGCACTGGAGAAACTTGATGCGCAACACCAAACACTTAACAAGAAAAGGGGCATCACTCTGTTGAAGAAGTCAATAGCGCTTAGTGGCAGTGGATCCAAATTGGTTGTGGAGTTTGATAATGGAGGAAATGCAATTGGAGTGAACCGTAATAATTTTGTAAACTATCTTGGGTGTACCACTCGGAGCCATTGTGGTGTTAAGTATGATAATTGGCATAAAGTTCCTCAGGGGAAAAAAGACTTGATATGGAAGGATTTATGAGTGAGTTATTATTATTTGCAATTCTATTTTGTAGATTATAAATTCTATTATTTGCAATTCTATTTTGGATACTAGTTAATAACATTTCTATTTTACAGAATTTGTTTGAATTGGATGAGAAGTTGCATCGTAAAAGTGTGATCCAACGCGCTGGAAAGATGCTTAGGAATTATAGGACAAATCTGAACAGAGAATACATAAAAGAGGGTGATAAGAAAAAGAAGTCAGCCCTTGAACAATGGAACTTCTTGGACAAAGAAGATTGGGACAATTTTGTTGCTTCAAGAAAATCTGAAGAATTCAAGGTATTAGGTGTCACTCCCAATTTAATTAATATACATTGTATTCACCTATTCAAGATTAACATTTAGTGATACTAACCAAATCATTAATGTGCATACTAACTAGGCCCTCAGTGACGCACAAAAAGCAAGGCGTGCACTGAATGTGCATGACCACACTATGGGTCCAAAAGGCTATGTAAGCGTTCGCCAAAGACTACATGCGGAGTCTGCGGCTACTCAGGAGTCTGCTCCTACTAAGGAGTCTGCTCCTACTCAGGATTCTGCCACACCCATGCCTCGCCATGATATCTGGATAGCTGGGAGGCAAAACAAGAAGGGTGAAATAAAGAAGCCCGTAACTGCTGAGGCGACTGTGAAAATGGTAAAATACAACTCTTAGAGCAATCGTTTGAATATTGATTATTTTTGGTGTTAATTTACCAATTTCTGTTGATGGTGATTAGCGGGAGCTGCACGAGCAGAGGAAACAAGGCATGTTCATACCTCAGGGCACAAGGGATGAATTGACAGTTGCTATGGGTAACCCAGAGCATCCTGGACGTGTTAGGGGTGCAGGCGCTGGTGTGGGCATCAAAGCATTCTTTGGGCCATCCCAGCGCAAACCCAGAGTGGGACTTTCTCAAGAAGAGGTAACCTATTCTTTTTTTAGAATGTTACTGCAAAAGGAAATTCAATAATAAGAAGCTAATGTTTCTTTTATCCATGTATAGGAGAATAAGAGAGTCGAGGATATAGTTGCTAAGAAGGTCAACGATGTAGTTGCTGAGAAGGTCAAGGAAGAATTGCTGCGGTGGCAGGCATCTCATGCTTCCAATCAGCCTATGGCGACCCACTCTTCTCCTGATGCACAGACTGTGAGTAATCCTGGAGACCCATCGCCTAACACGTCTGTTGTAAGTATTGTTTATGACATTGTAGATAGTCTTTTCAAGATGATATGTATATATGTATACCATTCTTTACGTAAATTTGTAGGCATTGAAGCCATGCCGCTTAAGAATACAAGACTATGTTGTTGCAGAGGTGCAGGCTTACCCGTCCCTTCCTGGGGAAAGGTTTCACAGGACTCCAATGCCACAGGGCTACGTTCATGTGGGCCCATTACGTGTGTTACCCGATTGGAGGGAAGCTACATTGCCATATCCCCACCCGGATATTGATACACTTGCTGAGGCAGAAGGCGGGGTCATATTGTGGCCCAAAGCAGATGTCGTCTACACTACTGAAATTGTAAGATAAATTTACATTGATTTAGACTGTTAATGTGTATATATGATGTCAACTGATCTGAAATTATATATACATGTTAAAAAGAAGACACCGGGAGCACCTAGGCCTCCACCTCCACTTCCCGCATTACCAACTTGGGTTCCAACTGACCTAACATACCCGTTAGGTCCTGCTTGTAGGGGAATGGCATGTTGGCTACGGGCACATAATATACATTGTCCGATAATTGTTTCTTTAGATGCAGATTATGCAGGTCAATCATACGATAGTTCTTTATTTATACAAGATATTATTGAGCTGTTTATGTATGATTGGCTGAATACATCAATGATAGAGACATGGATAAGGTAAGATCTTGTTTATACATCCATATACCTTGTGTAAGATCCGGTGATCTGGTTTCTTATATATTAATGCATACGTAATACATGTTTTGCAGCTACTTAGTCGAAGATCATTGCAAACAATTTGCATTTGATCATGTGGGATTTTTGATTCCATCATTGATTAGTATGGTAGCTAAAGGCCCTGATAATGTTCAACAATACTGTATGGATGCTTTTACAATTTTTGGTCAGCAAAAGAAGACGATAATAATAGCTCCATTCAATGTCAAGTAAGTTTACTTTATTTATAATTTGGACTTAAGAAAATTCCATTTTTATTGTGCATTTTGAGTTATTAATTGTTAACTTTTTACCTCTAGCGGTAAACATTGGGAGTTACTAGTTATTGTCCCCGGGACGTTCACTGTTTATTATCTAGATCCCACGGGAAGTACATTAAACACTAAAATTGGACACGTAATGAGAATGCCATTATTCTGGTGAGAAATATTTCATTTTTGTATCTGTTAACATCTGTTATTACATTACTATTTACTTATGTAATTTACTGTGTTATATTAACATGTAGGGGTTTAGATGCATTCAAAAAGGCTGGAGGAACGGTCCCAAGGAAAAAGAACCAGCCAATAAATTGGCAGATAGTACAAGTAAGTTCCCGACTCCAGTGTATATATTATTGATGTGAATTGTGCTTAGTTGTATTATTTTGTATGTTTCAATTTATAGTGCGCTACACAAGACAATGGCTGGGCATGCGCATACTATGTGATGCGATTTATGCAGATGATTATCAAACATGCCGCATTGGACATCGATACCATACATGAGGTATTATATATAGTCTCATTAGTTAGTATGAAATATATCAATCTTATTTTTATATTATTACTTATATATATACATCATTCTCTTTGCAGGTGTTTAAAACTGACCACACTATAGGTAAACGCTTAAAAAATATACATGCTCCATATACGATGGAAGCATTAAATGAAATAAGAGAAGAATGGGCAAAAGCCATACAAGCAGTGGCAACTGTAAGATATAATTGGGATGTTGATAGCGATAATGAATGATACTTTGTAAATGAATATTTCTGAATGTTAATACATGTATTTGAATGTTTCTATATGTGTGAATGTGAGAATTGAATTGATCTCTGAATGTATCTACTTGTGTGAAATTTTCCTTGGGACTTTTGTAGGTTTGTGGCCTGTTTGTAGGCTGATATCAATGGATGTCGTAAACCTGCAGTTCAGAAAACTGAACTGCAGGTTCTTATCCTGCTGACCAGCCACAGCAGGCCTGCAAACTGATATGAAAAAAAATAGATATAGGCGTCGGTTATTTATAGAAAACCGTCAGCAAAGACCTACAGCGTCGGTGATTGGATAAAAACCGACGCCTAATAGTACAAACAACCCGACCGTACAGGAAAGCACGGCCGTGGTGGAAAAGGCGTCGGTTATTCATATAAAACCGACGCCTATAGTACTAAACACGGCCGTGCAGGGAAGCATGGCCGTGTCGTCTTGAAGTATGGCGTCGGTCTTTTAGTAGATAATCGATGCCAAAAGGGTTCGCGCCATAGAAAACAGCGCAATCTAGGACTCTTTCTGCGTCAGTTACCAAGTAAACACCGACGCTATAGTCCATATAGGCGTCGGTCGTTTAGTAGATAACCGACATAGAATGTGTCCTAGATGACATCATTTTCTGTGGCGCGAACCCTTTTGGCGTCGGTTATCTACTAAAAGACCGACGCCTATATGTTAAATAGGTGTCGGTTAAAAAACCGACGCCGAAGTGTCCGACCTTTAGCGGCGCCCACATAGGCGTCGCTCAGAAACCGACGCCAAAGGGGGTTAAACAACCGATGCCAAAGGTTGTTTCTGTAGTAGTGTAGCTATGTGTTTGGTTTGATATCAAATATCATAAATGATGATATTCTGGCATCAACCAACACACACTCTAGTCTTATGCAATATTGTTCTCTATTTTTTCTTCCTCAGTAATATCCGACTAGGGACAAAACAAGAATACAAGCAATCTTATCATACATATGAGCTCATTGTTCAAGTCCTTAAATTAAAGACACATGTCATTGAGTAACATCATTCTTTAGACATCCACTATGGTTGTATCATCATCACATTATTGAGACAAAAACAATAGATGGAATTACCTTCATCATTTTGAAATAAAGTATATGATTCCATGTTACAATCATCATACAATTGGCTCTCTTAGAATACATACCAAAAATTTGTTCCAAGTAATTAGCCTATATATTGTGCTAGAGAACTAACACTCACGACATTATTTGAATATATCCTGATCTCAAGACCTCAACCATCATCACTGGTGAGTTCACCAACCATGCATTGACCCTCATCATGAGGGGAAAATTCTTAGCACTACATCGTTTAAGTCATCATGATCCATTTGTTGAATGATAAAATCATGAAAAAAGTTCATCATAGTCATTAACAAATTTTGATATATGAGGTCAAATTTCAAAACCAGAATAGATTTGGTAAAAAACTAGCAACACAACGATTGTCCTAAAAATCTAGATGATATGCACTAAAATTCAACCTAGATGAGTTGAAACAATGTGAACATTTGAGGACTGTGAAAACATCCCCAGGGTTTCCAGGATATGAAAATGTGATCCTAAATACATCCAACTGACCATTGGCTTTTTTTCGTAGGTCTGTGATCAGTTATAAAAAAATTGGATAATCAATAGGATTAATAGTCACTAAATTAATAGTTATAATAAATCCTAAATCTCTCATGATTAGGGGTAATATTGATAATATTTAAACTTCAAATTCCCATGTGTAGGAAGACATCTGACTAGAGTGGAAATTAGATTGATTTATGTTAAAATACATACTACCGTTCTTGGATGTTGTCACTACGGTCCACATCCCAAAAAGTTCCATATCCTAGTCAATTTTACCAAAAACATACTCATTACCTCAAACTCTTATGGATCATCCCAACGATTCACATTTCTTTTGCCCCTATTCGTATCCAAGATCACATGCCACTTCCGTCTGACTAAGTTCATGTGGAGAGTGAGGTCTAGTAGTGTGCGTACTAAGGGCGTTCTCCATTATGAGGAATCAACCCCAATTTCAATCAACCTTTTGTTTTGAGTAAATAAAATTGACTTGGGTTCTAAGATACATGACATCACTAGGAACACACCCATTTCCCTAGTTTTGACCATCGAACAATACACCAATCAAACACACCCAAAAGCTTTTGGAAGGAAGGGTAGACACCAAGAACACAACACCTTTTGTAGGATTATAGCAGTCAAAGAGGCATCATTAGAGCACACTAGGAATCCTGTTGAATGCCAAATCCAAACCATGCATGCACTTTACATGCTCTTCTTTGACTAGAAAAGAATACACCAGTAAAACATGCCCATAAACCTCTAGAAGATAGGGTTCCCACTTGGTGAACAAACCCCACCACTTATCTTTGGGAAGACCCACATAAACACTAACCTTAAGAAGCCTCCTAGCCACAATATAATCAATGTCATGGCTATCATTCACAATAATTAAACCATGCTTAAAGCTTACAAACAACCCCTTTGAAATCAAATCCCATGACCAAATTTATTTTCCCAAGCTTTCCTTTTGAGATCTTTATGCCTTATCCCCTACACATAAACTCTAAACAGAATCCAACCATTTCCAAGAGTGAAAAGTGAAGAAAGATGTATAAATGCTTACAACAACACTCCAGAAAGGCATAAACTATTCTAGCCACAATTCAAAAAACTCCATCCTCTTCATTTCTAATCTCTTAATGGTGAGATGCTATGAGCACTACAGATTGATGATCTCCTACATAATATTATTGTGTTAATTGTTCATTTTCATATTTCTTCATATTATTTTTAAACATAGGTCTGGGTTTGTTAAACATAATATAGCTCACATCTTTAGGGTTTGTGACAATAGGATGTCACAGTGGCCCATAACATCTTCCCCTTATGTAGCTTGATACTTTAAAGTTAACTTTGATTAATTTTTTTTCGTACCTACCCGTGTTTCTGACGCACTTATTGGTTTCCATCAATTTCCTCATAAATTTGGTGGAAATTCTCTTTACCTAACAAGATCCTTAACGCTAATTCCATTGTTTCTTTTAAACACTAAATCCACAACAACATACTCACCAACGGTAAGATTTTAGCCAAAGTAGTGGCAACCAAGTGGTGAACTTGTGACTGTATGATAGAGAGGTCACAAGTTTGAACATCTATGGCGATGGATTCACCAAATTGTTTTCAAAGAAAAGGTAAGATTCCTTTCAATAAAGAATCTTGGGCTCTTAGATCTAGGATACCATAATCTATGCCCTTTTACATGATCAAGATAGAAGTTAATTCATTTCTTGGCCCTAGGCTCAAGCTTTTCATCCTTAGAGTCGACAAAACTAGGAATATATATATATATAACAATAATTTTCACAATGACCAAATGGAACCTCTTCATGAGTTTTGAATATAAGAAGAACATATGTTGAGTGATTGAAAATTTAATGTATTATAGATATAGTGTCATCCCTAAAATATCTCTTTAGTGATCTATGAATTAACTAGCATCTCACACATTTCACAAGTTTTCTATTAATATTCGATGCAACACCCATTTATTATGTTGTATATCTAGAAGTTTGATGTCTGATATTGACTTTATCTAGATAGAATAAGTAAAACTCTATATTGTTTTTCATAATTTTTAACGTAATTTCTGATTTTCTTTTCAATAGAAGTTTTTGCTTCTTAAACAAATCAAAATCTTGAAATTTTTTTGTAAAACAGGAGCTAGACTTTCTTTATAAATTAAACTATAATAAGTGATCAAATTTTTATAACCACCCTTTCATGGAACTCGAGAGGGAGTACAACAATTGGAATACATGCAGTTTACAGTCCCCTTTTCAGTAGGAAACTTTTGTAGAGAACCTATGTTTATTTTGTTTTCCATGTAAGTACTTTTATAGGAATAGCTATTCATGATAGTAATATCATTTCAAACTTTTATCTTTCTTAGTATAGAAATATAATTCTATATAATTTATCCTAAAATAATATGACATAGTTATTAGTATGTTGACCAAATGTGGATGAAGAAGAAAAATAAATAGTTGTCCCAATCAAAACTTCAATAATAAGAGAGTATATTTTTCAAGCATTGAATCTCATAATCTCTCTTATACTACATGATTAGGGTTTGACTTAATCATAATAGGTAATAAAAATCTCACATGAGTTAATTTTTTTTATAAGGTAAGACATGTATATGAAGTTATTTTCACATTATACAATACATGATAATGATTCTTTTTAATAACTTGATAGTCCACATCTTCAATACTTTAAACATATATTTAGAACTGTTATACAAGAAAAAAGTTACATTGGTCATTCACTTGACTAGTACAATTTTTTTCCCACATTGAAGGAGTAGAGTAAAAAGAGATCAAGATCAACTAATTACACCTTAAAACCCTGCTAATCTATTTCAAATATATTGAAATCTCCATATCTATATTGTTATCAAAATATTTGTTTAGTAGAATGTTTGATCTACTGATTTAGTAGCTAGAAATTTACCGAAGTAGAAATTTTAACACATACATTCTATATTAAGTGTATAGCAGCGCAAATAGAAATAAGCAAGTTATAAAATACATAACAAAAGGTGATATATTGTAAAATTAATCATTATACTAAATCACTTAGAATGAATAAACAATACATTTTTAATCTAATTACTAAATCTAAATAATCAAACCATAAAATTTTGAGTGCGTCTTCTTAATAGTTTAGTTGTTATATTAATTTTCTAAATACAAAAGAAGTGTAACACAATATGTGAAAGAATTATAGAAATATACAGTCTCACCATTAAAGTGTTATAGTAGACTCTAGACTCTATTTCTATTAACTAGATTCCAAGTCTGCAAAAGGGCTTGCCACATCTTACTTCAATGGCTCTATTATCTGAATAGATAATTGGGGAACCTCATCTAAACATGGATACCTTGGCATAGAGTCAAAACACACATGATAAAAATCTATACATTTGTGGTTACACAAGGGGTGGTTCATTGAATAGTAACCGCATGGGTACCATTGGGATCTCCTATAAATTTCAGACACTTAAATATAACTATATTGATCTTGGAACCACCAAATTCTCCATCTAATGTTGGGTGCCAAAAGGTATCCCTAAAATCTTTGGTTAATGTTGGATACTCCTACATTTATCCAAGGAGTCACCCAAACTAGGATTAACCTCTTTATCCCTAATTGCACACTCTGACTTCTTATGTTGGGCATTTCCAGTGGGAATGTTACACACTCCATTATGGTGTAGATCCCCACAAGGAATCTATTGTTCTCATGACATATAAAGATCTAATTGATTATTTTGTTTCACAATTTAATGATCGACTAAGCTTTTTCTTAGCTTTACCCTATAATTAAAGCATTTCTTTTTCTTTCAACATTCTATACTATATATCACTATTTGAAATACTACTAAACAATGGTATGTATTTATAGTACTCTAAAAAATAATACAATTGAACTACATTATTTCCATATTATATTTCACTTGAACTTAATAACTTCAACATATGTGAACACACTGAAATGATCAATTCTATAACAATAATATTGAGTTTTCATAATGTTTCATACAAAGAATAGATATACTTTTGAAAGTTATCATCAATTAAATAATGTTGCAAGGGGTTATTCATTTTATCATCCTAGATTCATAACTAATAGGAAACAAACTACCTAGTATCACACTCTAGAATGTGTTTTACTTCTAAAAATTTAGGGGAAACCTAGATACACCAGTATCGATGGATACATATTCATCCCAACATTAGTTGCATTTTAAGTGTAGTTTCACATTCGTTTCCATCATTTACCTTAGCAATAGCTTTCATTCAGGGTTTCTTAATTTAATAATTTGAAGGATTGTGATCAAACTATTTGGTTTCTGTGGTAGGTTTTGACCTCATATAATGTGCACCATCACAAGTGGTAGTGGTTTTTCTAACCGACTAGTGGGACCAATATTTTATTGATAAATGAACAAGATATTCATGGATATGTGCCTTCATCAATCATTGTCTTCATCGAGAAACATAATCATGGATGCATACTTGATGACCCACTCCAATAGAACCCTCTTAGGGTGGTTTCTTTCTCCTAGAAGCTTGACAATGTACTCACTGTTATTCCGTTGGTTTAGAACTGATGGAAACTCCCATCCAATGGACCTCTGTATTTTGAGTCGACTGACCTTTGATGTCCAACCCCCCAACAAAAATCTTACAATGAAGGTTGATACCCCTTCTACCTTTACATTGGCAAGCCTTTGATGTCCCATCTCACCCGCTAACGAATAAGAAAACCTTCACCTGAAATGGTCAGGTAGGCACGAGTACTGATGGTCAGGAAGACATTCAGATTAGATGGAAATACCCGAAGGGTATTTAGACTCTTAGTCTACCACCCTCGTTTGACATTTTATATCCATGGCATCTGATACTCAAGTACAATATGGCTGGGAAGGGTTCCAAACCTTTGCTTTCAGCTATAAATACAAGGTCACTCCCATCATAAAAAGCATTTGACGACTGATGCTTCTAGGCTGCTATTTTCCACACCATCCACATAGAACCTCCATCGACCCCTCCCATCGGTTTCTTCCATTGGTTGACAGAATCAAAGAGTTGAAGCAGCACTAAGAGATATACTTGTGATAGAAGCTAGAGTTATTATGCAAGCATAATTACAAGCAAGTGAGGAAGATGAAATACAAAAAGATCAACAACAATTCTCTGTACCTAAGATATAGACATTCACAAACTTATCGTTAAACCAATCTTCAAAGATCAAAACTTCCCGATCAAAACACAATGGGTGCTAATTATGAAAAATGTAGGATGAGACAATGAGAATGTGCATGACCAATTGTAGAAGTTTATAGACATATGTAGATTGAGAAATAAAACTAGTGTGTCCAAGGAAGGTATGAATCTAATGTTATTCCATTATTCCTGCACTAAAAAGTCCAACGTGTGGTATAGTTTCATATTTGATTTCATCATTAGAACATGGGAGAAACTTATAAACAAGTTCCTTGAGAAGTTCTTTCCTCCCTCACTCACTCATCAAATTAGAGGGTAAACCACAAAGTTTGAGAAACACCCTTTTGAGACTCTCTTTCAAGATTGGGAACATTTCGAAGAGTTATTACACAAATTCCCACATCATGAAATTCCCCCTTCACATATTTTCAAGCTCTTTAATAGGGGAGTTGATGATCACATTAAATATCTCCTTGATGCGCTTCTAATGGAGACTTCATGTGGAAAAACTTTGGGGATGCATGGAAGGTCATCAATATAGGATTCAAGAACCAATATAGTTGGGGATCATTGCATAAGAGAGGTTCTCTCAAGGTGGCCATGACAGAAGGTAAGTCTGAATTTAAGGCTATTATAGAATCTTTGAAGGCCCTCGCTATCAAATAAGACAACCTAAGATTATCTTTGTAGAGGTATAACTCAAATAGTTAACCCAATTTTCCAGATAGGGAAACCCAATAGGTCTTCTCGGTCTGTGATGCACAAAGGCACACATGTTTGGGTGCAACAACCTTTACCAAGCCACTTTGAACATGCACCAACCACATTTCAATAGCAGCTCTGTCATTGAAGAAGTCAATAATATCAACTCTATTCTAGGATAGGGATAATATGACCCAAATAGAATGAGAAATCAACCTGGCTTCTAGTATGAGACTCTAGATGGAGCAGTGAATGCATATCAACTCAAGAAAAGCCCTAGTCATAATGAATATGGTGGTCCTTGTAGTTTCCAACAATAGCAATATTGTCGACAAAGTAACTAAAATCATGGAAAATATGCCAACAACTACAATCTTGGACAACAACCCTACAACCCACAAGGACAAGATCTACTAGGGTAGGGCAATCAACAAAAATATCTTCCTCCAATGATCAAGGATGCCTACATTTTATTAGGGAGATACTAGATAATTAGATCAATAAATAAGTCCATGGAGGCTCAATTTGCAAAGATTGATTCAACTATTCTACCTCTAGTCAGTTGTTTTGTTGGCAAACCAAAGAAAATTTGAAGCACCAAGAGGATCTGAAGACAATGATCATGCATTCGGGGTTCACTCTTCAAGAGTGACCAACCCTAAATCAACATCAACATGATTGTTCTTGAAGATGACAATTATAGTAGAGTCACCCATGTGGCTTCACATGTAGTACTAGTGATTGAAATGTCAAAGCAATGTGATTATCCTCTCCAAAGGCATACAATACACCCAATCCTAAGAAGGCACCATAAATTATACAAACCACTTCTTCTATCATAGTGATTCCTATCAACAAACCATGTGTCCCTAACTAGAGTCATCTAGCTTAGACACATCTAAACTTGAGATTCATGTAGTTGAA
The DNA here is from genome assembly GCA_963693085.1 of Alisma plantago-aquatica. Taxonomy (NCBI): domain Eukaryota; kingdom Viridiplantae; phylum Streptophyta; class Magnoliopsida; order Alismatales; family Alismataceae; genus Alisma; species Alisma plantago-aquatica. The sequence continues at coordinate 545,388,212 of OY856414.1, forward strand.
AGTATCAGTGAAGAAACTTCATGCTGATAATCTATTTCTTGACAGTCTAGTTGAAATTCCATCACAAAGTATATTATTCAAACATCTCCTCACTCTCAAATACCTAACAGAGGAGTTCAAGATTGTCAAGATTGCATAGACAACATCATACATCATCAAAAGCAAAATGCCCAAAAAACTCAAGACACCTGGGATCCTTAGGAATCTCTTTCTTTGTTGAGGAGCCCACATGTTGGGAAGGACTAACTGACCTTGGGGAAAGCATTTATATCACACCCTATAGCTTATGCAAATGATTAGACTTTACAAATGACATCTTTCCCACCATCATCATGATTCAACTTGTTGATGCTTCTGTGAAATCCCCTATGGGGATTGTAAAAGTCAACCATGTTAGAGTGGGTCCCAAATCTTTTTAACCCTATGATTTCTACATTATGAATATCAAGGTAGATCTGCAATAATCTCTCATCTTTGGTCATCCTTTCCTCACAACTTCCCACACACTCATGACATTGAAGCTTAAATCCCAATGTTGAGGCTAGGAACGAACACAATTGACTTAAAGGTCTTTGGAAGTCTTAAGGGGCCCTCATGCTACCTAATTGACTACATCGACAAGGCAAAACACTAGTACATAATATTCCCACTTTTTTAGACCTTCTTGAGATAGCACTAGTTGATCCCAACAGTCATGTGTTGAATGATGAAAAGGTGAAGATAGTCCTTTTCCACTTAGACAAAACCAAAGAAAACTTAAACCTAAATTTGAATAGATCAAGTCTCTTTCTATAATCTACTAAGAAGGAAAGGATCCACTACACCAAGGATGAAACCCCTACCCGAGGGGCTAGAATATATCTTCTTAGATGAGAAGGTGGTCTACCTAGTGATCATCAATGAAGATCTCACCATTAGGTAAGAAGACTTGTTGTTAACTAAATTAAGTAAGAGTCATAAGGAGTTAGGATACAAAATGACATACCTAACTATAGACATGCCATATGTATTCATATAATTAACATGATAAACAACTACAAGCCCTCAATTTAATCTAAACATAATCTAAATCCAATTTTGAAGATAGTTGGGGGAAAAGAGGCAACAAAACTACTAATTTGTTGGATCATCTATTCCATATCTAATTCTTGTGGGTGAGCCATGTGCAAGTAGTGTCGAAGAAAGGAGGCACTATAGTTGTCCTGAATGAGAAGGTCACAAAGATATGGCATAATGGATACTTGAAGAGAAAATATCTACAGGTTGGAGACCAAGTATTAGAGCATAAATCTCATATCCATCTCTCTGTAAGATAGCTCAACACTTGATGGTCAAGTCCAAGATTAACAAGCACATCTTCCCATGACGAACAATATGTTACAATGGTAGAGAAGTGGTTCCTGATGTTGATGATCTGAGAAAATTGGTTCAAGTAGAGGCTCACTCTTTGATGTATGTTATGCATGCAGGTAGCACCAAGATGTATCACAATCTAAAAGACATATTGGTGGCATGGTTTGAAGAGAGACGTAGATGAGTTCATCACAAAGTGTGTAGTGTGTCAATAGGTTAAGGCAGAGCACCGGAAATCTTTAGGAACTTTACAATTGTTGCCTATACAGTAGTGGAAATGGGATCATATCATAATGGATTTTGTGGTTGGACTACCTAGGACAGCCAAAGGCCATGATTCCATTTGGGTTACCATTGATAGGTTTACAAAGTCAGCACATTCCCTCCTATGAAGAAAACATACACAGAAGAGAAGCTGGCACATATTTACATTGATGAGATAGTACATTGGCATGGTATTCTAGCTACCATTGTGTTAAACAGAGGTCCTTAGCTTACCAGTCACTTTTGGGAGCATTTTCATACAATTATGGGTACATAGTTGAGGTTCAGTACAATGTTTCACCCACAGACAGATGGATAGTCTAAGAGGATTATGCATACTTTGGAGGATCTTTTGATATCTTGTATCTTGTAATTTTTGGGCAGTTGGAACGTATACCTTAGTTTGATAGAGTTTGTTTACAGTAATAGAAATCAGAGGAGGATTGATATGACATCGTATAAGGCTTTGTATGGGAGACGTTGCAGATCTCTATTGAGTTGGTATGATACCGGTGAATATCAGCTTCTGGGTCTTGAGCTTGTACAACAGACAACGGAGAAGATTAAGATGACTCAACAATTGTTGAAGGCAACTCAGGATAGGTAGAAGTCTTATGTTGATAACCTTCATAGGCCATTGGAGTACCAAGTGTGAGATAAGGCGTATCTCAAGGTCACTCATGCGAAAGGCGTGCTGAGTTTTTGTAAGAAGGGTAAGTTGTCTCCCAGGTATATAGGACCTTACTCTATGGTGCCATGTGTTGGGATGGTGGCTTATAGTTGGAATTGCCACCTGAGTTGCACAAGTTGCATCTAGTGTTCCATGTTTCTATGTTCAAAAAGTGTCACCCTGATAGTGAGTTGGTTTTCCAGCCAATGGAGGTTAAGCTAGATGAGTATGTGTCATATGTGGAAGGTCATGTGTTGATCCTGGATAGAAGGATCAAGAATTTGAATAAGATGGATAACATTTTAGTTAAGGTTTTTTGGCATCATTGTGGTGTGGAGGAAGCCACAAGGGAGATTGAGGATGAGATGCATAGGAAGTAATGTTTCTTTTCACGTAGGATTTTGGGGGCAAAATCCTTGTTAGGCATTTATGGTTGTAAGGCCCCTGGCCTAGCTTAGTGCTATATTTTTCTAGCTTTTCTTAATAAGATGCTTTAACTTTAATCTAATCTTTTGAGATGTCATAATAACATTTTATTTGGTTGGTGTTTGAGCTAGTTATGCTTGTTTTTTACCAAATTGCAATATACCCATGTTGAGGGTCTAACGTGTGATTTGTCACATGAGATTGTATCTATTATGCCTTAGCATCATGAGAGAGACAATGATGCATAAGGTCACCTTGTTGGGCCTTAGTTGATGAGATTGAATTATGAGATGATATTAGGGTTTGCATAGATGCTTCAGTTGGATGGATGTATCGACCTTGTTTGATGGCTTTTGAAATGTTGCGACCTCTACACTTACTTGGGTGATGTTTGTTGCGACAATGATGTTTTGTTCCTTGTGTTCATCACTACAGTTGCCCTTGTGGATATTTGTTGTGACCTTAATAGGTGGTGTTGTGACCTTGGTTATAAAAAATTCTTTGTAAATCTCACAAGGCCTATTCAATTTGTATCATGTTAAATCAACATAGCTCATACCTGGCTATGTTCGTCATCTCATAATACATGCATTGTTAGGATTCCATAGTAAAAGCTATATTAAGTAAATATCATCACCATGACACAAATATAATCATTCAAATTGAAACCCTCTTATAATTAGGGTTAGGGTTTCCCCTTGTAATTTGTTAGGGTATTCAAGTTCATTTTTTACATGCGACCTTGTGTAGTTGTTTTGCTTCGACCATGATAAGGCGAGGACCAAATTGGTCGCTACATCACAAAGTTTTTAATGAGCCTTTTGCATCATTGGTTGCATGGTTGATCCTTTGTGGTACATGTGTCCTTTTGGTGATCTCATACCTTGACACCTCATATCCTTACCTCCCTCCTAACCCTAGAATATATAAGCTCTCTTTCACATGCAAGTATTACTTTTAGCTTTTTCCTTCCTCTCTTCTTCCTTGAGTTTAGCCTTGATCTTGGTGGTGCTTATGGAGGTGGTGATCTTGGAGCTTTTGTGGCTGATCATCCTTGCATGTGGTGATCTTGAGCTAGATCATCTTCTTAGTGGTGATCCTTAGTGATCTTCCTTCTTGGTAAGTGGTTCTATGTCCTTGATCACATTTTTTCTTTTGAACCCTACCTCTTCTTTTTCATTCTAGGCCATGATAGTATGGATCATCATGGTGTCTATCTTGAGGATCTTCTCTCCATAGAGGTCAGAGACTATGGTTTGACCATGGTAGTACATAAGTGAGATGAAGCTTCCTTCTTCTTTCTTCTCTCTTATTCGGCCTAGGGTTTGAGTTTTCTTCTTCTTGAGCTTGTCTTTGACCTTGGTGTGTTCTTCTTCTTTAGGTGACCTTGTGTTTGAGGATCTGATCCAAGTTTAGAGCTTCCTTTTCTTAGAGCTTGTTGGCTTTGGATCTTGATCTTCATCTAAAGGTGGGTTATATAACTTTCCCCACTACTACTCTTGCACCATTATCTTGATTGCTTGTGGATGATTTCATCTCTAGTATGTGATCCTAATATGCTAAATTATTTTATCATAATTTAGGGTTTATTGCATGAATTACTCTATCTCCTAAACCCTAATTTCATGTACCCAATTTCTAAGTGATGGTGAGTTAGTGTTCCTTACATGCACCTTGATCTCAGGTTTCTTTACCATGTTTGTGTTTTGTCCATCATGTGTCCGTTGGATATTTTGGTTCTTGTGTACATATGTTGGACATTGGTTTTCTCTTTAATGCATGGCTTTCCTTGTTGATCTTAAAGATGAACGTTTCTAGCATTTTGATGTTCTCTCTTTCATGAGTTTTCATCTTGGTGACGTTTGAGTTCTTGATGGTTGATCTTTTTCTATAGGTCGACATGCTCTTTTTGGTTTATCGGGGTTGCCTTGACCATGTTGTGGTTGCAACATGTGTTGGTGTGGTTGGTTTCTACATATCTAACTTCTCTTGAGATCGTTAACTCATGATTGGACTTGTTGCGGTCATAAGAGTGGGAAAACCCTAAGTGGGTGGTCACTATATGTTGTTGATGGATCCTTGCAGGCAAAACAAACCCTAATGTTAAGGGTGTGGTCGTAACACATGTTTTTGAGTTGGTGGGTTGGAACAAGTGATCTTTTCTTTCTCAAAATGCATGATATTGCTTACTGGGTCACTACAACATAATTCTTTTGGTCGCAACATGGTTGATGGTCGGTGCCTTGTGATGCTTTTGCTTGGTTGCTACCTTTGTATGATGCTAGTTAGTCACAATAGGTGTCCACTACCTATGTTTCATAGTCATAAAAAGGTGTTGGCCTAGTGGAGTCACTACAAGGTGTCACCCATGGTGGTCGCTACACATGCATGGGTGTTGGCCACTTCATGATTTTACCCTAGTGGTCAAAACAAGTTGTTGTTTACAAGATGATGTTTACATGTTTATTGTAGTAACTTTACACCCTAATGCATTCCAAGAATGTGGGAGACGATGTGTGTAGGGTTTAATGACTAGTATTGAAATGGATACCCTAATCAGATATTTGAGAAACCTAACCCCAATTCTCAAGTGTATGATGTGCTTGTTGAGATTGCTTGAATGAATGATATAAGTTGATGTTTTCTCTCTCCTACTTGTAAAACCCTACCCTTGCAGGAGGAATGAATAACATAGATAGTGCATTTTATGGTGTGCTTGACATTACCCATGATGGTGATCATGAGACTTTAAGAGGCATGATGAGATACTGATTATGTGCAGGGATTATGTGATTTGGGTCTTATGACCTGGTAGAGGCTTTATGCTTAATGTTAGGTAATACCCTATAGCGATGAGATGAGGGATTATCATCCCCTAGCGAAGTGATACTGTTAATGGCCTTGCATGGAAGTGATATCAAGAGATGATGTGACAAGTTCATTCCTCATATGTTTTATATCTTCTGGAGTTGTACCTTTTATCCCTATTTTGTAGAATTTATTTAGGGTTTGCACATTATAACTTTATTGATGCTAAAAGATACTCAATTGGCTTAACTAAATAAGTGAAACCCTAATCATGTAGTTTCCATGTGCCATTGATTTGTCTTCAGAATCATTACTTGCTAGATAGTGTAATGAGTTCTCCCTCAATGGAAGCTCAGAGTTGTATACTATTGAGTATATGCATTTCACGTGATTGGTTGCAGTCATACCTTGGAAGGAGAATGGTCAAGGACTTATCTTAGTGATATGATTCAATATATATATTATATGTTTTTAGGATGGTTGTGTTCATTCCTCGGTAGGAGTGTGGTTGTGGTCATAGCTTAGGTTTTACTAGTGTTGTTCCTATATACCAAGGCATACTAAGATTCTTTGCCATTGGACACTATAAGTCACTATGTAGAATTTGGATTGACCGATGGTGCACAAGATTATAGGATTTTGGCTCCTCCTGGATCTTTTATGGGACTAATTTTAACTTAGTAGTGGTTAGTTGGAGTATGAGTGGTATACCTCATCTCCTCAGGGCATAATAAAAGATGTATTATAGTCGTGTAGTATATTTTCTTAGGTTCAAACATTACTCACATTGGATGACCCTTTGCCTTATCTCTTGTTTTGATTAGTTCATTTATAATGTGGTAAGAAAAATCAACTATTATGCATGTTATTCACTTATAAAATAATAAGATGTTCTATTGCACAGTTTTAGATGCCTGAATTGCTTAAACAATGTTAACTATTTTACTCATATCATTTTGGTGAATCTATTCATCATGATAATAATGTTACCTCCCTGCTATAGCTTATATGTGCTTATAATATTTTTTGGTGGAGAGTTATATCTCTCTTTGGACATTGTACGTTGGTCTCACTCTATGGGTTTCCACATCTTTAGGTGGTCGTGTACGATGAGGTAGAGATCGTGCGGTTGAGGTTGAGTAGCAGGAAGAGTAGTAGTTGTTGAAGGTTGGATATGTTGCTAGTGTTATGTAGTAGAGTCCTATGTTTCTTCTATGTACTCTCAGGTCCTTGGGGGTGTTTTGTAAACATTGTACATCAATAATGAGTTTTGGCAGTATGCCTCGGTTGTATAGATATGGCTTGTATATGTGAACATGTTATAATTAATATGTAACATCATGTGGAAAGTGAACAGTGATATGTACCATCTTGTTGCATGATATGTAATACAGGTGGCATAGTTTTTGGACTCAAATATAATATGTTTCCACTTTTGTGGTTATCTGAAATCAGCTTTAGTTTACCCAATTTTATGGTAACCATGAATGTTAGTATTAGTTTTGCACTTTGTTTTGAGTTGTCTTGTTTGTGTTGCATTAGGTTGTCATAAGAAAAGTTCAACACCAACAAGAAAATAATGAACCTAAAGTGGTGTACTAGCAACATGAAGAATTACAAATTGATGTCGAATCTCAAGTTCCTTATGTAACACAAAACCTCATACATCTAGTTGGACAAGCCTTGAGCTTGAAAGATTAGGACATCTTATGCCTCAAGAAGGTGGTGAGTTGGTCTTAGTTGATGAGTCAACAACCTACCTCGAAGAAATTAAGGGAGGACATTGTATCCAAAATGGAGCCCATGTATAGAAACAAGGTATGACCTTGGTGGTAGCACTTAAAGGGGTAAGACCCATAGGGTTCAATTGGGTCTTCAAGAAGAAGACTGACATGGATGGTAATGTACAAACCTATAAGGATTGATTGATTGCAAAGGGTTTCAAACTAGTTCAAAGTGTTGAACATGATGAAATCTTTTCACCAGTTGTTGTTGTTAAACCCATTAGGATAATACTTGCCATTGTTGCTTATTATGACTATAAGATTTGGCATATGGATGTAATAACTACATTCCTTAATGGGAATAATTATGAGGATGTATGTATGACACAACCTAAAGGTTTTATAAATCCATTTATTGCAAATAAAATCAATAAGCTATAAAGATCATTCTATGGATTGAAACAAACATCTTAGAGTTGAAATCATCAATTTGACAAAAAAGTCAAAGAGTTTGACTTTAGTGGAAATGAAGATGAAATTTGTTATTACCAAAGTTGAGTGGGATCATATTATATTCCACATAATGATGGAAAATAACATTCTTATACTACGAATATTAAAACTTGGATGGGAAGTACCTTCTCTATGAAGGGTTTATATGAATCATCCCATATGATAAGAATCAAGATCTAAGAAGAAGATGTAGAAGGCTTCTTGACCTAAAAGAGCACATATATTGTCAAGATGTTAAAAGGGATCACCATGCAAGACTCAATGAGAGAAGATTTGTCCATGTTCCTTGGTATCAATCCCTGAAGAATGTAGTGTCCCAATTATTTTGAAGAATAGGAAAACATAAGTAAGATGTCATATGCCTTCACAATTGGATCTATCATTTATGAAATGTTATGTACTCTCCCATGGTCTTGTATGTGTTGGACATGAAGAGAAGATATTTGTCAGATCCAAGTGAAGGTCACTAGATTTCCATAAGGAATATCCTTAAGTACTAGAAAAGCACTAAAAGGAGTAGTTCCTTAGTTGTGGTAATAAGGAAGAGTTGGGTGTAAAGGGTTACACTGATGCAAGTCTTCAAAATGATAAAAACAACTAATGGTCACAATCTAAATTTATGTTTTTTCATAAAACAAAAAATGTAAGATGGAAAAGTTATGAGCGAGAGACCATTGTTTAATCTACAAAAGAGGTTGAATACCTTGCTGCCTTACAACAGAGGATACTATATGGATCAAGAAGTTCATATAGATGAACATGTGGGAAATTCTAACCACTGTTGGCATAGTAGAAATATTGTGACAGCAATGTATCTACTGGATAGGCAAGGAATATTAGATAGCATACTATGGCAATTCCAACCCATAAAAGAATTTGTACATTGAGGAGATGTGAAACTTGAAAAATACCAACTAGAAGACAAGGTCAGAAACTAACTATAAAAGTTCATGCGCTACAGAAACATGACGGACATGTTAAGATCACTTGGAATTAGATTTATTGGTGATTGGGTGTAAGTGCAAGTGGGAGTTTGTTGGTATGTATGCCCAGTGATCTAATCATATGATAATTGTAATGAGACATCACATACTTTTTTTGAAAATGATAAGTTATTTTGTGTATTGTATTTGTCTCAATCATTAGATGATGTCTCAAACATATTAGATGTCTAAAGAATGATGTTACTAGATGACATGTCTTCAAGTTGAGGACCTGAACAATGAGATCAAATGTATGATAAGAGTACATGCATTCTTGTTATGTCCCTAGTTGGATATTGATATGGAGGCAAAAATAGACAACAATAATACATAACACTAGATTGTGTGTTTGTTGATGATAGAATCTCATCAATCATTATATATGATATCAACCCAAACACAGGTACTTGTTAGAGGAACATTGTACCAAATACACCCACCTTGAGAGTGATGCATCGATATCATGTAATTTTAGTAAAAATCATCTTTCATAGTGGCAATGGTGGTTGTGGTTCTTTAACCTGAAGTCACTACACTCATCAGATATTCGATGTATTTGGACATCATTTAACATGACCCTGAATAAGGGTTGGAATAAAAGCAATGCCCAGGTTATTGTGACACATGGGGATAGAGTGTGAGTGATTTACATGAGATTTGTCCCTCCTAAAAGAGATTGATATCTTGGCCACTTGATAAGAGAGACTGACAAATGTATGACAATATTCAAGTGGCTCAATATATGATATGTGAAGTTACATGCATCTCATATTGTCTTCTCCAGTTCAAGGAACTTGGATTGAATGTTGAGAGGATGAAGATTCCATGCCTTCAATTCAATTTGGATATTAAAGACAAAGGAACTATACGATCAATGTAATAATCACATATTCTAGGTTGAAGTTGTTCTCCAACTTTCCAATTACTTGGGTAGTAGTGGTGTGTTGTTAGATACTACTCATTACTTGTGATGCCATAAATTAGTTATGGACATTCATAGCCAATATAAATTGGGACCTATAGGGTCACACACATAGGATGCACCTAGAATAAGAGTTTATTCATTAATTATATTTAACTTGATTACTAAAGTGTTTAGGTATTCAATTTAAACTACAATGGCAGAAAATTGATTGACATAACTATGAACTGACTAGTTCAAGTGTTGAACTGATCAATTCAAGTGTCAGGTCAATTTGAACTAGATTTGTTGAACATTGCCTAAAATGGGACATGAATGGACCGGTTCAGTTGGTGAACCTACCCATTCAAGGTATGAATCACCTGGTTCAATTCTCACTATGATTGGATCAAGGATTGATGTTGATGTCATGTTGTGCCTTAGTCAAATATTGAAAGCCAATTTGATTGACAATATGAAATAAAGTAAACCAATTGGTCCACGTGTTGGACCAATTGTTTCAAATGTGAACCGACCAGTTCAATGTTCGTAGCTTCTTGAAAATTCATGAAATCTTATCTCCTTGACTCCCAGATGTCTAAAAACGTTGACCCTGACCATTCTATATAAAGGGGGTCAGTCAAGGCTTTTAGAGACACGACAATAGGCTCTAACAATCGTTGTCCTCTCATAGTTGTGGTGACATGAGAGCTTGAGAAAGTCCAACCAATACATGGGAGGGAGAGCAAGCAAGAGACAAGATGGTAGAGAAAACCAACCCTTGCAGGTTGATGTTCAAATGGGAAACTCCTTCCCATTGGTTCTAGTAGTGTAGTGTGGAGTTCACAATGGTCCACGTGGACTATGTAGAGGCAAGGAGGCCCTTGCCACCCGCTAGTAGGATGTCATACAACCATTGTGTGTGGTGATACAGTAGGAGGTCGACGCTGATATCTTTCTAGGTGCTACTTGCAAAAGATGTAGGCTGCTACAAGGATAGTCATTGGACTTGCTCCAGGACTATGTATGTTCCTTGCAACATTCCTTACCAATCTATAGTGGTTGACACAATCCACTAGTGAAGGGGAATATGGCAAGAAATTGTTTCCGTTGCAATCTCTGTCGCCATATTTCCCAACACAAATATACTCATAAAGCATTAAAATTAATCACGAATGATGTATGTTGCTTAATTCAGTAAAGCTTTTCTGTATGTGATTATAAGACCCTTAACCTATCTTAACCTCTTAAAAATTCTTTTATAGTTTTACTATGTGGCATGCTTGTGTCGATGAATGCATATTCATCCTAGATTTAGCTACATTTTTTGTGTAGTTTTGCACTCATTTTCATCATTTTAATATAGAACTATATAACATTTATATTATATTGATTTGATGTTAATTTATAGGATTTTGATCCATTTCCATGGTATGTTTAAACATCACATCTCCTGCACTAGAAAAAGAGATGAAGGTCCTGCAAGGCGACTAGCGGGCCCAAAAGGTTTTGAATAAATGAACCACATATTTGAGGACTCATTCCTTAATTAGTTGGTGAAACCATCAGTTTGCATTACACATGTAGAACCATTAGTTTTCAAATATTTGTCCTTACATTGGTTGATGCTCCATAGATGTTGACCCTTTGACACAGTACAATATCCCCAACCCCTATGGGGTGGGTGTGTCTTAGTCAGCCATTCCATTATGGTTGACATTGGATGGAGGATTTTCCTTTGGTTCACAACTATTTTATTTACCATCAAATTAGACTACATCTACCCAACCAAAGGTTTCAATCACTTGCATCGAACCTTCATTCCTCATCACTATGTCCTTCCCTCAGTTGAAAACCCAACAAAGCCCAATGTTCACCTTCTAAATGAAGTTCCAACACCCCCTTCCAATGATGTTACTGCTCTTACCTATTGATGTAATCCATGTGCCATCTTTTGATGGATGTTCAACACTCTAAAATAGAAGGACTTCTTGCACATGCCAACAATTGGTCTTTCATACTCCATCTTCAAACAGTTGTTTTGTGACCCCTTCTAATAGTCTTCCTAAACATTGTTGTTCTGATGGAGTTATTATAGATAGTAGACCTATCATCTACCCCATGCCACCACTAAATATTTCCCTACATGGAGGCATCTAGACATCACTACTTGGAGGATAGGAGGACTCCAAACCCTAGCCTCCACCTATAAATACAAAGGGCACTGTCAACAAAGGATGGTTCAGCCATTGACAAATGTTTGTTGCTATTTTCACTATCATTTGGAATTTAGCAACCTTCGACCATTTCCATCATTTTGTGAATGAAAACTAAAGACCACTTCCACCTCTGCCAATTCTTGTAGGTTATGTCCTTGAAGGAGGTTCTAAATACTGATGCATTCATCCATTGGGCGATGACCTTCTCCTATGTCAACCTATTACTCCCTCATCAACAACTATGGATCCAACCTATAAGGAATGAAGAATGATGATCCCATTCCATTTGTGATGAACATTTAGCGGTGCCTTTTCCTTTTTTTCGACATCCTTATCTCAGAGTCAGAAGAGTTATTCTTACAAACCATGACGGTGACTCTTTCTTATTTTGTGACCATGTCCTTCTTTTTATCTTCCCTTGTTGTTTTTGTTATTACTTCCATGAGCCAGTAGTCCTTTTTCTAGGGTGTGGGGACTATCTCTACTATGTGATTTTGTTATCTTCATTGCATATTTTGTTATATGGGCAGTTATACTTTTAAAATCAATCATTTTATGCGTGTATTCTTGTAACGACCCCGCCTCCCAGTAACCCCCAATTAAGGGAGACCACGAGGTTAAAGTCGTTATCCCAATTTTCAGATCAAACGTTCGACAAATAATCGATAATAATTATCAAATTCTACTAAACTAAACTGAAAGGGTGTAATAAAAATTAACTTCGCATACCTTTTTCAAAAACTTGGACAACTACTTCTATCCACATCCGGAGTCTATTGTAACTAATCCTCCTTTGCACTTTAATTCTCATTTAATTCCACATATGCCACTTTATTGTTTGTTGTTCTCACATGTACCTAAAATGACAACAAACAAAACATCGGTCATCATAAATGAACTATGTTGGTATGTGGGGGAAATAATGATCGTGCAATTAATAACAACATATTGCAGTCAATTAAAATTTAACAACCAACTTTACATTTTAAATATAACTATGTGGTCCATACATACCCTATCCTCTGCATCGTCCCTACAGTTGACCTGGATGCTACCTTCCTTATGGTAGATCCCCATTAAACCCCTCATGATCCTACCTAACCAATGAATCAATTTCTAGGGTTGAGTCACATGACACTACCCGTAGGAAGCCCACTCCTTAACTCATGGTGTGCTATAGAGTCTCATTTCACTACACATGGGTAGCCCAATTTCTAACTCATAATAGCCTAGACCTTACTCTAGGTTACCCTTTTTAGCATTTGCTAAGCCACATAGGAGGACCAGGATCTGAGCCAGTCATGTATGCATACTTATGGTGATAGTCATAGTCACTTTATAGTTGCATGAAATAAAAGTTATCCAAGCAGTTATTTTTAGGAAACCGATAAAACGTCCGGGAATCACTGTGAAACTAAAGTGATTATTCATAAGCATAACCACATACCTATCAGGCTGATTTGAGACAGAATAATCCAATCAATAAAGAATTCCAATTAGGCAAGCAAGCACATTATGAGATCCTGAAATATGCATACAATTTCCTATTATTAATCATACCATCAAGATCTATTAAACTTAGCTCGCTTCCTAGGGTTTCTAATCCACTTTTAGGGTTTCCATTACAATTAGGGTTTCCCTTCATCTCTTACTATTTTAAACCCTAATTTTATATAATTACTCACAAATGCTAGTTATCTCATCTATTCATCATGAAAGATACTAAGGTTATCTTTTATCAACATATAACCCCGATATCACAAAAAACATAATTAACCATCAATTAAGTCCATTAAGCCTCTTTTAAATTAGAGCTAACATTTTTATCCTTTTAATCCATGACAAGATCATTATGCTCATTTATCATCAATTCATAGTTCATTATGGTCTAATTCACATATGAACTCTATTTGTCATTAATTCTACCTTTCTCCATTAGGAAACCCTAATTACTACATTAAGGGTATTCATCCACAATTAGGAACTTTTATACTTGAAATAGCTTGGAATTATCATATCTCAACTTTATTCATGATTTTGAATAATTAAAACAAGTATTAGTCACATTTACTAATATTAGGGTTTCAAGGCCCATTAAAGCAGGCTGGTTTCTTGTTCTTTTGTAATTATTTTCTTTAAAGTTTTGGCTATTCTCAGTTTTTGAGAGTGGCATGTTTTGTACAGACACTATAGAAAAGAAATACAAAAAAAAGCAACACGAGTTTTACTAACCAAAAAAAGGCCCATTAAAGCATATTTATGCACATGAATTTCTAAATTAAACCAATTACGTGCAAAGTTCATCCTTTTTGTTCTCGATATACCTTTTTACAATTAACATGTTAATATCAACTTTAATCATCCATTAAACCCTACTAAATACATTAATCATGTCCAAATAGGGTTTCTTAATCTTTAATTCATTAAAGTTGATAACCTCCATTACTTTTCAAATTGCAAGAGGATTTAGCCTCTAAAACCATTTTAAATGAATTCCTCTCATTTTTCTTAGCTAAAAGCATATATTATTTGCTACCATCAGAGTTACCAATATTTAGATATGAATTTTGCAAGGATTACCTTTTTGGACCAACCAGAGGATGCCACGTCGCCTCTCCATGCAACGTAGCCCACCGTTTAGAAAACATTTTGAAAAGTCCAATCTGCCCTCACTTAGTGGATTTGACAATGTGTGTTTTTCCTCTTCTCTATTATTTAATTTATATTTTCATCTTTATAATGATCATTCATAATCTCATTTGACTCCTTGATCAATATAGATACCCAAAATCAAATTATATTTGTTTTCTATGAATTTCATGCACTTTTGGGCACCTTAATTAGCTTAATACTCCTCTTTGTTCAAACACTTTATTTTGACTAGTTAACTCTATCTTTTTGTCTCCAAACTTATACACATTATTCTACACTTCATGTAGAATGTATGGTCCAAATTTGAGATCATTTGGACCTTGCTATGATTTGATACGATTTTCCTAAGATCTAGCCCTTTCTAGCTCTTTTTTAGCCTTTTTATTCCTTTTTCCTCCTTTTCCCTTGATGGGCTCGACCCATCCTGTGCTTTGGGCACCACTGGGCAAGGAAGATCGACCCAGCATCCTTGGATCTCAATCCAACAGCGCTGGGGTCGTCCTCTACCTTGTGCCTAGTATGGTTGGTACGCGGTGGACTAGCCACCTTGGTTCCTAACCCGATCAACAAAACCAATCAGTTTCACACCTATAACTCGACCGAAGGTTCCCTCACCCTCTCTTGAAGTTTCCTCATGGATCGGTGGTGCAAATTCATTGCTTGGAGGCCAAGAGATCAGGCTGACTCCATAGGGTGTGACGCCCCCCTTGGTAGCCCTAACCCTAGCACCAAAACACTATATAAAACCCCATGTTGCCTTCAGCTCACCTCCACGGACTCGAGCGGCACCCCCTAATCCCACGCTAGGGTCTCCCTCTCTCATCCCATTTTTCTCCAGCCACCATCTCTGTCGCGGCACCGCCACTTTTGTTGGATCTGTTGTTTGGCAGAGTCGACCTGCAGCTACCGTCGGATCACGGTCACACCTTGACTGCGACCCCAGATCAACGGCCGCCCAGCCCCGCGTGATTTCTCCCCTCTGACCTCTTCCTCAAGCACATGCCTAGGAGCACGGTTCCTCCCTTCCTCTGATCTTCTTCACGGGTCAATGGTTGACCAACGATCCGACGGCCCTCTATTTTCTTATATTTTGCCCTCTCTGCCCAAAATTCCATAAAATAGCCTAATCTTGCACAAATGTTATCTTGAGATTCCTAGCTCCAAATATATCAAATTTATAGTCCTTTTTATCAGAAAAATTAGCCTGATTTAATAAAAATGGTTTCAGAACATGTTTCATATATCTGTTCTATATTTTGATGCAAATACCTCATAATAACCTTCTTGAGTATAAAAGGGTTAATTTCTTAAGTTCATGATCCTAACCTAGTTCCTGATCCATCATGGAATCTTACTCTGATGTTTAATCTCAAACCTATCATTATGATCTAGAAACTTGATTAATGGCTTGGATGTTAATTATATAATTATGGTTAACTAATATGATTCCTCAAAGCACCCAAGTGGATCATTCATTCTCGATATATGCTTGATGCTTGATAAAATGTTGAAATATTGATATAATGGATGATCTACCCTAGGGTTTTAATAGGAATGCAAAACCCTAATCTTGCATATTGAATACATGGTTCTTGCATAATATGATCTTGACCCTCAAATCTATATCTTGTTTAATATATGATCTACTTGAGACCTTGACCTTTCACTCTTGGACCTTTACTCGATTAGCATTCAAAAAGGTACGCTATTATACTACTCCTCCTTGGTTGTAATGATGATACTTTTAGGTATCTCTTGACATATGCTTGGCTAATTATTTGGACGAACTATTGTTCCCTATGAATAGTCTTATGTTTTTCTTCTATATTATATTTTGAGAAACATGAAAATCCTAAATCGCAATACCCATTATGACTACCCGTATATTGATGTTGATAATGATGTTGGAAAAGTTGATAATGTTGATATTGAATATAAGCAAAACTCCCTTATTGTAAGGTGGGATTTTGCAATTTGATCTCCTATCTCCTATGGTGATAAGGAGCTTGGTGACCTCCCCATCGTGTTGGGGTAGTAGAGTCACATAAACTAATATAAGCATGCTTCTTGGATTACAGCTTAATGGGAAATTCGTAATACAAATTTGTGTTGAATAACATTTTGGTTTTTGGAAGATCATTTGATAATGTTTGCAACATAAGTCCTGCAAAGCATACTAGTTTTCTTATAAATTGCTTTACTTGTTTTTATATAGGGTACCGTGCAATTGCATTGACATTTTGTCTTGATTTTCTCAATTTTAGGTAATGCAAGGAACTTGATTCATCTACTCATTTATCCACTGCAATAAAGACTGCTACATCTCTTATGGACTCTTCATGGGAGCTAATTGTAAAAGGGATGTAGTTGTAGGCTAGTTTCTTATCTTCTTCTCTTTCCTATTACCTACGGGCCTTATGTACTAAACCTTTTGGTTCATTTTAATAAAGAAGAATGTTATTTCATTTTTGCATATTATCTGTGTGTGATTTTCGGGCCACTCGGGGACGGGCGCTCTAATCCCTTTAACACTGCCTTTTTGGACAGTGGGATTGGGATTAGGGTAAGAACGGATCTGTGACAGTGGATTGCTTCTTCAATACCCAGAAGGGTAAAATGGTCCAACAGCCCCAATCGTCTTCCTCCTTGAGAACCCTAGACGGTTGTCGATAGGGCATGAAACCCACTGGAACATGTCACCCTACCTCCGCCACATCCTACCGCACTTGGGGCGCCGCCCCGTGCATGACTAGCATGGCTGGTTTGGGCTGTGTATGTTTGCAACCCATGGTCAGTGTTGCAGTCGTGCGGCCGCTGCTGCACCTGAGCTAGTGCACGACCATGATGGAAAAGCTTCTTCCTAGTACTAAAGAGCTAGAAGTTACCATTGCAACTCCATCTTGCCGCCTCGTGGCTTCACGTTCTCGTTGTTCCTCTCAGTTAGGGTTTTTGGGCGGGTGCATGGTTGGAGATGAGTGGGAGACAAGGCAACTCGAGGTTATTGGGCTCGTTCCTTTTATAGGAGTAGATAGCAACCCCTAGAATGCTTGCCCACAAAGCAATCAAACCCTTTTCCAATAGGAATTCAATTCCTTCATTAAGAAGCAAGTTCTTCTCTCTCCTAATTATCTTTTTGATAATCTTTATTCCTTATATATTAGAATTTTGAAAAGTCACTTCTTTTATTCACTTAGCACTTGCCCTTTAATCCATTGGCACGAAATCATGTTTTCTTAAAGCAAATAACATCTCTTTTTGATATTATCAAAAAGTCATTAATGATGTATCACATTATTCTCTTATTTTGTTTTATTTTCCTTTTCTCTTTCTTTTTCTCTATTGGGGCTCCTTGGACCTCAAGAAACTCTAATATTTAGAAATTCCTTTTTAAGGATACTTATTATCCTTCTAGATGCATCTATATTCATTATTTCTCATTATCTTATTTATTTCTTTATTACATTATCTCTTTTTGAGGATTTCTCTTTATCTTTCTTTTTATTTTCCTCCTTGGCATTCCATTTAACATTAGGAATCCTTTGGATACGAAAATCCACCTAAGGCAACTCAAATATACCTCTTTTTACTTATTTCCCATATTTTATCATTATTTTCAATTTCTTTCTTAATAAAGAAATATTTAATGGATCTTTTCTTTTCTTATTGAATTATCTTTGCACTTTGGACTCCTTGGAACCTAAGGAACCCAAGAGGCACGAAATCCACCTTTGGATTACATTCTTTGCCTTCTAGAGGTTTCCACATCTTTCTTTTCTCCATTTCTTATTTACAATGGAGTTTCTTTTTGTATTTTCCTTGTTATTGGGCCCAATATCCAATAAATCCCACAAAACAATCATCAAGGCTATTGTAAACAAAATCTATTTATTCAAAACAAATTATAACATTATTTTTTCCAATTTCTTTAATATGAGAAATTACATTTCTCACCAAATGAACCCAAAAGTTGGGGTTGTAACAATGCTTGTCTGGTTAGTGGGTTTACATGTTTATCATAATCTTGTATGTAGAGAACATTAAACCCAAGATCTAGGATATCGATTAGATTCTTGTTAAACCCTTGATAAGAATTTTGGATAAGTGTTTGCCGAGGATATAGATGTTGATATCAGGGTAAAGTGATAGAAAGCTTAGAGTGATATCTATCTAGATTTTAATAGTAACACCAAATGGGAGTTTTTCCTAGCCTCAATGTATAAGTTTCCATGCTTAACTAATGCAGAAAAAGAGTTAATGTTAGGTATCAATGGTGAACCCCATTCCACCCTTGTGTTTCCATCATTTGATTATCGATCCAAAATCCAGCTCTTTTATTATATTTGACCTTTGTTTAATTGGCATCAAATCCAATTTTATGTTTAATAGTAGTTCTTGTCTAGTTTCCATGATCATAATATTTCTTGAAAATGTTGCCCTTTGGGTTCGATCATGAACTATAATACAATAAGATATGTTCACTTGTGGTCAGTGATTATTGTACATTCGTTAAATAAACTCTATTGATTTCACCACTAGTGAACTTTTTGATGCAGTATCACACCACGTGTCTTGTATATGTAATTAGTTGGTTGATTTTTTCATACGATGACATATCTATAAATTCTTGATTCTTAGAGATACTTCTTGTAATTTCACATATTTTTGAACCCTTTTATTAACTGGTTTAGATGACTTAGATAATATAATTAAGCATCCTTCCCCCTCATAGGTTTAGCAGTGACTTAAATACCTTGCCCTTTCATTTAAATTGAGAATCGATGGGTATGTCCTTCCTTTCCATCAAATGAGAGCCAATGGAATTAGACGGTCTCAATGACATTCAATGCTTTCATTTATAGAGGACCATAGAGAGGTAGATGGTGTCTAATGATCCTTCATTGGTTTTGAATCAATGGTGTAGTTGTCCTACTGGACATGAGCTTTCATTGGTTGAGGATCGACTGAAATTAGTGTTGAATCATTGATAAATTTAGAGATTTCTTGATGAAGCACCCACAAATGGGAGTTCCGTGTTGAAAATCAAAGCTTAAATCATGCTTGGAAACCAATGAAATCTTGGTGTATGTATTTCAATGAAACTATAGTATGCTTGGATCAATGGAAGAGTATGATGATATCATCTTGTGGAGCTCCTACACTCATCAACTGATGGAAGTTGGATTTGTCTTTCGATGAGGTTGTGGACCAATGAAAAGATGGATACAATGATCGATGGATATACAAACATTATTATATTTTACATATCCTTTGCGGTTATAACTTCCCCCTTTTTCCTCTCCTCCCTTGCCTAATTAGTTTGAATTGTGCTCAGAGAGCTAGAGCAGCAATGAGATGCCATCGGTTGACATGAAGAAATGAAACATAAATCTTCTTTGACTCTTTCCAACATTGTAATGTTCTTCTCTGCTTTTTTCATCTATGAGGATCAACACTTCTTCTTGTATTTTTTGGAGTTTGATGCCATTATGGGGAGTTCCTATCCTCCAAGTTCTTAATGATACATCATCTTGTATCTACTTAAAATGTTCCCTTGATGTTTTTCTTTTAGAATTTTGACTATAGTAGTGTTCGGTCCTATTTACTTTCTCTTCATTAACCTATACGTTTGTAGATCATGGATCTAGTTATGAAGGAATATTTTGGTGGAGAATGCTTGGATCTTAAATAATATAGCAACTTTCTTGTAGAGGGGTCATCTTGGAACTTGAAGTATGATGTTTGCGGTTTTCCAATTATCTTCATTGAGTGGACTTATTTATGTTGTTACTAAGGCAAGTGATACAACTATTGATCCATTTACTATCTACTTTATCCATCCAAACTTTTCTCTTACGGTGGTCTTCCATAAATGCTAGAAAAGGGTAATCTTGTATTATCATGGTCTAGTATAAAGAAGATACAAACTTAAATGCTTCATCAAGACATGATTAATAGTTTTCTTGATGCTAAAACATGAGTTTAGTATGTCCTTTCACATATTGATTTTATGAGGAAGGAATGAACTCAAATATACCTTCATAGTTGGTGATATTGTATGAGTATAAGGGGTGCAAAATAAATGTCACCCTTGTTGTTGAACCTTACTAAGAATTTTTTAAGGTCTACTCAGTAGATTTTATGCTACCAAAATTATATGGAAAGAGAACCATTATGTGGGAATGATGTGTCCTTTCTTATATATTAGATGTGTATTACACTTTCAAAGTGAGACTAGTATTATGGTGACTTAATATAATGACCTTGAATGTATTTGACCTTGGAATGGTCAAGTTGCCTTTGGAACTCTATGGTTCCTGATTTTTTATTTTGGGATTTGATGTGTGCAAGGAGTGTTGTTGTATACCTTGATTTAATAAAATAGGTTGTTATTAACATACATTTATATCTTCAGAATTTTTCAGTCCTAATTTAACTTTGTGATTATTAAATTTTAATTTATACATAACTTGATAGTCACAAACATTATGGAGTAAGGGGTCTAATAAATCAAGTTCAATCTTTATGTTGTTTTCCAAATCTATTACTGTTAGGTAACATGTTATTCCCCTAATATGCATATTTGTGTGAATTGCACTTCTAGATATTCTTTGCATGATTTTCAGGTACTTTAGCCATGATTTGAAGTAAGGGAGAGAAGGAGGAGAATCTAAGGGTTTCTTAACCCTTAAAGAAGCCTAAAGAGAGCCCAAGAGCTTCGCCAACCTCCCCCAAGTGGTAAAGGATCAACGCAAAAGCAAGGATCATCAAAGATAAGCAAGTTGAAGATCAAAGTAAAAGGAAGAAACTCCCACATGGCCGTGGTACATGGCCACAACCATGTCACAAATGCCCCATGTCACAGGAAAGTGTAATTTTGAAGTTGCTTTCCACCACCCCAGTGGTGAACCACGACCCTCGTGGTGATCAGGATTCACCACCCCCGTGGTGATCAGACTCCACCATCCCCGTGGTGACCAAGATCCACCAAGCCTGTGGTCATCACCATAGTTGTGGCATTTCATTTACAAATTTGACCAATTCTACATGAACTTTATCAATTTTCACCTCACTCATGCCCATACACCACGAACATGTTCCCCTACAACCACCACAGCTATGGTCCCACCACCCCTGTGGTGGGCATCAACCATAGCCTATTTTTGCACTACTTTACCCATATTTCCCCCACTTAACCTTAGACCCCTATATAAATCCTAGAGGCAGATGGAGCTTGAGAATAGCTACCCTACAGCCACTCTAGCCCCCTCATTTCGTCCTACATCCATTCCCACCTCCATTTCACAATTTCCACCACCAAAACCCTAATTTTCTAGTTTTTTGCCAGTTTCTGCCATACATCCATGCCAATAACCTACCTTGGAGCAGGGAGATCGAGCTACTATGGCTAGGAGGTGGAGAAGGAGGAGTCTTCATCGAGATCATCATTGTCTTTTCACTCATCTATTCATTCTTCTTCCTTTCTTTATGTAATTTCATGTTATATGGATAGCTCGGCCCCTTAGGTGGGCTGTTTAGGGCTCAAAAATGTTACTTTGATACCATGTTGGGGGGAAATGATATGTAAACAATGTAACTTCATTTTTTAATCATTATATTTTGTTTTCGTATCGCTCTTCATGAATTGCTTGTTGGTTTGTGCTTGAAATCACCTAGGACTTTAGCTAAATTTCTTATATGTGTGAATTTTGGGATTTGCTCCTAGGTCCAATTCATGGATCCTTAGTTGGTCACCCATATTCCTACATACTAATCAATTCCAATAATCCTAGTTTAAAGATCCAAGTATCTAATTTAGATGAATTTAGTGTGCTTAGTATGGATCTTTCTAAAGGCCAGAATGTGGGTGATGTGAGGCCGAAAACCTCACTTCCACTCTCATTACTACCCTTAGCCCCTAATCACCCTAAGATCCTCTAACTTAGAAACCTAGGCTTGTTTAGACTCTAATTGAATTGCACCTAGACCCTAATCTAATTGAGCCTCGTAAGGGTAGTGGGAGGTGTTAGGGACTAGTTACCTATACACAGCCTATCGTATCCATGGCTAGTTAGTAGTCTACAGAAATTCATTAGACTCTACCTTATTGTTGAGTTTCATAATCTCTCCCAAACCTAATTGATAAGTGCATCCCTCCAAACATCCCACACACCCTTTTTTTGCTTTAAAATCCTAATTGCTTTCTTTCTTAGTTAGATCATTGCCTTGTTCTTGCTTTGTTCTTGCTAGTTAGGTCTTTAATTTCTCTTTTGCCATGTTTTCTAGCTTAATGTATGTAGACATCTTTTTGGTTGCCTTAGTATAGTTTGCTCTTTTCCTTGCCTGCCTTTTCTTTTCTAGCTCAGTAGAGTTAACTGTCTAGGGTTAACTTTGGTTTTGATCTTGTTTTCTTGTCCTTTAATAGCTTGTTTTTCCATCACTAGTGTAATCATAAAATCAACTATCAAACCCTTCAACCCTAGACTCCGCAATAGAAATCTAGCCCAAACTAACCTAGCTCTAGTGCCCCCTTTTCTCACTATGGACCGACCCTATACTTGTCGAACTCCTATACTACTACACGACCCCGTGCACTTGTGGGTGTAGTGTTATTAGTAGAAGTAGGTGTGTAGGTTTAGGTCCTTATAAATTTTGAATGTGAACCGACCGTGTGTCCTGATCTCATGGGGTGCATCTAGCCAAACCTAACTTATTAGTGTGTGCACCTCTGGAGGGACGCACCAGGTGTGCCCATGAGGATGATGACCCACTTTTGGGTTATTGGTTTTCATATAATATGAATCCAGTGGGACATCCAAATAGGAGACCTTGAACAAAGGATTGTACAGGAAGATCTTATCCCTTGGATCAAGTAGGATGGGCTCAAATTTCCCTAAAAGGTAATTCCTTTCAAAATTCATATCTTTTGATTCATAGGCTGGATTTAGAGTTGTAAGGTACCTAATAAAAGCTACTAAAGTCTAGAATTTTAAGAAAATGTTATATATTGGTTTTAGTGCATGAAGTGGATATGGCTTTAATGAGAAATGATTAATGAGTACAGTGATAAATTAGTCATGATGTATGACAAATATGAGTCGTTAAATCTTAGTAGATGCATACAGGCACTTCATGATGTCTAGTATTGAGCTATTTATTTTGATCAAGATTTATGGTACCAGCTTCACCTACTTATGTGGATGACAATTGAATTAACTCTAATATGATTTGAGGCAATAATGTAATGTTTAATAAATACCATGCACATCACCATAATGTTAGTTGAACATATGAAACATGTAGGCAACCTTTTTCATCAGTATACATTTATGTGAAATGAATCTATGTCTATGCTCATAACATCAATGTTGAGACATGAACCTCAATTTAGCCTAAGAGATATGTGTTTTCAGTTAATGGGTATTCATGAATTATTCATGATATTTTTAGGAGCTAGGGTTTTGACTTAGAGATTCAGGAGTTAAGCCTAGGGTGTTGCAACAGAGGTAAGTGGGCCATGTCCTTTGAATTTCATAATTATTACAATGTAGCCTAAATCTCCCTACAAAGTAACTTAGAGATTAAGTTACTGTTAGATTTTAGTAATTCAATCATGTCATGCTTTGATAAATAAGATTTTATTTAGTTTAAGTTATTTTGATAGATTATCAAATTTTAAGTATTTGAAATTTATAGATTTTTTATGCTCAATTCAATTTATTTTCTCAAGCCTTTCAACTCAGATGTTAGATATCTGATATTAGAATTATGTTAAGTCATCATGTTAAAATAGAGTCCCAAATTATGATTTATCCGATTGTTACATTATCAGATTTTATATTCATAATTAGATTCTTGTAAGAACTTGACAATAGAGATATAGATTTAGAGATAATAGATTAAGATTTAGAAATAAGAAATTGTGAATAGATGCAGGGATAATAGTTTAAGATCCAGAGATAAGAGATTAAGATTCATAGATAAGAGATTAAAATTCAGAGCTAACAAATTATGAACAAAGATATAAAATTACATCAAAACATTAATTATATACATTATGGGATAAGTCCTCACCATAGAGTCTCAGGACGATTCAGAGGGCTAATTGTGCCAGATACTTCGGGTGTCATGGAGGATGTGTTGCACCATAGAGGACAGTTTGGGGTCAGTAGAGGGCAGAGGACACTTCAGTGTCAATAGAGGACATGTAGTGCCAAAACAGGATGTAGTGTACCATATATGATATTTCAGTGTCAACAGAGGGAACGTAGTACCAATAGAGGGAGTGTTGAACCATAGAGCACACTTTGATGTCAATAGAGGAGGACTTATCATATAATGGTGGCCACAAATCAGATAAAATACATATATAAAGACACATCGATTCAATATAAATTTACAACTTCCATATATTAGTTCAACTTTTAGTTATATCATATTTATGTTTATCGTATTGGAAATTCAATCCCACTTACTCTAACCTAGGTTTCCCTTTGTGCATGGATGGGGATGAGATGTCTGTAGGTACAAAACTTCAAGAGATAGTCATGACATGAGGATGCGACTACCACTTTAGGAGGTTTTCTTGATGAGGCGCCATCTACACAGTCTCAAATTTGACATGAGATTTTTATACGGTAGTATCATGGTATTAAGTTTATTTTGTAATAGAGTTTCTTTTCTCAGAATTTATGAAAGTGCTTTTTACACCAGTCTGTATTTGTTTTTATCTGTCATTATTGTCATGCTTATAATGTTAGTAACACTCCTTAGTTCAAACAAAAAAATTGTCTTCCGCTCGTGTCATTTGAAAATTGAGGTGTTACAATATGGTATCAGAGCGATAATGCAGATGGACATAAGGAAAATTTTCATATTCTTTTTTTTTGGTCACGCAAATATCCTGTTACTAAATAAACCAAAACTTTAGGTACAAAGTTGTGCCCCTATAGAGAAAATACAAGGTCCCAACCCCACGTAGGGGGATATAAGACCCGAAACTAGGAAAAGAAACTCCAAACTGAAAAAGGCAAAAGAAAAGAAAGGCTCCAAACAAATCAGAAAGAATTAATAGTGGAGGAGGAAGTACACATAGGACCAATCAGAACACCCATAAATATGCTTGTGTGAACTACACCTCGGCTGCCAGCTCAAATAGGTGAGACGTCTCCTATCCCATCTCCTAGCCGGTCTTCTTAGATGGATCACAAGAGACTCAAAATAGAGAGACAAGCATGCCACTCATTGTCTTCCTCCTGAAGAATTGAGCCATTTGCAAATGGTCAATGCTTCGCCAAAAATAGGAACCAATCAAACACCTGAACTAGCTCATAAGGCATAACCTCAAACAAACTTCCTTTGTCTCCTATAGCTAGAATTCGGCCATGGTAGAGCCTCTGACATTCATCTCACCTTTACAGAGAGGATACGAACAACAAAAGACCACCTACAGTAGACCAGTGAAAGCCTGTTATCAATAACACCATTTGTACTAGATTAGGGACCTCAATTGGAACCTTGGGTACAAACACTGGACACTAATGAGCAGAAAGATCCTGAGAAATCAATCCTAGGGATTATATCTCCTTCAGTGCCTTTGTGTTTTTTCTTTTTATTCTTTGATCTAGCTCCCTTGTTCACCTTGAAATCATCTAGCATATCTGGATCCATATCACATGAGCTAACTGAAGAGACTTCATCAGAGTTCCAAATGAATCTCAATTGGTACTCCAAGGCCAATCCAGTATCCACCACCAACTATTTCATACCCTGAGGTGTGACACTTAACTTGGAGAGGAGAAGCACCCAATCCTAATTAAGGGGTTCATTCCCTTCTTCAGGTGAGTTGCAGCGTGATGCGATGATTTTGAGTCACATTTATAGACTTGTTTTACTCGCATTTTATGTGTTTATTGGTCATTTTGGTGGTTAATATCGCATAATTCACTTACTTTAGTCTATGATCCTTCTCAGTGTCAAATTCCTCAGGCAGCCAGCGACAAGGAGCAGCATAGAGTCGATACCATCGACAGGGAAGTCGATGGTAGTGACATTCCATCAGGTTGTTGGTGATCAGTCAGTCGATACTATCGACCCCAAAGTCGATACTATCGACACAAGAAGATTCATCGATGGAAAAGGGATAAAACTGACGCCTAAGGGTGTTGATACCATCTACCCTCGTCGATGGTATCGAGTCAGCATCAGGAGCAACGAAGAAAAGAAAAGAAGACTTGCCGATATCGCGGAGAGTCGATACCATCGACCCGCGTCGATGGTATCGACACCGTCAGATCAGAGTTTGTTTTAGATCGTCTCTAATCCAACAGTTGTGATATTTTTGCGACCTAACTCAGTGATTATACCTAATGACGGTGGCCAAGAGGAAGGTATCACATCATTAGCCACTGCACACATCCCGAGAAGGTGTGGAGAGAAGAATGGAGCTCAGAAGCATGCCCCGACTATTCCGGAAGCCGAAGAAGATGTTTTCCACTGCCGAAAGGCTGTATATCGCGCATTCTACGCCGAGGAACACTTGGATGTTCTCTGTTCGGGGGTTTCCTTACTTATTCACATTTTTCTCCATGTTTACCCTTTTCTCAACCATGTTTGGCTCTGAGATGAACATGCATGGCTAATCCCCTTTGTCTTTAGGCCCGGGAGTAGCCCGAGGAAGCATTGTATGACATTTTTATCATAGTAATTCATAATTTATCTCTTAAATCTGTGGTATGATTTCGTTTTCTCAATTATATTGTTATGCTTGATCACCATAATGATAATCTAATGCCTTTAATTACTTTGAAAGAAGAATTAATAGTTGAAAAGAGACAAAATTCACATTAATTAACAAATCCCTTAAACAAGGTGATGTAAGGTTAATGGTTAAAAACCCAGAGGTCGTTTCTAATGCACCTAGTTTAGGGTATAGGTTACTACGATGGTGGAACCGACCTAGACATAGGTAGTGAATTATACCATGACAGTGGGCAATTATGATTACAGGCCACTACCCAGATTGAGAGATGAACCTGAGTAACTATATAGAAATTCATACAATGAAAACCTGCGGTGAAACCGCAATCCTAAAGATCTCCACTTGAATTGATTAAACTAAACATTTAATAGATTGCTCTGTTTTATTTTATTTTCTTTTTCTTTTAAAACAACTCTCATAACCTTTTTATTGGTCTAGCTGATTGTGAGTAGTTAGTAGTAGTCTACCGATAATTTAGTGTCCCTGAGTTTGACTCGGGCCTCACAAGGGCCTATATTTCAATGACGCGTGCACTTGCGTTCTACGTACGGTAAAATCGTGTCAAGTTTTTGGCGCCTTTGCTGGGGACACGGCAATTTTCGGCACTACGAGTGCTGCAAGAGGCCATTCTAGGCCACATTTTAATTTTATTATTTTATCATCATTTTTTAAATTCATAGTTTTAACTTTCATATTATTGTAATCGTCTAGCACTATACTGAACTAAAATTATCATCTTGCAGGTACTGGTGCATGGTGAGGACGCGTAGCACCGACTACACACAGGAATCACCAGAGGTTCCACTACCGGGACCAGACGACGAGGAGAACGATATGCAAGACTAGCCAGATGATATCGATTCTGACTCAGAATAAGAAGCCATGGCAGAAGAGCCAATGATATGGGAGAATATAAAACCTTCTTCATCATCTTATTCAAAGGGGCCAATAAAGAAGTAGGCAATCAATATTCCTACCTATAAAATTGATCCAGCATTAATAAATTTGGGCAAGTCAAATGCATTTCATGGGCTTAAAAATGAAGATCTGGTGACTCATATTAGCCAGTTCGTGGAGAACTACGACATGATCAAGATAGACAGGTTTCCACAGGAGACATTGTACTTGAAGTTGTTCCCCAGCTCTCTGGCAGGAAATGCACGAGAATGACTTCATAATCTTGATGATGAGTATGTGGAATCATGAAACCACATGGTGGAAGTGTTCTTTGAAAGGTACTTTCTGCCCGAGAAGACAAATGATATGATCAAAAAAATTCATAATTTTAGTCAGAAAGCAGGAGAGACTTACTCCGAGACCTAGGAACAGTTTTAGATCATGCTAAGGAGGTGCCTGCATCATGGGCTTGGCAAGGAAAAGTAGGTCAAAATCTTCTATTTTGCTCTCTCCGAGCATGATAGAAGTAACTTAGACTCCGCAGGTTCAGGGTTCTTCTTATACAACACGGGCATGAGGTATTGGGAAATTTTGAAGAACATGGCTAAGAAGCAATCTTGGGGCGATAGAGACACCGTAGAGCATGTTTGGGCTGTGAGGGAGTCAAAGGCCATCAAATAACTAAATGAAAAGATGGACCTTCTAGAAAAGAAATTGCTTGTAAAGGAAGATGCAGAATCAGAAGATGAGGCTCAAGTAAAATTCATGCGCCCACAGCAGGGGTATAGAAACAACGATTATTCATGGAGGAAGGACAAAAAAATTTCCTGGAAGGACCCAAATAATTTCTTGCATGACCCCGATGCAAAACCCCAACCGTCACCAGAGGATAAGAGTAATGAGTAGCTCAATCAAGTAATAAAGCAGAATCAGGAACTAATGAACACTTTTGGCCAACAGATCAAGCAACAAGGTGAATTCATGAATCAGTTTGGGTAGACCTTACAAAGCAATGGGGCTCAGATGAGGATGATAGAGACATTCTTGGCACAAATGGCAGCTGAGATAGCAAATTTAAAGAAGCCAGCGCAACAAGGTTTTCTGGGTAATAAAAATATTCCAGGAGGAAACCAACAGGCTAAGGCAATCTTGCTAAGGAGCGGTAAGAAGATTTTAAACCCCGGGGTCGATGAACCGAGCACACACCAACCAGAAACCACAGGTGAGGCCACTGAGGAGGTTCAAATTCCAATCACCGAGCCGGTAGAGGATGTAGTGGAGAAAGTCACATCTGAATAAGTTGTTGAGGAGTAGAAACAGAAGAGGACGCCATATGTGCCACCACATCAAAGGGAACAAAATGTCTCGGTCCCATATCCCAATAGCGTTAAAGCCAAAAAAGTGGACTCTCAATTCAAGAAGTTTCTAGATAGCTTTAGGAAGTTGTCGGTCAACATTCCTCTCTTAGAAGCAATCGAGCAAATACCCTCCTATGGGAAAATTTTGAAAGACATCATCACAAAGAAAAGGAAAATCCCTGATACTGAGGTTGTGGTTCTCAAGGAACAGGTGAGTGCTTTCATCATGGGCACATTACCACCTAAAAGGCATGATCCACGCTGCTTCAATATTTCATGCTATATTGGGAAAGTGAAATTCGGCAAAACACTATGTGATTCAGGGGCAAGTATAAACCTGATGCCTCTCTCTACATTCAAGAAATTGGGATTAAAAGAATCAAGGCCAAGCAATATGACAATACAGTTGGCGGATAATTCTGTGGTGAAGCCATACGGCATATGTGAGGAAGTGTTGGTGAAAGTGGATCGATTTGTTTTCCTAGAATACTTTGTTGTAATGGAAATGCAGGATGAACAGGGTAATGAGTTACTCCTTGGACGACCCTTCCAAACCATTGCTGACATGATACTGGAGATGGGGAGAGGTCGTTTGACCTTGGGTATCGCTGATGATCGGTTTGAAATGGTCATCCCCTCAAGCACTACGCAATCTAAAGTGAAGGAGCAATGTCGCATGATGAAGCACTTTGATCAGAATATTTCTATTTGTCTAGGGAAGCCATTTCTAGATATGGCTCATGTAATGACTAAAGTAGGAAAAGGGACACTGGCTGTAGACATCATGGAGCAAACCAAGGTTGTATCTCTTAGCAAGGCTGTGGGTTTTCCCAATGATGAAGAGGAGGACATTCCAACTTCTACTGAAGATGAGGCCATAGTAAGTTTTGTCTTTAATGCATATCCAGAACTGCCTCTTCAAGTCTGTCTGGTTAACATAACACATGATTGGATGAGAAGCAAGTCACTTCAAGAGTGTGCCAAGATGCTTCAAGTGTTTCCGTGTTTCTACGCTAGGTACTATGAAGACCTTGGTGAGCTCCCACCACCGCTTCAGTCATCCTTGGCCAGCCCGCCAGATTTAGAATTGAAGTCACTGCCACCTCATTTGAAATATGCATTTCTAGCTGAGGGTGAGAAGCTGCCAGTGATCATTTCGGCATATCTGAGTGCTGAGGAGGAGGATCAACTGTTGATCGTGCTGAAGAACCATCGAGGTGCATTCGGGTGGTCGGTTGCGGACATCAAGGGGATTTCCCCTACATTGTGCCAGCATAAGATCCGGCTCGAGGAGGGAGCCAAACTGGTAATTCAGCCTCAGTGCAGATTAAATCCTAACATGATGGAGGTCGTCAAAAAGGAGGTGATCAAGCTCCTTTCTGTAGGTATCATCTATGCTATATCTGACTCAACGTGGGTGAGTCCTACACAGGTAGTCCCTAAAAAGGGGGGAATTATAGCTACACATAATTTGCTAAATGAGCCAGTCATGACCCGTCTAGTAACCGGGTGGCATGTATGTATAGACTACCGTATATTGAACGCTGCTACGCTTAAGGATCATTTTCCTCTCCCATTCATTGATCAGATTTTAGAGCGATTGGTAGGTCGATCTCATTTTTGTTTTCTCGATGGTTATTCGGGCTACAATCAGATTTCCATTGATCCTAAGGACCAAGAGAAAGTCCACCTTCACTTGTCCTTACGGAACCTTTGCATACAGCAGTATGCCCTTCGGTTTGTGCAACGAACTGGCAACCTTTTAGCGTTGCATGCTTGCCATTTTATCAGATATGGTTGAACGTTGTTTGGAAGTCTTTATGGATGATTTCTCCGTCTATGGTGCATATTTCGATGAATGTTTATACAATTTGGACAAAGTTTTGCAATGATGTGAGGACACGCATTTGGTTCTCAATTGGAAAAAATGTCATATGATGGTTAGCGAAGGGATCGTGCTTAGACATAAAGTGTCATAGAATGTACTAGTTAGTGAAGGGATCATGTTGGAGGTAGATCCAGTGAAGATTGAAGTTATTTCCAATTTGCCCCCACCGAATTCGGTAAAAGGGGTAAGGAGTTTTCTAGGTCACGTCGGGTTTTATCTCCGATTTATAAAATATTTCTCAAAAATTGCCAAGCCATTATCTGAGTTGTTGGAGAAGGATGTTGTGTTTGATTTTAACAAAAAGTGTTTAAATGTGTTTAATGTGCTTAAATAAAAATTAATTTCTGCTCTGGTGGTGCAAACACCGGATTGGACAAAGCCGTTTGAATTGATTTGTGATGCATCAGATTTCGTAGTAGGGGCTGTTTTAGGACAACGTCTGGACAATAGACCCGTTGTGATTTTCTATGCATCCAAAACCTTAAATGAAGCACAACTAAATTACACAACAACTGAAAAAGAACTTCTCGCCGTTGTTTTTGTGTTTGAAAAATTTTGCTAATATCTTGTTGGATCTAAAGTCATGGTATGGACGGACCACGCCGCCATAAAGTACTTGATGGAGAAAAAGGATGCCAAACCTAGACTGATTAGGTGGATCCTACTATTTCAAGAATTTGACATTGATATCAAAGATAAGGCGGGAATAGAAAATGTGGTTGTGGACCGCTTGTCTAGGTTGGAAAGGGTAGATGAGAAGGACGTGCATATACCGATTACCGAGACGTTTCCTGATGAACAACTTCTATCTGTGAAATCAAAAGATCCTTGGTTTTCTTACATTGTTAATTATCTTGCCTGCAAAATTATCTCGGATGATTGGACATACCAAGAGAAAAAGAAATTTTTCTATTCTTTGCGTTATTATTTCTGGGATGACCATATTCTGTTGAAGCAGTGCAGGGATGGTGTGTTGCGTAGGCCACCATGCTAGTTCTCGAATTGTGGCCAAGGTACTTGAGAGTGGCCTTTACTGGCCTACTTTGTTCAGGGACGCATATGACTATGTGCGGCAATGCGATTCCTGCCAACGGGCAGGTAACATTTCAAAAAGACAGGAGATGCCCCTCAATGTATTTTAAGAGGTCAAGGTGTTCGATCTATGGGGTATTGATTTTATGGGACCCTTTGTGTCCTCCAATTCTAACTTGTACATTCTATTAGCTGTTGACTATGTATCGAAGTGGGTAGAGGCAATACCCACGAGGACTAATGATGTTGTCGTAGTGTGCAGGTTTGTCAAAGAATATGTTTTCTACAGGTTTGGTGTACCAAGAATGATTATTAGTGATGGAAGTACACATTTCCGGAATTAGAAGTTCGTGGAATTGTTGAAAAAGTATGGGGTAAAGCACAACATTGGTACCCCATACCACCCGCAGACACAGGGGCAAGTGGATGTCTCTAATAGGGAAATTAAGAACATCTTGGAGCGCACTGTGGCTTCGATGAGAAAGAACTGGAGCATCTTGCTGTCGGACGCTTTTTGCGCGTACAGGACGGCATTTAAGACACCTATAGGCACTATGCCTTTTAGGTTGACTTATGGTCGGGCCTGCCATTTGCCGGTGGAATTGGAGCATAAGGCGCACTAGGCGCTGAGGAAGTTGAATTTGAGCTATGATGAAGTAGGAAAGAAACGTGTGTTAGAGCTAAATGAACTTGATGAGTTGAGGATGAATGCATATGAAAGCTCACAGATCTACAAGGAGCAAACAAAGCTAATTCACGGTCGACATATTCAGATGTGTGTCTTCAAGAAGGGAGATCATGTACTCTTGTTCAACTCCAGGTTGAAGATGCATCCCGGGAAATTGAAATCCTGATCGAGTGGACCTTTCACCATAGAGGAGGTCAGGCCACATGGCGCAATCATGGTGCGTGATGGCGAGACAACATTCTTGGTTAATGGGCACTGATTGAAGTTGTATTTCAGTGAGGATTACACAAGAAAACTGAATGAGGTCAAACTCATTGCGCTTCTGGATGCATGGGGAGCTTGATTTTTTCTAGCCTAAGATGTTAAATAAGGGCGCTTGTTGGGAGGCAACCCAGCCATTGGTAGTTTCGGTTAGTTTCTTTCACATTTGTAAGTTAGTTTGATTTGATTTTGTTTTTAGTGTAAAAATGATACCTTGATCCTTTGTTCAGTGTGCAGGACTGAGGCAGGGTCGATACCATCGACCATTATGTCGATGGTATCGAGATAGGCACAGTTAGGTGGCTGCAAAAATTTCTCTGAGTCGATACTATCGACGGCCTCGTCGATGGTATCGACACACCATTAGGTTGATCACAAAAATGAGTTCGATAGTATCGACATAGGTGTCGATACTCACGAGATCTCTGGAGATATTTAGACGAATTTGTCTCAGTGAAGTCGATACCATCGATGGGCCTGTCGATGGTATCGACCCAGTTATAGACATGAAGCGGTGGTTGGGCCTCGTGAGGGTGTTTTCCCTAAGCATAGTCGATACTATCGACATGCATCTATGGTATCGATGCAACACGTCACCGATCCGCGAGAGGAGATCAACGGCAATCGCTACATCAAGAGAGTCGATCTGTGGGATGGGTCGATACCATCAACACCCATCGATGGTATCGACACATCATCGATTTGGGCCCCCACATCAGGCTATCGACAGCCATCGATACTAGTAGATGACCAGATTGTGCTACAGGTGTCGATACCATCGACCCACGTCGATGGTATCAACAGGTGCACAACAACGACGGCCTCATCTATAAAAGGGAGGGATGGTTGTCATATGACGTCACACTTTTAGAGCCTTTGCCCTCCACTTGTGTCATGCGTCTTGTTGTGCAACCGGAGCCCGGCTACAAGCATCCAAGGAGCGTGATCATCCCTGAGCCTTCACCGAGTGGAGATTGTCTTCTCCGACATTCAACAAACTCCTTCTTGTATTCCTTCTTTCTCGGTGACGATGGTGTGTACAGTTGGTGCATCTTCTTCACGGGCAGATCCTATGGAGATCCCTGAGTTCATTCCTCCCCCTACTGCATCCATTCCTCATCTGAGGATTGTCCATCCTTCCACATAGGTCCGAAAGGTTTATGAGGAATTGATGAAGAGAAAGATTGAGCCCACGTACTATGTTGATTGGACAATGCTCCGTGATTTGGGGTTCGAGGCCAACCTCTCCTACGTCTTGAAGGGGAAGGTGAGACACACAACCAGGAGGCCCGACGAGCTGAAGTTCCATGCTGACAGCCAGCGATTCTTCGGCGAGTGGCCGACTTACAAGGAACTCATGGCAGAGTTCATGGCATCGTTGGACATCAATGTATTGCCCAATGACATGATCGCCACTGACAGAGAATGGAGGAAAGGGAGAGTGTTGTTCAGACTCTTCAAAAACAACTACACTATCACACTCACCCAGTTCAACTCAGTGTACAACTAGTATCATGACGCTTACCAGCACCGGAGGCCAGACAACAGGACGGACTACGACGCCATCTTCACCCACCTCATGACTACGCCTCTGGGAAATCCGTCATCTACCACAATGCGGTTGTTGTAGATTTTGAGCATCCGTTTATGTGGGTCCTTCATCGCATGCTCTGCACCACGCTGTTCGCTCGCAGTGACCTATCTCTTAGCAAATTCCAAGAGAAGGATTTGTTCTTCCTGCACAAGTTGTTGAAGTGTGAGGCGTGCAAATGGGGTGTGTTCTTCTTGACGCGCGTGGTAGCTATAAAGAGGAGTACGCGGAAGACTTCTATCCATTTTAGAGGGCTAATCACAGCATTGGCCACCTATCTTGGGTTAGATCTCTCCCCGCTTACTCCCCTTTCCACCATGAGCAAGATCAACCTCCATCATCTGCACCGCTCCAACCTAATCCTGCTTCGTGATGGCCTGGCATATGCACATTGCCATGTTAATCACGCATATCAAGAGTTTTCACTTCTAGACCCCGTCTTCAACATCGAAGGTGCTCAACATTTCAGATGGCCTGTCATAGCCATTGATGACTCGAATGAAGACGATGGAAATGATAACAATGATAATGACGATGACGAGCATGAAGAGGAAGAGGAGGCCTTCACTCCTCTTCACGCACGAGTGGCACCCTGGAAGTGCCCCCGCATGAATCTGGGTGCATCTTCATCTTCACATCCTCTGCCACCTCTGCCCTCTCATTAAGGAGAGGATGCCTACTCCATGTAGGGGATGTATACAATGTTGCAGGAGATTCATCAGATGCAGCAGCAGCAACAACTTCATACGCCGGTATTCAGGATAGAACAAACCGATTGTTAGATAATCAGAGGGCCATTTTCGAGAATGAGCGCCTCCTCCTCAACAACCAACAGCACATCCACGATAGGTTGCATAGGATGGAGATGCAACAGCAGCCCTTCTACGATCATTACTGGAGCCAGAATTATTTTGGGGAGTATCCACAACCTCCGCCAATGCCCCAGTATGATCCGACCTTTCAGGGGCAGTACCCATCTTGGGACCCCATGGCTCCGCAGTACCCGCCTCCTCCTGAAGAATGATTGGTATCTCTGTTCCACATTTTAAGGTTGTTTTTTACTATGAGGCCATAGTCGAATTCAATCTTAGGGGGGGAGTTGGAACAACTCTATCCTTTATTTTCCCTAGTTTTTAGTTTTTATTGTTTTGTATTTTATCATTTATTTCTTGTAGTTCTTAGTTTGTTTGTAGGATCCACACTCTATCTAGTGTAATTGTGGATGTCTTAAGTCATTTGTCATCTCGTTGCTTGTACATGGGAATTAGGGGCAAATTTGAAAATTTTGAGCACATAACTTAAGGATATGATTGGGTTTGTCAACTTTAAAATAGGTAATCAAAACTGTACATTCCTATGATTCATGAAAGTGGACGGAATAAGTTGTTTGAGCCTAAACTGACCATATGATAATGAGACCTTAATTTGAAATGAGAGAAAAAAACATCTTAATTACTACATAGGTCAGTAAGGAGAGACACAAAATAATTTCCAAAGGTTCGGTCAATTAGTCTTGTGATCTATCCATCCCATTGCTTTCATAATACACCTTAAGAACTGGAAGTACATTACGGTTTTAATCTCTTCGATTTCATTCCATGTAGATAGGTCTTGCATTACAGCTATTTTCTCATATTTTTGCATGAAAAGAAAAAAAAAATAGAATAGTTATACATGCACATTATCCTTACGTGTGTGTCATTTAGTTGCATACATGTCATTTTGTAGCTGCATTCACATTTTTGTGCATAAAGTACATAATGAATCTTATGACTTCTGAAACATAAAAGGTGATGAACTTGTTCCATACCTTCTGAATGCTTCAAATGTATAAGTTACGCAGCAATAAGTGAGGCCGACAAACAATTCGTTGTCAGCTATGAAAATAAGGGCTTGAAAAAAAAAGTTTTGAAAAAAAAGAGAGAAAAAGAAAAAAAAGAGAATTGAGAAGTAAGTAGTAATGAGAGGGAGAAAGGAACATGTTCTCACTACATACTAAGAAGAATAAGTACATGATGTAGTTATCTTAGATATTCCATCTCACTTTGAAACGGAATCATAGTGCATGCATAATTCACCCAAATGTAGGCATTAGGGCATTTTCACTTGCATATGCATCATTTAGGTCATTAATGTTTTGTGCATGTAAAATCGTATAATGCTTCCATTTCTTCCATGAGCCACCCATTCCATCCACCTGTTGCTCGAATTGGTAGGCCACCGTGATTTTCTCCTCACTTGTTAATACCAGGAAAACTGCTTCCATGTAGATGGTAGTTAGCGCGAGCAACGTAGAATAGAAGATCACAAGATGCATCGAGTCTGAACCGGAGAATTTTATTATGTTAACTGCCTTATCTGATAGTGTTCATCAATTTTGAGGTAGATATATTTTATGGATGATTATTGTCGCCTTAGGGTAATTATCATTATGTGGTTAGTGAGGGCCAGATCATATGGTGATGTTTGTTGTGATAATTTGTTCTTTAGTTGACCCTCGCAATTCTATTCTAAAGTTTTGTTGCTCGAGGACGAGCAATGTTCAAGCTTAGGGGAGTTTGATGCGATGATTTGGAGTCGCATTTATAGACTTGTTTTACTCACATTTTATGCGTTTATTGGTCATTTTGGTGGTTAATATCACATAATTCACTTACTTTAGTCTATGATCCTTCTCAGTGTCAAATTTCTCTTATTTTATTGTTTTGAGCATAAATGATTACAATAATATGTTTTATCTCGGCTTATGTGGTTTTATGTTACAATTTCAAGAAAAACACATATCTGCAGCTGTCAATACCATCGACGGTTGTCGATACCATCGACACAAACACAGGCAGCCAGCCGCAAGGAGCAGCACAGAGTCGATACCATCGACAGGGAAGTCGATGGTAGCGACATTCCATCAGGTTGCTGGCAATCAGTCAGTCAATACTATTGACCCCAAAGTCGATACTATCGACACAAGGAGATTCAGCGATGGAAAAGGGATAAAACTGACGCCTAAGGGTGTCGATACCATCGACCCTCGTCGATGGTATCGAGTCAGCATTAGGCGCAATGAAGAAAAGAAAAGAAGACTTGCCGATATCGCGGAGAGTCGATACCATTGACCAGCGTTGATGGTATCGACACCGTCAGATCAGAGTTTGTTTCAGATCGGCTCTAATCCAACGGTTGTGATATTTTTGCAACCTAACTCAGTGATTATACCTAATGGCGGTGGCCAAGAGGAAGGTATCACGTCATTTGCCATTGCACACGTCCCGAGAAGGTGTGTAGAGAAGAACGAGCTCAGAAGCACGCCCCGACCATTCTGAAAGCCGAAGAAGACGTTTTCTACCGACGAAAGGTTGTAGATCGTGCATTCTACGCCGAGGAACACTTGGATCTTCTCCGTTCGGGGGTTTCCTTACTTATTCATGTTTTTCTCCATGTTTCCCCTTTCTCAACCATGTTTTGCTCTGAGATGAACATGCGGGGCTAATCCCCTTTGTCTTTAGGCCCGGGAGTAGCCCGGGGAAGCATTGTATGACATTTTCATCATAGTAATTCATAATTTATCTCTTAAATCTGTGGTATGATTTCGTTTTCTCAATTATATTGTTATGCTTGATCACCATAATGATAATCTAATGCCTTTAATTACTTTGAAAGAAGAATTAACGGTGAAAAGAGACAAAATTCACATTAATTAACAAATCCATTGAACAAGGTGATGTAAGGTTAATGGTGGAAACCCAGAGGTCATTTCTAATGCACCTATTTTAGGGTATAGGTTACTGCGATGGTGGAACCAGCCTAGACATAGGTAGTGAATTGTACCACGAAAGTGGGAAATTTTGATTACAGGCCACTACCCGGTTTGAGAGATGAACCTGAGTAACTATATGGAAATTCATACAATGAAAACCCGCGGTGAAACCACAATCCAAAAGATCTCCACTTGAATTTATTAAACTAAACATTTAATCGATTGCTTTGTTTTATTTTATTTTCTTTTTCTTTTAAAACAACTCTCATAACCTTTTTATTGGTCTAGCTTATTGTGAGTAGTTAGTAGTAGTCTATTGATAATTCAGTGTCCCTGAGTTCGACTCAGGCCTCACAAGGGCCTATATTACATTGGCATGTGCACTTGCGTTCTACGCACAGTAAAATCATGTCATAGCGCATCTCAAGTTCTGGGTGTACACCACCGTCACCTTCCTTACTAGCTGCCCCTGTAGAAGTTCCTACAGTTCGTGCAGCTTGATTTTGGCTCTCATCAACATAAAGTTAAACACTTTGTCTTCTACTCATCTTCCTAGGTTTGAATTGCATTTGGCAGGGCATTGGCTTAACCTTGGCACTCAAAGGGCAAGATGGGAGCCGATGGCTAAAGTGAGTGCAGCCAGTGCAAAGCTTTGGCTTTGCCGCATATCCAACCTTCAAGACTTTAGGAATGCGTTCAAACAAGATTGACACCTCCCTCGAAAATGCGGAGCGAAATTCAAGCTCCACTAAAACTAACGCATCCTTTAGGCACACGTGTCCTCAACGTCTAGGGGTCTACCGACTAGGCTTGCCACACCACTAATTCTTCTCGAGGTCCAATGAAAACCGGGGTTCTCAAGGACAGCCTAGACTGGAAGCTTGGAGAAGGAGGGGAACTAGGTTCCCAGGCTTGAGCATGATGAGAGCACCGTCCATCATCCAAGCTGCCTCCTCCAGGATTCTTTCCCTTTCTGTGGCCGTAGGAAGCTTAACGATGAAGCCCTTTTTTTCTTCCATCGTGATCTCAAAGTCAGCACTTGGTCGCCACTGATGTCGAATCCAACTGAGAAGCTAACTTTAGTAGGGCTTCTTCCCCGTGAATCGAATGGAGATGAACTCTTGCTAGGACAGAATAGCCTCGTCTTCACTTGAAATTGAGAAGCATTTGGTTCCATTTCAGATCTCAGGCTCAATGCACTCCACAACAGATACTTTTCCACACTTCTTGCCCAATCTACTGGCCACAAGCCAGTTGACCACGCCGCTCGGTGTAGACGAGGTCTGCTCTCCTGACGGGGTCTGTGGTACCGAGGAGGATGAGGCCGGAGGATTTGTTGGGGTCGAATTCGCCTGTGAGGAGCAATCTTTTGGGGGCAAGGGGTTCCTTTTCTCTCCAGTAACCCCACTTGAGCTCCCAGGAGGAATCGATGTTGATTCATGTGGGGAAGGCCTCGCCACCGATGAATCATCGCTGCCTCTAGGGTTTCTCCCCCTCCCTCGCCCTCTCCCTCCCCGACTGCCTCTGCCGTCCTGTGCCATCTTCATCTCCATTCTCATATTCTTAGTTTAGATTTCCCATTAGAAACAAAGTGAGACTAGACAAATTTAGAAAGATGGTTAGTAACCTTGGTTGTAAAAGAAGTTAGTGAAAGATAGTAGAATTCGGGTTAGAGGTTTAGTCAGATAATGGAAGTTGAGATATGTATTAGGGTTAGTGTCTAGATGCTATAGACTTTTGTGTTAACTTCAAATTTGTCCATGCCATGCCCTCTCTTTTTCCCACATGTTTGTGGTATGGAACACAAGCTTATAAGGTTTTGTAGAGGGTGTGTTATATGCATAAATCTAAACTTATTATGCTTGCCTCATTCTTTCTAGTGCATATGGTATGGGACATGGGTAATATTATATGAGATAGACATGATAAGGCATGTCACTTTCAGATGTATGACCAAACGACATGGATCAGGAGGTGACAAAAAAAGAGTGGACACGAAATGTTTAAGGTTGATGGTCACCTAAACATAATTCCATACTTACTAGAACCCTAGAATGCATACCAAAGGTAGATATTTTGAAATAGAAGAATGACTTGAATTTAGAGTGGAATAATTATTAATAGCAGATGAGGCCTTTTTCCTAATATACTTGATGAGAACTAGAGAAATTTTGATGTCCTTAGGATCTTCAGCCCAAGTAGGAATTGTAGTCACAAGTCGAATCATGATGGTCGTTAAGAAATTTTTTGAGGATTATGTTATCAACTGAGATTAAACTTAAGGTACGATGATTTCTAGAGGTGAAACAAAGTCTTTAAGGTTATACATGAGGATTGTTAAACATATGACGATACAAGATATGTCATAGTATGGATCAATCATCTAGGATCACTACAATATTGGGTTCAGATGATTTTCACACGAGATAAGAGCCTTGAGAGGTTGGTTGACTAAGGTTTGATTTAGTTTTAGTGGGGGTATGGACAATTTTGTGAGAGAGTAGTGACTCATAGTACCTTGGGTTCACCAAACCTAGAGAACCATGATAAAATGAAGTGTTACATCCTTGAAATTTGTAGATTTCAACCCTAAATGAATTAGGGAACATATAATAATGAAGTGTTTTGAGGGATCTTGGTTGAATATTCTCAAACCTAATATTAGGTCAAATGATCAATCTGATTATATAATGTGCTTTTGAGCATATGTTATAACCTCGATTTTTCCCTAATTATGTCATAAACGTGTAATTCTCCTTTTCATAATAAATGGAATACATACTCGCTTTATTATTTGAATTCAAAGGATTTTGTGTGAAAATAGCCTTGTTGATTGTTAAATGGGCCTTATTGGCTATTGGGCCCAATGATAATAAAGGATAAAGGAAAATACAAATGATAATTAAATAACAAAGAAAAGGAGAATAAAGAGAGAGAGGTGGAAACCTCTAGAAGGCAAAGAATATCCTCCAAGTGGGAGATTTCATACCTTTAGGGTTCCTTGAGGACCAAGGGACTCGAGATAATAAGATAATGGAAATGGAAAAATAAATATTAATTAAAATGGGTTTAATTAATTGATAACTTAGATGTGCAAGAAACACTCTCATCTGTTGGAATTTGACTTTCAAATTTAATACTCGGTTAGAGAATGTCAATATGGAGTTTCCTATGAATTTTGAGAGAAAAATATTAATCAAGGGGTGAGAAATGATTTTTCCAAGTTATCATGTTAAAACACCTTTTTTAAATCAATTTTGGGATAATTGGATTTCGGGGAGCGATGACGGCCGTTGGATGACCCGTGTGCTCCAGGGGACCACGGATCCAAGGGTAGTCATGCATCGTCTACCCCGAGTCACAAAGGGATTGGGAGATGAACTAGGAATCCAATTTCCCATCGACTAAGATGATAATCCGAAGAGTTAACCAGTCCATCGAGTTTAGGAGAGTAATCCGAACAATCTAGACCCTAATCTCACATCCAATCATCGATGAGGGAAGAAATTCCCAAATTGTCAGACTTATAGACTCAACCCTATATGGGGGGGGTACTTAAGGTCACCAGCACACCCAATTCCTATCCCAATTGCTGCAGAGAGCAATAACAAATCGAGCAACGATGTCAATTGCAAGATTCACCCTAACCTACACTCTCTGCAACCTACTGGCCGTGATTGAACTCCAGTAAGTTGTTTGCGGTGAAAGTCAAGTTGCATTGAGAAATTGACCGGGTTCTTGTGTTCAGGCGAAGATGGCGGAGCTCCCTAGCAACTCTGTTTCTCTGTTGGTATCCTAAAGCTCAGGTCAACCGAAGATTTGACCACAGCCTGTCAAGCGGTCAAAGGTAGACGACAACTGACGACCGTCCGATCGTGGTCCACCGTGATCCCTAGTACAGATCCAACGAGCGAGAGTGAGAGTGGCTATTTTAGGTGCACGCGATAGGGACTGTCCGATCCAGGAGCAGATCACCGGTCCACCGATCTCATGGTCGACGATTATTAGGTAATTACTATCTCTGCCCAATTAATTCAGAAAAAGGGGTTTTCTTCCTAAAATCATAGAAATAAATAGAAAACTCAGATGAAGGATCTTAATATATGAAAGTTGATCAGAATAATACAAGGAATATGATAAAAATAGTTAGAAGATCTAATTCTATACCTTTTTATAAAGGTGTATTATTTTGATGAAAAGATATTAAAAATTAGGTTGGAAACCCTAATTGATGATAATGAATAAATCTATCAGTAGAAATAGGTTAATTCAAGTATTGTTAACCTGTTATGTGATAGTGTTAAATCTTAACCTATTTCAGATGGTTAATTTCATGGTTTAGGGTTTTTAAATCTAATATGATGGTAAATACACTTAGAAACCCTAAATAGGGAAAAAGGAAAGAAAAGTGCATTTAATTTGAAATTAGGGTTGTATGTTGTCAAAAGATGATCTTGGGATCTTTTATGAGAGATAGATGAGATAATAATGGTTTGTGAGTAATTTGTATAATTAGGGTTCAAGGATGTACAAGTACAACAAAACCCTAATTGGAATTGAAACCCTAAAAAGGATGAGAAACCCAAGGAAGCCAGCTAGGTTTAAAATAGCTTGTTGGCATGATCAATGATAGGAAATTGTATGCATATTTTAGTATCACCTTGTGTGCTTTCTTGATTATTGGATTTCTTTCTTGATTGGATTATTTCTGTACTCAAATCAGCCTGATAGGTATGTGGGTATTTATGGTTAACCCCTTTAGTTTCATGAAGGTTTTCTGGATGTTTGATCGCATTGAATGCAACCTATCTGTTTGGATGTTCATATGTGCAAATTATAAAATCACTATGATTATCACAATTATGATACAATGTGTATTCTCGCACCTACATGCCACCCTGATGTAAGATGCTATTAGGTCAAGCCCAAGAGGGAAGACCCATGGGCACCATGAGTGGTGACCCCAGGAACCAAGATCAGGATAGAGAAGGTGGCCTATATTGTGTGACTAATGGGCACCATGAAAGGTGACCCAAAGCACCAAGCTCAGGATGGAGAAGGTGGACTTAAGTCAATGGCAAAATAGAAACCCTAAAGAGGGTATTTCAGGTTAGGGCAAAAGAGATGGAGTTTGACACATTGAAAATGTAAATTGAATTATTAATTAACATGATTGTGATAAATAGTTTGCTAGCCTTATGTGTGAAATTTTGATTGTCCCCACATAGCGGCATAT
Organism: Alisma plantago-aquatica; assembly: GCA_963693085.1. NCBI lineage: Eukaryota > Viridiplantae > Streptophyta > Magnoliopsida > Alismatales > Alismataceae > Alisma > Alisma plantago-aquatica. The sequence continues at coordinate 545,432,187 of OY856414.1, forward strand.
TCATATATGCTGACTGAAGTTTTTTTTGTCAGCATTTTAGGTACAACTATGAAAAGGACAAATAGTAAAGTGACATATTGTGAAAATAATAATTAAAGTGCAAGGAGGATTAGATAGAATAGATTCAAGTTGTGGATAGAAGTTAGATATCCAAATTTTTAAAAGGTATGCAAAGTTTTATTTTATACCAGATTTTTGTATAGTTTGGTAGAATTTTACAATTATTATTGATTATTTGTCAAACCTTTGATCCAGTTTATTGGGATATCGGCTTTGACCTCTTAGTATCCCTTAAGTGGGGCTTACCAGGAGGTGGGGTCATTACATTTGGTATGAGAGCATCGGTTCCTTATTTAACCTTTAGTAATTATTAAATTTTACAAATTCCATAGAACTGAGGGAGTTATTAGAGGATTTTCCAAAAGACAGAGGTGTCTAGAAAAGGATTACGACTGGGGGTTGGAAATATTTTCCTCCGCACTGCTAGTCAGAACATGAGGACTCCTGGATCTGTGTGACTACCTAGCCAATGTCTTAGGATCTGACTTGAAATAGGATATCTTTAGGACTCTCTCATCTTGTTCATCCATTCTCAACTCAAATTCTATTAAGCATTTTAAGGATTAGGGTTTTCTCTCTCTTCCTCACCCTCTTGAGGTATGGGTAAGGCTAATAAAGTTTAAGGAATCCTCCACCAAATTAATACAAGATACATAAATAAGATTTCATTGACATAAGTATAATTAGTTAAATATAAACTAAATGTTTGTTTTTACACTTATGTAGATGGCTTGTGTGAAGATTGTTGCTATCCCAGATGCCGCCAACAGTGGTGGGCCTTCTCGCAAGGGGAAGGGGTCTTCAGATAAGAGAAGGAGGAACCATGGTAATGAATCCTCAAAGAAGAGGAAGTAGAAGGTGAGATCCCCAACCCTGATATGATACCCTATGAAGACCTGGAGAAGGAATAGGAAGAGGAACCTGTATACGAGGAAGAGGCCCAGATGGAGGAGGACCAGTCTTGGTGGTTCAGAACCGACTATGGTGGTTCACACCACTAATGCTATATGGATGGAGCAGCAGAAGTGGCTGACTAAGGCTATCAGTGCTCTGGCTCTCAGAGACATAGCAAGAGATGAGAACGGAGAACCTCTTCCCGTTTGTCCTCGATTGGGAGCCACCATCCTGGACTTTGTCAAGCTAAACGTTGAGAAGTTTAGGGGAGAAGATAAGTATGAGGTGGTCGACAAAGCAGAAGCTTGGTTGTTAGTTGTTGAGAATGGATTATGTATGCTTGAGGTACAGCTAAATAAGAAGGTTCTTTTTGCTGCTCACCTCTTGGAAGGAGCAGCCAAGATATGGTGGGAGAACCATATCAATAGAAGAGACTTAAGAAAAGAACCAATGGTTTGGGCTGAAATCAAGACTATCTTCACTGCTAGATTCATCCCCGTCACAACCAAGAAGGAGAAGGAGTGATAGTTCACCAACATGACCCTAGGAAACTCGTCAGTTGCAGAATTTGGTCATAAGTTATGCATCCTAGAGCTCTTCAGACATATGATGGATGAAGAGAGGAGGGTGGACCATTTCATAGAATGACTGTACCCTGCCATCAAGCCTCATGTGATGGCCAGCAAGCTGAAGGCCTTCTCTGAAGCTTACAATACCACCTTGGACATGGAAAGGATGGTGATGCCAGCTCAGAGGCCCTCCAAAGGATACATGTGTTTCACTGAAGGAGCTCAGGAGTAGAAGAATGAGAACAAGAAGGGACAAGGGTGCAACCACAAAAAAGGAAAGCATGGACACAAAGGCAAGCCACGTGGTGAGAATCTCTTTCTGAAGTGTTGCACCTGTGGACAGTCACATCCTGGGAAGTGTCTCTTCGAGAATAGGGTGTGCTACCATTGCCAGCAAGAGGGCCACTTCATCGCCAACTGTCCTCATCCTGATCTGAGAGGACCAGTAGTAGCACAACCAATGGAAGCAGTACCCCCAGCGGGAGGTGGAGCACTAGCTGGAGGACCCCCTGCTGGAGATAGGAGGCAACCTACAGTGTTTTCCATCGACAATGAAGAAGCTCAGGAGAATGCTAATAGGTTGATCAAGGGTAATAGCCCATAGAGTTTCCTTTTACTTTAGTATATCATGTAGTAGCATTCTGATATGGTATGAATTATGTAGTCTTGCTGGAAGTCATGGTACAAAATGTAAAAGTACTTTTTGATTCTAGTTCTACTAATACTTTTATTTCAAGAAATCTAGCAACTATGCTTTGTTTGGATATCAAGGATTTAGGTTATGTTTTGGATGTCACAACCTCGAGTGATCGTATTTATACATCCCTTTTGAAAACCCATATCTTTCCAGTTAAGTATTTGAACCATGAGCTTCCAACTGACTTCATCCTCCTCGATATGAATGATTTTGATGTGATTATCGGTATGGATTGGATTTACACCTATAGAACCCAGATTGACTGTAGAGAGAAGAAAATTCTTATTAGGAAACTTGGCCATCCACACATCACCATTTGAGGACGGAAAGATGAAACTACCAGCCTTTATGTGTTGGCCTTGAAGGCTGAGCGGATGATATCCAAAGGTTGTTGAGCCTACCTAGCCATAGTTACTGAACCTGAGACCATGAGGAGATCCTAAGAGGAGATAGAGGTGGTTTGGGAGTATGTAGATGTGTTTCCAGATGATCTGATAGGGATTTCCCCTAAGAGAGAGGTAGAGTTCTCCATCCGGTTAGCTCCTGGGACTAACCCTATATCTAAGGTACCCTATAGAATGGCCCCTGTCGAGTTGCTTGAGTTGAAAACCCAGTTGCAGGAGTTGTTAGATAAAGGTTTTATCTGACCCAGTACATCTCCATGGGGAGAATGAGTCCTCTTTGTGAAGAATAAGAAGGATGGATCGCTTTATATGTGTATTGACTATTGGATGATCAATCAGGCAACCATTAAGAACAAGTACCCATTTCCTAGAATAGATGACATGTTTGACCAACTCAAATCGGCATGAGTCTTTTCCAAGATTGATTTGAGGTCAGAATACCACCAGGTGAGAGTGAGAAATGAGGATATACCTGAAACAACTTTTTAAACCCGATATATGGCCATTATGAGTTTGTGGTCATGTTGTTTGGGTTGTCCAATGCACCCAGTATCTTTATGAACCATATGAATAGTGTGTTCCATCCTTTCCTTGACTCTTTTGTGATAGTGTTCATGGATGACATCTTGGTGTACTCGGATGACCTAGCCCAACATCGTGACCACCTAGGTAGTGTACTTGATATCCTAAGAAAGAAGAAGTTTTATGGGAAGTTCTCAAAATGCGAGTTCTGGATAGACCAAGTCATGTTTCTAGGACACATCATATCAAGAGGAATGATCGTCGTAGATCCAGCCAAAGTGTCGAAAGTTCGAGACTAGCCTGCACCAAAAACCCCTCTGAGATTCGCAACTTCTTGGGGTTGGCCAGACACTATCGTCACTTCATCAAGGATTTCTCAAAGACCGCTTTGCCGCTAACCATGTTAACCAGGAAGGATGTGAAGTTTGTGTGGTCCGACATATGTGAAGCTCGCTTCCACCAGCTAAAGGAGAAGATGACCACTACCCCAGTGTTAACCCTACCTTCCAGCAATGAGGGTTTTGTGATATTCACTTATGCTTTGAGGATGGGACTTGGCTGTGTGTTGGAATAGAATCAGCATGTGGTTGCATATGCTTCCCGACAACTCAAGCCCGATGAGGTGAATTACCTAACACATGACTTGCAACTGGCTGTTATCATCCATGCCTTGAAGATATGGCGGCATTACATGTATAGTGCTACCTTTGAGATCCTCACTGACCATAAGAGTCTAAAGTACCTGGTGACCCAAAGAGACATGAACCTACGACAGCGATGATGGATGTAGTATATGAAGGATTACGACTTCACCATCGCCTATCATCCTAGTAAGGCAAATGTCATGGTAGATGCTTTGAGCAAAAAACAACGCAAGTGTGAAGTTGTTTTGTCTAGTCAGTGGAAGAGCTAAGAGGAGCTGGTGGAGTGGACTCCACAACCGCTTGAAGATCGAGTTCGATTGGCCAATATCCAGATCCAATATGAGTTGTTAGGTGAGATTGTGACAGCACAGTTAGTTAGTGGAGAACTCGACAAGATGAAGGGTTTGATGATGAAGCCATAGACTCATCTCTCAGTGTGAGTAGACGGAGGGATCAAATTCGAGAATCGCATATGGATTTTTGTGGATTCATTGATAAGGGAGTGTATCTTGCAAGAGGCTCATGGCTCTAAGTACACGATGCAACTGGGAATTACCAAGATGTTTAAAGACTTGCAGAGGTTTTTCTGGTGGCCAGGAACGAAGAGAGACATTACGGCTTGTGTGTCCAGCTGTCATACGTGCTAGCTGGTGAAGGCTGAACACCAACGACCCGGTGGACTTTTACAATCGGTAGAGATTATGGAATGGGAATGGTAGCAAATCACCATGGATTTTGTGGTGGGTCTACCCCGGACCAAGAAAGGTCATGATGCAATATGGGTTGTGGTAGACCGTCTTACCAACTCAGGACACTTCCTTGCCTTAAAGACCACTTCCAAGGTGTCAGAACTAGTTGAGCATTATATTAGAGAGATAGTGTGTTTGCATGGCGTACCTGGTTCCATCATATCTGATAGAGACCCAAAGTTTACTTCTAAGTTGTGGATGCAAGTTTAAGAGGAACTTGGTATGAGGTTGAAGTTTAGTACTGCCTATCACCCCCAGATGGATGGTCAATCAGAAAGAACGATCCAAAAATTAGATGATCTGTTGAGAGCTTGTGTGCTCGATTGGGGTGGCTCATGGAAGCAGTACTTGCCTTTAGCCAAGTTTTCCTACAACAACAACTACCAAACCATTATCGGGATGCCTCTGTATGAAGCTCTTTATGGGAGACTGTGTCAGTCAACACTTCACTGGGATGATGTTGGTGAGAGGACCCTATTGAGGTCAGATGAACTCCAAGTGTATGCTGATAAAGTCTCTTTGATCAAACAAAGGTTGAAGAGAGCCCAAGATCGACAGAAGTCGTATGCTGATGCGATGTAGACTGATGTGCATTTCACTGTGGGAGAGCATGTTTTCTTGAAAATCTGATCTCTCTGAGCTATATCCAAGAGCAGAGGGAAGTTGAGTCCCCAATATGTGGGTCCATTTGAGGTATTAGAACGGATTGGTGAAGATACATATCGTTTGGCATTACCCCCTAAGTATAGTATGATGCATGATGTGTTTCACATGTCCAATCTGAAGCGATATGTGCAAGATTCGAGCCATCTGTTGAGCATTGAGCTTATTGAGATTCAAGGGAAGCAGACCTATCCTGAGTCACCTTTGTGGATTCTAGATACCAAGGTGAAAGAGCTCAGATTTAAGAATATAGAGATGGTAAAGGTTCTTTGGAAGCACCATGGAGAGGATGAGGATTCATGGGAGCTAAAGACAGATATGGAGAAATCATATCCAGACTTGTTTGTTTGATTGTTCAATTTTGAGGGCAAAATTCCTATAAGGAAGGGAGCATGTTATAACCTCCATTTTTCCCTAATTATGTAATAAACATGTAATTCTCCTTTTCATAATAAATGGAATACATGCTTGATTTATTGTTTGAATTAAAATGATTTTGTGTGCAAATAGCCTTGTGGAATGTTAAATGGGCCTTATTGGCTATTGGGCCCAATGATAAAAAAGGATAAAGGAAAATACAAATGATAATTAAATAACAAAGAAAAGGAGAATAAAGAGAGAGGTGTGGAAACCACTAGAAGGTAAAGAATATCCTCTATGTGGGAGATTTCATACCTTTGGGGTTCCTTGAGGACCAAGGGACTCGAGATAATAAGATAATGGCAAAGGAAAAAGAAATATTAATTAAAATTGGTTTAATTAATGGATAACTTGGATGTAGCGGAAACATTGTCATCCATTGGAATTTGACTTTCAAATTTAATTCTATATTAGATAATTTCAAGATGGAGTTTCCTCTGAATTTTGAGAAAAAAATATTAAACAAGGACAGAGAAATGATTTTTCCAAGTTATCATGTTAAAACACCTTTTTTAAATCAATTTTGGGATAATTGGATTTCGGGGAGCGATGATGGACGTTGGATGACCCACGTGTTATAGCAGACCATGGATCCAAGGGTAGCCATGCATCATCTAGCCCGAGTCACAGAGGGATTGGGAGACAAATTGGGAATCCAATTTCCCATCGAATGAGACGATAATCTGAAGAGTTAACTAGTACATCGACTTCGAGAGAGTAATCTGAAGGATCTAGGCTGTAATATCACACACTATCGTCAATGAGGGAAGAAGTTCCCAAGTCATCAGACTTCAAGACTCAACCATATATGGAGGGGGGTACTCAAGGGCACTAGCACACCCAATTCCGATCCCAATCACTGCGGAGAGCAACAACAAATTGAGCGACAATGTCAATTGCAAGATTCACCCTAACCTACCCCCTCTACAACCTACTAGCCATGGCAGAACTCTAGCGACTTGTTCCCGGTGAAGGTCAAGTTAAATTGAGCAATTGACCGGCTTCTTGAGTTCGGGCAATGAAAGTGGAGCTCCTAAGCAGCTACATTTCTCCACCGGTAGCCTGAAGCTCAGAGTCAACCAGAGATTTGACCACAGCCTGTCGAGCGGTCGAAGGTAGACGATGACTGATGACCGTCTGATCACGGTCCACCATGATCCCGAGCGTGGATTGAACAAGCGAGAGCAGGAGCGGCTGATTTAGGCGTGTGCAATAGGGACTGTCTGATCCAGGAGTAGATCACCAGTCCACCGGCCTCGCGGTCGACGATTTTTGGGTAATTACTATCTCTGCCCAATTAATTCAAAAAAAGGGGTTTTCTTATTAAAATCATATAAATAAATAGAAAACTCAGATGAAGGAACTTAATACATGAAAGTTGATCAGAAAAATGCAAGAAATAAGATAAAAATATTTAAAAGGTCAGCATCTGTATATTTTTACAAAGGTGTTTTATTTTGATGAAAAAGATATTACAAATTAGGTTGGAAACCCTAATTGATGATAATGGATAAATCTATGAGTAGAAATAGGTTAATTTGAGTATTGTTAACCTATTATTTGATAATGTTAAATCTTAACCTATTTTAGATGGGTTTTTTTTTAGAGTAAAAAGATCCATTCATTACTCAAGACAAACGGCATCTACAAGTAGATAAGAACAACCACAAGAACAAGCAACAGTTAGGTACACAGACTTAGAACCACTACCACTCATATTGGAACGAGAATAAAACACTTCTGCATAGATCTCTCTTCTTCGAGGCTGACTTAAGCATCTTTTATGAGAGATGTCTTCAACTTGAGCATTAGGCAGCGGTGTAAGGGATGAACCAAACCAATATTCCATCTGATTGTTATCTCTACCATCCATGTCAATAGCTTGAGCAGCAAACGAACCTGAGGCAAAACGAGACCTACTAGAGATCACAATACTCTCACGACAGGAGAGAGAAACAACCCCCTAAAGGATAGACAAACACCAAAGAACGGTGACTAGAAGGCAGAGAACCTGCCTAGAACCCAAGAACACACACACAAAAGGGAAATCAAATAGACAGAAAAGAAAGAACACTAAATAGGGGAGCAAACGCCAGCCTTTGGCAGGTACAGGCCAGACTCCGTAGACTCGGCCGCCTGCACACCGTTACCAAGCAAAAGCTGCGTCAGAGATGAAGCTGCCGCTCGGAAGCCACCGCCCCTTCACCCTGCAACTCCCATATCAGAGGACCAGGAGACCCAAACTTGACGGCCAGAAAGGGGAAAGGCAGAAGGCGATGGAGAGGAGAGAAGCCAGACAGACGAGGAGCGCGATCTGTAGAGCGGACATGCACTGACGAAAGCCCAGGGGGAGAGGGTGGCCACGCGTAGGCAGCATACCTCCTCCCATGAGCTGGAGGGTCGAGCGCTCGGAACCCTAGATCGCCTTCGCGATCGCCAGAGCGGAACGAGAGCGAGACACCACCTATTTTAGATGGTTAACTGGATGGTTTAGGGTTTTTAAAACAAATATGATGGTTAATACACTTAGAAACCCTAAATAGGGAAAAAGGAAAGAAAAGTGTATTTAATCTGAAATTAGGGTTGTATGTTGTCAAAAGATGATCTTAGGATCTTTTATGAGCGATATATGAGATAATTAGGGTTTGTGAGTAATTTTGTATAATTAGGGTTTAAGGATGTAAAAGTACAACAAAATCCTAATTACAATTGAAACCCTAAAAAGGACTAGAAACCCAAGGAAGCGAGCTAGGTTTAATAGAGCTTGTTGGCATGATCAATGATAGGAAACTGTATGCATATTTTAGGATCACCTAGTGTGCTTGCTTGATTACTGGATTTCTTGCTTGATTGGATTATTTATGTACTCAAATCAGCCTGATAGGTATGTGGTTATTTATGGTTAACCGCTTTAGTTTCACTAAGGTTTTCAGGATGTTTGATCACATTGAATGCAACCTATCTGTTTGAATGTTCATATTTGCAAATTATAAAGTCACTATGATTATAACAACTATGATATAATGTGTACTCTCACACCTACATGCCACCCTGATGTAAAATTCAATGAGGTCAAGCCCAAGAGGGAAGACCCATAGGCACCATGACTGGTGACCCCAGGCACCAAGCTCAGGATATAGAAGGTGGCCTATATTGCGTGACTAATGGGCACCATGAGAGGTGACCATAGGCACCAAGATCAAGATGGAGAAGGTGGCCTTAAGTCAATGGCAAAAGAGAAACCCTAAAGAGGGTATTCCAGGGTTATGGAAAAATCAGTGGAGTTTGACACATTGAAAATGTAAATTGAATTGTTAATTAACTTGATTGTGATAATTAGGTTGTTAGCCCTATGTGTGAAATTTTGATTTTCCCCACAAACCGGCATATTTATATATGTTGAATGACGTTTTGTTTGTCAGCATTTTAGGTACAACATTGAAAAGGACAAATAGTAAAGTGACATATTGTGAAAATAAGAATTAAAGTGTAAGGAGGATTAGATAGAATAGATTCAAGTTATGGATAGAAGTGAGATATCTAAAGTTTTAAAAGTTATGCAAAGTTTTATTTTATACTAGCTTTCAGTATAGTTTGGTAGAATTTTATAATTACTACTGATTATTTGTCGAACCTTTGATCTGGTTTATTGGGATAATGGCTTTGACCTCTTGGTCTCCCTTAAGTGGGGGTTACGGGGAGGTGGGGTCGTTACAGCATATATATTCATATGAGGCTAATATCAGGTGTAATGTGAATCAAAGTCTTAAATATGTTCATAGAAATGTAGCTGAGCTCTAGGAACCTTTGGAAGGCCCAAGATGTGATTCATGGGCTTTATGTACACGTTTCGGCCCAAATTGGTGAATTAGGGTTTAAATATGACTCCTAGAGATATGTATGGGAAGCTCTTATTATTTGTGATTATAAGATATATCCAACATAGTTTTATTGATAGATAATCCAAGTACAAGAGTGTACACGGAAATCTAGGATATACCAAGTTATATAGTAACCTAGGTAATCATTTAGTTAATTACCTAGTGATTCCTTGGAAGACAAGTTTAAGGTGTTTATCGAATCCTTTTAGGAATGATATCTAGATCATGAAAACATAATAACCAAAGGAGGTTTACATGTGGGATTGGGTGTAAAAGGAGATTTAATATGGTTGATATAATTACTTTATTGAAAAGGAATTATATCAAAGAATGATTGCTTGTTATGACGACAGAGTGTCCCCTTCATCTCAAGAACCATACTCTCTTTGGGTGTGGGAGTCTATTCCTCTCTCGGTCTAACCCTAGGGGCATGATGCCTATAAGAGACCAGTCATGCATGGCTTCAGGGAATGACTTTTCTCTCGCCAATAGTAGTGGCTATAAGAAGGAAAACTATAACACCCTATTTTCCATATCACATGAGCAGAAGCATTTTACTCAATGTGGGTGTCACAATATGCTAATCATGCAATTAAATTAAATTAAACACTTTCATTGATTTCAAATTGATTCATACATAGTTCTTGATTACATAATGATGATCTATCAATTCTAATCCTGGTGATGCTATAAATAAACATAACATGAATTATATCTAAACTTCTGGATCGACTTGGTAAATGGCACCCCACCAGAAAAGATTGAGAATCGCCTAGTCTTGATTTTTCCTTTTTATCCTTCCCTTGTTCCAAGTCCTGTGAACATCTCATCCCCAGCCATGTAAAACAAACATCACATCAGTAAGTAGTATTTTCCACTTTATATACATAAAAGTAAATATAACTTGACATGATAAAATTGACATGACATAACTTGACATAAACTTAAACATGGATTTTCTTAAGCATTCAGGATTCATAAATTACATGAAGAATTGAACTGTTAGTATATGCATCCCTCTATAATGCCCATTTAGGAGCACATGATTGCTATGAAAGCCCTTGATTCTAGGAAAACCCTTGATGACCCCTTGAGGTCCATCATTCAGGAAAATATAAGAACTAATTCAATTCCATTTATCTTAACATTAACATTAACATGACCTTTTAGCATTTAACATGATGAATTGGAAATGTAGATATATGCCACCTATCTTAATGCCCTATAGGAGCCCATGATTTCTAGAAAAGCCGATAGTGCTAGGAAATCTCATAACGACCCTTTTAGGTCCATAAACGAGACACATATAAATACTTAGCCAATTCCTTAATATTCATCATTAACTTGGGTCTTAACTTAAACATTAACTATTCTTAACCATAATCTTGAACATGATGGAATTACTCCCTCTTAATGCCATGATGGGATTTCTCCCTCTTAAATCATAATAAGTTTTCCCCTTCTTGAGCATGATTCATTAACTTTAGTTCATAATCAATAATCATAATAAGGGTTTTTACCATAGACCATAAGCAATTAATCAATCAAACAATGATAAGTAAGCATGATATCATCTTGAGAAAACATTCATAATTTTATGAAACATACTAAAGTGCATAATCATAAATAACATGCATTAAACCAAATTACTTGTGTCAAACATGCATGGCCCTCTTACCTAGAGTAGGTCACATAAAGGTCAACTCCCTTCACTTGATTGAATCCTCTAATCACATATAATTTTGTTAAAATCATATAATGTTCATGAGTTTATAATCGTTAAACCATAATCATGGTCTTTGAATTTTTTAGGAGATTTAACGTGGAAAAAATTGTTTGAAAATAATACCAATCTATATAAAATCAAAAGACCTTTCCAACGAGTAGTTTTTCATATTTTTCTGAGGTCGTATGCAAAAGTTATGAATTTTGCAGTGCAGACCAATCAGAAATTAGGAAACCATAGTGTGACATCATTTAAATCTGTCATTAATCCAATGTAAATAAAATGTCAAAATACCAAGAAAACCAAGCCGTCTATGACATAATGATCAAACCTGTGAGATCATATTTGTCATTGCACTCTAACTGGTCATCGCGCATATGAAGATCAAATCGAAGGTCACAGTACATATAATGCCCTTGGGTGATTAATTAACTGATTGAACTCGTGGGGACACCATGGTCATTTTCTGAACTGGTTTCATCCTATCGATCCATGGCGAGAATGTCTCTTTAGGAGGTGTAAATCGTGATCAAATCTCAAGAAAAACTGATCATCTACAACAGTTGAGATATCCAATGTCCTCATTGTTGGGTTTTATGGGAGGCAGAGAAGGCAGCGGAAACAAAACTTTTCTCCCCCAAACCCAAAACAAGGAAACGCGTCAACGTCTATATAATAGGAAAGGAAGGTTTGTGGAATCATACCATGTCCCGAGGCTTGCTCGGCGACAATACCTCGCGGCTTGCGCGGTCTTCAAATCCGGTCTTCGACGATGTCTGTGCAGCTCCTGGTCGCACCGGGACTGACGACTCCTACTCTTACCGGACTGTCGGATGACAGTTGTCCTCCTAAGCGGCAGTGACCTCCCGCCTCTGAAGTAGTCCATACGGACCACCTGGAACTCCATACTCCTTGTCCCACAAGGAATTGGAAGGAGTCGCACCCTCTTGTTGATGTACTAGTCACGAACACACTCTCCTGCTGCCAGTTGCAACTGTAGTTGTCCTTCCCTTGCTGCACCTCCCTTTGCGGGAAGCACTTGCTCGGGCTCTCTCTCGGTTACCAAAACCAAAGAGAACGAAAACTTTCCAGAGTAACTGATTGCACTGAGTTGTACTTTGAGAAGCCCCCAATACCCTTATATATATAGGAAGGTCATGGGACAGGGTTCTCCATCCCGGGCAATGCGGGACTAAAAGCAGGAGTAGAAGGGTTCGAGATTTTCCACAAAAAGCAACCAACTCGCAACCTGAACCGATCGGTTCACAACTGAACCGGTCGGTTGGGACCCTTGAACCGGTCGGTTGGTGGTCCTGGTCGGTTCCCGATTGACTTTCCTTCTTTTGTTTCTAATTGGTATCGAATACCAATCCTTGTTCCAATCAAATTGGGCAAGTGAAACGCAAGGAAAATTCTCACCAATCCTATTTTCCCAAGTTGCTCGTTTGCACCAGTTGAATCGATCGTTTCAACTCTTGAAGCAATCAGTTCACCCTAGGCTTGAGCCGATCGGCTCAACACTTGAGTCGACCGGTTCATCAACCTCAGCCGACCGGTTCATCACATGAACCGATCGGTTGGGAGTGCAGGTTGTGCAGAATCAGTCAATTGCGATTTCAATCAATTCGATACTCCAATAAACATGTCCAACACCTTGAACATTATGATATTGAGCTATCAATCAATTGAGTGTTTAATTGAACTACTAAACTCCTTTAGTAATCAATCTAAACATTGCTAGTGGATAAAACTCCTCTTCCAGGTTAAATCCTATGTGTGTGACCCTGTAGGTCCATTTCACGTTGGCAGTGAAAGTCCATAACACTTATGACTTCACAAGAAAAGAGCGGTGCCTAGTCACACATCAGTGCTACCCAAGTGAAAGTAGAAAGTTGGAGAACAACTTTCATCCTACAACCCGTGAATGGTGTTACAGTGAATGTATAATTCCTTTGTCATTGATATCCCGAATGAACTCGAGGCATGGAACAGTCATCCTGTCAACGTTCATTCACTTTCTTGATCTCAGAGTAGACTAGAAGAGATATGTATGACATCAATATCACATACTGATTCACACATGTGTGTGCACGCCTATCTCAATCCTACTCATCAAGTGGCCTTGGATATCAAACTCCCTCAGGAGGGACAAATCCCATATCTATCACTCACCCCTCAAAAGCCCCATGTGTCAAAGCCACCCAATCATCACCTTTATAACAACCCATGTTTCAGGACTGCTTTTGATGATGTCAAAGTGTGCCCAACGACATGTGTTGAGTGTAGTGATTTCAGGTCTAAGAATCACACTCACCACCATCACTGTGAGTATTGATTGTGACTACCATGTCATGGTTCCATGTGTCAAACTCATGGTGGGTCTGTCGGGTACACTTGTTCTCTAACAAGTACCTATGTGTTTGGTTTGATATCTCTATATCATGACTAATGAGATTATGTCATCAACCAACACCACAATCTAGTCTTGTGTGTCATTGCTGTCTATCTACCTTCCACAATGACATTCGACTAGGGACATAACAAGAATGTACAAACTCTTAGCATATGTATGATCTCATCGTTCAGGTCATGAACCAGAAGGCATACGTCATTGAGTACTGTAATTCTCTAGACATTCAATCTGTTCTATCACTATCTCAAATGACTGAATCAGAAAGAATTGGAAGCTTGCCTTTGATGTTTATCAAATCAATCTTAATGTATCCCACCAATCATCCCATGATTGGCTCTCAGGGCATACATACCAACACTCACCACACTAAGATGAGGCCAATGAGCCCAACCTTGGGTCCTGGGGCGTGATGGAGCACCAGTTCCCATGGAACAACCATGAGCACAGGGTATAGCCATGATAATCGAAGAACTGGATTCGAGAAAACAAATCATGAGGTGCTAAAGAAATGAAGGTAAGAGACTCGTGAAGTTGAACTGAAGGTGAAGGCAGTGTCACCTGAAGCAAAAGATTGGGGCACACCCTATTCGTCGGAGAGCAACGTGAAATAGGGAGGATAATCAGAGATTCAAAACCAAAGAAAATAGATAGAATACGGACAACTGAAGGGAGAAGGATGCTCCTTGAAGTAAGGTGAAGACAAAGGTCCTTTCTCCGTGATCGAAGCACCCCTGGGAGGCCAAAGTGGTACCCACCAGTGACGACCTCAAGGCCGGTCTACAGGGTATGTCGATTGGGGCTAAGGCAGGGAAAACAAGTGATTATAAAAGCATCAAAGGTCATTGGGGTAGCTTAGAGGGAGGTCAATTCCACCGAAGGTGACATTGCTGGACGGGGCAAAGGTGGTGGTTGCCAAAAATCAAAACTGAGTAGGTCAATAAATCTTGGGGTGTTTGGGATGCAATTGGATGAGGAGGAGAAAAGCCCTTGGGATGGTGGTCCTTTTGGAACCATTAAGAAATCGTGGATGTTGCTGAGATGGCAGTGGCGATATCATGGTGACAAGCCACGAGGAGCCTTAATTGGGCATTTTATCTGTAGTGAGAGAGAGAGGGCGAGTGAGGGCTCTATAGGTTTGGGAGAACAATGCGGTCTCTCTGGAGAAGAAATCTCACAAAACGGATGTGAGGAGCGGTAGAACGAGGTCGGTGAATGGAAGCTGTGAAACGGACATCTGACCTGCGAGAAACACAGAGGTAGGGGACGATGAGATAGTCGTCCAATCATGGGAAATCAATATGCAACTATTGGATTGTGCAATAAAGAGGAAGGAATAAATCAAAGTAACGTGTGACAAGGATTAAATCTCATACTTTAGGGAATTGTGTTCAATTAATTGAATTTGTAATCAATTCTCTATTAAAAATCATATGGAAACACATTTATTTCATTAGGGGTGTAAAACATGGGTCAAATGAGTTCAAATTTGAACCATAGGCTTATTTGAAGGTCTAGAATATTCCTATGCAACTAGATTTCGATTTTGTACATGTTTTGGGCCACAATTTCTATATTGAGTATTAACCTTAATTAAAATGCATTACAGGAAATATAATTTGGAAAAGGCTTTTATTATTGAGTCCTAGTGCCATGATTCTGAGCTTTACTCATTCAGTAGTCATATTGTCACCTTATGAACATATTTCTATGCTTATGGCCATTTTAGAGGAGAGAGAGAATGAAAGAGGACTAATATGAGTTAATTGATATACATAATGCATAATTGAAAGTGAAAAAAATGAAGTTGGGTCTTACTTTGATTTTTCTCATCCCATTTTCATATAAGGACAATCATTATTGGTCTTTTGCATTAAAACCCTTAAACATTATTATGTAAGAAAAACATCATTCTAAGTTTTAAATTGACTATGAAAATTGGGATGTGACAGAAACACAATTGAGTCTCTCCACTCTCTCCCTCCCTCACAACAACTATGTATGGTCACGAAGACCTCCGACCGTGGAAAAGAAAAGGAGTGTGTCACACTAGTCTCCCCAGTAGGATCTAAGATCATGGGTTATCCTTCTGTTCCAACCATCTTAATAGTGAGGAGAGCTTTGGTGAGATGTTAGACCGCACCTAGTACCTGATCGGAACCGATGACGGGTGAGGAAGTGCCCCTTCTCCGAGCCTTCAATGCCCAGGCTCTATGCCCTGGTGCAGTAACTATGAGACCCTTTCCACCGAAAAGAGGAGGTTCTAAGTTTTAGTGAGGATGATCTACCCTCATGGAAATTGAATGAGATGGCTAGGTATGAACTAATCCCATGTATCTACCTTGCAAACTACTGCAACACGCAACTCGTGTCAGACCTAGTTCAACATCCCTAGTCATCTTTGGCGGTTCCCAGCGGCCGCTCAGGTCTGGCGTGGACTGGCAGAGCTTTTTTTGGCTTTCTTTGTGGCCTCATATCCTAGGAAACCCTACAGGCAACACATGGTTGCTCCTCTAGGGAAGAGGTTGCTGCCGTCGCGGGGTTAGGGTTGAGATAGAGTGAAATGTCCCAAATACCCCCATGCAAACATGAAGCATAGGGACATGGGTTTCTTTTGTTATTTTATTAAACCCTGGTGCACTAGAGAACCTAGTTGAGGTGACTACAGGTCGTTTGCTGACCCGGCTACATGGGCTGGGCTGACACACTCGTATTTTTTTGACATGGCCAATCAGGATTGGCCCAAATATCTTTTACTTGAAAAAATCATAGAAAATGATTGGTAGGTCATAATGAATTGAATATATATATCAAATTGCTCAAAAAAATGAGAGGAATCCAAATAAAATATTATCAAAACCTAATTGTGTTTCTTGTTCCAAAAGTATATGCAATACATCTTTTGGTTAGACTAATAGAAAGTAGATGCTAAATTCCTTTAAACTGATGCTTAATTGACTAGATTAGGTTATATTCAGTTAATACCTAATCTAGACATGTATAATGAGAAAATACTTGATAGTGATGAATAATTGACAATACTAGGTTAATAATCTTATTCATGCAAATTTAGGGTTTTGGAAACCAATATGGACATCTTACTATGGTCTTAATGCTAATAATATGATCTAGGTGTCACGGATAATCTAATGTGCTTAAGTTGATGATCAGGGTTTCACCAAATATGCATATTAAAGGTTGTAATCTTAGAAATCATGACATGATGTAATTAGGGTTTGTAACCTTCATCCCTGATCCAAACATGAGACACTCCTAAACCCTAGTTTAGGAGCGCATATAGATCTGATTAATGTAATGAGAATAGATGGTGACACATATGTAGTATGTATATTTCAAATTGAATACTTTATTGCTTGAATGTTTGGATGCACTCTTAAAGTATATGAGATTTCGGCATAGTTTCTGCAATGGCATAAGGTACGTGGTTACTCTTATGAATACATGTATTGAATTTTGAGTTTTCTGAGGTTTCTCTATGAGATTGAACGAATGATAAACTACTTGCTTGTTTATTTACTTCTTGCAAATTATAAAGTTCCTATGAGTATCGTGTAAAGTATATAATAGTATTTTGAACCCTGGGTTAGACTGATCTTAAGGGTAATGCACACGAGCCCCATAGGGACAGTGATTACACCTGAGATATTAGACTAGATGTGGGTTAGAATATGAAAACAAGTTTATTTTCTTATTTGCAAATAACAGATTTTAGTTGTATGCTTACTTGTGACTATTAGATGAACCTACGTACCAGTATAGAAATATACTGACCACGTATTTAATTGTCGATGTTTTAGGTACCTGACATACTTAATTTGTGGACATGAGGTTACTGATTAAAGATGTTGAAGACACTAAAGTTATTCATGAAGGTTTAGTCATAGTGGTATATCTTCACACATGTTCAAGTAAATTCTTTATATGCAAACATGTGACTATTTGTTCATTAAAGGAGATTGTTTCCTATTCTGTATTATTTCTTGAATCTGATCCTAGAATTTATGAGTAATGATCTATGAATTTAATGTATTTTAGACACTCAAAAGTTTGGGTCGTTACATTTGGTATCAGAGCACAGATTCATCAACTAATACCTAATAGTTTATAATTTCAAATCATCATTAGAAATATAATAGAAAAATTAGTAAAGCATAAGGTATCTTTTAGGTTTCTCATCTCACATTTCGTCTACTTCTCATCTCTTTTCTTAAAAATCCTTTAAAAGAAATTATTAATTAGAGAATTAAATATGAAAGATATAACCTTTAGTCTAGGTCCATCTAGAGAGGGTAGAGACTAGAAAGATACACGTATGGGTAAGCCCTTTCTTAGAGGAAGGACTGGATTAGGGTATGAAAACTCTAGTGGGTCAAGGGATATGGAAACTCTAAAAGGTAGAGTATAGTCCTTAACCCTAACCCTAAATCCTTAATCTTAAATAATGAACATGGTGTGGTGGTATGGGACACCACCCATATGAAACTTGAAATTAGGAATAAGAAAGGTAAAGGGATGGGTTTAGGTGACCCAGTCTCCTAGGCATGTGTGCACAAGGACCATAACACTTATGTAAGAGGTCTTAAGAAATATATTAACCCAATAGTTATATATATAGGAAGATGGAAATATGGATATAACTTCCTCAAACCCCTCATGTTGTCTCTAGAAGTTTGGTGATGGTGGCCAAGCCCCTGGAAGGGAAGGTCAATGTAGCACCAAGCCCGTAGAGGGGAACGTGATCTAAGTTCATTGAATGGATATAAACCATGATGGGGTAATCTAGAAATTGAGCAAACATGGGTTAATAAGTTATAATGATAAAAAAAAATTATGCCTAATGATAAAAAAAAAGATATCTATCAAACATTTAGGGTTAGTGTGCCATCCTAGGGTGGGTCGACCCAAGAGTGGGAAGATTACCAAGGAGGGAGACAAAATCTTAGATCTTGGGATCAGGTTGTGGCTAGAGACCCTAATGCTCTCATATGAGCCAAGAAGGCACCCTAGGCTAGGACTTTCCCTTAAACGGTAAGTGAATAAACATATTTAAGTATTGAGATAACATTAATATCACCTAGAGGGGTGAAGAGTTAAAGATATAAAGATGAAAGCACTTATATTCCTTGAACCCAAGGATGCCATCTCTGAGTGACACAACTGGTCAAGCCTAGGATTGGGTAGACTAGTAAGGCACCAAACCCAGGAGGGAACATGGCCTAAGTTGATGATCAAGCCCAGGAGGGAAGTTCATGAAATGGTCAAGCCCAGGAGGGAAGACTAGTAAGGCACCAAGCCCAAGAGGGGAGGTGGACCAAGTCCATAGTGTAGTTGTTTAGGATCAAGCCCCTGGAGGGGAAGATCACAAAAGGTCAAGCCCAGGAGGGAAGACCGACATGGCACCAAGCCCTGGAGGGAAGGTGGCCCGAGCCCAATGTTGGGACTACACTACATAACGTCTACTCAAAAGAAATATATGAAGGCAATCTAGGTTAAAGAATTAAATAAGATAATAATGTGCTTAAAAGATGTGGCATCTCAAAAGAAACCCTTAAGGGAGGGTAGAGTTCTAATGAAATCCTAGATGAAGTAGGGTGTATTACCGATGGGTTGGGAGTATATGCCCTGAATGCACATGACCAAGTGGTCATGAGGTAACATTTAGGTTTGCCCTAGGCCCATGTCTCATGAGGTCGGCCACCTTCATGATGTTCATGTGGCCCAGAAGGGTGATTGTGAAAGACACTCGCTTGATTCATAAGGATGAGATCACTCCAAAAGTACATATACCTTTAGAGACCTCATAGATTTGGCTAAGGCTCGTAATGATATAGGATATGTAATTATAAAATATGTATGGAAGTCTTGAAATTTTGAGAGAAGTTGTGCCCTAACTTAAAGATTAAGAAAAGGAACACTTGACTTCATGGAATATAAGAATACTATGAAATTAAGAACAAGTATGTTTAGGGTCATATTGAGTATGATTCAACTTAATATGTGAAATTGAAAGGTAATGTGTGGATGTACCATCTCCGTTCTTAGAATGAAATGAACTTTGTGTTTGGGTTGTAGTCAAATGTTTATTTCAACTCATTATGAGGGAGGAAGATTGGGTAGACACACATTCTACTTAAAATTGAGAATAAATGTCTTAAGTTGAGGTTCATGACATGAACATGGGTTAGTGGTGTCACCTCACCCTTGTGGGAAAATAATGAAAAGTGATGATAATATGTGTATACTAAGAGATGTTGATACACTTGAATTTCAATTCAGGTGCCAATCTTAGTAATAAAATGAAAATTGATATACTAATGAAAAGTTATTAAGCCATCTAAGTAGGGTGCTAATACTAAGTTTTGAAAATAAGATGACTTATCATTCACCTAGACTTAGTGGGCCTAAATTTTAAGGACAAAATTCCATTTAAGGAGGGGTGAATGTTACATCCTTGAAATTTGTAGATTTCAAGTCTAAATGAATTAAGGAACATATAATAATGAAGTGTTTTGAGGTATCTTGGTTGAATATTCTGAACCCCAGAATTAGGTCAAATGATCAATCTGAGTATATAATGTGCTTTTGAGCATATGTATTCATATGAGGCTAATATCAGGTGCAATGTGAATCAAAGCCTTAAATATGTTCATAGAAATGTAGTTGAGCTCAAGGAACTTTTGGAAGGCCCAAGATGTGATTCATGGGCCTTAGGGATACATTTTGGCCCAAATTGGTGAACCATGGTTTAAATATGAGTCCTTGAGATATGTATGGGACGCTTTTGTTATTCATGATCATAAGTGATATCCAAGATAGTTTTGTTTCTAGATAATCCAGGTATATGAGTGTACACAAAAATCCAGGATATACCAAGTTATATATACCAGGATATACCAAGTTATACCTAGTGATTCCTTGGAAAGCATGTTTAAGGTGTTTATTGAATCCTTTTAGGGTTGATATCTAGATCATGAAAAGATAATAACCAAATGAGTTTTACATGAGGGATTGGGTGCAAAAGGAGCTTTAATGTGGTCGATATAATTACTTTATTGAAAAGGAATTGTTTCAAAGAAGGGATGCTTGTTATGAGGACAGAGCATCCCCTTCATCTCAGGAACCAGACTCTCTGTGGGAGTAGGAGTCTATTCCTCTCTCGGTCTAACCCTAGGGCCACGATACCTATAAGAGACCAGACATGCATGGCTTTGGGGCATGACTTTTCTCTCTCCTAAAGCAGTGGCTATAAGAAGGAAACACAACTGACTCTCTCCACTCTGTATCCCTCATGACAACTATGTAAGGTCATGAAGACCTCCGACTGTGGAAAAGAAAAGGAGTGTGTCACCTACGTTTCCCCAGTAGGATCTAAGATCATGGGTTATCCTTTTGTTCCAACCATCTTAATAGAGAGGTGGGATCTACTGAGATACTAGACTGCACCTAGTACCTGATCGGAACTGACGATGGGTGTGGAAGTGCCTCGGCCTTCTCTGAGCCTTTAAATCCCAGACCCTATGCCCTGGTGCAGTAGTTGTGAGACCCTTGCCACTGAGAAGAGGAGGTTCTAAGCTTCGTCAAGTCTGATCTACCCTCCTGGACTTTGCATGAGATGGCTAGGTACGAACTAACTGCCTTTATCTACCTTATGAATTGTTGCAATGTGCGGCCCATGTCAAACCAAGTGCAATGTCCCCAGTCATCTCTGGCAGATCCCAATAGCCTCTTAGGTCTTTCATGGACTGGCAGACCTTGGCTTTCTTTTTTGGGGCTTCATAGCCTGGGAAACCCTAGATATAATGCATGGTTGCTCTGCTAGGGCAAAGGTTGCCACCGTCGCGGGGTTAGGGGTGAGATAGAGTGAAATGTCTTGATTACCCCCATGTGAACGTGAAGTCTAGGGGCACGAGAGTCTTTTTGTTATTTTATGAAACACAGGTGCGCTGGAGTGCCTGGATGAGGTGGCTACTGGCCTTTGGCTGAGCACGACTCCATGGGATGGGCTAACACACTCGTATTTGCTGACGTGGCCAATCAGGATTGGCCCAAATATCTTTTACTTGTAAAAATCATGGAAAATGATTGGTAGGTCAGAATGCATCAAAAATATATATCAAATTGCTCAGATAAATGAGAGGAATCCAAATAAAATAGTATTTGAACCTAATTATGTTCCCTATTCCAAATTTATATGCAATACATGTTCGAGTGTGATAAATAGAAAGGAGAACCTAGATTCCTTTAAACTGTTGCTTAATTGAGTAGATTAAGTTATGTTAAGTTAATGTGTGATTGATAACACCAAATTTTGTGATGTTTTTGGCCCTTATTTTGTTGTCAACTCTGCACTTTTAAACTGTTTTCCTCTCCTTTTTGTCATGTTTTTGAATAAACAGGCCACGCTATGCTCTTATCCCATTTTTATCATCTTTTGTAGGGTTTTCCCTCATTTTCCCACTATTTTATCATCAAAAAGGCCCGTACCGGCCCATGAACGTGTTGTACCTGCATCGTCCTTCCTACCAGTCAGATGACACACTCACTGCTCGACATAGGGCAGCATGAAACGCCTACCGAGCGACACAAGGGTGTCGCGCAAGGAGGATCTGACAGGCAATACGCCACTTACCCGACAGGGAGCTGTACTCGCCACGACAACTAAAGCGCGTCGCGCGATACAAGCCACCCAGCGGCATGCGCCACTCGTCACGATGACCGACATGCTTATAGCCTGACATCCTTGTGCCGGATGACATGCATATCGGGCATCCTTGAATCCGTGATGATAGAGCTGATGGAGGACACGTGGCACCCAAAGAACCACAACTTCCCCCAACCGCTGCCTATAAATAGCAGCTACAGGACTCCGATGGGACGGGTTGGAATCTCATGAAAGCTAACTTGGGAAAGAACCTGGAGCTAGCGTGTTGCGTCCCAGAGGTGTACCAGGCGATACTAGGTGAGCATTTCCCCTACCTGAGAGGGCAGTAATGGTTCACTTAGAATCTGTCCCAATCACCAAAGCAGCCCGATATCAACCAACAAGGACACCCGATATGAGTAACCCGACACCCTTAGCGGTACCTAGCCTGACATGATACTGGGCCCGATACAAATCACCGGTAACGGTGTGTCGCCCGAGAGGGTGGTGTCCCGACACGATCATATCAGGCAAGGGAGCTTTGGTCGGTATGTCTACCCGTCGTGGCCTATCGCCCGACAGGGAGTGCCACCCGACACAGGAGTATCATGCAGAGCCCCAACCGGTATCGGGCTAAGAGAGCTCTTAGGGATCTGTTGCTGCATGTCGGTCTTCTACATCAAGGAGGTGATACTTATCTTTCTTTTTCAGTCATTTACTTTCTTTACTTACGCAATGTAACCAAACCTCTTTTATATAATGACTATGATAATGGAATTAGAGAAGTTTTAAATATTTGTTGCTTTATGTTTGGTTCCTTTTGTTGGATGGTTACTTTGTTTAGCATCCGAACTCTAGCATGCATGATTGGATCATGTTTTGACTAGTTATCGAATCATGTTTACCTTTGCAATAGCCTCGAGAGAGGTATTGTAGCTCTAGTGTTTGGTCCGATCAGGGAGTATGAGAGTACCCAGGATTGGAGTTGCTTCAGTTTTCTTCCACTCTAACCCACAGTCCAGCAACTTTGAGAGAGGTGTTGGTGCTTAGTTAGAGGTACCCTCTTTGAGAGAAGGGGTACTAGATGTTCCTGCTGCCGCTTGTTTTACCAAGGTTTCCTCCTTCATTCGTTACCGAAGCAATAGTTTTATCTCCTTTGGTTCTGTTGCGCAAAAACCCCTAAAAATTGATAAATTCTTAAAACCTTAATTTACCTAGTAACTCCAGTTGGAGATAGTTTTCTTTTATTTTATCGATCTTAGCCTATTGTTCCCTTCGGGAAATTTATCCTCATCTTACCCTAGTCGGAGTGTAATGTGTTGATTCCGTGTTCTCGACACTACCCCCCTTGTCCCTGTGGTTCGACCCCGATCGCTACTTCGGACCCCGTCATCATTGCGGGGGCTTAAGAGTCGGGTAATTTAAAAGTCTGACTACTTAAAATCCACTCCTTTTGGGACGTGCGATTTAGGTCGGTCAACTTTCCGGCGCCGTTTCTGGGGACAAGGAAAAATGGTACTGTTGACGAACCCGAATCCATTAACTACACTCCCGTGCCTCAAGCATAGAAATGAGCTTGACAACACTTTCTTTTTTCCTTTTTGATCTTCTAACCTAAAATGAATATAGAGTAGTTCGTCTTATTAATACAAGTTTTCTAACTTGATTATACATTCTATTCAGGTACTCAGGAAAGAAGTTTTCTGCTCATTTGAGCACCAACATCAGTAGACATGCCACCTCGCATCGAACCACCTCTTTCAGAGGGTGAGCAACACGTGAGAGTTAGACCTCACTCACCTCTGCCTGAAGACAATGACCGTTATGACGGTAACCATCAACATGAATATCCTGGAACAGAACAATTCGAGGATGACCATCGCCATGAGAGACATCGTCATCACCAAAAATGCAGAAGAAATCAACATGACCAAGAACAGAACCAGCAAGACAGTGACAGTGAAGACTCTAACGAAGAAGAAAAGACCCTCAGAGAGTTGGCTGCTACGAAGGCCAACAACTCAAGGTGTCTTGTTGTCATCCCAAGGTTCAATGTCGTAAACTTTGAGTTGAAACCTTCTGTCATATCCATGATCCAGAACAAGAGTTTCTGAGGAAGTTCAAAGAATGATAATCCTTACCATCATCTAGATGTTTTCAAGAACATCTATGATACGATTAAGATGCAGGGAGTCCCACAGGAGGACATTTACTGCAAGGGATTCATCTTCTCTTTAGAGGACAAGGCTTTATCTTGGTACCTCGGGCTTCTGCATCAAGCTTTAAATGGATGGAGTGCACTTGCAGATGCTTTTGTGAATAAGTTTTACCCTACGGAGAAAACTTTCAGGAATAGGCAAAGGATAACGTCATTCATGCAGAACTCGAATGAGAATCTACATGAAGCATGGGAACGGTATCAAGAATATGAGAGGGATTGCCCCCATCACAACTACAAGAAGGGATTTCTGATAACCACCTTCTACAACGGTCTGACCCCTGAGGAAAGGGTTTCACTTAATGCAGCTGCAGGTAGAGACTTTCTGGGGAAGAAGCCAAGCAGATCCAAAAAGATCATCGAGAACATGGCCGAATTACAAGCTGGCACCGACTACGACATATCTGATAGAGGACATGCTAAGAAGGCCGCTAGCGAAGGGCCCTCTGTTGAATCTAAAGCTCTCGAAGCTATCACCTCTCATATCCAGAAGATAGCCACCAACGTCAGATAATTAAAAGAATCAGGTGGAAAGGGGAAGAAACAAGTTGAGAAAGTTATGAAATGTGTCACCTACATAGAGGGTGGACACGGGGTTGATAACTATGTTTACACCCAACCTGAAGGGTCGAGCAAAAGTGAATCTGAGACAGAGGACACTGAGAATGTCTCTTTTGTGAACATCAAGAGGCCAGATCATCCTGGTTTTAATTATGGCAATAAGGATGCGACTAAAAATTCGCATCAGCTAAATAACCCCACCAAGCAACCCCAAGGTTTTGAGAAAAGAGGGGGACAAGGTCAGTTCACCAGAACTACCACTTTCCAATCAAACAAGGAAAATTTCCAAGGACAGGGAAAGTACCAAAATCGGCAAGCAGCAAACCCTAGTCACAGCCTAGGTCAAGCCAAAGAGCAAAGTCGGGACAAGAGCCCGAACCAACCAGATTTGGTGGGGCAATAGTTCGATTTTGTAAAAAGACAAGATACCATCAATAACCAGTTGGCACAAAGTGTGCTGTCAAATTCAGGAATTCTGAACACGATGCAGGTTCAGATGGCAGACATGCAGACTCACCAATGCTAAATCGATCAGCAATTGGCCCAGATCGCCGAGTTGATAAAGAACCCATT
This sequence comes from Alisma plantago-aquatica, assembly GCA_963693085.1. NCBI lineage: Eukaryota > Viridiplantae > Streptophyta > Magnoliopsida > Alismatales > Alismataceae > Alisma > Alisma plantago-aquatica. The sequence continues at coordinate 545,457,840 of OY856414.1, forward strand.
GGGTAAGATACCCTCCAACAATGAATCTGCTAAAATGGCGGTGTTGAGATCAAGGAAGGTAGTAGAAATTCCTGAAGCGGCCAATCCCATAGAACTTGAACCAAAGATTTCGGCAGAGATTCTAGCAGAGGAAGAGAATCAACAAGCTCATGATAGGGGGCCTGAAACAAGATCTGTTGAGGAACTCTATGGTAAAAGGAATCCTTACTCTCCCAAGTTGCCTTTCCCTTACAGATTAATAAAGGCACATCTTAAAAGGCATTATGAGAAGTTTATGGAGTCAATAAAGAAACTTCACCTCGAAGTACCCTTCTTGGATGCTTTGGAGGAGATGCCGACATATGAAAAGTTTTTCAAAGACTTGATCATGAAGAAGAAAATAGGAGGAAGAATCGAGACAGTGCACCTAGCTAGCATGTCTTCTGCTTTTGTCAAAGCAGATTTACCAGCTAAGAAGAAGGATC